>CM038671.1:79895922-80593983 GCA_021605145.1 Aegilops bicornis | reverse complement strand
ACGTAGTTACTACGGTAAAACTGCCCGCCTGCTCACAAGACCGCTTTGGGCCTGACCCAACAACACGTTGCGCCTATGTGTGGCCCAGGCCCAGGGGCTCCTGTCGGTGTACTAAAGTAGGGGCACTCCTTTGTACCCCTTACTTGTCTGTGGGCAGTCAGAGCCACAGGCCGAAGCCACACTTAGCAGGGCAAAAGGGAGGAGTCGGCCGCAAGATGGTCAAAATGACGCCTGCACTGTAAACACCAAGAGCAAGCAGGCAGGAGGGTTCCCGGCAAGACCCTTGCCGGGGCGACCCCGACGGCCCGGGCAAGGACCTTGCCGGGGCCGCCTACCCACTACCAACAGAGCGGACCACCCTTGAGCCCAGGGCTCGGGAGGCACCTCTGAGGTGGCATAAAGATCTTCGTCAAAACCATCAACATATGAGATCAGATGAGGATCAAAAGGCAATGATCCTCGACAAGATTCTTGCCGAAGAAACCCACAAGACCCCCGGCAAGATCCTTGCCGGGGACGACAGCGTGCCACGGCAAGACCCTTGCCGGGCCACCCGGCAAGGCCCTTGCCGAGGGCGCCAGCGGGGCCACTGCCAGGCCCACACCAACCAAGTCTCCACCATCGTTCACATGCAGCTGCCAGCCCAACCAGCTGGGCAGGCGCCTGCGTGGCAACATGCAGCTTCCAGGCCAACTCAGCACACGCCTGCGTGGCGGCATGCAGATCTTCGTGAAGGCTCCACCACCGCGCCACCTCAGCTGCTTGCCTGCCTACATGGCGCCGCATGCATCGCTGGCCAGGGCGCGTGTCGAAGCAAGGAGGAGCGGCGACGGACGGGATGGGCCTCGCTCCCGTCCCTGATAAAGCAAGAGGACACCTAAGCTACACATTAAATGTGTCTTGTCCTGTAATACGAGCGATAAGCTCATAGCACTGTAGGCCTTTCAACTGCCTGTGAGCCACTGTGGCAGCCCCTTTCGACTATAAAAGGAGGGCCATGGCGTACTGGAGGGGGATTCGGCTTTTTTGGAACCACGCAGCCGTCGTAGCTAGTTCAAGAGCTCAAGAGCATCCAATACAGCCACAAAAGCAGGACTAGGGTTTTACGAATTCCCCGCGGCCCGAACCTAGGTAAACGATTCTTGTGCTGGTTGCTAATCCTGCTCTTCTCACAACCCTGTGCCCTCGCAACCGCAGAAGGGATCCTCGTGATCCTATAGGTGTCGTTTCCCACTGACAATAGTTGGATCTTATGATGTTTCTCCCCCTCTACTCTCTTGTAAAGGATTGAGTTCTCCCTTTGAAGTTATCTTATCGGATTGAGTCTTTAAGGATTTGAGAACACTTGATGTATGTCTTGTCGTGCTTATCTGTGGTGACAATGGGATATTCACGTGATTCACTTGATGTATGTTTTGGTGATCAACTTGCGGGTTCAATGAATCTATGCGTAGGGGTTGGCACACGTTTTCATCTTGACTCTCCGGTAGAAACTTTGGGGCACTCTTTGAAGTACTTTGTGTTGGTTGAATAGATGAATCTGAGATTGTGTGATGCATATCGTATAATCATACCCATGGATACTTGAGGTGACATTGGAGTATCTAGGTGACATTAGGGTTTTGGTTGATTTGTGTCTTAAGGTGTTATTCTAGTACGAACTCTATGATAGATCGAACGGAAAGAATAGCTTTGTGTTATTTTACTATGGACTCTTGAATAGATTGAGCAGAAAGGATAACTTTGAGGTGGTTTCGTACCCTACCATAATCTGTTTGTTTGTTCGCCGCTATTAATGACTTTGGAGTGACTCTTTGTTGCATGTTGAGGGATAGCTATATGATCCAGTTATGTTATTATTGTTGAGAGAACTTGCACTCGTGAAAGTATGAACCCTAGGCCTTGTTTCCTACCATTGCAATACTGTTTACGCTCACTTTTATCATTAGTTACCTTGCTGTTTTTATATTTTTAGATTACAAAAACCTATATCTACCATCCATATTGCACTTGTATCACCATCTCTTCGCTGAACTAGTGCACCTATACAATTTGCCATTGTATTGGGTGTGTTGGGGACACAAGAGACTCTTTGTTATTTGGTTGCAGGGTTGTTTGAGAGAAACCATCTTCATCCTACGCCTCCCACGGATTGATAAACCTTAGGTCATCCACTTGAGGGAAATTTGCTACTGTCCTACAAACCTCTATACTTGGAGGCCCAACAACGTCTACAAGAAGAAGGTTGTGTAGTAGACATCAAGCTCTTTTCTGGCGCCGTTGCCGGGGAGGTGAGTGCTTGAAGGTATATCTTTAGATCTTGCAATTGAATCTTTTAGTTTCTAGTTTTATCACCAGCTTAGTCTAAAGAAAATTACAAAAAAAAGGAATTGAGTTTTCCTCATACGCTTCATCTTCTTAATTTATTTTGTGAGAATGATGGAAAGGAAAATTGTGCTCAATTGCTAGAAGAAGAATGCATTAAAATGTTTGGTACTAGATCTTTGTATGATGATCATGATTGCAATGTTGTTAGTACGAATTCCTTGAATATCCATGATGCTAATGATATGCAAAGCCACAATCTTGGGGAAGCTATGTTTGACGAAGATGATATTTTTTGTCCCCCAAGTTTTGATGAGCAAATTTATTATGATGAAAGTATGCCTCCTATTTATGATGATTATTGTGATGATACGTATGCCACAAAGAATAAACTTGCTTATGTGGAGAGTAGTAAATTTTCTATGCTTGTAGATCATGAAAAGAATGCTTTATGTGATAGTTATATTTTTGAATTCATTCATGTTGCTACTGAAAATTATTATGAGGGAGGACCATATGCTTGTAGGAATTGCAATAATATCAAGTTTCTTCCTATGTGTTGAAAATCTTGAAGCTATGCTTGTTTTACCTTCCTATGCTAGTTGATTATTGTTGCCATAAGTTGTTTGATCACAAATTCCCTATGCATAGGAAGTGGGTTAGACTTAAATTTTCTAGTCATATGCTTCATGATGCTCCCGTTATGTTTCAATTCTTATCTTTTATGTGAGCATCATTGTCATCATCATGCCTAGCTAGAAAGGCATTAAAGAAAAGCGCTTGTTGGGAGACAACCCAATATTTACCCTTACTATTCTTGTGTGTTCACATGATTATGCTACTGTAGTAATCATGTTTTATAGCTTTTGTTTCAATAAAGTGCCAAGTAAGACCTTTAGGATAGCTTACGGTGATAGTTGTGTTGATCCTGCTGAAAATCAGAAACTTTTGCACCCAGTAAATTAGTTGTTATAATTCACAGAAACGTGATTATTATATGATTATTTTTGATCTGGGTTGGTACAAAAATTTATTAGGACTTCCTAATTTGGTAGGATTTTTGGAGTTCCATAAGTATACGTTTGATACAGATTACTACAGACTGTTCTGTTTTTGACAGATTCTGTTTTCTATGTGTTGTTTGCTTATTTTGATCAATATATGAGTAGTATCGGAGGGTATGAACCATAGAGAAGTTGGAATACAGTAGATATTACACCAATATGAATTTAGAATGAGTTCATTACAGTACCAAAAGTGGTGATTTATTTTCTTATACTAACGGAGCTTACGAGTTTTCTGTTGAGTTTTGTGTTGTGAAGTTTTCAAGTTTTGGGTAAAGATTCGATGGACTATGCAATAAGGAGTGGCAAGAGCCTAAGCTTGGGGATGCCCAAGGCACCCCAAGGTAATATTCAAGGACGACCAAGAGCCTAAGCTTGGGGATGCCCCGGATGGCATCCCCTCTTTCGTCTTCGTTCATCGGTAACTTTACTTAGAGCTATATTTTTATTTACCACATGATATGTGTTTTGCTTGGAGCGTCATGTCATTTTATTTTGTTTTGTTTGCTGTTTGAATAAAATACCAAGATCTGAAATTCTTAAATGAGATAGAGTCTTCACATAGTTACTTAATTATTTAATTACTCATTGATCTTCACTTATATCCTTTGGAGTAGTTTGTCTTTTACTCGTGTGCTTCACTTATATCTTTTGAGCTAGATAGTTTTGCTCTAGTACTTATCTTAAATATTTTAGAGCACGGCGGTGGATTGATTTTTTTTGTTGATCTCTCATGCTTCACTTATATTATTTTGAGAGTCTCTTAGAACAGCATGGTATTTTCTATGGTTATAAAATTGGGCCTAGAATGATGGGCATCCAAGTTGGGTATAATAAAACTATCTTAAGAAGTGAATTGGATGCTATGATCAATTTGATACTAGATAATTGTTTTGAGATATAAAGGTGGTAATATTAGAGTCATGCTAGTTGGGTAATTATGAATTTAAGGAATACTTGTGTTGAAGTTTGTGATTCCCGTAGCATGCACGTATGGTGAACCACTTTGTGATGAAGTTGGAGCACAATTTCATTTATTGATTTTCTTCCTTATGAGTGGCGGTTGGGGAAGAGCGGTGGTCTTTTCCTACCAATCTATCCCCCTAGGAGCATGAGCTTAGTACTTTGTTTTCAATGGCTTGTAGATTTTTGCAATAAGTATATGAGTTCTTTATGAGTAATGTTGAGCCATGGATTATACACACTCTCACCTTCCACCATTGCTAGCCTCTCTTGTGCCGCGCAACTTTCGCCGGTACCATACACCCACCATATACCTTCCTCAAAACAGCCACCATACCTACCTATTATGGCATTTCCACAGCCATTCCAAATATATTACCATGCAACTTTCCACCGTTCCGTTTATTATGACACACATCATCATTGTCATATTGCTTTTAAATGATCATGTAGTTGACATCGTATTTGTGGCAAGCCCACCTTCATAATTTTCATACATGTCACTCTTGATTCATTGCATATCCCGGTACACCGCCGGAGGCATTCATATAGAGTCATATTTTGTTCTAAGTATCGAGTTGTAACCTTGAGTTGTAAGTAAATAAAAGTGTGATGATCTTCATTATTAGAGCATTGTCCCAAGTGAGGAAAGGATGATGGATACTATGATTCCCCCATAAGTCGGGATGAGACTTCGGACTTCATAAAAAAAGAGAAAGGCCATAAAAAAAGAGAAAGGCCCCAAAAAACCAAAAAAATGAGAGAAAAAGAGAGAAGGGGCAATGCTACTATCCTTTTACCACACTTGTGCTTCAAAGTAGCACCATGATCTTCATGATAGAGAGTCTCCTATGTTGTCACTTTCATATACTAGTGGGAATTTTTCATTATAGAACTTGGCGTGTATATTCCAATGATGGGCTTCCTCAAAATGCCCTAGGTCTTCGCGAGCAAGCGAGTTGGATGCACACCCACTTAGTTTCTTTTGTTGAGCTTTCATACATTTATAGCTCTAGTGCATCCGTTGCATGGCAATCCCTACTCACTGACATTGATATCTATTAATGGGCATCTCCATAGCCCGTTGATATGCCTAGTTGATGTGAGACTATCTTCTCCTTTTGTCTTCTCCACAACCACCATTCTATTCCACATATAGTGCTATGTCCATGGCTCACGCTCATGTATTGCGTGAAAGTTGAAATTTTTTGAGATTACTAAAGTATGAAACAATTGCTTGGCTTGTCATCGGGGTTGTGCATGATTAAATACTTTGTGTGATGAAGATAGAGCAACAACCAGACAATATAATTTTGTAGGGATAACTTTCTTTAGCCATGCTATGTTGAGAAGACATGATTTCTTTGATTAGTATGCTTGAAGTATTACTATTTATTATGTCAATATGAACTTTTATTTTGAATCATTTGGATCTGAACATTCATGCCACAATAAAGAAAATTACATTGAGAATTATGCTAGGTAGCATTCACACTTCATAAATTCTTTCTTTTATCATTTACCTACTCGAGGACGAGCAGGAATTAAGCTTGGGGATGCTGATACGTCTCCAACGTATCTATAATTTATGAAGCATTCATGCTATTATATTATCTGTTTTTGATGTTTATGAGCTTTACTAAGCACTTCTATATTATTTTTGGGGCTAACCTATTAACCGGATGCCTAGCCCATATTGATGTTTTCTTGCCTATTTCAGTGTTTCGAAGAAAAGGAATATCAAACGGAGTCCAAACGGAATGAAACCTTCGGGAGCGTGATTTTTGGAACAAACATGATCCAGGAGACGTGGAGCTGAAGTCGGGGAAGCTTCGAGGAGGCCACGAGGCAGGGGGCGCGTGTAACATCCCCAGCATCACACTACAGTAATCCCTTATGATCAGTGCCAAGTCATCTTGTTTTACAAAGCTTAATCATGTTGGTGTAATATCTCAGCTCAAATCCCTTCTCTGAATTCTATTCAAATTCAAAGTGAAATTTGAAGTTGCAAAAACTTGCTGGAAAAATGTTCATTTATAGAAAATATTCCAAAACAATTGATGTTAAGAAAAAGAACATCACTATGTTGCTAAAATGAGCAGTAGCAATTAATCCAAAGGTAAATTCTAGCATTTTAAAATGCTACTCCAATTATGAAAATTCCAAATGGATTCAAATAAATCCCAAGCTTATGGCGGCAAAGGCACCACTTGCCCCTAGTATTTGTTTTCACCAAATGGCGCATTTTTGCAAAAGATAATTACTGCAAAAGAAAATGCAAAAGGCTACTGTTAAATGAAAATGTAAAAGTTTTAAAAGAAAATGAAAAGAGGAAAGGAAGCCCCGCCTCCCCGGCCTTGGCCCATCCGACCAGCCGGCCCACCTTACCCCGGTCGCCTTCCTGTTCGACCGACCTGTCGCTCTGGGCGCTGGTCGCCGGACCGCCTCGCCGTCGACGGTGAGGGGGAGGATAAGGCCTCCACATCCCGACGCCTCGGTCCTCTCCCCTGTGCCCCACTCACTCCCCTGCTCTCCTCTGTCGCCCCACTCTCCTCTGGGTTGTCCCCAGATCCCCTTTCCCTCCACCTCCACGACGAGCCTGTCAGCCGCCACTTCGCCCCGCCATGACCACCGCCGCAAGACCGCACCTCGTCGATACGTCTGCGGGGTCCACCGTAGCCCTCTCCATCGACTAGTGCCGCCCGTTGGAGCTCCTCAACTCTGCAACGCGAGATCACCGTCGTCTTCTTCCTCTTCGGTTGCCGGCGTCGTCGTCGATTACGGCGAAGCTTGCAGCTCCTAAACCGTCACGGGCCTACGTGTGAGCCACGCGGTGAGCTTCCCCGTCTCCTGCTCCCCTTCGTTAGCCTCTTCGCGCGTCGTAGCTACCTCGTCGCCGTTGCCGTGGGCCCGTCGCCGCGGATCGCCTCGCCGTCGTGGCCATAGTCCCTGTCGCGCTCACCAGGACAAGGCAACGAGCTCCTCGTGCTCCCATGAGCCCAACGAGCTCGAGCTCGTGCCTCCTCGTGCCCTCTAGCCACGTTTCCGACCGCGGCCGAATGCCGACGTCCGCCCGGCCTCTCGTCGTCGTCATTCTAGCCAGCTACAGGCCGCGCCACCGCCGTAGATGGAAGCAGCGTCGAACGCCCGATCCAACGCGCACGCGCACGCCCCCTCCCGTGCCTCCTAGCGCCATCCCTAATGAGCGCCCGAACGGACCGCAGTGGACCTCGTCGCGGGCGACGTTTCCGGCCATGTCCGGCGATGCCACCACCACCAAACGACGCGGCGCCGAGTGGCCGTTCGAACGCGCATAGCCGCGCTCTTCCCCGTGCCCTGTAGTCGTTTTCCGACAAACCCCGTGGTCGCGCCGCCGTGTTTCGCCTCGCCGGCGTTGCTCCGGCGATGGCGCTGACGTGGCCGGCCTGGGGCCACCCCAGGGCCACTGCCAGTGGGCCCCGCGGGTCCCAGTTGACTGGGTTGACCCAGTCAACTGCTGACCAGGCAGCCAGTGCCACTGACACGCGGGCCCCACCGCCTATTTTAGTTAATTAAAATGTTTTAATAACTAAAACCTAATTAGTTACTAATTAGAGACTGACATGTGGGGCCCAGTAGCTATTTAACCTTAGTTTAGTTTAATATAAACTATGTTTATTATAGTGGCTGACATGTGGGCACCACCTGTCAGGTTTGACCGGGTCACCGAATTGTTGACTCTGCCGACGCCAAGATTGCAACATGCTGATGTCATATTTCCCTTTTCCGTTAATTTAGATAATTCCATGATATTGTTTAAACTTTGAAAATTTATAGAAATTAAACCGTAACTCCGATGAAAATGTTTTCTATATGAAAGTTGCTCAGAAAAATCCAACGAATCCGAATACACGGTCCGTTCATCTGTCACATGCCCCTAGCATGCTGAACATGGGACATTCCCCCTCCGGTCATCTGTCTGACACATGTCCGGAACCGGGAAAACTTTCCCGGATGTTTTCCCTCTTCGCCAGTATCGCCTAACGCTACGTTAGATCACCTCTGCCCTGCTTATTGTCTTGTTATGCTTATGTTTGTGTGTATTTACTGTTTCTTCCCCCTCTTCTCTCCGGTAGACCCCGAGACCGATGCTGATGCCCCTGTGATCGACTACATCGACGACGACCCCTCCTTGCCAGAGCAACCAGGCAAGCCCCCCTTTGATCATCCCGATATCGCCCATTCCATTCTCTCATGCTTGCATTAGATTTTGCTACTGTTATTGTTTGCTCCTATTCTGATGCATAGCCTGCTTTTGTATCTGCTGTTGTACCTTACCTGCTTATCCTAAACTGCTTAGTATAGGTTGGTTAGTGATCCATCAGTGACCTCCACCTTGTCCTTGTTGCCCCTGATTCATCATTGAAGACCCGATCAACGGGATCGAAGACCAGGCCCCGACACCGCACATCACTTTCCCCTTAGTTGCTCGACAATACTAAGTTACTATCGAGTACCGAGGGTGAGTCCTCATCGAGACTCGATGTTAACCCCGTAGTGTAGCTATGCGGTCGTGGTCATCGAGGGTGATTTCCTCTTTAACCACTTCGATACGACTGCGTGCAACCCTCAAGTGTGGACCTCGAGGTGAATCCTCTTACGTTCACCTTGATGATTACATCGAGTGGAATTCACCGGGGGTGATTCCTTGGGCTTTCCCCTTGATGTTTAGACACACAGTTACTATGATTACTATGACTTTACAATAAGCCATGTTACTAAAGACGGGTCGACCATGAGGGGTACCCGCGCGAGCTTAATTGCGAGTGATGTGGAGACGGGTTGACCTGGAGGGTGCCCGCGAGATAATTACGAGGCGTGGTCGGGCATTCCTAGCCCTTGTCGCAAGTCCTCGAGAGACGGGCAACGGGTCACATCTTTCGTGAGTCTCGCTTGTTACCGCTGCTCCTAATCCACTACGATTTGGATATTTGATCCGAGGGGCCTCCGCCCGATAGCACTAACCATCATGTGGGCATAGTATGGGCGTTCTGCGTCGTATACATCAGCCGAAGCTTAATAGACGTCAGCGACTGAGCGGCGCGCACCGGGTTGGACTGCGTAAGCACCTGCCTTGTTGAAGGAGGTAGCTAGGTCTGCTCACCGTCACAGACGCAACGTGTGAGTTCCCGGGGAGATGCCCATGACCCCTGGGGGCATAGGTTTAGTCCAGCGTGTTGGCCTCTCTATTAAGCCTAGGTCGGGTTGCGGCGTATTGTTTGGCCGAGGCCGGGCATGACCCTGGAAAGTGTGTCCGGTCAGAGTTAAGCGATCGTGGTGGGTAAGTTGGTGCACCCCTGCAGGGAAGAAAACATCTACCGATAGCCTGTCCTACGGTAACGGACACTTGGAGTTGTATCCCGATCGATACAACTAGAACTGGATACTTGTGATGAGAATTTGATGGTGATGAGAACTGGATTGTGATGATAATCGGATAGTATGGCTCTGGGATTTCTTTCTCGCAGGAGTCGAGAAAGGATCTCCGGCCGAGGTTGATAACACTACTACTACTTTACTTTATGCCACTCTACTCCCTCCTATTTGCTGCAAGATGGTGGTTTCCAGAAGATGTTAGTCTTCGATAGGACTAGGCCTTCCCTCTATTCTGGCATTTCTGCAGCCTAGTCCACATATACAGCCTTCCTTTGATAATGTTGCATATGTAGTGTAGATCCTTGCTTGCGAGTACTTTGGATGAGTACTCACGGTTGCTGAGCTCCCCCTCTTCCACCTTTCTTCTTCTTTCCGGTTGATGCAACCAGATGACGGAGCCCAGGAGCCAGATGCCACCGCCGATGCATACTACTACGTGGAGGCCGCCGATGTCCAGGAGTAGTTAGGTGGCTCCCAGGCAGGAGGCCTTGCCTTTTCGATCGATGTTGTGCTAGCCTTCTTAAGGCAAACCTGTCTAACTTATGTCTGTACTTAGATATTGTTGCTTCCGCTGACTCTTGTGTATTCGAGCTTATGTATTCGAGCCCTCGAGGCCCATGGCTTGTAATATAAAGCTTGTATTATTTTAATTGGTGTCTAGTGTTGTGTTGTGACATCTTCCCGTGAGTCCTTGATCTTGGTCGTACACATTTGCGTGCATGTTTAGTGTACGATTGAATCGAGGGCGTCACAAGTTGGTATCAGAGCCGACTACCTGTAGGTAGCCCCCTTTCCAGCTCCTTGGCCGAAGTTGAGTCTAGTCTCTGAAAAACTTTTACTAACATTGGCTGTGTGTCTTACGGGCCCACTTCGCCATTGGGTGGTATTAGGATCTTTTACTCCTCGTCTATGCTCTGGGTTACTGACCTCTCTTCTATTCGGGTTAAAGATTTTACTAACTCTGACTCTAGGATCTCGTAACCACTTCCTCCCAGAGAGCCCCTTCACTGCAGATGATCGCTTGCTTCGCTAGAAGATTCTGCAGATACTCCTCGATGTTTTCCCGAGACCCTTGTGCCCTTCGCCATTGCATTTCCCTACCACCGATAAATCCCCATGGATAGCTACATACACTTGTTGTCCATACAATCATTCCTCGATGCTCTTGTTATTACAAGATGCCCCGAAATTCTCTATTGTTTCGAGAATCCTTTGAGCTTACTGCCTTGCAGTTCTTTGCCCCATGAATACACCCCCCCCTTCGAATAATTCCTCGCACTCACCGAGGATCCGTTCATCCTCAGTTGTTCGTGTGATTCACAAAATTCTTCGAAATACTATGTGATCTCCCAAAGATCCTCTGCAGCCTATTGCTCCCGAAAGTCTTGTCAGCCTGCTTTATGGATACATCCATATGTATCGTAATATTTATTGCATTCCTTGTCACTGTCTTTCCGAGTCTATTGATTCAATATGAATAAGAATAATCCCAATCTTCCGTTGATTCCTAGAATTCATCTTTCCGGCTCAGACATCATTCTGGATATGAGTTGGTTCTCAGTAAATCAATCCTTGATTTATTGGCCATCTAATTCTAATCAATATACTCATCTTTTTATCAGAGCCTCTGCCTCTGATCCCCCGATTTTGGGATCATAAACCCTTCGTATCCAAGCTTCGGCTTATTCAGGTGTTTCCATAAACCGATCCCTTTGCATCCCTTCTTCTGGTTGAGTACCGATACTCACATCAGATCCTTTGCGGACCACCTGATCTTTTGGTGGATGGCTATCCGGCAGCTCCTTCATATTTTAAATCATTGACGACTTTCCCCGATACAAAATGCCTCCGCGAATTGTATCATCTACTCAGACGCCAACCCTTTGCTTTCGAGCGTGTACTCGTCACTCCTGTTATTGTGTTGTATAGCTTCGTAAAATGTCCCGATGGGTTGAACCTATGACTTTCCTAAATTCGTGTGAACTCGAAATAGATGTGAGTCATACTCTTCTGGTGCTTCACCAGGTAAATCTTTCGCACTACAAATTCTTCGAAAACGAGGAGTGAATGAAAGTTTATGCATTGAAGAAGTGGGAGTCGACCTTGAACCTTTGTGTTCATGCCCATGGACCCGATGTAGAACTTATCATGGAAGCTGCTCGTAAAAATATTTACCCCTTGTTATAAGTTCATCTTGTATCGATGGTTTGATCATTCATAATCATGGTTCCGACCATAGTTTCTCCTTAATTCCATTTCCCGGACAAGTTAAAATACTTGTCTCCTACAAGTCATTTCACCTGTCCACCTCCAATTTGATCTACCTCTTGCAAATTCTTAATTGGAGTGATACTCCGTCACATCATTCCTAGCCTGATCGGATATATCATTATCGTGCTAATTTTAACTGTGCTACCTGGTCCTTATGCCCGGAGCAACTTTCGACGATGAGTTAAGCTTACGTTGATCTTCTTCATCTCATCATTTCACCTCGAACAACAAGCTAGATTTCGAGCTTGAGTCGTATCCGTGGTTCCAATAGCCTTTCACTTCTTCCTTCCTTTTCTCGCCGATGGCATCTTCATAGAGTCTCTCGACAAAATCTGTCATGATCACCGCTCTACACTTTGGCTTCTTCGGAGATGTCAATTGAATTCATGGCTAGAAATACAATCCCTGCCCCTCGATGATTTGTGATATCATCGATGACATCTTGACTTTGTGCCAACACGCACTGGTTGTGCTTGGTTATTCCTTACGCTCGAGATATCTTGGAATTGTTTCTCGGTATCTCTTGAGATCTTCGAACTCAATCTTTACTTGACACCATATCATTGCCGCATTGAAGCATGACTGTGGTATTCCGAATATCAACAAGAACATCGGAAGCATAATACAAAATGTTTGTCGTTCAATTACCCTCACACCGTTGTATGGGTAATATCATGATTCTTCCCTCTCCCCATTATCTAAACGCTTTTGAACTTCCTGTCCTATCATGTATATCCTGCTCCGCTTTTCCTTGGGAAGGATATACTCCCAACTCTTATGTGTAAACACATATTCCTTTCCATTGGACTGTTTGATTTGATAATCATACTTTTCCTTTCCATTGGTTTGTTTAACCTTTCTTCTGATCTATATGATATAAGCAGAAATAAATCCCTGCTTATAAAATACTCTCATGTACAACCTTGTCAGTTTGATAATCATACTTTTCCTTTCCATTGGTTTGTTTAACCTTTCTTCTGATCTATATGATATAAGCAGAAATAAATCCCTGCTTATAAAATACTCTCATGTACAACCTTGTCATGTGACCTCACTATTATTGTCGATTTACATCCTCGGTAACCCCGATGGACGAGAACTTTGCCTATTGGTCCGCCTCGCTCAACGAAAGCAGTGAAAATGGTTCTCTTCGTGCCTCGCCCTTGGTACCAACGTTGTTGCCAACATAACTGACATGTTATCCTCTGACCTGCCTTGCTATCATGACCGTGCAAAATGTTAGCTTCTTCCTGCTTTTAACCCACATGGTGGGTCCATAAACCACAGTTCCACGGGAGCAAAACCTGATGCTCATGTATACCCCCTGTTTCAATTTTTTTTATCACGCTTGGTTTCGTATGTAAATCATAGCCACCTTCCGTGAGATCACCAATTCTGGTATCAGACACAATACATATTCCCGTCGCTCTGAAACCCCTTTCACCCCCTTGTTTCAGGCAACAAACGATTGCCTACCCAGTTGAAGCTTCTTATTGCATCTCTTTACCTTGTTCTCGATTTACTTTATTGAATTTCGTCTCAAGAGGTGCCTCTATGCCATGTTCACTGAGATAGCCCCTAGGCACCTATCTTGTGCTGAGCTTCGCCCTTCCCGAGTCTCCCCCCCTTACTCGACCCCCTTAAATCTCGGGACGAGATTTCTTGTAGTGGAGGATATTTGTAACATCCCCAGCATCACACTACAGTAATCCCTTATGATCAGTGCCAAGTCATCTTGTTTTACAAAGCTTAATCATGTTGGGGTAATATCTCAGCTCAAATCCCTTCTTCGAATTCTATTCAAATTCAAAGTGAAATTTGAAGTTGCAAAAACTTGCTGGAAAAATGTTCATTTTTAGAAAATATTCCAAAACAATTGATGTTAAGAAAAAGAACATCACTATGTTGCTAAAATGAGCAGTAGCAATTAATCCAGTGCAAATTCTAGCATTTTAAAATGCTACTCCCATTATGAAAATTCCAAATGGATTCAAATAAATCCCAAGCTTATGGTGGTAGTGCACCACTGCCCCTAGTATTTGTTTTCACCAGTGGCGCATTTTTGCAAAAGATAATTACTGCAAAAGAAAAAGCAAAAGGCTACTGTTAAATGAAAACAGAAAAGTTTTAAAAGAAAATGAAAAGAGGAAAGGAAGCCCCTGCCTCCCTGGGCCTTGGCCCATCCGGACCAGCCGGCCCACCTTACCCCGGGTCGCCTTCCCTGTTCGACCGACCTCGTCGCTACAGGGGCGCGGTCGCCCCGGACCGCCTCGCCGTCGACGACGAGGGGGAGGATAAGGCCTCCACACCCCGACGCCTCGGTCCTCTCCCCTGTGCCCCACTCACTCCTCTGCTCTCCTCTGTCAGCCCCCACTCTCCTCCGGGTTCTCCCTGCATCCCCTTTCCTCCACCTCCACGACGCCAGCTGTTGCCACTTCACCCCGCCATGACCACCGCCGCACCCGCACCTCGTCAATACGTCTGGGTCCACCGTAGTCTCTCCATCGACTAGTGCCGCCTGCTGGAGCTCCTCAACTCTGCAACGCGAGATCACCGCTGCCTTCTTCCTCTTGGTTGCCGGGCGTCAGTTGCCGACACGGCGGCTTGCAGCTCCTAAACCGCCACGGGCCTACGTGTGAGCCACCGTGAGCTTCCCGTCTCCTGCTCCCCTTCGTTAGCCTCTTCGTCAGAAGCTACCTCGTCGCCCGTTCTTGTGGGCCCGTCGCCGCGGATCGCCTCGCCGCCGTGGCCATAGCCCCTGTCGCGCTCACCAGGACACGGCAACGAGCTCCTCGTGCTCCCATGAGCCCAACGAGCTCCTCATGCCTCCCCGTGCCCTCTAGCCATGTTTCCGTCCGCGGCCGAATACCGACGTCCGCCCGGCCTCTCGTCATCGTCATTCTAGCCAGCTACAGGCCGCGCCGCCGCCGTAGATGGAAGCAGCGTCGAACGCCCGATCCAACGCGCACGCGCACGCCCCCTCCCGTGCCTCCTAGCGCCGTCCCTAATGAGCGCCCGAACGGACCGCCGCGGACCTCGTCGCGGGCGACGTTTCCGGCCAGGTCCGGCGATGCCACCACCACCAAACGACGCGACGCCGAGTGGCCGTTCGAACGCGCCTAGCCGCGCTCTTCCCCGTGCCCTGTAGTCGTTTTCCGACAAACCCCGTGGTCGCGCCGCCGTGTTTCGCCTCGCCGGCGTTGCTCCGGCGATGGCGCTGACGTGGCCGGCCTGGGGCCACCCTGTACATCGCCATGGGCCTCATGGTCCTAGTTGACTGGGTTGACCCAGTCAATCGCTGACCGACTGTGCAGCTGCCAGCGACACGCTGGCCCCACCGCCTATTTTAGTTAATTAAAATGTTTTAATAACTAAAACCTAATTAGTTACTAATTAGAGACCCACATGTGGGGCCCAAGAGCTATTTAACCTTAGTTTAGTTTAATATAAACTCATTAATTACGATGGCTGACATGTGGGCACCACCTGTCAGGTTTGACTGGTCAGCCGACATGTTGACCTGCTGACGTCAGCATTGCAACATGCTGATGTCATATTTCCCTTTTCCGTTAATTTAGATAATTCCATGATATTGTTTAAACTTTGAAAATTTATAGAAATTAAACCGTAACTCCGATGAAAATGTTTTCTATAAGAAAGTTGCTCAGAAAAATCCAATGAATCCGAATACGCGGTCCGTTCATCTGTCACATGCCCCTAGCATGCTGAACATGGGACATTCCCCTCCGGTCGCCTCTGTCGACACATATCCGAACCGGAAAACTTTCCGGATGTTTTCCTCTTCGCCAAGACGCCTAACGCTATGTTAGATCACCTCTGCCCTGCTTATTGTCTTGTTATGCTTATGTTTGTGTGTATTTACTGTTTCTTCCCTCTTCTCTAGAGACCCCGAGACCGATGCTGATGCCCCTGTGATCGACTACATCGACGACGACCCCTCCTTGCCAGAGCAACCAGACAAGCCCCCCCTTTGATCATCCCGATATCGCCCATTCCATTCTCTCATGCTTGCATTAGATTTTTCTACTGTTATTGTTTGCTCCTATTCTGTTGCATAGCCTGCTTTTGTATCTGCTGTTGTACCTTACATGCTTATCCTAAACTGCTTAGTATAGGTTGGTTAGTGATCCATCAGTGACCCCCACCTTGTCCTTGTTGCCCCTGCTTCATCATTCAAGACCCGATCAACGGGATCGAAGACCAGGCCCCGACACCACACATAACTTTCCCCTTAGTTGCTCGACAATACTATGTTACTATCGAGTACCGAGGGTGAGTCCTCATCAGTACTCCTGATGTTAACCCTGTAGTGTAGCTATGCGGTCGTGGTCATCGAGGGTGATTTCCTCTTTAACCACTTCTGACACGACTCTGTCGTGCAACCCCTCAAGTGTGGACCTCGAGGGTGAATCCTCTTACGTTCACCTTGATGATTACATCGAGTGGAATTCACCGGGGGTGATTCCTTGGGCTTTCCCCTTGATGTTTAGACACACAGTTACTATGATTACTATGACTTTACAATAAGCCATGTTACTAAAGACGGGTCGAGCCTGAGGGGTACCCGCCATGAGCTTAATTGCAGTGATGTGGAGACGGGTTGACTGGAGGGTGCCCGCGAGATAATTACGAGGCGTGGCCGGGCATTCCTAGCCCTTGCCGCAAGTCCTCGAGACTGGGCAACGGGTCACATCTTTCGTGAGTCTCGCTTGTTACCGCTGCGTTCCTAATCCACTACGATTTGGATATTTGATCCGAGGGGCCTCGGCCCGATAGCACTAACCATCACGTGGGCATAGTATGGGTGTTCTGCGTCATATACATCAGCCAAGCTTAATAGACGCCGATCGAGCGGCGCAAGACCGGGTTGGACTGCGTAAGCACCTGCCGTTTTGAAGGAGGTAGCTAGGTCTGCTCACCGGCCACGTGCAACATGCAGGAGTTCCTGGGGAGATGGCCCATGACCCTCGGGGCATAGGTTTAGTCCGCGTGTTGGCCTCTCTATTAAGCCTAGGTCGGGTTGCGGCGTATTGTTTGGCCGAGGCCGGGCATGACCTCGAAAGTGTGTCCGTCCGAGTTAAGCGGCGTTGTGGGTAAGTTGGTGCACCCCTTCAGGGAAGAAAACATCTATCGATAGCCTGTCCTTCGGTAACGGACACTTGGTGTTGTATGCCGATCGATACAACTAGAATTGGATACTTGTGATGAGAATTTGATGGTGATGAGAACTGGATTGTGATGATAACTGGATAGTATGGCTCTGGGATTTCTTTCTCGCAGGGAGTCGAGAAAGGATCTCCGGCCGAGGTTGATAACACTACTACTACTTTACTTTATGCCACTCTACTCCCTCCTATTTGCTGCAAGATGGTGGTTTCCAGAAGATGCTGGTCTTCGATAGGACTAGGCCTTCCCTCTATTCTGGCATTTCTGCAGCCCAGTCCACATATACAGCCTTCCTTTGATAATGTTGCATATGTAGTGTAGATCCTTGCTTGCGAGTACTTTGGATGAGTACTCACGGTTGCTTTGCTCCCCATCTCCCCCCTTTCTTCTTATTTCCGGTTGATGCAACCAGATGACGGAGCCCAGGAGCCAGATGCCACCGCCGATGCATACTACTACGTGGAGGCCGCCGATGACCAAGAGTAGTTAGGAGGCTCCCAGGCAGGAGGCCTTGCCTTTTTCGATTGATGTTGCTTTTGTGCTAGCCTTCTTAAGGCAAACCTGTCTAACTTATGTCTGTACTCAGATATTGTTGCTTCCGCTGACTCTTGTGTATTCGAGCTTATGTATTCGAGCCCTCGAGGCCCATGGCTTGCAATATAAAGCTTGTATTATTTTAATTGGTGTCTAGAGTTGTGTTGTGATATCTTCCCGTGAGTCCTTGATCTTGGTCGTACACATTTGCATGCATGATTAGTGTATTTATTGAATCGAGGCGCCACAAATACGCCCACCCCTGGCGCGCCCTCCACCCTCGTGGGCCCCTCGTGGCTCCCCTGACCGACTTCTTTCGCGTATATAAGTCCATATATCCTAAAACCTTTGGAGAACAGAATAGGTCGGGAGTTTCGCCACCGCAAGCCTCTGTAGCCACCAAAAACCTCTTGGGAGCCCGTACTGGCACCCTGCCGGAGGGGGAATCCATCACCGGTGGCCATCTTCATCATCCCGGCGCTCTCCATGACGAGGAGGGAGTAGTTCACCCTCGGGGCTGAGGGTATGTACCAGTAGATATGTGTTTGATCTCTCTCTCTCTCTCTCTCTCTCTCTCTCTCTCTCTCGTGTTCTTGACTTTGCACGATCTTGATGTATCGCGAGCTTTGTTACTATAGTTGTATCTTATGATGTTACTCCCCCTCTACTCTCTTGTAATGGATTGAGTTTTCCGTTTGAAGTTATCTTAGCGGATTGAGTCTTTAAGGATTTGAGAACACTTGATGTATGTCTTGCCGAGCTTATCTGTGGTGACAATGGGATATTCACGTGATTCACTTGATGTATGTTTTGGTGATCAACTTGCGGGTTCAATGAATCTACGCATAGGGGTTGGCACAGGTTTTCATCTTGACTCTCTGGTAGAAACTTTGGGGCAGTCTTTGAAGTACTTTGTGTTGGTTGAATAGATGAATCTGAGATTGTGTGATGCATATCGTATAATCATACCCACGGATACTTGAGGTGACATTGGAGTATCTAGGTGACATTAGGGTTTTGGTTGATTTGTGTCTTAAGGTTTTATTCTAGTACGAACTCTATGATAGATCAAACGGAAAGAATAGTTTTGTGTTATTTTACTACGGACTCTTGAATAGATTGAGCAGAAAGGATAACTTTGATGTGGTTTCGTACCCTACCATCTCTTTGTTTGTTCTCTGCTATTAATGACTTTGGAGTGACTCTTTGTTGCATGTTGAGGGATAGCTATGTGATCCAGTTATGTTATTATTGTTGAGAAAACTTGCACTAGTGAAAGTATGAACCCTAGGCCTTGTTTCCTACCATTGCAATACTGTTTACACTCACTTTTATCATTAGTTACCTTGCTGTTTTTATATTTTCAGATTACAAAAACCTATATCTATCATCCATATTGCACTTGTATCACCATCTCTTCGCCGAACTAGTGCACCTATACAATTTGCCATTGTATTAGGTGTGTTGGGGACACAAGAGACTCTTTGTTATTTGGTTGCAGGGTTGTTTGAGAGAGACCATCTTCATCCCTCGCCTCCCATGGATTGATAAACCTTAGGTCATCCACTTGAGGGAAATTTGCTATTGTCCTACAAACCTCTGCACTTGGAGGCCCAACAACGTCTACAAGAAGAAGGTTGTGTAGTAGACATCAAGACCGAAAGGTCGAACATGAGTCGTATAGTAGATACAATCAACATGAAGATGTTCACCGATGATGACTAGTCCGTCTCACGTGATGATCGGACACGGCCTAGTTGACTCGGATCATGTATCACTTAGATGACTAGAGGGATGTCTATCTGAGTGGGAGTTCATTAAATAATTTGATTAGATGAACTTAATTATCATGAACTTAGTCTAAAATCTTTGCAATATGTCTTGTAGATCAAATGGCCCACGCTAATGTCGCCCTCAACTTCAACGCGTTCCTAGAGAAAACCAAGCTGAAAGATGATGGTAGCAACTATACGGACTGAGTCCATAACTTGAAGATCATCCTCATAGCTGCCAAGAAAGCATATGTCCTTGATGCACCGCTAGGTGAAGCACCTGTTTTCCCAGCAACTCAAGACGTTATGAACGCCTGTCAGTCCCTTAGTGATGATTAATCCCTGGTTCAGTGCGGCATGCTTTACATCTTAGAATCGGGGCTGCAAAAGCGTTTTGGGCAGCATAGAGCATATGACATGTTCCAAGAGCTGAAAATGGTTTTCCAAGCTCATGCCCGAGTCGAGAGATATGAAGTCTCCGACAAGTTGTACAGTTGTAAGATGGAGGAGAATAGTTCTGTCAGCGAGCACATACTCTGGGTTGCACAACCGCTTGTCTCAGCTGGGAGTTAATCTCCCGGATGACGCGATCATTGACAGAATCCTTCAGTCGCTTCCACCTAGCTACAAGAGCTTTCACTACAAAAAAATACACTTTCGTGATGATACGTGTTTGTCACAGTAGGTCACGTTTTTTGTCATGCATGTACATCCATGACAAATTTATGACAGAATCAAGATAGTCATACCAGGTCGTCAGAGAAGTGTTCCATGACATTACCAAAATTATCATCACGGAAGTGTCCACTTCCATGACGATACATCGCGCGTCACAGAAGTGCTTTCGTCAAGGGTGACCGACACGTGGCATCCACCATAACGGAATACCGTTAAGCTATCGGGTCGGATTTTGGATCCGATAACCCGTTCACAGCCACGACCAATGCCGATTTTCGACGTGTAAAATTCTCATTGGCTGACGGATCCACGTGTCAGCTCCGCGTTGGCACAGGTGTAACTCATCCAACGGTCGAGATGGGCCTATGATATGTTGACACGTGGACCGGCCCAAAAGTGGCCCACAAAGTTTAAATGGGTCGGCCCAACCGAAGGCCCATATGATTTAGCGGACCATAATGGGCCGGCCCAGCTAAAGGCCCATAAAATTTAGCGGACCATAATGGGCGGCCCTAAAAGGCCCACAAGATTTTGCGGACCACAATGGGCCGCCCAGCTAAAGGCCCACCAGATTCTGCAGAACATAATGGGCCGCCCAGCTAAAGGCCCAACATTCTCTCACAAATCGCCCGCCAACGGCCTGGTCTAAACTTGTCATCAATGCGCCCATGGTCACTTTTGGCCCGTTAACAGTCCGCTAAGTAATTGGGCCGAATTACGGCCCGGTGTATTTCCGGCCTGTTAAAGGTCCGACTTCATTTGGGCCCATTTACAGGCCATCAAAACTTTCGGCCCATAAACGATCGTGAAGGACTTGGGTCATATTCGGCCATGTCTGTCATTCGTCCTGTTAGAGGCCCACTATAGACTTAGGCCACTTTTGACCTGTTGTCATTTTCGGCCTGCTAACGCCGGACGTAAACCATGGGCCATATGTGGCCCAATGTCATATCGGCCCCATTAATGGCCCATATAAAAATGACGTTAAACTAGCTCGACCGAAGTTCCGGCCTCTCAAAGGCCCGTGTATTAGGTCGGCGCATTTACGGCCCGTCCGAATTTCGGCCTGTCAAATATCCGCATCGTAAATGGGCCACCACTTCGGCCTGCTAAGTCCAGTGGGTTATTTGGCACAATCAAGGCCCAATCTCACTTTTGGTCTATTAAAGGCCCATGTTTTTTATGGGCTTGAGATATTTACACTTGTAAACGGCCTATTTTTACTGAGGGCCCAAATTATGTTTAGGCCTATTAAAGGCCCACTGTGGGCACAGGCCTACCAGAAAAATTTGAAAGCTTATGCTAATTTAAGACCAGATATTTTTAGTGGGCTACATGCCAATTTTGGCCCGTAATCGTTTTTAGCCCAATTGGAATGGGCCCCATTTAATGTTGGCATGTTGGGCTCCTACGAAGCTTTCGGCCGAATACATTACTAAGATAAACCTACACTATACAAAAATAGCGTCATAATTACGGCAGCATGTGGCAGCATCATAAATGTTGTTTCACAACAAAATAAATTCCAATCATACAACAAAAGGCCTGTTGGCATAAAGTTTACAGTCCTTCCAGATAAAAGCCCCAACAGATGTATAGAAGCACAGATCATTTGACTTGAGTGCTAATGTTTCAGGCTGTAGAATCTGATGGAGCAGCACGATCTCCACCTTTTTTCCGCCATTGCTCTTCAACAACGAAGCGGATGTCTGATAGTCTGGTTTCAAAACCATTCATATCTTGACGACATTTCTCAACCACTATTCTTGTTTCCGAAACAACATCCATTAGGGATTGGACTTGTGTCTGGAGCACAGATATATCACTGTCTAGCAGGAAGATTTTGTTCAAGAGGGCGATTTGGACGAGGTTACCTTGACAACCAACCCAGAATTACACAGGAAGGTGCTTTTTGCACTGTTAGTGGAGAGATACTGACGCAATGCAGCAAGAGGTGACATTGTGCCTATAGTAGCCTCGTCACCTTCTGGTGGTTGTGGATATTCAATCATTTGTTCCATAGCTTCCTGAAAGTTTGAACTTGTAGATTAGTGTACCAGATAAGTTACTAATGAGACAAAAACAAACAAAGTAGGTTAAACGGTTATACATAACTTATTTTGGTGAACTACTGTAATACATTAGCATGTATTGTAGTGCCAACTACATAATAAAATCACTTTCGAAACATATGTCCATGTAGCATGCCTACTGTATTGTCTATTTCCCCACATTCGTTGACATCTAAGGATAAAGTGACATGGTTTAAAGTAGGATGAACATAGTATGACATCATTCATATCATGGGCAAAAAGATATAAAACAAACATGCTATTTTATCGTTGTGTGTGCACGTGAACATAATAACTAGATTACAGATCAAGACCAAAAGAATATCCTTCATCTCTTTTAAACCATGTAAGGTGAAATGATACGTTAAGACAACTGTGTATAAAAGTGAACAGAGTAACTGACATTGGCTGCAAACCAAGTAGTTAAATGAACACATCACAAGTACCCATCGCTTAAAGGCAGGAGGAGTAAGGATTTACAACAATGCTTGAGCTGGTGTGCTCATGCCCTTCATCTTGCTGGTGTGGCAATCCTTGAAGATTTGCACCGCATTCGGTTCAGGTTCTTTTTGGTCCGCACGGGCTTTCCTCAGATTTGGAACAAGTCAATATAGATATAATAATATGGCACAAAAAAAGAAGGAAGTAGCAGCTATTTACAAGAGCCTCGCAGTGTGCAATATAGCTACGAGATCCTGTTGTCTGTTGGAATTTCACTTTAGAACGGTTGGTTTTGTTCTTCAAATAGTTAGCCTAGAAGAAGATACACTTGTAAGGCACATACATAAATACAAGTTCAATATGTGGTCTGATCAAATACATATAGCCTACCTGATACTTTGGATCAGACCAATTTTTAACGAGGGCTGTCCAGTCTTCATCTGTAATATATTCCACTGGAGATGTTTGGGCGATTTCATTGTTAGCTTTGCCTTCAAAATGAGATTTTCTAAGGTGGTACCGATACTGTCGCAGAGCAGACTGAAAAACACGAGTGCATGCTTGTTTAGTTGCATCATCTTTCAGATCCAACTTGAACCTCATCTGTTGAAAAAAGAATGTGAGTCTTATTAGGAGGAAGCTAGAAAGTATGGGACAGAGCAAGACAATATTACTAATTGCGATGAATAACATTACTTACGGATAAATGGTCAAGGAAGGTGTTAAATTGGGTATTGTCTTTCTCATTCTTGTACTGGATCCACGTTGGGAGGATACGCGCATGACACCTAACGGCAACGGCTGCCTCTGATACTAACTTGGCTGACTCTATAGCATCACGTGGCCTTTTTAAACCTGCCTCAAAATGGATCTCCATTCTACCTCCTTTAGATTTTGTTAATCTATCAAGCATTATCCCTGATGTCTGTTTCCGCTAAGGCCGTGGTGCTAGTTAAACAACGAATATGGGAAGTGTTAGTGTACATCAAACCGTGAGAGTACATATAAAGGAGCATGCAACCGCAACTTGACTCGGTCGAGCACCGTCTTGGTGTTGATGCTCATGAGGTTCATCTGATCTTGCCAAGTCCTGTTGTGTCGCAGTGCTTTGGAAGTAGTGTTAGGTGTGAAGGCAGCTTGGGAACCGGCCGTTCGAGCAAACGAACGAGTAATCGTTGAGATCTTTGGTACAGCTTGAAGCGGATGCTCCAATGGTGGAGCAGGTGATACCGTGTTTGTAGATTTAGCCGGTGGACTTGGACCCTCTATCGCACTATAAGTACCAGCAGAATCTCTCGACGAGTAACCTTTTCCGCTTTCACCCGACGAGTAACAAGACTCCCTACTATATTATTTTCCTTGCTCTTTTTGACTTTGCCATGTCAAGCTCTACCCACAACACGTAAGAATAAAATCACTCTTCGTAACTCATTGATGCATGATACGCATAAGCAATACTTTGATCTAAGACAACCGTATGAGGATGGAATATGTAAGAAAAACAGGACGACATGACATATTCACAGCTACGATGTGCAAACTAAGCAGAATGATTTTCAAGAAAATAGAAGTAATGCAAGCTAGACACCATATGAAAGATGCAACCAATATTACTCTGCCAAGTTAAAAGTGTCTTGTCATAAGTGGCAATTCGAAAAATTAGAAGTAGTACAACGTAGAAATCAATGCAAGATGCAACCACTATCAAACTACCATGTTAAAAGCGTCCGATCATGAGTTACTGATGCGGGATACACAACAGCAGTACTTTGATGTAAGAACATGGTATGATAGATAGATGCAGGTATTCTAGACACGTAAAGCCATGTCATATGCACATGTATAACGATAAACTCAGCAGGTGCAATTTAATCAAAATAGAAGAAATACAAAGCTAGACAACATAGGCAACATGAAACCAATTATCACACCGGTCAACTTAGAGCAAGCACCTGCGATGGTGGAGGCCGAGATGAACTCATCATGTAGACTTGGGAGTTCAACTGCTAGCGATAGCGATGGCAAATCTAGAGAGTCTCTGCTTATGCGTCAAAATGAGTACCACCAACATCTCCTAACTTACTCTTTTCCTTCCTATTTTCCGATATTGCCTTATGAAGTCAAAACCACAAGAAGATGAATAAAATTAGCTCTGCATAACTGGTTGATGCATGATACATTTAACACTACTTTGATGTAAGGCAAGCGCAGGATAGGAGGATGGAATATATACAAAAAAGACAGCATTTCATATTCACACGCATTTATAGGAGGATGGAATATGTATGAAAAAACAAGAAGCGGAAGGCATTTCAACAAAATTAGAAGAAATGAAAGCTAGGCACCATATGAACATGCAACCAATATCACTCTATCGTAAAAAGTGTCTCGTCGTAAGTGCAATTTCAAGAAATTAGAAGCGGTACAAGCTAGAAGACAATGCAAGATGCAACCTACATCACAGTCCCAAGTTAAATGTGTCTTACGGGTAAGTGATCGCTGCAGGTATAAGTTGTAAGCTACGCAGATGCAATTCTACATAATCGTAAGCAATACAAACTAGACATCATACGGAAAACGCAACCACGTGATAATAGTTCCAAGTAAGAGCAAGCACCGTGATGGTGGAGCAGGGGAGATGTGCTCATCATGTACACGTATGTTATAGAAACAGGAGCACGTGTCATATTCACAGCAATTATGTGTAAAGTAAGCAGATGCAATTCAAGTTAGAAGCAATACAAGCTAGACATCATACGCAACATGCAACCACATATAATAGTGTCAAGTTAGAGCAAGCACCTGTGATGGTGGAGTATGGGAGATGTGCTCATCATCTACACAGCTACATTGACTGTCCAGCCTTGTGTTGTCTTGCGAATCTTGTTGGGAGGATGGCGGAGTAGAATCTGTAGAGACCCCTGCTTGAGTTGTTCAAGGACCACCATCATCCACTGCCGGACTAATTTCCTTCAGCTGTAATGATTTTGCATTGTGAAGTCAAACCGATAAGAAAAAGGAATATCATTCGCTCTTCAGAACTCATTCATGCATGATACTGACGAACACTACTCTGATGAAAGGCAAAGTCATGATACGAGGATGGAATATGTAAGAAAAAATGGACGGCTTGACATATTCACACCTATGATGTGGTAACTAAGCAGAAGGCACTTCAACAAATTAGAAACACTACAAGACACCATATGGAAGGTGCAATCAATATCACTCTGCCAAGTTAAAACTGTCTCGCCATAGGTGGAGTTCATCAAACTAGAAGCAATACATGCTAGAAATCATATTCAAGACGCAAACCAATATCACACTGCCAACTTAAAGGTGTCTCATCATAAGTGACCTGATGCCGGATACACAAGAAGAGTAGTTTCATGTAAGAACATGGTGTGATAGATGATATAGTATGCACCAAAACAGGAAAGCGTGTCATATTCACATGTATCATGTGTAAGCTAAGTGATGCAGTTTACACTAATTAGGAGCAATACGAAGCTAGACACCATATGCAACATGCAACCAGATATCACACTGCCAAGTTAGAGCAAGCACCTTGGATGGTGGAGTAGGGGAGCGGAGACTTGGACCATGTAATGCACTATCAGTACAAGGAGAATCAGTACAGATGCTCCATTTACGTTGCCGCAGAGGACCACCATCATCGCCTTCCTTACTCTTTTCCTTCCTCTTTCTTGATTTTGCCTTGTCAAGTCAAACCCACAAGAAAAAGGAATAAAATTTGCTCTTCGTAACTTATTGACGCATGATACCGATTTAACACTACTTTCATGTAAGGCAGCCGCATGATAGGAGGATGGAATATGTATGAAAAATAGGACGGCGTGACATATTGACATGTATGATGTATAAAGTGTAAACTAAGCACAAGGTGCTTGAACTTGTTAGAATCGATGCAAGCTACAAACCATATGAAAGATGAAACCAATATCACTCGCCAAATTAAAAGGGTGCCCTAACAAATGTATTTGACCAAATTAGAAGCAATACATGGCAACAGGCTAGAAATAATATGCAATATGCAACGAATAAAGGTGACTCATCGTAAGTGATTGATGCAGGATACAGAAGAGAGGTAGTTTCATGTAAGAACAAGGTTAACACATAGATGTAGTGTGTATCAAAAATAGTAAGGCATGTCATATTCACAGGTATAGTGTGTAAACTAAGCAGATGCAATTTACCCTAATTAGAAGCATTACAAGCTAGACACCATATGCAACATGCAACCACATATCACACTGCGAAGTTGGAGCAAGCACCTGTGATGGTGGTGTAGGGGAAGTGCTGTCTTCAGGTACAGAGCAACGTTCAATACCTTCATTTAGGTTTGCTGTTTCTTGAGAATCATGTGGAGAGGATGAACTTGCATTCTTTATAAGAGTATTGCGTCTCATATTAACCCACGCGTGTGACTGTCTCATCATAAGCGGTAGACGCAGGATACACAAGAACAATAGTTTGATGTAAGAACATGGTGTGATAGGCAGATGTAGTATGTACCAAGAACAGGAAGGCGTGTCATATTCACATGTATAATGTGTAAGCTAAGGAGATGCAATTTAACAAATTAGGAGCATTGATGAGGGATACACAAGAAAATTAGTTTGATGTAAGAACATGGTTAATAGAAAGACGTAGTATGTACCAAAAACTGGAAGGCATGTCATATTCACAGGTATAATGTGTTAACTAAGCAGATGCAATTTACTCTAATTAGAAGCATTACAAGGTAGACACCATATGCAACATGCAACCACATATCACACTGCCAAGTAAGAGCAAGCACCTGCGATGGTGGTGTGGGGAATTGCGATGATCAACTAGAGAGCTACGTTGACTATCTTCATTTAGCCTTGCTGTTTCTTGATAATCATGTGGGAGGATGACACCGCACTCTTTAAACGAGTAGGGCGTCTCACAAGAACTCCACCCGGGTGACCTGTCTCATCATAAGTGATTGACGAGGGATACAAAAGAGCATTAGTTTGATGTACGAACATGGTTAATAGACATATGTAGTATGTATCAAAAACAGGAAGGCATGTCATTATCAAAGGTATAATGTGTAAAGTAAGCAGATGCAATTTAACCAAATTGGAAGCAATACAAGCTAGACACCATATGCAACATGCAACCACATTTGACAACAAGTTAAAGCAATCACCAGGATGGTTTTGTGTGGCAATTGAGATCATCAATCGCAGAGCTATGTTTATCGTCTCCAATCACGACATCGCACCCATTAGAGCTGAAACGCTTAGTGCTTATCTTCAATTACACCGAGCGACTTACCTCTTTCTTTTCTGCATTCATCAACACTGCGTAGTCTGAAATACCCATGCATAAAAACAATAGTGTGAGTATGGGTGAAGTGTGTGCACAATTAGTACAAAGGTAAAGTAGCGTATAGTAGGTCGTTGAGAAATAAATGACGGGAGACATATGATATCTCTACAACATGCATGGCACACTCAATTACTACAGGATTCTATGAAAATAACAGTCGACTGAAAGCAAATAGGTCAGTCCATTTTTTCTGCACCGTCCGATATACAAAGAATGGGCAGATCGCCTTCATCTACCTCCAACCAGTTAGTGTTGACGATCTTCCTCGAAACGCCAGCGACCATCGGCCCAGTATTCCTCCCCTGCCTGCGCCCTCCCCTTGACCTCACTGCACCGCCGTTCTTGGCACCGCCCCCCGGCCATCCATTCAAGCCCCGCCGACCTCCAGATCCGGCGCAAGCAGCTCCTGCGCCCCACACCCCTATGATAGACACCGATGCACCGCTTCCCGGGAACAAAGCGGACTAGGTGCTCCGCGTGCCTAAGCGGTGCCGCTTCTTTTAACTGTGATTCGACTGACCCTGAATTGAAATCCAAGCGGGCTACTGACCTCTAGCAAAGGTGAAATAGTAAAAGGGAGGAAACCTTATGCATTTAGTATCACGAAGAAGATGCAATAAGAAGCGCTCAACTAGTTTCTTTAGTGGGATGAATACGGTGTGAGCGGAGACGTAAGATTTGCACGAATAAGGGAAGAGGAGTACCTCTTTCTGGTAGCAGTGTTGTGTCATCCTTCTGTTTTTCCGACGGTCTTGTTGTTCGCCGGAAACCAGAAGTTGCGGAGGACGGTGCAGCCTTGGATGAACCCATGGCCAAGTTGTTGAGTGTGGTGCGGTGGCCGTCTGTCGGCGGCAGGGAAGCATATCCGAGGCGGCGAACGACGGCGTAGCGGGAACAGCTCCGGTGCGGTGGATGGTTGCGACAGTGGAGCCGTAGCAGTGAGGCGCAGGACGATGTGGTCGGAGTGGTTCTGGTACGGCGCACGTCGGCGTCGGCGTCGTGGAGGCAGCTCTGCCTCAGCTTCAGCTGCTAAGTCCTTGAGAGTGTTGCAGTTGCGGTTGCGTTGGATGACGACGTCGGGGTACCGGCTCTGGCGTGATGGAGGAGGGCGGTGGTGGATTGGCCGCTATGGGGTGGAGGACGGAGGATACTGGGGTTTCGCGGCTGGTGGAGAGGGCGTTTTCGCGCCCACGGAGTATGAATGGGGAAACGGAGGGAGGCGGGGAACTAAGGGGGAACAATGTTTCGGTTTGAGACGCGCTTGTTTGAAATTTCAGGAAAGTTACAAGCTTTGCCCCCATCTAAAATTTCGGACATATTGCGGTTTGGTGGTAGGACAGTCATGTCAGGTGTCCCAAATGTGGGCGGGATAGATTTCGGTCGAGCGCATGGGTGTTTAGGCACCCACGGCGTATGAATGCTTCTCAGAGGCGGTTGAGACTAGCGTCTTGGTGAAGTTACAAACCTACCCCGGTTTAGACCTTTGGACATCGGGCCGATAGGATACACAGGCCAGAGTCAGGACAGTAATTTCCTACCACCAAAACATTAGTCTCGCGCAGTTTCGGGTGACCAGAGGCCTATTTCGCGCTTCGTTCAATATTTGGGAGCAGAGGCATTAACGTTTTCGTTTCTCTTGAATTGAACTTTCAGGATTTGTCAAACTTCACAAATCTTTACTCTTGAAAATCCTAAAGGTACGATTATTTTGGAATGGAGGGGGTACATTTTAATATACATTGTACACGAGTATATATTAAAAAAAATATGCAACTTACCTCATTTCATGCATGGTTCCAGGTATAATCTCCTTGGTTGCAAAAAAAGTTAGATATGTGTATGAATATATATAGCATGTTCAAACTCACAACAAAGATTGATGCCCCCTTTTACATCTGATTTACAAATGCCATTATCTCGGGTTCAAATAGATGAATGCACTTCCTATGAATTGAATCTTGAAACCCCTTTATGTTGAATTCGACATGTATTTTATTTCGTAGCTAGCAATTTGGAATGTATCCATGCAAGTGACAAATGTATAAAGTGCTTCACACTAACAACATGGAGTGCACTAATTAATGTTTATATATGAATTGCAAAAGCATCCATTGCCTGTATTTCAAACTGCTCTCACTCTATGGATCGATAATATGAAATAAACACATGCACATGCTAGAATTCAATAGAGTATGCGTGTCTGATAAACCAATACGCAAATTTGCAAAATTCATGATCTCATCCAAATATAATAATGCCATTTATATTTTAATTTAATGCGTACAACCGCCTTTTACACGTAGATGCACTATGCCTCGCCCCGTTCTCACAAACGCGTTATATATCTCTCTATCTAACGCATAAGTGCACACACTTTATTTGCATCGGCATTTCTCTTTCAAACATGCTCACAATCTCTCTCAGGGTGTCGGGGTGTCTCACGCACATGCTCTCTCTATTTCTCTCTCTCTCTCTCTCTCTCTCTCTCTCTTTCTGACTACTATGTACCACTGTTTTCACTAATCTCAGTTGGAAAACACTATTTCTCTCACATGCATATATACACATGCAGGGTCTCTACTAGCCCTCTATACGCACATATATGTGCCCACATGTCTCCCGCACGCACATTATCTTTAGGCCTCTCTCGCACACATTGCCCCCCCCCCCCCGACACATCTCTCTAATAGTGGTTGGCAGATATGATTTCATCATATCATTCGGTAGGATATCCCTGGCTATTAGGCTGGATGGTAATATGAGGCAAAGTTTTACCCTAGTTCGGATCGGACCCTTGCAGTTGAAGAAAGAGCCTACTCCCTGCATCGTATATTAGTGATAGGGGTGTGTACAAAGTACACGTGAATACCAGGCATTGTGCATGTGTGTATACTATCGACGAACTAGCCCCCAAGCTTGTCTAACATACTAAGGGCCTAGGGTTACAAATCATATATAGTCGGCTTATCACCAATGGGGATAGAGTCCTCTGCGACTCTGATAGCTTCGTGTTGTACGCCGAGTCCTCCACATGGGTCTCCGTATAACACGTCTCGGTCCAACCTATATGTGGCGCGGGATGGAACCGACCCATGAGTCTTCATGTTGACCCACCACAACTAGAAATGATGTGCCCACCACACCACACACGCAATCGGCCACTAAGAAAATAAGCATATACAATAGTACAATGGTATCTAGCTCACGATACGTCTCCATATTTTGTTGATGACACTGATGGACTTTGCATTTGATGCGTGCTCTGTATTTTGTTGACGACACTTATGGTCATCGTATTTGAAGCGAAAGCACGATATGGTCCACTAGACTTCAGAATAAGCTCATCACGGTCACCACATACATTTTGTCGTGCTAACCAACATGTGGTTGGATGGTTAGAGGACAGTGGTTTCTCGAGCCCACCAAGGTTAAAGTCCCGGTGCTCACATTTATCTTGTGTTAATTTCAGTATTTTCCGGCGATGTACGCTCGGTGGGAGGAGACGTTCCACTTGACTACGAGGCACCTATGGTGACTTCGTAAAATCTCAAGATCATATATGCTGGCCCACTCTCTCGAAGGTGCTCATAGGGGTAGGGTTCGCGTGTGTGCGCTTATAGCGGTGAGTGCTTGCGCGTATATATGAGCCCTTGCGTATGTACCATGTTAAACAAATACTTGTCATGATTATACTATCACTGGCTCACCCGTACAACTCCGTATTTTGTTGATGACACAATCAATTGACCAGTCAAACGGCACAACTAGTGTTGCACCATCGGGCGCCAGAACCGTGGGGCCCAACCTGTTAGCCCGTGATATGAAAGAAAGAAATGGTAGTTTGAGTCTGCATCTTGTTAATAAAATAGGAGTACATTTTAGGGTGATCATACGGTCACTGGCTCACCATACAGCTCCGTAATTTGTTGATAACACGATCAATTGACCAGTCAAACGGTCCACATTCAGCAGCGCACATCACCATAGGGCCCACCCGTCAGTGTGTATATGAAGAACAAAAATGGTAATAAACTAGTGGTCGGTGGGTATTCGAAGTTGTGAGACCTCTGGTTGGCAGTCACCGACGGTTGGGGTGTTCATTGGGCAGTGGGGTGGGGATCCCCGGAGAAAAAGCTTCGGCTGGGAGGGGCGGGGGGCTAGAGGGATGGGCGGTGCAGCGGCGGACCGGCGGTGGGGAGTGGTTTCGGGGAGGGCGGGCCGGCCGCGGGCGGTGGGGGCGGGCGGTGGTGGCTGGCGGCTCAGGGGGGTGGAGTTTGATGATAAACTGGAGGCCCTTGATTTCGTATCCAACGGCTGGAAAATCTAATGACCAGAGATGAAAAAGTCAGTCGACCGACGTGTAGCCTCACCTCAGACGTACACATGCATGCATCGCAAGACACGCACGCATGTAGGCGTGCAACACCGACAGTACACATAACGCATACACGCACGCATGTCAAGCCGGCGTGCAACACTGACACGTACACATGCACTCACGAACACACGCACGTACGCACCCATGCATGCAACACTGAAACGTACCCTTGCACGCACGCAACACTCGCACGCCTGCATGCACACAGCACACGATGCAAGACACACGCTCAACCTATACGTGCATGCACCCTTTGTTAAGGACATGGATTGTTACGGGTATTAATCAATCTTATCTGTGATAAGCAGAACATTGATGTTTGCATCGGTCTTTATGAATCACAACGTATCGAATGGGCTATCAACATAGTAGGCTTAACTACATGAAAAAGATGACGTCACACTCAATGAACAGTCATCGGTTTATGAAATGCCCGCTTCTGACCGCCCTGGCCCACCAAAGGTTCCTCTGCTGTGCGCTGCCTGCGTTGGGTCACTGACATGCAGGCCATGCACCCAAAGAGCCCACACGTCAGTGGAAGAATGCGCGGTGTCCTAGGTCAGAGTCGAGGGTGCCACTCGCGGCACGCCCGGCTGAACACGCCTCCATGCTGCATTCAAACGCCTCCATGAAACCCACCCGTGTGGAAGCCAAGAAACCCACACTGAACACACGTCCGTTCATGACCGGGCCGGTGTTAAACGCAACGTCGGCCGAGCTCCTCCCGTCTGCCGTCTATTTAATCTCCTATTTAAACGAGGCCAAACGCCGGCCAAGAATCGCACACCTCCGCCGCTCCCCTATCTCCTCCACCATTTTGTCCACTCTTACAATGGCTTACGAAGAGTAGTTATTCCGCATCCAAGCCGGCTGGATAGCCCACCGGATACGAGCTATGCAGCTTGCTGATCCACCTCCCTCCCCTCGCCCGACGGAGCCAGTTGCCGCCCCAAGCCGGCGCGCGGTTCAGCAACTCGCCGCTCCAGGCCAGCTCGACGAGGAGCGGCGCACGGGCGTCGTTGCTGCCGTCCACGCCGCCGCCTCGTACCGCGTCTCCCGTTTCTGTGGCCGAGACTCCCATGCCGGCGGCCGCGCCATGCAAGCAGCGACAGAAGCCGGGTGCATGGAGAGCGACGAGTCGGTGGCCAGCGCCTCCGCGTCCGCCGCCATCATCGAGGAGAAGTAGAACATGGGAGGCTGCCGCCGCTTGGGTCCCATGAAGGCCACCGCAGAGGCGACGCCGACATACACAGCAGGTGTCTTGCCGGATCCTTTTGTTGCGAGGACCTTCGTCGACCCCGCATGGGCTCCAGGGAAGAGGGGAATGTTAGGATGAACTCGAGCCGGTGCCGGCCGTGGCGAAGTAGTGGCCGGTGATGAACTCGAACCGGTGCCGGCCACCATCATCTTCGGCACCAGCCAATGATATCAGTTGGGCAGTGGGGAAGCGAGCCGTCCTTTGCGCTGAAGCATATAACTCCGGGGCTCCCGGTAGTCTGGTGATCGTGCTGCCGAACATGAGTAACACAAATCCATCGGCGGGCGACCATTTAGGCCAGGTATTATATACCTGTGCTGTCCAGAACTAGCACCGTGTAGTTCATTTGAATGTAATGAAATCCGTCATGTTTGTGTGAAAATCCGGTATTTTATATGATTTATGTCGTTGTTTATATGAAATATCAGTTTGTCTACGTGTTTGCGTGAATTTTGTCCGGTTGGTTGAGTTGTTGTCATAATGTGTGCGGCTACGGTTGGATGGCGTAATTTGCGGGTCGCCGGTCGGTCTGCGGGCGGCTCGGGCGGCGTCGTGGGACAAAAAAACACAGCTCGTGCGAGCTCGTCTCCAACGTCTTGCTACCGGAGGATGCATGACAGCATGAGCACCGAGCCATTCCTCGCTCATCGGTGGCAAAGGCACTGTGGACAAAAGGGTCGCCAATATTTTGTCTACCCCGAGCAAGATCCAAACAGCCCCTCCCAACAGATTCAAATCCCTCGTTCGCCGTGGAATTCTGCCATGTGTTGTTTTCATGGACTAGCAAGATGCCCGTGCATTGCACGGAACATCAAGATGCATTTTTTTACAAACTCCGCATGCATGCAAGGGATAATTAATGTCCTCCTTTGCTAGTACCATGAGGCAAACACCATTAATATTGCATCGATTAGTGTTAGTGGCCTTGTATATCTGCAAATTGTAATTTTGATAGCGGCCCCTTGTATATAAAAATGGAGGGAGAAATATGAGAGATAAGGTGAGAAGGAGTCGGGCATGGTGCCGTGGTGGTGACTGGTGGTCGGACTGGGCGGAGGCATGGGGATGGACGGCGCATTATGTCTAGGTTTGTATCTCTATCACACACACTCACGTAGGTGGGGGCGTGCACGAAGAGAAGAGGTGCACGCACGGCGCACGTGCTCCCGTCTCTTTCCCAACCACACCCGCGCGGGTACACGGTGGAGCTCATTTCTGTACGAAAAAGGCAGCCCACGTGGTAATTTGGCACGTGTACTGGTTGTCCACTTGGTGGAGGGAGGATCGTCTACCACGGGTGAACAAACAAATTGCGACTTGACGTGTTATTTTAAATTAAAAAAAGAGGCAAACCTTGTGGGGCCTACCTTAGAGGCAAGGCTCTATACACTGGAGTACTTTTGATGTGTCCCGTCAACTCGCAGAATGATGAGAAACTTGCTTAGTACGCCGTCTCCCCCACCCACGGGCGCGGTGGCTCGCAGGATGAGGTGAAGCTTAATACTACTGTACGCCTTTACGCCCGCTCCCTCGCCCACGCGCACGGTGGCTCGCAGCACGAGGAGAAAATTTTACTACTCCCTCCGTTTACTCCTCGTCCCTACTACGTACGTACTTTGGTTAGTACTCCCTCCATTTACTTATACAAGGCCACTATAAAAAAATACATTTTGCATCTATACAAGGCCACAAATAGTAATCGAGCCTTTCCAGTTTATGGCTCAATTTCAAAATCTCTCCAACCAAGGTAGACGGTGAGTGGTCGAATTAATTTCGTAGTTTGCACAGTACGCTCGTTTTTCTCAAGAAGTTTTGTTTACCGAGGCATTTATTAGAACGAATGCATGAATGACCACTAAATTTCCATGAACTTGTACATGCATTGGTTAGTTTCCTCTTGACATCGCTATGCGTCGGGTGATCTAACGCACCTCGAAATCCAACATGTAATGGTACTACTACTAGTATAGTAGAATTGAGACTTATCAAACGGAAAAATGAATGTTTTTTAGATGATCCCTATAAACCCTAGTGGGTACGTACTCCGTAAAAACAGATTTTTCCAAAACTAAGTTGCTCCCTTTCATGAATTCTTTAGTATACTCCTCCGTCGATGCTCCCTTTATGAATTTTGTACTTCCTGTCGCTAACATGTGGGACATATAGCAACTGGGTCGACGTGTCAAGCACCAAATAACAAAGCAGAACAGCGGGGGACGACCCCACTCATGCATCGCCCAAGAGTAGTAATGAGCAATGAGATGTCAAATCACAATGTCAAGCACCTTCCTGCAGACGGAAGCAACCATTATTTCACACTTCGTTCGACATCATCTCAAACCACGTACTAGTATTGCTTCTGCCTCAAGAGGGACACGCGCATCGCCTTGGTACATCATGACACGTGGGACCACATGACAGGCCATGCTACCCCGCCGATCGCTCGGTAAAATCACCTCATTTTTACTATACTTCCTCCGGATTGGTTTAATACATGGCATGCACGTCGTTCTAGGTTGAGAATTTAACTGGCTATATATATATGTGATGAACAGTACGCTAGCCTTTTAAAAAATGTATACTTTTGTACAGTAGTACTCCACTATCAATGGATTGTGCCATGGAGAAAAAATTGAAATTTAAAAAAAGGTGGTACATATAGAGAGCGCTCGTCGCCAAATTATGCATATAGTGCTATTAAAAAAGCTAGTACGTGCTTAATTGGGGTGCTAAATTCTATTAAAGAAATACTAGTGCTAGTATGTAGATACTGAAGAGTTAAAGTAACGAGAAGAAACATAACATAGTTCTGTTGGGGGCTCAGCACAACACACCCCTCAAATTAAACTAAGCACACCTGAAATTAAACTATGCAACTAATCCGGTAGACACTGCATTAGAAGTTTAGAACCACCATGAGCAACAACACTACCACCTTACTCGGAGTCCTCGTCCACGTCCGACTTCGTCCTTGTCCCTCTTCCTCTTGGCCGATACTTCTTTGCTTGAACCGCCAACTTGGCTGTTGCTCTTCATCCACCCCTTGTAGATATTGAAACAAAGGTAGCCATCCATTGCAGCGTACTGGATGTGGTCTATATCTAGTACATTCTGCTGCCATGCATGACGATGAAACGTGTATGGAGGTTTCTCCAGTTCTTGTCTGAAGGATGAACCATGGCTCCTGCCAGGGTCAGCATTGAAGGCTGACGAGAGGGCACCAGCCGATTCTTCTGGAGGTCGAAGGGGTTGCCTACAACAAGGCCTATCCGACGCAGGACTTATTTGTTGTTCTTAAAGTCTACAGTAACGAATTTGACTGTTTTGTCCTCGAGGAAGTTCTTAAAATCATGTCACTCAACGTCGGCATGGCATATGTGGTAGACCAAGAAAACGTTATGTACGCAAACCTGGATCACGGCGGGCTTCTTCCTCTCTTCGTCCTTTAGATCCTTCTCTCGTCCCACGACTGTGGTGTACTCAACATCTAGCCCAGCGACCCACTCATCATGTGAGTTTTCGAACATGCGTCTGAAAGCGAGAAAGGCATCCTTTCACCGTCGCGGAAGTACGGGTGTAGATGACGTCGAACTCATCGCCGGTGATGGTTCTAACCTTGTACTCACCGCCGATCGGGGAGATTTGGGACTCCATGGATTTGGGAGGAGGGTTAGGATTAGTGGAACTGCCGTAATGTGGATGGACGGGACGACTAGGAGCAAACCGTCGTAGTATTAAAGGACGTGCGGGGACGAGTAGGAGCGAACTGCCAGCGTGCGAACGGCAGGGTAGTGGCTTTCCATTCTCCCATGATACGGGCTTCCGAGAGCCCTTGGATCTGAGATCGAACGGTTGCATGGCGTGATTCTAGACCTATGGGTGAATATCCTATCCTGGAGGGTTATTATTAAAATTTTCAGCAACTTAGCATGCGACCGTTTGATCTCAGATCCAAGGGCTGCCAAGAGTCCAGATCATGGTCGCGCCTACCACGACCGCCGTCAGATCGCCGCACGGTCGCGCCTTTTGGAGATTTAACACGGTGCGTTAGGCTATCTGATGTTGGCATGTCATACATAGTCATCACTTAGTCACTCATACTACAACAAGGTTGGCTATAAGGTTGGCTATAAGTGTATTTTTTTTCTCCTCTCTATCTCTTTCTTCGTACTCCCTCCGTCCCATAACATAAGAACGTTTTTGACACTATTGTAGTGTCAAAAATGTTCTTATATAATGGGACACAGGGAGTACTAGTATTTATTGCATTTGCCAAGGAGTGAACTCTTCCAATGAAATGGTGTTGCTAAGTTTGCTTCATTTAATTAGCTATAGACTCAAAATTGTCTTTTCACCTAAGTACACGCGCTTAGCACCGTTTCTTCCTTGGGTCACCAAACTAGACTCTCTCTTCTTGATTAACTTGCCACACCAGACTTTATGCCTATGTGGTAAGCTTAAGCACCTGTAGGAGCAAGTAAGTACAATAGTGTGCTTTACATGGCATTTTTGCATATGTGGAGGAAAGAGAGGCAAGGAAAAAGTGGAGAAGTGGGCTCTCATGCAAGAGCTAGCATCTACTACTACATGGTGGAGCATTGGGAGAGGCACCAGATGGAGGTGGTCAGAATCGGGAGACTCACGCCGGTCGTAGCATGCAGCTTAAAATGATAATGGCAAGTCAAATCACGGGCCCCACCTGTCCAGCAAGAATTTCGATGTCAAATCACACAGCCCTACGTTTGCAGCAGCCTACTCCCTCGTCTTCTCGTGTCTCTGTCGAACCGACTAGGCGGAACTGCCCCGCCTACCGCGCAGGAAAAGCCCCGCCCTCAACTTTTAAATACAACTACTCCCTCCGTCCAATGAGTAAGTCATCTTACGAAAACCAAATAATCCCAAAATACTAAGGCGCAGTGCATTAACTTCTACCTCGTTTCTTGTTTCTTCACATATCAACCAATAAGAATCCAATGATATACTTTTGTGACATAGTAACTCATATTTAGTTAGTCAAATGGATGACCTAGAAAACGTGCAGGCCCTATAAACCGAGACGCCTACAAATAAAAAAACCGAGACGGAGAGGGTAGTTCAAAGACGTATATTTTTAGATCAATATAGTCGGGATTCACCAAGGAGCAAAACCAAGTGGTACGCTGCTCCCGTCGTGTTGGCGTAACAACTCAAGGTGGTCGATTCACATACCTAAATGGCAACACACTTAATGTAACCCCTTTGGCAGACATGTGGCTCATCCACCTTCTTGTTCCACGTGCGATGCACCAAATTACAGTTGAGCAGCGGTTGGAATTGGAGGCACTCGGTCAGAAGCGCCGCAGTAGTAGAAAATGAGCGATGAGGGGTCAAATCACAAAGCCCCACCTTTCCCGCATTAAGTTGGACGGATGAAGCAACCATCATTTCACTCTAGGGCGCAAGAGCATAAAGAAAAGAGAAAACAATGATGCGTGCGACAGCTACCTAGGGCACCCTAGGGTAGGGGTCTCCACTACAGATCCTTTTTTTTAAAGCGCCTCCACTACAAATTGGCTTCTCCGTCGTCCTCTTGAAGAAAACCGATGATGAGTGCGGCGGTAGGGTTTGTAGGAGTACTACGGCATGCGGGGCCACGTCATAGTAACGAGTCGACGCCTTAAATATGTGTGGGCCGCTTGGTTTTACAGGAACGAGGCAGCATTTTGGGTTTGGGGACCAGTGGAGATATAGCACGTACAAAAAATTGTGGACGTAGGTTCGACCAAAAGGCAATGATGCATGGGCCCTGCATTTTGATATACCTGTGCCCTCGTGAAATTTGCTACTCTACTCAAAACTAGTAAGGTACACATGTATTGAATGCATGAGATTTCGAAACCAAATTATGAATAAATACACACTATAGCATGTAAAGCTTTGAGTCATATATGCATGATGTAGATGTTCATTTAGTTCTTATGGTTCATCTCATTCAAAATCAATTAGTTTTATAAAAATGTTAAGATTCATGGGGTTGTGCATTGTAAATCATAAAGTAAAAACAAATAATGGCAATTCATTTAAAAAATAATCAATTATGATATAGAAGATTCTAGAACAAAGGTGAAGTGCTTGTGTTTTGAGGTTTGTGCATTATGCTTAAGTTCAACCAGGGAGTCTTCTAAATTGTACATGTGGCAGATCTGGTGGAATGTTGATGATATCCAACGGCCAGTAGTGCTCGGTTTTGCCCATCTTTGCATTGTCGGGTTAGCTTCATCCAGCGACCATCTTTCAAAGTTATTGGTGTTGGAAATATGCCCTAGAGGCAATAATAAATTAGTTATTATTATATTTCCTTGTTCATGATAATCGTTTATTATCCATGCTATAATTGTATTGATAGGAAACTCAGATACATGTGTGGATACATAGACAACACCATGTCCCTAGCAAGCCTCTATTGGCTAGCTCGTTGATCAATAGATGGTTACGGTTTCCTGACCATGGACATTGGATGTCATTGATAACGGGATCACATCATTAGGAGAATGATGTGATGGACAAGACCCAATCCTAAGCCTAGCACAAAGATCGTAGTTCGTATGCTAAAGCTTTTCTAATGTCAAGTATCATTTCCTTAGACCATGAGATTGTGCAACTCCGAATACCGTAGGAATGCTTTGGGTGTACCAAACGTCACAACGTAATCGGGTGACTATAAAGGTGCACTACGTATCTCCGAAAGTGTCTGCTGGGTTGGCACGAATCGAGACTGGATTTGTCACTCCGTAAACGGAGAGGTATCTCCGGCCCACTCGGTAGGACATCATCATAATGTGCACAATGTGACCAAGGGGTTGATCACGGGATGATGTGTTACGGAACGAGTAAAGAGACTTCTTGCCGGTAACGAGATTGAACAAGGTATCGGGATACCGACGATCGAATCTCGGCAAGTACAATACCGCTAGACAAAGGGAATTGTATACGGATCGATTGAGTCCTTGACATCGTGGTTCATCCGATGAGATCATCGTGGAACATGTGGGAGCCAACATGGGTATCCAGATCCCGATGTTGGTTATTGACCGGAGAACGCCTCGGTCATGTCTACATGTCTCCCGAACCCGTAGGGTCTACACACTTAAGGTCTGGCGACGCTAGGGTTATAAAGGAAGTTTGTATGTGGTTACCGAATGTTGTTCGGAGTCCCGGATGAGATCCCGGACGTCACGAGGAGTTCCGGAATGGTCCGGAGGTAAAGATTTATATATGGAAAGTTGTTGTTCGGGTTCCGGAAAAGTTCGGGTTTTTTCGGTATTGTACCGGGAAGCTTCCAGAAGGTTCCGGAGGATTCGGAGGGGTCCGGAGGTCCGGAAATTGTTCCACCACGTCCAATACAGTAGCATGGGCTGTAGGGGGCGCCCTAGCCATAATGGGCCAAGGGCACCAGCCCCCAAGGCCCATGCGCATGGGAAGGGGAAACCCTAAGGGGAGGGCCTCCACTTGACTTGGGAGGCACTCCTCCCCTCTTGGCCGCCCCCAAGTCCCATCTAGGGCTGGCCGCACCCCTTGGGGTGGGAAACCCTAAAGGGGCGCAGCCCTCTTTCCCCATATATATACTTGAGGTTTTGGGCTGCCCAATGCACATGAGAACTTCTCCTCTTGGTGCAGCCTGCCTCCTCTTCCTCCTCTCCCTTGGTGCTTGGCGAAGCCCTGCGGATTGCCACGCTCCTCCACCACCACCATGCCGTTGTGCTGCTGTTGGATGGTGTCTTCCTCAACCTCTCCCTCTCTCCTTGCTGGATCAAGGCACCGGAGATGTCACCGGGCTGTACGTGTGTTGAACGCGGAGGTGCCGTCTGCTCGGCACTAGGATCTCCGGTGATTTGAATCACGACGCAGTACGACTCCATCAACCCCTGTTCTCATGAACGCTTCCGCTTAGCGATCTACAAGGGTATGTAGATGCACTCTCCTTCCCCTCGTTGCTAGAATCACCATAGATTGATCTTGGTGATGCGTAGAAAATTTTGAATTTCTGCTACGTTCCCCAACAGTGGTATCAGAGCTAGGTCTATTGCATAGATTCTTTGCACGAGTAGAACACAAAGTAGTTGTGGGCGTGATGTTGTTCAATATGCTTACCGTTACTAGTACAATCTTGTTTCGATGGTATTGTGGGATGAAGCGGCCCGGACCGACCTTACACGTACTCTTACGTGAGACAGGTTCCACCGACTGACATGCACTTGGTGCATAAGGTGGCTAGCGGGTGCCGCCTCCCACTTTAGTCGGAACGGATTCGATGAAAAGGGTCCTTATGAAGGGTAAATAGCAATTGGCATATCACGTTGTGGTTTTATGAGGTAAGAAACGTTCTTGCTAGAAACCAGAGCAGCCACGTAAAACATGCAAACAACAATTAGAGGACGTCTAACTTGTTTTTGCAGGGTATGCTATGTGATGTGATATGGCCAAGAAGAATGTGATGAATGATATGTGATGTATGAGATTGATCATGTTCTTGTAAAAGGATTCACGACTTGCATGTCAATGAGTATGACAACCGGCAGGAGCCATAGGAGTTGTCTTTATTTATTGTATGACCTGCGTGTCATTAAACAACGCCATGTAATTACTTTACTTTCTTGCTAACCGGTAGCCATAGTAGTAGAAGTAATAAGTTGGCGAGACAACTTCATGGAGACACGATGATGGAGATCATGATGATGGAGATCATGGTGTCATGCGGTGACAATGTTGATCATGGAGCCCCTATGATGTATATAAATGGAGCTATATGTTATTGGCCATTTCTTGTCACTTCTATATATTTGATTGTGTTGTTTATTATGTTTTTGCATCTTGTTTTCTTATAACGACGGTAGTAAATAAGATGATCACTTACAACAATTTCAAGAAGTGTTCTCCCCGACTGCGTGCACCGTTGCTACAGTTCGTCGCTTCTAAGCACCACGTGATGATCGGGTGTGATGGATTCTTACGTTCACATACAACAGGTGTAAAACAGATTTACACAAAGAAAAACACTTGGGGTTAGCTTGACGAGCCTAGCATGTGCGCATATGGCCTCGGAACACGGAGACCGAAAGGTCGAGCATGAGTCGAGTAGTAGATAATGATCAACATGAAGATGTTCACCGAGTCGACTAGTCCGTCTCACGAGATGATCGGACACGGCCTAGTTGACTCGGATCATGTAATCACTTAGATGACCGTAGGGATGTCTATTCGAGTGGGAGTTCATAAGATGAACTTAATTACCTTGAACATAGTCAAAAGACCTTTTGCAAATTATGTCAGTAAGCTCGCGCTTTAGTTCCACTGTTTAGATATGTTCCTAGAGAAAATATAGTTGAAAGTTGACAAGATGGCGATTATGCGGACGTAGAAAGCTTATGTCCTTAATGCACCGCCAAGTGCTGAACCCCAAACGTCGTTTGTGGATGTTGCGAACATCGGACATACACGCTTTTGATAACTACGTGATAGTTCGGTTAAACGGTTTAGAGTTGAGGCACCAAAAGACGTTTCGAAACGTCATGAACATATGAGATGTTTCGAGAGCTGAAATTGGGATTTCAGGTTCGTGCCCACGCCAAGAGGTATGAGACCTCCGACCGATTTTCTTAGCCTACAAACTAAGGGAGAAAAGCTCAATCGTTGAGCTTGTGCTCGATCGTCTGAGTACAACAATCACTTGAATCGAGTGGGAGCTGATCTTCCGGATGAGATAGTGATGTTTCTCCAAAGTCATTGCCACCAAGCTGCTAGAGCTTCGTGATGAACTATAACATATCGAGGATAGATATGATGATCCTTGAAGTATTCGCGATGTTTGACACCGCCGAAAGTAGAAATCAAGAAGGAGCATCAATTGTTGATGGTTGATGAAACCACTAGTTTCAAGAAGGGCAAGGGCAAGAAGGGACACTTCATGAAACGGCAAATCGATTGTTGCTCCAAAGTGAAGAAACCCAAGGTTGAACCCAAACCCGAGACTAAGTGCTTCGTAATAAGGGGAACAGCCATCGGAGCGGAACCACCCTAGATACTTGGTAGATGAGAAGGCTGGCAAGGTCGATAGAAGTATATTTGATATACATTATGTTAATGTGTACTTTACTAGTACTCCTAGTAGCACCAGGGTATTAGATACCGGTTCGGTTGCTAAATGTTAGTAACTCGAAATAAAAGCTACGGAATAAAAGGAGACTAGCTAAAGGTGAGCTGACGATATGTGTTGGAATTGTTTCCAAGGTTGATATGATCAAACATCGCACGCTCCCTCTACCATCAAGATTAGTATTAAACCAGAATAATTATCATTTGGTGTTTGCATTGAGCATAGACATGATTGGATTATGTCTATCGCAATACGGTTATTCATTTAAGGAGAATAATGGTTACTCTATTTATTTGAATAATACCTTCGATGGTCTTGCATCTAAATAAATGGTTTATTGAATCTCGATCGTAGTGATACACATTTTCATGCCAAAAGTATAAGATAGTAATGATAGTACCACTTACTTGTGGCACTTTCGCCATGTAAGTCATATTGGTGTAAACGCATGAAGAAGCTCCATGTTGATGGATCTTTGGACTCACTGCTTTTGAAAAGTTTGAAACATGCTAAGCATGTCTATTGGTGTATACGCATGAAGAAACTCCATGCAGATGGACCGCTTTGGACTCACTTGATTTTGAATCACTTGAGATATGCAAATCATACCACATGGGCAAGATGACCAAAAGCCTCGGTTTCAAGATGATGGAACAAGATAGCAACTTGTTGGAAGTAACACATTTTGATGTGTGCCGTCCAATGAGTGCTTTGAGGCATGCAAATGAATATCGTTATGTTCTTACTTCACAGATGATTTGAGTAGATGTTGAGTATATTTACTTGATGAAACACAAGTCTGAATTATTGAAAGGTTCAAGTAATTTCAGAGTGAAGTTGAAGATCTTCGTGACAAGAGGATAAAATGTGCTGTGATGTGATCATGGAGATGAATGTCCGAGTTATGAAGTTTGGTACACAATTGAGACATTGTGGAAATTGTTTCACAACTAATACCGCACTCGAACACCATAGTGTGATGGTGTGTCCGAACATCATAGTTGCACCTTATTGGATATGGTGCGTACCATGATGTCTCTTATCAAATTACCACTATCGTTCATGGGTTAGGCATTAGAGACAACCGCACTCACTTTAATAGGGCACCACGTGATTCCGTTGAGATGACACCGTATGAACTATGGTTTAGAGAAACCTAAGTTGTCATTTCTTAAAGGTTTGGGGCTGCGACGCTTATGTGAAAAAGTTTCGTGTTGATAAGCTCGAACCCAAAGCGGATAAAATGCATCTTCATAGGACACCCAAAACAGTTGGGTATACCTCCTAATTCAGATCCGAAAGCAATAGGGATTGTTTCTTGAATCGGTGGTGGAGACTTGATGAGGTTATTGAACCGTCACTTCAACAAGTGTGTAGCAGGCACACGTGAAGTTGTTCTGTGGCACCTGCACCAATTGAAGTCGAAGCTTATGATAGTGATCATGAAGTTTTGGATCAAGTCACTACCATTACCTCGTGAGGGTGACAAGGATGCGCATCGCTTCAGAGTGGTACGGTGATCCTGTCTTGAAGGTCATGTTGCTAGACAACAATGAACCCACGAGCTATGGAGAAGCAATGGTGGGCCCAAATTCGACAAATGGTTAGAAGCCATGAAATCCGAGATAGGATCCATGTATCGTAACAAAGCATGGACTTTGGTGGACTTGTCCGATGATCGGCAAGACATTGAGATGAATGGATCTTTAAGAAGAAGACGGACGTGGGACGGTAACATCACCGTCTATGAAGCTCGACTTGTGGCGAAGAGTTTTCACAAGTTCAAGGAGTTGACTACGATGAGATTTTCTCATCCGTAGCGATGCTTAAGTCCATCGGAATCATGTTAGCATAAGCTGCATTTATGAAATCTGGCGGATGGATGTCAAAATGAGTTTCCTTACCGGGCCAGAAGGAAAGGTTGTATGTGATACAATCGTAAAGTTTTGTCAATCCTAAGGATGCTAAAAGGTATCTTTGGCTCCAAATGATCCTTTCTAAGGACTGGAGTAAGCATCTCGGAGTTGGAATGTGTGCTTTGATGAAATGATCAAAGATTTTGGGTTTATACAAAGTTTATGAGAAACTTGTATTTCCAAAGAAGTGAGTGGGAGCACTATAGAATTTCTGATGAGTATATGTTGTTGACATATTGATGATCGTAAATGATGTAGATTTTCTGGAAAGCATATAGGGTTATTTGAAAGATGTTTTTCAATAGAAAACCTGGATTAAGCTACTTGAACACTGAGCATCGAGATCTATAAGGGTAGATCAAAAATGCTTTCAAATGAGCACATGCCTTGACATAATCTTGAAGGTGTTCAAGATGGATCAGTCAAAGAAGGAGTTCTTGCCTGAGTTGTAAGGTATGAAGTTAAGAGTTAAAGCTCGACCACGGCGTATCGTAGAGAAAGGGCGAAGGTCGCCCCTATGCCTTAGACATAGGCTCTACAAGATGCTATGCCGTGTACCGCACCTAAGTGTGCCTTGCCATGAGTCAATCAAAGGTACAAGAATGATCCAGAATGGATCATTGGACAGCGGTCAAAATTGTCCTTGGAGTAAATAAGGACATGTTTCTCGATTATGGAGGTGATAAAGAGTTCGCGTAAAGGGTTACGTCGATGCAAGCTTTAACACCTATCCGAAAGTGACTCGAGTAGCAAACCGGATAATGTATAGTGGAGCAACCGTTTGGAATAGATCCAAGTGGAGCGTGGAAGCAGCATTTACAATATGACATAGAGAATTGCAAAGCACACACGGATCTGAAAGGTTCGCACCGTTGACTAAAAACCCGTTGACTAAAACCTCTCTCACAAGCAAAACATGATCAAACCTCGTAACTCATTGAGTCTAAATCACATGATGATGTGAACTAGTTTACGTACACTAGTAAACTCTTTGGGTGTTGGTCACATGGCGATATGACCTATCAGTGTTAATCACATGGCGATGTGAACTAGATTATCGACTCTAGTGCAAGTGGGAGACTGTTGGAAATATGCCCTAGAGGCAATAATAAATTAGTTATTATTATATTTCCTTGTTCATGATAATCGTTTATTATCCATGCTATAATTGTATTGATAGGAAACTTCGGATACATGTGTGGATACATAGACAACACCATGTCCCTAGCAAGCCTCTATTGGCTAGCTCGTTGATCAATAGATGGTTACGGTTTCCTGACCATGGACATTGGATGTCATTGATAACGGGATCACATCATTAGGAGAATGATGTGATGGACAAGACCCAATCCTAAGCCTAGCACAAAGATCGTAGTTCGTATGCTAATGCTTTTCTAATGTCAAGTATCATTTCCTTAGACCATGAGATTGTGCAACTCCCGAATACCGTAGGAATGCTTTGGGTGTACCAAACGTCCACAACGAATCGGGTGACTATAAAGGTGCACTACAGGTATCTCCGAAAGTGTCTGTTGGGTTGGCACGAATCGAGACTGGATTTGTCACTCCGTAAACGGAGAGGTATCTCTGGGCCCACTCGGTAGGACATCATCATAATGTGCACAATGTGACCAAGGGGTTGATCACGGGATGATGTGTTACGGAACGAGTAAAGAGACTTGCCGGTAACGAGATTGAACAAGGTATCGGGATACCGACGATCGAATCTCGGGCAAGTACAATACCGCTAGACAAAGGGAATTGTATACGGGGTCGATTGAGTCCTTGACATCGTGGTTCATCCGATGAGATTATCGTGGAACATGTGGGAGCCAACATGGGTCTCCAGATCCCGATGTTGGTTATTGACCGGAGAACGTCTCGGTCATGTCTACATGTCTCCCGAACCCGTAGGGTCTACACACTTAAGGTTCGATGACGCTAGGGTTATAAAGGAAGTTTGTATGTGGTTACCGAATGTTGTTGAGTCCGGATGAGATCCCGGACGTCACGAGGAGTTCCGGAATGGTCCGGAGGTAAAGATTTATATATGGAAAGTTGTTGTTCGGGTTCAAAAAGTTCGGGTTTTTTCGATATTGTACCGGAAGCTTCCGGAAGGTTCGGAGGATTCCGGAGGGGTCCGGAGGTCCGGAAATTGTTCCACCACGTCCAATACAGTAGCATGGGCTGTAGGGGGCGCCCTAGCCATAATGGGCCAAGGGCACCAGCCCCCAAGGCCCATGCGCATGGGAAGGGAAACCCTAAGGGGAGGGCCTCCACTTGACTTGGGAGGCACTCCTCCCCTCTTGGCCGCCCCAAGTCCCATCTAGGGCTGGCCGCACCCCTTGGGGTGGAAACCCTAAAGGGGCGCAGCCCTCTTTCCCCATATATATACTTGAGGTTTTGGGCTGCCCAATGGACATGAGAACTTCTCCTCTTGGTGCAGCCCTGCCTCTCCTCTTCCTCCTCTCCCTTGGTGCTTGGCGAAGCCCTGCGGGATTGCCACGCTCCTCCACCACCACCATGCTGTTGTGCTGCTGTTGGATGGTGTCTTCCTCAACCTCTCCCTCTCTCCTTGCTGGATCAAGGCCTGGGAGATGTCACCGGGCTGTACGTGTGTTGAACGCGGAGGTGCCGTCCGTTCGGCACTAGGATCTCCGGTGATTTGAATCACGACGCAATGCGACTCCATCAACCCTGTTCTCATGAACGCTTCCGCTTAGCGATCTACAAGGGTATGTAGATGCACTCTCCTTCCCCTCGTTGCTAGAATCTCCATAGATTGATCTTGGTGATGCGTAGAAAATTTTGAATTTCTGCTACGTTCCCCAACAGTGGTATCAGAGCTAGGTCTATTGCATAGATTCTTTGCACGAGTAGAACACAAAGTAGTTGTGGGCGTTGATGTTGTTCAATATGCTTACCGTTACTAGTCCAATCTTGTTTCGATGGTATTGTGGGATGAAGCGGCCCGGACCGACCTTACACGCATTTCCACGTGAGGCAAGGTTCCACCGATCGACATGCACTTGGTGCATAAGGTGGCTAGCGGTGCCGTCTCTCCCACTTTAGTCGGAACGGATTCGATGAAAAGGGTCCTTATGAAGGGTAAATAGCAATTGGCATATCACGTTGTGGTTTTATGTAGGTAAGAAACGTTCTTGCTAGAAACCCAGAGCAGCCACGTAAAACATGCAAACAACAATTAGAGGACGCCTAACTTGTTTTTGCAGGTATGCTATGTGATGTGATATGGCCAAGAAGAATGTGATGAATGATATGTGATGTATGAGATTGATCATGTTCTTGTAAAAGGATTCACGACTTGCATGTCAATGAGTATGACAACCGGCGAGAGCCATAGGAGTTGTCTTTATTTATTGTATGACCTGCGTGTCATTAAACAACGCCATGTAATTACTTTACTTTATTGCTAACCGGTAGCCATAGTAGTAGAAGTAATAAGTTGGCGAGACAACTTCATGGAGACACGATGATGGAGATCATGATGATGGAGATCATGGTGTCATGCCGGTGACAATGATGATCATGGAGCCCCGAAGATGGAGATCAAAAGGAGCAATATGATATTGGCCATATCATGTCACTACTATATAATTGCATGTGATGTTTATTATGTTTCTGCATCTTGTTTACTTAGAACGACGGTAGTAAATAAGATGATCCCTTACAACAATTTCAAGAAGTGTTCTCCCCTGACTGTGCACCGTTGCTACAGTTCGTCGCTTCTAAGCACCACGTGATGATCGGGTGTGATGGATTCTTACGTTCACATACAACAGGTGTAAAACAGATTTACACAGCAAAAACACTTGGGGTTAGCTTGACGAGCCTAGCATGTGCAGACATGGCCTCGGAACACGGAGACCGAAAGGTCGAGCATGAGTCGTATAGTAGATACGATCAACATGAAGATGTTCACCGAGTCGACTAGTCCGTCTCACGAGATGATCGGACACGGCCTAGTTGACTCGGATCATGTAATCACTTAGATGACCATGCCGTTGTGCTGCTGTTGGATGGTGTCTTCCTCAACCTCTCCCTCTCTCCTTGCTGGATCAAGGCCTGGGAGATGTCACCGGGCTGTACGTGTGTTGAACGCGGAGGTGCCGTCCGTTCGGCACTAGGATCTCCGGTGATTTGAATCACGACGAGTACGACTCCATCAACCCCGTTCTCATGAACGCTTCCGCTTAGCGATCTACAAGGGTATGTAGATGCACTCTCCTTCCCCTCGTTGCTAGAATCTCCATAGATTGATCTTGGTGATGCGTAGAAAATTTTGAATTTCTGCTACGTTCCCCAACAATTGGCACACTATATAGTTCTTGTGCCATAGTTGCATGTTTTGGAAAAATGATACTAGTGGGTTGTACTATTTATTTAGGAATAGAAGATGTATACATGGAAGTTGTAGGGAAAGAGATGACATGGAGGATCTCAATTCCTATGAGTAGGGATTGGAAAAGAGATTCATTTGGTTCACATCATAGGAACTTTTCTATTGAATCTAGAGATGACATGTATCTCAATTCCTATGAGGAGGGATTAGTAAAGAGATGTAATTTGGTTCATATCATAGGAACTTTTCTATTGAATATACGCTAATGTTTATTTTCCTTTAAAATTAAGGGAGTATAGGAATCCATTCATATGAACCAAGTGGCTCTAAAGCTATAGAAATGATATCATGTTTATTTCGTTTGAAATGTAGAGTATATGAATCTATTCCTATGAACCAATTGGCTCTAAAGGAAAAAATTCTATAAAAATCATATCATATAGAGTTCCTATGATATTCCTCGACACTAAAGGATGGTTGAAATTGTTGCGGGTGATACGATGGTCTTTCTTTGTAGACTCCTCACCCATCTTTATAGTTACCTCTCTAAGATGAATGAAATGATATATACAGGGTATTCTACATGTGCAATTTGGTACACGAAAACTCGGTAAAAGTTTGCGAGGTTCTAATTTTCAATAAAGCTATATGCACTGCATTTCGAAACGGAGGGAGCATACGGCAGTTGCTAACACTCACGTGGAAGATTTGTGTGTAGGAGGAGTGGCTGTTACATTAAATGATATGGCAAAAGCAGACAACGCCGGATGCCGATCTAACGGTCTTACGGCGTTCGTCAGGAAAAGGCTTGTGGCGAACGTTTGTCGGATAATGATTTACGGACACATGCATTGCATTGATACGTGCCCCCCTCTCTCTCACGCACACGCACCCTCACGAGTCACAACTCTCCTAAGTCCTCTTGCAGACTCGCACGTGGCACCCATCGTCTATCTGCAGGTAGACGTCACGCACATATGTGCTCTTCACACCCTACCCTCAGAACTTCTAAAAAAACAAAAGACGGCGCGCACATTTTATTTTAGCTCACACGTCACACACTTATATTATTACTCTTGCGGCGAACATTCTTTGGGCATAGTATATATTGTACTCTCACGAAGAGAAGCAGTGCACGCACGCACTAGTTCTCTCACACCCACTCGCGGGTACACGTAGGAGTGCATTTTTTTGAAACCGGTACAACAAAATCACTCCACTATATATAAAAGCAGGAGCCTTAGCGCTTGCTTTACTAGGGTTCCTCTCGTTCACTCTCTCGTGCTCTCCAGATCTAAGCAAGACAGGTGGCCACACTCTCTCTCTCAGCTCACGGCTGGTCACAAATCCGGCCGGACAACCTCGACTGGTGCAGGGGGTGTAGGTGCATCGTTCACTCTATCGTCAGCGGCGAGGGAGGAGACCAACGGCTGCCCGCGCGTCCCGATCGGCGGCCATGCCATTCTCTCCGAGAGAGCGCCGGCTCGAGAGGGCCTCCGACCCCTTCTTCCTCCCTGCGGTACTGTGGCCAAGATGCGGCCTCCCGACGCCGTCTTTGCCACATGCTTACGACCCTCAGGTATATATTCCTTCAAAACCTGCCTTGCTCTCATCGCTCAGCTCTTCCCCTTCGTGTGGATCCTTTTCTACTTCCGTCCATTGTTCCAAAGCCACCTAGACTTCTACTATTATTAGAAGTAAAGCTAGTTCATACAGTCAACTCAAAGCGTTGGTTCAAACAGGGAAAAAAGTGGGAAAGCTGTAGCATGAATCTAGGACTTGGTTCTAAGCGGAAACGTGGGAAAGTAGTAATATCTGTCCCTGTTTAAATAACCGTATTTCATATTTGCGCAAACAGGGATGTGTGTCTCCATATCGTTTTGGGATGTCTGTCTCCATATCGTTTCTATCCGCGCAATCAAAAGCACACACCTCAGTTTTAGTACAACTGCGCAAAATGAGATGGCTATCCCTCGTTGTCGTCGTCTAACCTCTCGTCTTCAAGGTATCCCTACATTGGTAGTAACTAAGGTAGAATGACCAACGCAATCTAAAAGAAGCTGATTCATACATTTTACTTCCTGATTGCGATCAGGTGGGAATGACGAAAATAACAAAGATCCTAGTCCGGAATGCACTTTCTACCAGTTCATCCATGGACCGAGGACTAGCTGGCATGGCTGCACGGTGGTTTTTAGACAAGTGCGCGGACAAGAGGCATTGTGGTCTGCTTATTTCTGCAAATAGCGGTGCTTAAATTTAGTGGAATGCACAAGAATTTCACACAGTAAGTACATCAAGATGGTTCAGTTCAGCATTCCAAATTGAGACCACAATTATAATTGGTTATTCGAACGAGAGAACCTAACCACGGATGGTGGCAACAAGAAAAAACCAGAGTGAACTCCAGGAAATTTAAGCTGCCGGGAGGCCCTTTGCTCGGAAGAAGCCTTACTTGTTTTTCCTGATTTGTAAACCTTCTCACAACTTTGTCTTTTGCTGTGAACTAGTATATGTTTGTTATGTTCTATGAATCATTGAGATGTATAAAACTGCTTAACTTATGCTTTTCAAGATTTTTATGAAGATGAGTTTAATGTGAGTGTTCCACATGAGCGCTGGACTAGCGTTGAACGTTTGGAATTTATTACATTGTGGCCTCAATTAATCGCATGAACCATCGTAATAAGATACATAGTTGATTATATGTCGACAAATGTATTGTTGATTGTTAGCTGGTCGATAGCCTAGTGTTGAAGCGAGCTGAGCCAATGTGCCGTGTTTTGCACAACTGCTTACAAGTGGGGTAGCACATACAATGTTTACAAGTACTTATGTATATGTCGGCGCACGGTTCTTGAACGAGTGCTCTATTTCATGAAAACACACACTGCTTGTATGATAAACCGTGACAATTATGTCTTACCATGCCATATTCATGAAAAAACTAGTGTGGACGCATCTGTTTCAACAACAATTACGATGGTTCTCACATGATTCACGGGCACACAAAAGTAGCAGCAGTTCCCATAGACGGATTCAAACAGAGTACTAGCCCCAGAGGGGTCGATAACAGGCAAGGTTCGGATAATTAGACACAATCCAAACTACTATTAAACACTAGCTGTGGCAACTATTTCATGCCTCGATCTAATTTGGGCTGGACACAAGACGGACCTTGCCATGAACATCATCGAGGACGTCCGCGGCAGCTCAATCTCGTGAACCTTCATGAAGACAACCTTGTGGCCTTGCCATCGATAAACTTGTTTGTGGAGGCATGCCACGCCATCTTCCTGCGTAAGCTTGACAAGAACAAGATTCCTCACAAACGAAGGAGTAGCTTTGAACTTCTTGTGCTTCAAAGACACCCTGGACAACACGCCGCCAACAAAGGAGGCTGGAATACACCTCCTCATTGGTATAACCGCAAATGGCTTCCAGATCCAACAGCCTAAGAACTCGCTTTCCCGGTCGTATATTCAGGTCGTCGCCTCATAGCGAGTGACATGCACAACCACACAATCCTTCTCGCATCGTGGCTCTAATTGAAACAGTAAACAAATTCTGAATTACTTTTCAAGATAAGAAACACAAGTTATTTAAACCACTATGTATAGCATGGCATCGAAGCTAATAAAATTTTGCATTATTAATCACCACATACTTCCTTTTCTAAAAAAATCACCACATACTTAGATGAAAAACCACAATCGAGATCGGCAAAGAAGGAAATCACCTTGGGCAGCTCAGCGCGGGGGGGGGGGCATCCTCGAAGGGGGGAAACTGCGCCTGCAGTACACGGGGTCAGTAACCTCAAAGCGGGTGTTGACCATCTCAAGAGTGGCCGTGGCGTATCTGGGATCGGCTCGGTGGTTGCCTCCACCTTCTTGGAGCTCTCTCATCTCGTGGGGATCAACCTTCCGCGTCTGCTCCAATATCGGCGCAGATCTTTGCTCGGTTCTCCTTGGTCCATCATGAAACCCACGAATACTAGGAGACCTTTGAAAGGAAAACACAATCGCAATGACAATGAAACAAAAAAGAGAGTGAGGATCGGTTATCGCTTTGCAAAAGTTCTTTTTTTCTCTGAATCGAAAATATACCAACATCATGGATCCGCTTACCTTCCCTTCGCTGGGAGAGAATAACAAAGGCGGATGCGTGTGTTGCCTTTCTTGAAGACGGTGAGGGAGAAGGGATTCATCGAAGAGTGAAATGATGGTTGCTTCTGTCTGTCAAACTTAGGCTGCGGGGAGGTGGGGTTTTGTGATACGACGGCTCGTTATCGCCGCTGCCACGACCTAGGTGACTCTCCACCGCATACGCCTTCTAATTTGGTGGATGGCATTTGGGCCCTTGCTACCGCATGGCCCACATGTCGGTGAACAAAAGTATAACGGCATTCAGTAGAGGGAGACGTTTCAATGACCTAGGAGGAGCCAGAAGCGGTAGAGTGTCTCCACTGTACTAGTAGTAATTGTTTTTCTGGGTAGCTGTAGAGTGTCTCCACTGTACTAGTTGTCGTGGAATTGTCACGTCAGATGTCCTCATGAAAGGACTTAGTTGTGGAGCCATCGCAACTAGGAAGCTTGAAGGGGTTAATCGGGACAAAGGACACGGGAGGGTTTATACTAGTTCGGCCCCTTACGGTGAAGTTAAGGCCTACGTCTTGTTGGATTGGTATTGATGTTTCGATGACCAGGGAGCGAGATACGCTATGCCCGGTTCTCGATGAGTTGTTTCCTGCCCTAAGCCGCCATCGGGTCGTCCCCTTATATACACGGGTTGACGCTTTGCGGCTTACAGAGTCCCGGTCGGCTTATAAACAATGTCCGGCTCGGTGACTATTAAGTCTACCTTATGATACAAGTAATATTACTATGGCGGTTTATTACACTGGGCCTTAAGTCGCCTGCGGGCCTTAAGCCCTCTATGAACAGCCATCTTCACCCTTGGTCTTGGGCTTCTCTTTGTTAAGTCTTCTTTGCGTAACCCGGCCCCTCCTGGGCGGCTTACACAAATAGTTATATCCCCAACATTAGGCCCCAAATTGATTTGAACATGTTCATGTCAATCTTAAAATACCTTATGAAACTGTCCTTCTGTCTTTTATTTTGCACAAAGATTTTAACCCGCCGTGACATCATCATCGGAATCCGGGTTAAATCATCGTGACGTCATCCTCTCTTAAATTCATTTTCTACTCCATCGTATCCTTCAACGGATCTTTGCTTTATTGACTGTTTCGAAAATCGAGGCGTCGGGGCCGCTAGATAATAACTCTTATCTCCTCGTTTCCCGCGTCGTCTTAGTTATCCTCTCCCTATAAATAGGCGCGACTTAGGTCTTCCATTCTTCCCTCTTTTAGTCGTCTTCTTCCTCTTGCTTCCTCTCGAGCTCCGCCGCCGTCGTCGAACCCCTCGTCTTCACCGACTCAGGCCGCTGCATCAGCCTGACTCTGACCAGAAATCGACGGCGAACCTCCGCAGCTCGTCCATATCCGTGAGTTCCTCTCCTTCCCTTTTCTTAGATCTGCATTGGACTTTCTCGAGTTTGTCGGCGTTCATCACCGCCCGACGCAAACCCTCGCTAGTTCTTACCTCCAATGCCCTGTTTAGATCATAAAAACTACGTAGAACTGATGCGGTACTTGTTTGTGTTGATCTTGCATAAAAATAGATCTCATTTCCCTTGTTTGGAAACCCTCTTCGAGTGTATGAACTTCTCTGCCCTGTTTTTAGGTCTAGAAAATTTTCTTTTCAGAGCAATAATTTGATCCAGAGTAATAACTGTCATCTGTGAAACTTGTTTTTATCACCCGGAAAACTTCTTCTGGTAAATACCCTTAAGCACAACTGTCGAGGTGTCCGGCTTAAATAAATGACACATAACCTTAGTTGCTCCTTATGACCTGAAGAATGTTGGACTGCGCTTGATACTTGTAGCGGCTTAAATATTGTTGCACAACCATCCTTATATCATTAGACCCCTCCTTAAGCCGCCACCTTGAATAATTAGGATTTTCCTCCCTGGTTAAAATTGAACCGGATCTTCTTATTTTATCATAGGCCAACTGTTGTCATGGCTCCTAAGGCAGCCAAGGCCCCTGTAACCTGCAATTGGGTCCCATCCACAGTTACCAAGAGTAAACTGGCTGAGTTCGTTAAATCTAGCCACCTGCCAAAAAAGGAGGTCATGTCTTATCGTGTCCCTGACCCGTCTGAAGAGAACCCTCATCCCAAAGAAGGGGAGGTGATAGTTTTTACGAATCACATGAGCCGGGGATTTTCTCCTCCTGGTTCAAAATTCTTCAGGGAGGTTTTGAATTTCTTTGATCTTAGACCTCAAGACATCGGACCCGACTCCATGTCAAATATTTGCAATCTCCAAGTCTTCTGCGAGGTGTACCTGGGAGAAGAGCCAAGTCTGCTATTGTTCAGGGAACTTTTCTACATGAACCGGCAAAATGAACGTGCAAACGGGCCCAGTCTTGAGCTTGGCGGCATCTCAATCCAGCGACGGAGAGATTGCCTATTTCCTTATGCTGAGCTGCCGAGTCACCCAAAAACTTGGAACCAAACGTGGTTCTACTGTCAGGACACTTCTCCGGCTGATGAGAAGCCTCTGCCGACTTCGGCGCTTCGCGCTTTGAATCCAACCATCCGCTACCAGACAAACTGACGGCCGTTGAACATCTGCCTCTCAACCCTACCATCAAGAATATCAAAGCTCTCTTGGGAAATGGCTTAAACGGCGTCGATCTGGTCCGAGTCTGGGTCACCTGGCGAGTACTTCCATTAAGCCGACGTTCCGGCTTAATGTGTACCTATACAGGCGAAAAAGATGACTTGTTACGCCATAGTCCTGACGACTTACCAGATGATGTGGTGGAGGCTACGACCCAGTCACTGCTAAAGGAGGGCACTGTGACGAGTAACACCTTCGGCTTACTTCCCTTTTGCAAGAAGAACCCGGCCCCTGCAGTAAGTTATCAATCTTAACAAATACTCTTTGCTATGTTTTACCTTCTTTGGTACTCATAATTCCTTATCCTTTCCCATAGGCCGATGATAACTTCTGGAAGGCCAAATATGACCATGAATCTGCAAAACAAGCCAGGGCAACCAAGAAAGCCGAAAGGAAAGCCGCCAAGATGGGAACCTCAAAGAAGAAGAAACCCAGCGCCTCCGACTTACTCAGATTAGAGGATAGTTCTTCGGATGATGAAGAGGCAATCTTTAAATTTTCTTAATTCCCTTGTTATTACCTGTCTGACATTCTATCCCTTCAGGAGGATACGGGGAACAGTCAAGCAGCCAATGAAGAGGTAACTATAATCTCCTCCGACTCAGAGCCTTTGCCAAAGCAAAAGATCCGAAGGGTGACCCGGAAAGTAAGATTTTCACATGCTCTTGCTTATCAAGATCCTCAATTTCTTTTGAAGCAACAACAGCTTGAGAACCGAGGCGGACCCGAACAACAAGGATGCGGAACTCTCCTCCGCTTACCCGACGTAACTGTGAAGCGTCGGATTGAGGTTATCTCCCATTTACGCCCGCTTACCTTTAGCGGGCTTAATTCGTCATCCTCTTAATTCGCCCCGACTCCAATTATCGGGATACCTCTCCTTCTTCCGGTGAATCCATGCGATCAAACATGCCGCTTTCAAAACTGCTCCCGGTAGTGTAACCTTATGTACCTTGAATTTTACTTTACCCATGCTTGCGTATTCATCCTTCTACCTTTGTTAACAGCATGCAAGTAAAACCCAGCAAGAGGGCGAAGAAGAATAAGCTGTCCCAAGACCCGATTATAACTGAACCAGGGATTAATGCATCTGCTCCAGACAGTTCTGCCCATTAGCCGCCGCCTGATCCGGCTTCTGATATTCCAGTGCCAACTTCTGATCCGCCTGCTGAAGATACTCTCAACACAAATGACCCAGAGACTCCTAGCCCGGTCAAGACAAACGAACCGGAAGTTGAGATTGTGAGGTCTCAGTTTGTTGAACCAGGGCGGCCTACCGTCCTTGCCAAGTGTTCCGCCAAGGAAGAACTTGCCAAACGCCGGAAAGCCAAGCAGGACATTACTGATTATACTCACTTAAGCATTGCTGATATAGTCTCGGGCTATCTGAATCAAGTGCATAATAGCTGTGACCTGGAAATTGACATGGTAAAACAAATACAGCACAAATCTGAGGTATAACTTATACTTTTTACCTGAGTCTTACATACTGTACCAGCCCCCAAGTCTATTGCTTACGAATAAATATGTCAGACTCGTAAATCTGCTTTACTTATTAATTGAACCGGTTCGAAGAGAATATATTTAACCCGGTTATAACATGATAGTTGTAAATTTTGCAATATACATTAGTCCCCAAGTGTCAAGTATCTTTACTTGTAAGGTGCTTGAGACTTAATATGTGTGACCCGGTAGGATAAGGTTAAAATTCTTCAGCATACATTAGCCCCCAAGTGCCAAGTATCTTTACTTGTAAAGTGCTTGGGACTTGAATGTTACCTTACTATAATCCTTACCATAACCTGGTGTCAATGCAGCTGCCATAAGTCAGTTTGAATCGGAGCTTGTCATTCTGAAGAACCCCTCCGAAACTCAAGAACTTGAGACTCAGAAGGCTAACTCCAAATTTGAATTTACTCTCTGAAAATGAGAAGATGAAGAAGAATTTTGAGTCAGAGAAGAAAACTTGGGCTGATGAGAAGGCTTCCCTGGTGACTCGGGCCGAAACAGCAGAAGCATCTCTTGCAGAAGCAACAACCGAGCTGTCCGACTTAAAACGGCAGATATATCAAATGGTCTCAGCCATCTTTGGTAAGTTATCATGCAAAACTTCCAACTTCCAACTTTGGTAAAATTACTTCCGGCTGACTGTTATACTTGTGCACATACAGGCCCCAGGAGTACCAACCTAAAGCAAAACATGCTGATCAAGCTTAAAGCAGTTTACACCTTAGTGGAACAGCTATACTCCGGGTCACAATGTGCCTTGGCCGTTGTAGCCTTATCAACTCCACATCCCCGCCTTCTGCAAGACGTATTGAAGAGCCTCGCTTTTCTTCCTCAGCAGATCCAAGACTTAAGGCGGGCGTCCTCAAGAGCCGGAGCCGTAGCCGCATTGAGCCGGGCTAAAGCATGGCTCCTGCAACTAGACCCGGCCGACCTTGCCCTTGGATACCCAAGTCTGAAGGAGGACGGCACTGCATTTGACGACCATGACTTCACCGCCTGTGTCAAAGCCATACGTCCCGTGGCAACCCTTATTGTAAACCACACTGATCTTAGCAAGTATGCACCGGCTTATGACAGTGAAAACCGGAGAATTCCAAATGCTCCATATGATCAAATCAGCCTGTTCCCTCCAATTCGTAAGCATACTTTTGCCCCTGAAGTGGACCCAGCCGGTTTAATAGATGATGAAGCTGAGTTTGAAGCTTTGAGCAGCATTGACTGGGCCTCGTCAACTTTCCAGGACAAAACAGCCGACGGAGAAGCGGAGAAGGATAACCCGGAGGCTTCAAGCCCACCGAAGGAGTGAATCGCCAGATGTTTTGCAAAAAACAATGCTTCATTCATTTAGACTCGGGGAGTCTTGTAATAGGGTAGAAAAACCTCTCAACTTTGTCATGCCTTCGCGCATGTTTATGGCGCTTAATAGTTTCATAAGCCACCATTGCTATATATTTCCAGCTTATGTTGATCGTTTGCCTCCCTGATGTTAAATTTTCTTGTCTTATCCTACACATGAAACAAACCAAAGCTCCCTTGGCGGTTTGTCACACAAGGGGGGTCACATAAAGTATTTGTAACTCGGAAACGAACCAAAGGCATCCTACACAGGCCGGTTTACGACTATACTTTGCTAAGCATAAACACAATAGCATGCCTGCGATCCTTTGGTAACCTTTCCTGCTGATTTGATGCTCACCTGGTACTTAACAACCTGGTATGACCAATATTAAACCGGAAAGACAAAAAACATCTCATAATGTTTTCCCAAGGTCTCAGGATAGTCAAAATAATTTACAGGCTTCTGATTCGAATACGATCAGTAAACTGTTCCAAAGGGGTTAAGCTAAGATTCGGATACGATCATATAGCCCCCAGTGGCTTGGCGATGCCGATCAAGTGGGTATCGACAGCTATGTTCTCTTTGGTTCGAATACGACCTATGTTTGAACAGGAAGCCCCCAAGTGACCATGAGATTTGTTTAATGACGCTGATTCATATACAATCCACGTCAGACCCAAAGGGGTTAAGCTATGATTCAAATATGATCAAGAAGCCCCCAAGTGGGTTTGGCAGTATGCTGATCAAGTGGGTATCGACAACTATGTTCTCTTTAGTTCGGATACGACCTATGTTTGAACAGGAAGCCCCCAAGTGATCATGGCTAGATTCAGATATGATCATAAGACGGTCCAAAGGGAAAGCCAGATTCAGATATGATCCGCTCCCTGTTGGCAGTGTCCACCACCTGATAAAGAAGACATAAAAACATTCTTTATAGGAAAAAAGGACAGAGGTCCTGCTTTATTGCTTTATATAATATATACATCATCAAAAAGTATATACATCCTAAGAGCCGACAGCTTAAGTATAGTAAGGCCGAAGGTGGGCTATGTTCCACGGCCGGCGGGTCTCTTCCTCCGACTTACGTGAGTCTTTGTGCTCTCGAATACCAATGAGGTAATATGACCCGTTGTTCATATTCTTGCTAACCACAAAGGGTCCTTCCCAAGGCGGAGATAGCTTGTGCATGTCAGATTGATCCTGGATGAGTCGGAGCACCAAATCACCTTCCTGAAAGGTTCTGCTCTTGACCCGGCGGCTGTGATAACGACGCAGGTCTTGCTGGTAAATCGCTGAACGGGCCATTGCCAAGTCTCGCTCCTCATCCAACAAGTCCAGTGCCTCCTGACGATCCTTTTCGTTGTCCGCCTCAACATAAGCCACCACACGGGGTGAGTCATGTCGGATGTCACTTGGTAGAACTGCCTCTGCTCCATAGACCATGAAAAAAGGTGTATAACCCGTAGATCTGTTAGGCGTAGTGTTGATGCTCCATAGTACAGAGGGTAACTCCTCCACCCAGCAACCCGGTGTCCATTTTAAGGGAACTAAGAGCCGGGGTTTAATACCCTTAAGTATCTCTTGATTAGCTCTTTCCGCTTGACCATTGGATTGAGGATGAGCAACAGCCGAAACATCAAGCCGGATATGTTCTCGCTGACAGAACTATTCCATGGCTCCCTTGGAAAGGTTAGTACCATTATCAGTTATAATGCTGTTTGGGAAACCAAAGCGAAAGATCACCTTTTTCATGAACTGAACCGCTGTGGCCGCATCACACTTACTGACTGGCTCCGCCTCAACCCACTTTGTAAACTTATCCACAACCACCAGGAGATGTGTCTTTTTATCCTTAGACCTTTTGAAAGGTCCAACCATGTCAAGCCCCCAGACTGCGAACGGCCAGGTAATCGGGATCATCCTCAATTCCTGAGCTGGAACATGAGTACGCCATGAGAACTTCTGACAACCGTCACATTTACTGACCAGATCCTCCGTATCAGCATGAGCCGTGAGCCAGTAGAAACCATGGCGGAAAGCCTTGGCCACAAGAGATTTTGAGTCGGCATGATGACCACAATCTCCTTCATGAATCTCACGAAGTATCTCTTGTCCCTCTCCAAGTGACACACAGCGTTGAAACGCCCCTGTCACACTGCAATGATGCAACTCACCATTAACAATTGTCATGGATTTGGATCGTCTGACAATTTGTCTTGCCAAAGTTTCATCCTCTGGTAACTCTCCCCGGGTCATATAGGCCAAATATGGCACGGTCCAATCCGGGATGACATGAAGAGCCGCCACCAGCTGTGCCTCCGGGTCTGGCACCGCTAGTTCTTCCTCTGTAGGCACCTTGACAGAAGGGTTATGCAAAACATCAAGAAAGGTGTTAGGTGGCACCGGCTTACATTGAGATCCCAGCCGGCTTAAAGCATCAGCCGCCTCATTCTTCCTTCGATCAATGTGCTCCACCTGATAACCTTTGAAATGTCTGGCCACAGCATCTACTTCCCGACGGTAAGCCGCCATAAGGGGATCTTTAGAATCCCACTTGCCTGAGACCTGTTGAGCTACGAGATCTGAGTCACCCAAACACCTTACCCGGCTCAAATTCATCTCCTTGGCCATCCGGAGACCATGGAGCAAGGCCTCGTATTCGGCTGCATTGTTAGTACAAGGAAACATGAGCCAGAGCACATAGCAAAATTTGTCACCTTGAGGGGAAGTTAACACAACGCCTGCCCCCGAGCCTTCTAACTGCCTGGACACATCAAAGTGAATAGTCCAATACGTGTTATCCGGCTTCTCCTCAGGTGCCTGCAACTCTATCCAATCATTGATAAAATCGACCAAGGCCTGAGATTTGATAGCAGTACGAGGCATATACTTCAACCCATAGGGCCCAAGCTCAATAGCCCACTTAGCGATCCGCCCTGTGGCCTCCCGGTTTTGAATGATGTCTCCCAGAGGGGCTGAACTTACCACCGTTATAGGATGACTTTGGAAATAGTGCTTCAGTTTCCGGTTTGCCATGAACACACCATAAACAAGTTTCTGCCAATGGGGATACCTTTGCTTCGACTCAATGAGCACCTCACTGATATAATAAACCGGTCGTTGAACCGGATGTTCCTTGCCGGCTTCCTTACGCTCCACCATGATGTCAACACTAACTGCTCATGAATTAGCAGCCACATACAACAGCAACGGCTCTCTGTCAATGGGAGCCGCTAGAACCGGTGGCTCAGACAACTGTCTCTTCAAATCTTCAAAGGCAGTGTTAGCAGCGTCACTCCAGACAAAGGTGTCTGTTTTCTTCATCATCTGATATAGCGGTAAGGCCTTCTCCCCTAACCGGCTTATGAACCGGCTTAAAGCGGCAACACGACCCGCCAGGCGCTGAACATCATTGATACACGCCGGCTTAGCTAGAGAGGTAATCGCCGTGATTTTTTCTGGATTAGCTTCAATGCCTCTATTCGATACCAGAAAACCCAAGTGCTTGCCCGCGGGTACACCAAAAACACACTTGGCCGGGTTGAGCATCATCTTATAAACCCGGAGATTGTCAAAGGTCTCTCTCAAGTCAGATATCAAGGTTTCCTTTTCTCTGGATTTCACCATGATGTCATCCACATAAGCATGAACATTACGCCCAATTTGATCGTGCAAACAGTTCTGTACACATTGCTATTAAGTCGCCTGGGCACTCTTGAGTCCAAATAGCATAGATACATAACAGAAGGCCCCAAACGGAGTGATGAAAGCTGTCTTCTCCTAGTCCTTAACTGACATCTTGATCTGATGATAACCAGAGTAAGCATCCAAGAAGCTCAAACATTCACAACCCGTAGCATCAATGATTTGATCAATACGGGGAGAGCAAAGGATCAGCCGACAAGCTTTGTTTAAGTCCGTGTAATCCACACACATCCGCCAAGTGCCATTCTTCTTGAGCACTAACACCGGGTTAGCCAACCACTCCAGGTGAAAAACTTCAACAATAAACCCGGCCGCTAAAAGCCGGACGACCTCTTCCCCAATAGCTTTCCGTCTCTCCTCGTTGAACCATCGGAGGAACTGCCTGACCGGCTTATACTTTGGATCAATATTAAGAGTGTGCTTAGCGAGTTCCCTCGGTACACCCAACATGTCAGAAGGTTTCCATGCAAAGATGTCCCGATTCTCCCGGATGAACTCGATGAGCGCGCTTTCCTATTTAGGATCCAAGTTGGCACCGAGCATCGAATCGCTTAGAGGCGTCTCACAGGGTAAAGTCAACAAGCATTGTCTCAGCGACGATTTAAACTTCAACGCCGGGTCATGCTCAGTAGTTGGTTTCTTGAGGGAGGTCATATCCGCCGGGTCAACATTGTCTTGATAAAACTTAAGCTCCTCCGCGGCACAGGCAGTCTCAGCGTAAGCTGCGTCGCCTTCTTCACATTCCAAAGCCACCTTTCGACTCCCATGCACAGTGATGGTGCCCTTGTAACCCGACATCTTGAGCTGTAAGTAAATGTAACACGGCCGTGCCATGAATTTAGCATAAGCCGGTCGCCCAAACAAAGCGTGATATGGACTCCTGATTTTGACCACTTCAAACGTCAATTTCTCACAGAATCATACTCATCTCCAAAGGCCACCTCCAATTCAATCTTGCCAACTGGGTAAGCTGACTTGCTGGAACCACCCCATGGAAAACAGTGTTGGATGTTCTCGATTCTTCTCACCAACCCCATGCTACCGGAAAGTATCATAATAGAGGATATTGATGCTGCTACCTCCGTCCATGAGTACCTTAGTGAATTTATATCCACCAACCTGGGGTGCCACCACCAAGGCTAACTGACCCGGATTATCAACTCGGGGAGGGTGATCCTCTCTGCTCCATATGATGGGTTGCTCTGACCATCTCAAATAACGACGAATTGCCGGCTCAACCGAATTTACGGCCCTATTAAGAACCTTCTCGTCACGTTTGCATAAGCTAGTGGTAAACACATGGTACTGCCCACCACTCAACTGTTTCGGATGGCTCTGATAAACCGATCGCTGTCATTGTTGTCCTCCCCGCCGATTGTTGCTGATTATTTCCGCCCGGCTGTCCCTGAAAACCGGAATTTGAACCACCACCCGGGCCATGAAAGCCGCCAGCCCCTGAACCGCCGCCCGATCCATGACCACCATCAAAGGTATTGGAATTTTTAAATGCCTTCATGATCGCGCAATCTTTCCACAGGTGTGTAGCGGGGTGCTCCCGGGTGCCGTGTTTCGGGCAGGGCTCATTGAGTAGCTGCTCAAGAGATGGGCCTGACCCGCCGGATCGAGGCCACTTACCCTTACGTCTCTGATTGTTACCCTGTGTATTAGCATTGGCTACAAGCTCCAGGTTGTCGTCCGCCTTACGCTTATTACCGCTTTGATTCCCCGGGTTGTGCTGTTGACCCTTTCCATTGTCGTTCCTTTTTCCCTTCCCTGTCTTCTCATCATCAGACGCGGGATCCTTGGTACTATTAGAATCGGCATATTTGACTAAAGCCGCCATCAGCGTGCCCATATCCCTGCAGTCACGCTTAAGGTGCCCCAGTTTCTGCCTCAGCGGCTCAAAGCTGCAATTTTTCTCCAACATGAGGACTGCAGAGCCGGCATCCATCTTATCAGATGAATGAATTATCTCCTTGACCCGGCGTACCCAATGGGTGGTGGATTCGCCCTCCCCCCTTCTTACAATTCGTCAAGTCCATGATTGACATAGACTACTTACAGGTGTCCTTGAAGTTCTGGATGAAACGGGCTTTTAACTCCTCCCACGAACCAATGGAATTGGGTGGTAAACTCTTTAACCAAGACCGGGTCGTTCCATCTAACATCATGGTGAAATATTTAGCCATTGTCGCGTCACTGACTTCCAACAGCTCCATGGCCATCTCATAGCTCTCAATCCAGGCTCCAGGTTGTAAATCGGCCGTGTAATTCGGTACCTTTCGAGGTCCCTTGAAGTCCTTGGGCAGGCGCACGTTACGCAAAGCCGGTATCAAACAAGGAACACCACCGGTTCTGGTGGCTACTCCCATCTCAGTGGAAGTCATTGGATACTCTGTAATATTCTGATGTGCCGCCTGTTGAGCCACCAGGTGAGCCGCCAGCTGAGACGCCCGCTCGTTCTCCTGACGTACTCGGTCTTGCACCAGGTTATAGCCACCATGTTGGTCGCGGTGTTGGGCGTTGCTTTACAAAGCTTCAGATTCCATGTGCCTGCTGTAACTCGGACTCCGGTTCTGACGAGGCGGTGCTAACCAAGGCGGAGGAGTTGAATGAATCCTATCCCGGCTATAAGAATAGGTCTCTTGCTGAGCCAGGGCCGTATGGACAAGTTCCCTGATTCTCCGGGTCTCCACCGCTGTTGGATCATCACCATCCACTGGGAGAGCCGCCAGACGCGCTGATGTTGCGATTAAGTTCTCCATGGGGTTGGAAAAGTGACCCGGCGGTATTGGCACATAATGTGGCGGTGCCATGCTCATATGAGGAGGTGGCATCTCTCGACGCTGAGCCGGTCCTCCTGCTCAGGATGTCATAAGCTGAGTGGCATCTGGCGGGTTACTGAGGCCGGCTCCGGGTGTAGCGAAAAGAACCCGAGGGTCGTAATTCGGAGGTAACCGGGATTGGGTCTTCTGGTGTCTCCTCGTCATTACCTCATTGGACGCATCTAAGGTCATCGTGAGCTGGTAAGCCTCTGACTGCAACCGCTGTGCCCGGGCGTCGAGAGCCGCCCGCTCTGTAGCTAGTTTAGTATCCTCAGCTGCCAAGGCCTCCTTGGCCTGAGCTATCTCCTCACGTACCCGTGCCACCTCCGCGTCATGCTCATCTTTGCTCGCAGGGATAACCGTGGCGTTTAACAGGGTCGTAAGCTTGTCCATGAGGTCTATCAGCACTTGAGCCGGCGGGCGCACAGGGCCTCCTGCCCCGGCCGCTCCTATCCCGGACGTACCTGCAGTACCGGCTGTAGAGTTTTGACCGGGTTGAGTCCCAGCCATGAAGACTCCTGCCCAATTCGGCGACTCACAGGGGTCCGGAATACTGAAGCCATCGGAACATCCCCCGAGCACACCATCTTGAACTTGATACAGAGAATCTGTTGAACCGGCGGACGAATCACCTTCAGAGTGGACGGCCGTCTCACCACCATCTTCAGGACTTTTGGAAAGCTCTTCTTCGTGGACACAACCCACAAAGACACGCTTCATGCCGGGTTGAGCCCGGGTGGTTTTCGCACGCTGAGCCGTCTCGACGAGGTCGGTGCAGTTGTCCGGCTCAGGCCCCGGCTCGCCAATCCGGCCGATGAAGACGTGGATCCCTCCGAGGGGGACCCGGTACCCGTACTCAATTGAGCCGGCGTCAGGGCCCCAGCCTTCGTCGTCGATGTAGATCTTGCCGCGACGACTCTTGGTCATTCGGCCCACTACGTATCCCTTGAGCCCTTCGAAGTTGCCCTTCAAGAACTCAAATCCACCGTGCGCCGGCCCCATGGTGGGCGCCAACTGTCATGGAATTGTCACGTCAGATGTCCTCGTGAAAGGACTTAGTTGTGGAGCCATCGCAACTAGGAAGCTTGAAGGGGTTAATCGGGACAAAGGACACGAGAGGGTTTATACTAGTTCGACCCCTTACGGTGAAGGTAAGGCCTACGTCTAGTTGGATTGGTATTGATGTTTCGATGACCAGGGAGCGACATACGCTATGCCCGGTTCTCGATGAGTTGTTTCCTGCCCTAAGCCGCCAGCAGGTCGTCCCCTTATACACACGGGTTGACGCCCTGCGGCTTACAGAGTCCCGGTCGGCTTATAAACAATGTCCGGCTCGATGACTAGTTAAGTCTACCTTATGATACAAGTAATATTATGATGGCGGTTTATTACACCGGGCCTTAAGTCGCCTGCGGGACTTAAGCCCTCTATGAACCGCCATCTTCACCCTTGGTCTTGGGCTTCTCTTTGGTAAGTCTTCTTTGCGTAACCCGGCCACTCCTGGGCGGCTTACACAAATAGTTATATCCCCAACACTAGTAGTAATTGTTTCTCTGGGCCCAAGACAAAATAGTCAATCCACACTAGTAAATAATAAAATCAATTCAAAAGGCGCTACCCACACCCAGCACACCGCCCCCCTCCCCCCCAAAAAAACATGGGTGCTCTTCTTCCTCCTCGCTCCCACCCACCTCACGTCAACTCCCTCCACTGCACTCCCAAATTCCTCACCTCACTCCTACAGAAAACCCCAGCCCCCTTCTTCCTCACTCCTACAGAAACCCCAGCTCCCCTTCTTCTTCGTCAAGACTACAACTAGGCTTGTCATTCGTTACTCTGCTCAAATCCGTGGCGTGACGCGACGCCTCGAGGAAGATGGAGTCGGTGACCCTAAGCGCCAAGAAGATGAGGCTCCCGCCACGGGCGACGCTGTGTAGATCCCGCACCCGCATCGCGGGAGAAGCGACGACCCGCCCCACCGGATCCTGGACTCAGAGAATCTCGGGTGGACCGTGATCAGCGATCTCCCGGACGCCGCCCCTTGGGGAGATCATCTCGCTTCTCCCCACCAAGGATTGCTGCCGCACCCAAGTCCTCTCAATTCGGTGGCGCCCTCTATGGCGCGTCGTGCCTTTAATCTCGATCGTCAGCCGCCTATCTCTCTTCAATGATTTTGAAATTCCCAAAGCCATCATCTCCTCCCACCAGGCTCCGTTCAAAGCCTCTGCATCCCGTCATGCTACTCGAGCAAGCATACCACGCCTGCATGGTGGACGCCTGGCTGAAATCCTCAATTCACGTAACTACAGCTGCTTGAGTTCTACTATTCCCCGAAATCACATACCACATACCGAACGCCATGAACTTGTGCCCTCAAAGACCGATGTCCATCTCGCGGTTTTCCTCCTCTCTCCACATCGCCACCTTTGCGTTGTGCTACCTACTGCATAACTGGTACTAAACCTTCGACTCCCATTTCTCAAGAAACTTTCACTTGTGCAGGTTCAGATATCGGAGGCCTCATTGCACAGCATCATCCACTCCAGTTGCCCTGTGCTGGAGTGCTTGGTTCTTGTTTTCACAGTTAGAATCGGTTGTCTCCAAATAAAGTCGCCTAACCTTGTAAGAATTGGAATTTCTATTGACGAAAGGCAGCTCATCATCCAAGATGCCCCTTCACTTCAAAGGTTATTTGCAACGATTCTGCCTACCAGCCGTTGGATTGACATCCAACATCTGTCGTGTATCTTCTATCTCTTGTCTTCTTCTTCCTCCAGCCGCCCAAACCAAACCACCCCATCGGCTCCGCCTGCTCCCGCGTCCCATGGTCTGGCTCGCCTCCGCCACCCTACCGTGCGCATTCTCCAACGTTGGCGGTCCCTCCTCTATTCCCCCACACGTCCTGTTATTCTCTGGCGACGTCAGCCCCAACACGCACCCGTGTCCGAACCAGTCAACCCTCGTACTCCCCTCCGCCTACGACTGGACTAGCGCATCTTCAACGGCTCCTGTTCATTCCGTCCGAGGCCTCGCCGTCATCCTCCGCCTTGCGGCCTTGGTTCGCTCTCCGTGCATGGTGCGCCGCCCTCTTGCGTTGTCAATGTCGTCAACAACCGAGAGGAACAAGGAGATGACTGTACATGGAGATAGTAGGGACCCACCAGCGTCATGGCAGTACGCAAGCAAGTGCCTCTATAGTACAAGCCCAAAAATATGGTTCCTCCTAATGGTTGGACATCTGGGGCTCACGCCATTGTCAACGTAGTCAATAAACAATAGAATTACACTACGAGCGGCTGACACCGGGGACCCAGCAAGTCGCGCAGTTTCTTTTTGAGGAACAAGCAATTGTTATTTATACTAGTTTTAGCGATGGATCAGGGTAACAATGGGGCTGTGGGGCTGTCTGCCCGCCCAGCTGTGGTTTTATTTATGTTTACCACATCATGAGCCCAGTTGTGTTTTTTTTCTTGCTGAAAATGGCTAGCCCAGTTCTATTTTTTAAAGAAATACCCAAACAAGGCCTACTTGCTTTATCGGCCCTGCTGGGCTGCAAATCTTTCAAGACGATGAGAGTTTCATTCGGTTTGCCCAGAAATGGCCTGTACTTTTTTTAAACACATCAAACCGGGAATTAGTTTCAATTTTTTTTCATTACAAGATCTTAAATTCCATTGATTTTTATGCGTGGACAATTATTTGGATTTTATATTTATATAAATTATTTTTCAAAATATTTGAATGTGAATCGATATTTCTGGATTAAAAATATTTGACCGCACCGAAATATGCAAAATTTCGTATACTTTTTAACCGTGGCCACAATATGGGGTGTAATGCTAACAAAAATAAGATGGGCTCCAAAAAAATATTAAGAATTAGCAAATGGGTTGTACATTATTAGAAATAATGGCAGATGGGTTGTATGCTGTTTTCCACATATTTGAGGCTGACTTGTGTGCCTACTACAGGTTGACGCGTATGCTTTCATATAAAAAAAGGTTGACGCACACGCAACGCCCTGTTAACTTAGTCAACACACGAGAGCAGTGACTGTTGGATGTCCATCCAACGGTTGTCGTGCTTCTTCAATCTCTGCTCTTCATGCTCCAACCACTCAAACAAGCGCCGGTGGGACTGCCTGCTCCCTCCTCCCGCGGCCGGCTATGCTGCCGCGCAGGCCTCACGGCCCCACCATACTCCCATCGCTGGCCTAGCCATCCCTCTACTCACCCACACATGATGTTATTCTCCGGTGACGGCAGACGAACCAGTAAACCCTCGTACTCCTCCGCGTGGGAAACAACTGCCGAGTGTTCCCTGGCTCCGTGTCGTTCCCTTCCTAGGCCTCGCCGTCGTCCACCGCCCTGGTGCTCTCGGTGCGGCCTGGTCAATGTGGTCAATGAACGACATCCATCAAAAGTGGACTGTACGTGGAGAGGCTGACAGCTGGGTCCACGGCCGCATGCAAGGAAATGCCTCCTTATTACACGCAAAATAATGATTCCTCCACCTGACAGCTAGGACCCACAGGAAGGGCCTCTATATTTCGCGAAAAACGTCCCCCCCGACAGTGTCGACCCACCAGCTATATCTTCGCACGCAAGGAAGTGCCTCCTTATTACGCTCAAAAAAATGAATACCCCCTGCTAGCTGGGACCCACCATATTGTTGGGCTGACTTATGGGCCTACTAAGTTGACGGGAACGGAGGGCTTTGTCAACTTAGTCAATACTCCAGTGACCGTATGATGTCCATCCAACGGCCATAGTGCTTCTTCAACCTCTGGTCTTCTTGCTCCAGCCGCCCAAAGCAGTGCCGGTCGTGCCGCCTGCTCCTGCCTCCCGTGGCCCGGCTCTGCGTCGTCCCCTTCCTAGGCCTCGCCGTCGTCCACCGTAGTGGTGCTCTCGGCGCGGCGTGGTCAATGTGGTCAACGGCCGACTTCCATCGGAAGAGTATCAGACATGGAGAGGCCGATACCGGGTCCACGACAACCGCAAGGAAGTGCCTCCTTATTACGCTGAAAATAATTATTCCTCCACGACAATGAGGACCCACCGGACGGGCCACCAGTATTTTGCAAAAAAATCATTTCCCCTGACTACTGGGACCCACCGGACGGGCCACGTATTTTGCCAAAAAAATGTTCCCCCTGTTGTCAGCTCGGACCCACCGGAAGTGCCTCCTTATTATGCACAAAAAAATGAATACTCCCCGGCTAGCTGGGACCCACCTTGGTGGGAGGCTGTCTTGGGGGCCTACTAAGTTGACGAGGACGAAGGGCTTTCTCAACTTAGTCAATATGAACGATTCTAGGTCCAGTGACCGTACGATGTCCATCCAACGGCCGTAGTGCTTCTTCAACCTCTGGTCTTCTTGCTCCAGCCGCCCAAAGCAGCGCCGGTCGTGCCGCATGCTCCTGCCTCCCGTGGCCGGCTGTGCTGCCGCGGAGGCCTCGCCGCCCCCTACTATTCCCACCGCTGGCCAGGCCCTGCGGCGATGGCAGCCTCACACCGCAGCCGAACCAGTGAACCCTCGTACTCCTCTCCGCGCGGGCTTCCACTGCCGCGTCTTCCCCAGCTCTGTGTCATCCTCTTCCTAGGCCTCGTCGTCGTCCATCGCCGTGGTGCTCTCTGCGCGGCGTGGTTAACGTGGTCAAGGAACGACTTCCATCGGAAGAGTACTGTGCGTGGAGAGGCTGACAGCTGGGTCCATGGCCATAGCCCAGTTTTTTTGTGATTTGCCAAGTAAGTCGCTTTGTCAGGCCTGTTGGGTTGTAAATCTTTCGAGACGAGGAGAGCTTTCATTCGGCTGGCCGAGAAAATGGCCCATCAGTAATGAGAAATGGGTTGTACATTTTTAAAAACACATCAAACCGGCAATTAGTTTCAAATATATTTTTTTCATTTCAAGATTTTAAATTACATTAATTTTTATGCATGGAGAATTTGTTGGATTTTATATTGATATACATTTATTTTTAAAATCAGTTTGAATGTGATTCGAAATTTCAGGATTAAAAACAGTTCGACCACACGAAATATGCAAAATTTCAGTATAATTTTTAACCGTGGCCACAATATGGGCTGTAATGCTAACAAAAGAATATGGGCTCCAAAAACCTTAAGAATTAGCAAATGGGCTGTAAATTATTAGAAATAATGGCAGATGGGTTGTATGTTGTTTTCCACAGATTTGAGAATTTCCTTAAAAAAGGTTGGCCGACAAGCAAAGGATCGTTGGATATCCATCCAACGGCCGTCGTGCTTCTTCAATCTATGCTTTTCCTGCTCCAACCGCTCAAACAAGCGCCAGCGGGACTGCCTGCTCCCTCCTCCCCATGGCCGGCTGTGCTGCCGCGCAGGCCTCACCGCCCCACCGTACTCCCATTGCTGGCCTAGCCATCCCTCTACTCACCCACACCTGCTGTTATTCTCTGGCGACGGCAGACGAACCAGTAAACCCTCGTACAGTCGTACTCCCCTCCGCGTGGGAAACAACTGCCGAGTCTTCCCTGCCTCCGTGTCGTTCCCTTCCTAGGCCTCGCCATCGTCCACCGCCGTGGTGCTCTCGGCGTGGCGTGGTCAATGTGGTCAACGACCGACTTCCATCAGAAGAGTATTGTGCGTGGAGAGCCTGACAGCTGGGTCCACGGCTGCAGCAAGGAAGTGCCTCCTTATTACGCGCAAAATAATTATTCCTCCACCTGACAGCGGGGACCCACCGGACGGGCCACCTTATTTCACTAAAAAATGTTTCCCCCCTGACTGCTGGGACCCACCAGCTACACCTTCGCACGCAAGGAAGTGCGTCCGGGCAAAAAAACGATTCGCCCCCTGACTGCTGGGACCCACCAGCTACATCTTCACACGCAAGGAAGTGCGTCCGGCAAAAAAGCGATTCGCCCCACATTGAGACCCACCAGCTACATCTTCGCAGCAAGGAAGTGCACGGCGATCGGGACCCACCTGGTCGAAGCGTACGTAGCGTTATCATTCTGGTCGCGAACGTGTACATACATATATACTGGTGGATGTAGAGGTGCGCACATGTCATAGTAGAGGCGCGCACGTAGCATGTACACGTACGTACAGCGGCCAGGGTGCAAGAAAGAAAATACGGCCACGTATGTGTACATACGAGCAAGGTCTCGAACGCCTACTGGCGCATACGTACGGCGAGGGCTCGTGTACATGGCTGGATCGGAACAGAGAAACAACGTCGTCGTCGTGTTCATGGGGAGGCAACGGAATGCGTCGTGTTCATAGGGAGGCAACGGAATGCGTCGTGTTCATGTGGAGGCAACGGAATGCGTCGTGTTCATCGGGAGGCAACGAAACGCGTGGGAGCCAACCGGATGGGTCGGAACGGAATGCGTGGTCGTGTTCATCAGGAGGGCTTGGACGGAACAAGCGATGGAAACAAGGCCTGGCGTACCACAGAACGGAGGAAACGGACCTCCTACGTTCAGAACAGGGTCCTGTTGATCGGGAGGGTGTGGCGCGCCAAAAGCGGAGGAAACGGACCTCCTACGGTCGAAACAGGGTCATGTTGATCGGGAGGGTGTGGCGCATCGCAAGCAGACGAAACAGACCTCCCTACGGTCAAACGGGGTCCTATTCATCGGGAGGGTGTGGTGTACCGCAAAGCAGGACTCCACCGGATACCGCTCATCTCCACCGTCGACCTCCTCTAGCCTCCACGGGCTCCTATTCATCCAGCCTCCACCGCTGCCATCGCACCGGCCATCGCTCAACCACCCTCCACCGCTTCATCGCTCATCCAGCCCTCCACCATCTACTATTCATCCAGCCCTCCACACCACGGGGTCTGTTCAACCACCCTCCACGGCCACCCCTCCACCGTCTCATCGCTCATCCAGCCCTCCACACCACGGGGTCCTGTTCATCCAGAGGCAACGCCACCGCTCACTGTTCATCCAACCCCCCCCCCCCCCCGGCAACGCTCACTGTTCATCCAATCGATCGGCTTCAGTTAGCAGCAGTAGCGAAGGAATCGCTCCATCGGGTTCAGTTAACAGCCATCGATCGATCGCTCGGGTTCGATGCGTAGCCTCGCGGTCTGTCGCTTGGGTTCGATTAGAGCCCAACGCCTCGCTTCGGGTTCGATTAGAGCCAATGCCTCGCACACACGCAGCAGACGTCGTGTACGAGAAAGCGTGCATCGCTCGGCCCCGACCTCCCACCGTAACCGCAACTCCCGAAATTTTCCTCCCCTCGCTTCTACCACGGTTTTTCCGTCATGGACGGCCCAAAGAATGTCATGCAGCTGCGTCTCCGACCCGCCCAGAAGAAAAGCCCATTTTATGTCATGATTTTTTGTCATAGAAGTAGGAGCCCACCACATCTATGATGATACCGGGTTTTGTCACAATTATCATCATAGAAGTGTCATATGTATGACAGAAAAAAATTCATTCGACCCAAAATGTCACGGATGTTTCTTTTTTGTAGTGTTTGTGATGAATTTCAATATGCAGGGGATGGTGAAAACCATTCCTGAGGTATTTTCAATGCTGAAATCAGCGGAGGTGGAGATCAAAAAGGAACATCAAGTGTTGATGGTCAATAAAACCACTAGTTTCAAGAAAGTCAAGGGTAAGAAGAACTTCAAGAAGGACGGCAAGGAGTTGCCGCTACCAAAGAAGCCGATTGCCGGAATAAGCCAAAGCATGGACCTAAACACGAGGCGAGTGCTTTTATTGCAAGGAAATGGTCATCGAAGCGGAACTGCCCCAATTACTTAGCGGACAAGAAGGCCGGCAACACCAAAGGTATATGTGATATACATGTTATTGATGTGTACCTTACCAGTACTCGTAGTAGCTCCTGGGTATTTGATACTGGTGCGGTTCCTCATATTTGTAACTCAAAACAGGAGTTGCGGAATAAGCGGAGACTGGCGAAGGACGAGGTGACGATGCGCGCCGGAATGGTTCCAAGGTCGATGTGATCGCCGTCGGCACGCTACCTCTACATTTACCTACGGGATTAGTTTTAAACCTCAATAATTATTATTTAGTGCCAGTTTTGAGCATGAACATTGTATCTGGATCTCGTTTAATGTGAGATGGCTACTCATTTAAATCCGAGAATAATGGTTGTTCTATTTATATGAGAGATATGTTTTATGGTCATGCCCCGCTGGTCAATGGTTTATTCTTATTGAATCTCGAACATGATGTTACACATAGTCATAGTGTGAATACCAAAAGATATAAGGTTAATAATGATAGTCCCACATACTTGTGGCACTGCCGCCTTGGTCACATTGGTGTCAAACACATGAAGAAGCTCCATGCAGATGGACTTTTGGAGTCTCTTGATTATGAATCATTTGACACATGCGAACCATGCCTCATGGGCAATATGACCAAGACTCCGTTCTCCAGAACAATGGAGCGAGCAACCAACTTGTTGGAAATCATACATACTAATGTGTGCGGCCCAATGAACGTTGAAGCTCGTGGTGGCTATCGTTATGTTCTCACCCTCACTGATGACTTAAGTAGATATGGGTATGTCTACTTAATGAAACACAAGTCTGAGACCTTTGAAAATTTCAAGGAATTTCAGAGTGAGGTAGAGAATCAATTCTCAGAAAAATAAAGTTCTTACCATCAGATCATGGGGGAGAATATTTGAGTCATGAATTTGGTACGCACTTAAGGAAATGTGGAATTTTTTCACAACTCACGCCGCCTGGAACACCTCAGCGTAATGGTGTGTCCGAACATCGTAATCGCACTCTAGTGGTGCAATCTATGATGTCTCTTACCGATTTGCCGCTATCATTTTGGGGATATGCTTTAGAGACAGCCACATTCACTTTAAATAGGGCACCGTCTAAATCCGTTGAGACGACACCGTATGAATTATGGTTTGGGAAGAAACCTAAGCTGTCGTTTCTAAAAGTTTGGGGATGCGATGCTTATGTCAAGAAACGTCAACCTGAAAAGCTCGAACCCAAGTCAGAAAAATGCGTCTTCATAGGATACCCTAAGGAAACCATTGGATATACCTCCTACCTCAGATCTGAAGGCAAGACCTTTGTTGCCAAGAACGGGTCCTTTCTGGAGAAAGAGTTTCTCTCAAAAGAAGTAAGTGGGAGGAAAGTAGAACTTGATGAAGTACTGCCTCTTGAACCGGAAAGTAGCGCAGCTCGGGAAGATGTTTCTATGGTGCCTGCACCGACTAGAGAGGAAGTTAATGATAATGATCAAGGTACTTCGGATCAAGTTGCTACTGAACTGCGTAGGTCCACAAGGACACGTTCCACACCAGAATGGTATGGCAACCCTGTCCTGGAAATCATGTTGTTAGACAATGGTGAACCTTCGAACTATGAATAAGCGATGGCGGGCCCAGATTCCAACAAATGGCTTGAATCCATGCAATCTGAGATAGGATCCATGTATGAAAACAAAGTATAGACTTTGACAGACTTTCCCGATGATCGGCGAGCGATAGAAAATAAATGGATCTTTAAGAAGAAGACGAACGCGGATGGTAATCTTACCATCTATAAAGCTCAGCTTGTCGCTAAGGGTTATCGACAAGTTCAAGGGGTTGACTATGATGAGACCTTCTCACCCGTAGCGAAGCTGAAGTCCGTCTGAATCATGTTAGCAATTGCCGCATTCTATGATTATGAGATATGGCAAATGGACATCAAAACGGCATTCCTTAACGGCTTCCTTAAGGAAGAATGTATATGATGCAGCCTGAAAGTTTTGTCAATCCTAAGAATGCTAACAAGGTATGCAAGCTCCAGCGCTCCATCTATGGGCTGGTGCAAGCATCTCGGAGTTGGAACATTCGCTTTGATGAAATGATCAAAGCGTTTGGGTTTATCTTGAGACTTATGGAGAAGCCTGTATTTACAAGAAAGTGAGTGGGAGCTCTGTAGCATTTCTCATATTATATGTGGATGACATACTATTGATGGGAAATGATATAGAACTTTTGGAAAGCATAAAGGCCTACTTGAATAAGTGTTTTTCAATGAAGGACCTTTGAGAAGCTACTTACATATTAGGCATCAAGATCTATACAGATAGATCGAGATGCCTCATAGGTCTTTCACAAAGCACATACCTTGATAAGATATTGAAGAAGTTCAATATGGATCAGTCCAAGAAGGGGTTCTTGCCTATATTGCAAGGTGTGAAATTGAGCTCGGCTCAAAGCCCGACCATGGCAGAAGATAGAGAAAATATGAGTGTCATCCCCTATGCCTCAGCCATAGGGTCTATTATGTATGCCATGCGCTGTACCAGACCTGATGTAAACCTTGCCGTAAGTTTAGTAGGGAGGTACCAAAGTAATCCCGGCATGGAACACTGGATAGTGGTCAAGAATATCCTGAAGTACCTGAAAAGGACTAAGGATATGTTTCTCATTTATGGAGGTGACGAAGAGCTCGTCGTAAAGGGTTACGTTGATGCTAGCTTCGACACAGATCTGGATGACTCCAAGTCACAAACCGGATATGTGTATATTTTGAATGGTGGGGCGGTAAGCTGGTGCAGTTGCAAGCAAAGCGTCGTGGTGGGATCTACATGTGAAGCGGAGTACATGGCAGCCTCGGAGGCAGCGCATGAAGCAATCTGGATGAAGGATTTCATTACCGACCTTGGAGTTATTCCCAATGCGTCGGGCCCGATGACTCTCTTCTGTGACAACACTTGAGCTATTGCCCTTCCCAAGGAGCCTAGGTTTCACAAGAAGACCAGGCACATCAAGCGTCGCTTCAATTCCATTCGTGAAAATGTTCCAGATGGAGACATAGATATTTGTAAAGTGCATGCGGATCTGAATGTCGCAGATCCGTTGACTAAACCTCTTCCACGAGCAAAACATGATCAACACCAGAACTCTATGGGTGTTTGATTCATAACAATGTAACTAGATTATTGACTCTAGTGCAAGTGGGAGACTGTTGGAAATATGCCCTAGAGTCAATAATAAAATGGTTATTATTATATTTCCTTGTTCATGATAATTGTCTATTGTTCATGCTATAATTGTATTGACCGGAAACCGTAATACATGTGTGAATACATAGACCACAACATGTCCCTAGTGAGCCTCTAGTTGACTAGCTCGTTGATCAAAAGATGGTCATGGTTTCCTGACTATGGACATTGGATGTCATTGATAACGGGATCACATCATTAGGATAATGATGTGATGGACAAGGACCTAGTCCTAAGCATAGCACAAGATCATGTAGTTCGTTTGCTAAAGCTTTTCTAATGTAAAGTATCATTTCCTTAGACCATGAGATGTAACTCCCGGATACCGTAGGAATTCTTTGGGTGTACCAAACGTCACAACGTAACGAGGTGGCTATAAAGGTGCACTACAGGTATCTCTAAAGTGTTTGTTGGGTTGGCACAAATCGAGACTAGGATTTGTCACTCCGTATGACGGAGAGGTATCTTTGGGCCCTCTCGGTAATGCATCACCATAATGAGCTCAATGTGACTAAGTAGTTGGTCACTGGATCATGCATTACGGAACGAGTAAAGTGACTTGCCGGTAACGAGATTGAACGAGGTATTGGGATACCGACGATCGAATCTCGGGAAAGTAACATACCGATTGACAAAGGGAATTGTATACGGGATTGCTTGAATCCTCGACATCGTTGGTCATCCAATGAGATCATCATGGAACATGTGGGAGCCAACATGGTTATCCAGATCCCGCTGTTGGTTATTGGCCGGAGAGCTATCTGGTCATGTCTGCATGATTCCCGATCCCGTAGGGTCTACACACTTAAGGTTCGGTGACGCTAGAGTTGTTATGGGAAATAGTATGTGATTACTGAATGTTGTTCGGAGTCCCGGATGAGATCCCGGACGTCATGAGGAGTTTCGGAATGGTCCGGAGGTGAAGATTTATATATGGGAAGTCATCATACGGTCACCGGAAGTATTCGAGGGTTTGCCGGTATTGTACCGGGACCACCGAAGGGGTTCCGGGGGTCCACCGGGAGGGTCCACCTGCCCCGGAGGGCCCTATGGGTTGTATGTGGATGGGAACCAGCCCCTAAGTAGGCTGGGCACCATCCCCCCTAGGGCCCATGCGCCTAGGGTTTGGGGAAACCCTAAAGCCCCCCCCCCCCCTTGGCTTGGGGGGCAAGCCCCCTCCCCTTGGCCGCCGCCCCCCTCTAGATCTCATCTAGAGGGGCCAGACCCCTTCCCCCTTCTCCCTATAAATAGAGGGGAGGAGGGAGGGCAGCAGCACCTCATCCAAGGCGCAGCCCTTCCCCTCTCCAACACTCCCTCCTCCTCCGTTGAGCTTGGCGAAGTCCTGTCGGAGAACCGTTGCTCCTCCACCACCATGTCGTCGTGCTGTCGGAGTCCTTTCCCAACTTCTCCTTCCCCCTTGCTAGATCAAGAAGGAGTAGACGTCCTCGTGCTGCACGTGTGTTGAACACGGAGGCGCCGTTGTTCGGCGCTTAGATCGAAATCAACCGTGATCTGAATCGCTGCGAGTACGACTCCTTCATCCGCGTTCTTGCAACGTTTCCATTTTGCGATCTTCAAGGGTATGAAGATGCACTCCCCTCTCTCTTGTTGCTAGTCTCTCCATAGATTGATCTTGGTGATGCGTAGAAAAAATTTAATTTCTGCAACGATCCCCAACAGTTGCTTATCATCATAACCTCTTTGGTTTCCGGCAACAATCCACGAATAATGCTGATTAATATCATTGAAAACTTGTTGGATTATATCTAAAACATGGACTTCTTTTTTAAGATTGTCATCAAAGATTTGATTATCCCCAAGCAAATGTCTTAACGCATAATCACTATTATAAAAGAATTTTTTCTATCATGGGTTTTTCACGATTCATACCATAAAAATCAAAGATTTCTCTAGCTTCTCGTATTATGTAGTCAAATTCATTCATAAGAACAAGAGTAGCCAATTTTTTAGCCTTGGGGTTCTTTATAACGGGTAGCTCAAAAAACAATCTTTGCAAGGTTGGATGAGTATGGATGAATTTATTTTCAAGTTTTAGAACTAGTACTAAAATAGCTTCGGCATACGGTTTAGTCCTCTTAAGTATAGGAATATCATCAAGACTTAAATTTCCAACACAATTGAAAAATTCTTGGATATGTTCTTTTCCTATAACATTCCCTTGCCCCAAAACAAAAGTTTTAGCATCCAGATTGCTAGATCGTCCAATTTTAGGAGTTAGGCCATCATCTATTTTTGCCATACCGAAATCACTCATGATTGCAAGCAAAAAGATAGATCTGACGAGAAAACGGCGAATGAAAAAGAGGGCAAATAAAACATCATTTTTTTGTGAAGTGGGGGAGAGGAAAACAAGAGGCAAATGGCAAATAATGTAAATTGCAAGGAGATGAGATTTGTGATTAGGAACCTGGTAGATGTTGATGATGTCTCCCCGGCAACGGCGCCAGAAATTCCTTTTGATGTTTGCTAGAACTACGTCGGTATTTCCCGAAAGAGGAAGGGATGATGCAGCACAGAAACGGTAGGTATTTCCCTCAGTGATGAAACCAAGGTTATCGAACCAGTAGGAGAACCACGCAACACCACGTAAACAGCTCCTGGACACAAAGAACAAATACTTGCAGCCCGACATAAGAGAGGGGTTGTCAATCCCTCACGGGTAAAAAGATAAATAAAATTGTAGTAGATTGAATAAATAGATCTCACGGGAACGAGAGTTAAATAAATAATAATAAATTGCAGCAAGGTATTTTTGCATTTTTGGATTAATATATCTGAAAATAAAAGCAAATAAAAATATATCACAAAGGCAAATATAATAAAGAAGAGAGCCAAGGGGCGTAGATTTCACTAGTGGCTTCTCTCAAGAAAAATAGCAAACGGTGGGTAAACAAATTACTATTGGGAAATTGATAAAACTTCAAATAATCATGACGATATCCAGGCAATGATCATTATATAGGCATCACGTCCAAGACTAGTAGACCGACTCCTGGCTGCATCTACTACTATTACTCCACACATCGGTCGCTATCCAGCATGCATCTACTGTATTAAGTTCATGGAGAAATGGAGTAATGCAATAAGAACGATGCCATGATATAGACAAGATCTATTCATGTAGAAATAGACCCCGCCCCATCTTGTTATCCTTAATAGCAACGATGCATATGTGTCGGTTCCCCTTCTTTCACTGGGATCAAGCACCGTAAGATCGAACCCATCACAAAGCACCTCTTCCCATTGCAAGATAAATAGATCAAGTTGGCCAAACAAAACCCAAATATCGGAGAAGAAATGTGAGGCTATAAGCAATCATGCATATAAGAGATCAAAGAAGACTCAAATAACTTTCATGGATAAAAACATAGATCTGATCATAAACTCAAATTCAACGGATCCCAACAAACACACCGCAAAAAGAGTTACATCAAATAGATCTCCAAGAGACCATTGTATTGAGAATCCAATGAGAGAGAGGAAGCCATCTAGCTATTAACTACGGACTCGTAGGTCTACAATGAACTACTCATGCATCATCGGAGAGGCACCAATGAGGATGATGAACCCCTCTGTGATGGTGTCTAGATTGGATCTGGTGGTTCTGGAACTTGCGGCGACTGGAATTGATTGTTGTCAACTCCCCTAGGGTTTCTGGAATATTGGGGTATTTATAGAGAAAAGAGGCGGTGCGGGAGGCCACCGAGGTGGGCACAGCCCACCTGGGCGCGCCTGGGCCCCAGGCGTTCCTTGGTGGATTATGCTCCGCTTGGAGCACCCCGATGGTACTTCTTTGGCCCATATGGTGTCTTCTGGTCCAGAAAAAAATCCACAAAAAATTTCGCTGCGTTTGGACTCCGTTTGGTATTGATTTCTTGCGATGTAAAAAGCAAGCAGAAAATAGCAATTGGCACTGGGCACTATGTCAATAGGTTAGTAGAAAAAATTGATATAAATGATTGTAAAACATCCAAGAATGGTAATATAACAGCATGGAACAATCAAAAATTATAGATACATTGGAGATGTATCAAGCATGGATTGATCATCATGAGAAAGCCGAGCATAAAAGTTCTGAATGATAATTTATCTCGAGAGCTCGTGATTCAGGCATGAATATAACATTGACTTAAGCCTCCCCCAAGCTGGAGCAATACTTTCTCCTTCATGAGGCCAAAAATCTTATATTTACTAATTGGAAGCACCATACGAGCCTCCATGTTAATCCTTAATAACTACATATAAATGGCCATTAGATCTTAATTTTACGCCTAGGATTAAACAAGATATGGTCTCCCCATGTTTATAAGTACGTATGTTTACAAGGGATATCCAACCAGCCAAGAGTCCATATGTGATACACTAGGAAAGGAAACGTGCCCAAGAGTCCATATGTGATACACTAGGAAGGAAACCTGTAAAATCACCTAATAAACTAAAAGTTTTTTTGGGGGGAAATGTACCAATGAAGTTACTTATGCAACCATGACGTAGCTTGCAATAGACATATCACGGCAACTAAAAAATCATGGCTGGCGTTGCCTATCTAGCTAGCTTAAAATATGCGTACAATGCTTCAGTGTCTTGCGTAAATCTAGGTACATGTACGATGGACTGAAATCTTCATCTGAAAATGACCATGCATGCAATCAGAACCAATATATCATGTACTATATCAATCCCATCTATAAGTCACACTTAATTAAATATATATTTCTGAATTTGTATGTGATAATGCACATAGTATTTTATAAAAATATAAATAAATTAATGTCAAAAAATTATAATTCTATGTCACAATTTTTTTAATAAATAAATCATATATTGTATGAAACAAAGAAAAAAATGTTAAACCATGCAAGTGCATCACAAACCCACTGATTTAGAAGTGAGAGAATGCATGTAGGTTTTATTTTTTCAAAGAAAAAGTTCCATATGTCAAATATTTAAGGAATCAGCGCACCAGAATGCGAGAGCACTAAATTAATAAAAAAGTTTAAATTAATACTAGCCAAGATGGGAGATGTAAGTCCTGAGAAATGTATTGTAATGGTATAGATCTTGACCACTAAAACTATATATCATACGCTAGGATGCGGACTACTTGTCATCGCCAAAAAAATGCATCATCATTGCTTTTCCCGATGGCTCGACTTGAATGTCAGAACGACGAATTTTCATAAGTGTACAAACCAACTAGGCGGACATCAATTAATTTACGAGGATTTACACATAGTAGAAGGGTGCAATACTAGAAAACTACAGTCCAACTTAAAATATTCATTAAAGTTTCTAAATGCTTATGTTATAATTTAAAGAAATATATAATTATGGCTTCTAGAACGTTACAGCTATGTAAAAGAATGATTCGTTGAGAATACCATAAATATAGGAAATTGTTCAGAAAGGAAAGAAGGTATTCATGAGTTTTAAAAACAAACTTTAGGATGTTCAATAGTCTTCCAAAAAATTAATTGTAAAAAAGAGCTTTAACTGAGCTGCGCCTAAAAAAATCAACTGTGTTGCGTCCCATAGCGAGGCGTGCGGCTCACTGGCATGTTGAACTGGTGAACACTTGAAAAAACTGCGCGGGGAATGACTATTGGTCACACATGTTTTTGGTGAAATATTATAATCATATGTTTGCATGGGGAAGCATGGAAAAACCCTAGAAATAGTAACCCGTAAAGAGTGAAATCATAAATGGTATACACATAGTAATGTTAAAAAAACAAAAGTCATCTTCATTTGTATGTAAGCATTTCTACAGTAGGGAATACAATATTGTATAGACTATGAGAGTAGAAAATAAAAGATATTTATAAATATTCCGCACAATTAATTTCTATAAGATTTAAAGAAAATAATACTTACACAACTATTATAAACTTCCAATAATTTCTAGCCCATGCAGGAGCACGGGTTGATGACTAGTTTTATATATAATTCCGATCACAATGAACTAGATGCATAGGGTAAATTTTTTTGGTGAAATTCTAACTTCAATCGATTCCAGTTCCAAGATCCAATATCATCGCATAGCCTATACCATGATAATGCTTTTCCCTTCAAAGATAGAGGGAAAACCTTGTTCTTAGCTTCATCTCCAGATAAACTTTCAAGCTTGAATAATCCACAAATTTCATCTACATATATCAAGTGCATATCAGGATGTTCGGTTCCATCTCCTGCATAAGGATTAGCTAGCAGTTGTTCTATCATACCCGAAGGAATTTCATAACCAATATTTTCAGTAGGTGCAGTAGGTTGAGGGGCAACTAATTGTGGTTCCTGTCGAGGTGTAGATACCCCGAACAAACCCCTCAAAGGATTGTTCTCCATAGTAACAAGTGACAATAAATTTCAGCATGTAGTAATAATTTTCCCTTACCAATTTCCACTTACCAAGAGCGCTTCACTCCCCGGCAACGGCACCAGAAAAGAACCTCGATGACCCACAAGTATAGGGGATCAATCATAGTCCTTTCGATAAGTAAGAGTGTCGAACCCAACAAGGAGCAGAAGGAAATGACAAGTGGTTTTCAGCAAGGTATTTTCTGCAAGCACTGAAATAGTCGGTAACAGATAGTTTGATAGCAAGTTAATTTGTAACGAGCAAGTAACGGTGACGGTAAGTAAGGTGCAGTGAGGTAGCCCAATCCTTTTGTAGCAAAGGACAGGCCAAAACGGTCTCTTATAATAAGCAAAACGTTCTTGAGTGTATACGGGAATTTCATCTAGTCACTTTCATCATGTTGGTTTGGTTCGTGTTCGCTACTTTGATAATTTGATATGTGGGTGGACCGGTGCTTAGGTGTTGTTCTTACTTTAACAAACCTCTTACTTATGATTAACCCCCTTGCAAGCATCCGCAACTACGAGAAAAGTATTAAGATAAAATCTAACCATAGCATTAAATTTTTGGATCAAAATCAATCCCTTACGAAGTAGCGCATAAACTAGGGTTTAATCCTCTGTCACTCTAGCAACCCATCATATAATAACTACTCCACAATGCATTCCCTTAGGCCCTAATAAGGTGAAGTGCCATGTAGTCGACGTTCACATGACACCACTAAGGGAATCACAACATACATATCATCAAAATATCAAACACATATCAAGTTCACATGATTACTTGCAACATGACTTCTCCCATGACCTCAAAAACAAAAGTAACTACTCACAAATGATAATCATGCTCAAGATCAGAGAGGTATTAAATAGCATAATGGATCTAAACATATAATCTTCTGATACGTCCGTTCTGCGTCATGTTTACATGTAGTAATCTGTACTCCAACCATACTTCTGCTACTCCAAAAATTCTAAAAATTAGGACAACCTTATCAATATGTATATTAATATTTTGCAAAAAGAAACAGAGCAAAAGCACATTTCTATGATTTATGAAAATTATTTTCGTGAGTGCAGAAGTTTCTGTTTTTCATAAAGATCAAACAACTATCACCCAAGAAGATCCTAAAGGCTTTACTTTGCACTTTATTGGAACAAAAGCTATAAAACATGATTACTACAGTAACCTAATCATGTGAACAAACAAACACAGTTGGTAAAAGTGTTGGGTTGTCTCCCAACAAGCGCTTTTCTTTAATGCCTTTTAGCTAGGCATGATGATTTCAATGATGCTCGCATAAAAGATAAAAATTGAAACATAACAAGAGCATCATGAAACACATGGAAAGCACATTTAAGTCTAACCCAATTCCTATGCATAGGGATTTTGTGAGAAAATAACTATTGGGAACAAGTATCAACTAGCATAGGAAGGCAAAACAAGCAAAACTTCAAGATTTTCAACACATAGAGAGGAAACTTGATATTATTGCAATTCCTACAAGCATAAGTTCCTCCCTCATAATAATTTTCAGTAGCATCATGAAGAAAATCAACAATATAAGTATCACATAAAACATTCTTTTCATGACACAAAAGCATAGAAAACTTATTACTCTCCATATAAGCAAATTTCTTCTCATCAATAGTAGTGGGAGCAAACTCAACAAAATAACTATCATGAGAGTGCAAATTAAAATCATGATGACAAGTTTCATGGTTATCATTATTCTTTATAGCATACATGTCATCACCATAATCATCATAGATAGCAACTTTGTTCTCATAATCAATTGGAACCTCTTCCGAAATAGTGGATTCATCACTAAATAAAGTCATGACCTCTCCAAATCCACTTTCATAATTATCACAATAAGATTCAACACCCTCCAAAATAGTGGGATCATTACTTCCTAAAGTTGACACTCTTCCAAACCCACTTTCATCAATATAATCATCATAAATAGGAGGCATTCTATCATCATAATAATTTTTCTCATCAAAACTTGGGGGACAAAAAATATCATCTTCATCAAACATAGCATCCCCAAGCTTGTAGCTTTGCATATCATTAGCATCATGGATATTCAAAGAACTCATACTAACAACATTGCAATCATGCTCATCATTCAAATATTTTGTGCCAAACATTTTATTGACTTCTTCTTCTAACAATTGAGCACAATTTTCCGATCCATCATTTTCAAGAAAGATATTATAAAGATGATCAATAATATGATGCAACCTCAATTCCATTTTTTGTAGTTTTCTTTTATAAACCAAACTAGTGATAAAACAAGAAACTAAAAGATTTAATTGCAATATATAAGATATACCTTCATGCACTCACCTCCCCGGCAACGGCGCCACAAAAGAGCTTGATGTCTACTATGCAACTTTATTCTTGTAGACACGTGTTGGGCCTCCAAGCGTAGAGTTTTGTAGGACAGTAGCAATTTTCCCTCAAGTGGATGACCTAAGGTTTATGAATCCGTGAGAGGTGTAGGATGAAGATGGTCTCTCTCAAATGACCCTGCAACCAAATACAAGAAATCTCTTGTGTCCCCAACACACCCAATACAATGGAAAATTGTATAGGTGCACTAATTCGGCGAAGAGATGGAGATAAAAGTGTAATATGGATGGTAGAAATATATTTTTATAATCTGAATAAGTAAAAACAGCAAGGTATAAAATAGTAAACGGGCACAAAAACGGTATTGCAATGCTTGAAAATGAGGCCTAGGGTGCATACTTTCACTAGTGCAATCTCTCAACAATGCTAACATAGTTGGATCATATGATTATCCCTCAAAGTGCAACAAAGAATCACTCCAAAGTTCCTATCTAGTGGAGAACATAAGACGAAATTGTTTGTAGGGTATGAAACCACCTCAAAGTTATTCTTTCCGTTTGATCTATTCAAGAGTTCATACTAAAATAACACAAAGTTATTCTTTCTGTTCGATCTATCCTAGAGTTCGTTCTAAAATAACATCAAATAATTTCATATCCATAATACTCAATCCAATGCAAAGAACTTCAAAGAGTGCCCCAAGATTTCTACTGGAGAAACAAAGACAAGAACGTGCATCAACCCCTATGCATAGATTACCCCAATGTCACCTCGGGAATCTGCGAGTTGAGTGCCAAAACATATATCAAGTGAATCAATACGATACCCCATTGTCACCACGAGTATTCAGTTGCAAGACATATATCAAGTGTTCTCAAATCCATAAAAGTATTCAATCCAATAACAACGAAATCTCAAAGGGAAAACGCAATTCATCACAAGATAGAGAGAGGAAAACATCATATGATCCGACTATATTAACAAAGTCGATGATACATCAAGATCGTGACATCTCAAGAACAGGAGAGAGAGAGAGAGAGAGATTAAACACATAGCTACTGGTACAAACCCTCAGCCCCAAGGGTGGACTACTCCCTCCTCATCGTTGTGGCCGCCGGGATGATGAAGATGGCCACCGGAGATGATTCCCCCTCCGGCAGGGTGTCGGAACGGGGACTAGATTGGTTTTCGGTGGCTATAGAGCCTTGCGGCGGCGGAACTTCTGATCTAGGGTTATTTCTGATGGTTTCTCTATTTATAGGATTTTTGGGCGTCGGTTTCACGGTAAGATGGGCCTCGAGGTGAGCACAACCCACCGCGGCACAGACGGCCCACCAGGCGCGCCCTTGTGGGTTGTGCTCTCCTCGTGGCTCTTCTGGCCCTCACACAAAGCTTCGGGGGTCTCTTTTGTTCCAAAAAAAATCGTCAAAAAGTTTCGTCCAATTCCAAGAACTTCTATTTCTGCACAAAAAACAACACCATGGTAGTTCTGCTGAAAACAACGTCAGTCTGGTTTAGTTCCATGCAAATCATACCAAAACCATATAAAATTGTTGTAACATGGCATGAATACTTCATAAATTATAGATACGTTGGAGATGTATCAGCATCCCCAAGCTTAATTCCTACTCGTCCTCGAGTAGGTAAATGATAAAAGAAATAATTTATGAAGTGTGAATGCTAGCAAAGTGCACAAGTTTGATCAATGACAATTTCAATCACTTTTCCTAGCATCATAACAACAATTCTTTTTTATCGAATTTCTCATGTTAAAGTATCAACCAATTCACATGATAAGGTTCAAACAATGAATTCTCTTGAAACTCAACAACCTATGATCTCAGTCACCAAGCAATTGCAATTCAATTTATTCAACAGAGTCTAAGTAAGAGCTCCACATACTCAACCATCATATAGTCTTGTATGATTGCTAACACTCACCGCATACACATGAGCAAAACGTTTCAACCAGACACATAGAAAGATAGGGGCTTATAATTTCGCCTCCCAACGTATTCACCTCAAGGGTGATGTCAACAATAATAACTCATGCTACCCATATTCAACTGGACATATGTGCCTAGATCTTTCCTCACCACATGATGCTTGCCAAAGGAGAAAAATAAAAAGGAACGGAGAGAAAAACTTTGACTCTTGCATCAAAGTAAATACATAGAAGTAAAAGATAGGCCCTTCGCAGAGGGAAGCAGAGGTTGCCATGCGCTTATTTGTTTGTATACTCAATCCCTTAGTGCAAAAGAACGTCACGTTGTATTGCCCCTTAAGATGGCAACCTTTATTATGCAGTATGTCGCTTTTATTCTTTCCATCCAAGTTCGTACAACGCTCAATTTTCTCTTACACAAAATGATCTAACTTTTAGAAGCAATTTTTATTGCCTTAATGCACTGATGACAACTTACTTGAAGGATCTTGCTCAATCCATAGGTAGGTATTGTGGAATCTTGAAAATAAGATTTGGGTTTAAGGGTTTTGGATGCACAAGTAGTATCTCTACTTAGTGCGGAATTTTTGGCTAGCAAAGATGGGGGGCAAGCACCACATGTTGAAGGATCTATGACAATATAACTTCTATGTGAATATGAACAAACATAAATCATTACGTTGTCTTCTTTGTCCCACATCAACAATTTTGGCATATAATATTTTGATGAGGGCTCACAATGACAAAAGATTTCCAAGATAGTGTATTTGCATGTGAAAGTTCTCTTCCTTATACCAATTATTCGTGAATTGCTTTTATGACCAATATTGTGATTGTCAAGCCTCAAAAGATTTCACTTTCTAAACTCAATGTGAAGCTACCACTAGGCATGATATGATTTCAACTTCATGACATTCAATTATTCAACAATTTACTCATAGGATATAAGTGAAGCACAAGAGTGAATGACACAGAAAAGAGCTTCATTCACGGGATGTGAATGCCCCTTACTTAGCCTCCCTGGCAATTATTTGAGGACTCTATTTTTATTTAAAAACTTTCAGATCTAAGCAATTTATTCAAAAAGCAAGCAAAACAAAACAAAATGGCATTTCAAGAATAGCACACAACATGTGAAGAAGCAAAAACTTAGGCTCAACCGATACTAACCGATAATTGTGGAAGAAAGGTGGGATGCCTACCAGGGCATCCCCAAGCTTAGATGCTTGAGACTTCTTGAAATATTATCTTGTCATGCCTTGGGCATCCCCAAGCTTGAGCTTTTGTGTCTCCTTAATTCCTCTCATATCACGGTTTCCCTAAATCTTAAAAGCTTCATCCACACAAAACTCAACAAGAACTCGTGAGGTAAGTTAGTATAAACCAATGCAAAAACCTTATCATTCTCTACTGTAGAAAATTACTAAAATTATTATTCAACATTGCATACTAAATGCCTTTGCATATTTAATAGTCCTATCCTCAAATAGAATCATTAAACAATCAAACATATGCAAACAATGCAAACATAACAGCAATCTGCCAAAATAGTGAAGTCTGTAAAGAATGCAAGAGTATCAATACTTATTCAACTCAAAAAATTATGAAAACCTAGCAAACTGTAGAAATTTTATCAGATCTTATTTTGCAATAAGTTTCAACCTTTTATCACATTCTGACTTTTCTGGGGAATTTTTGCAACAGCGGTAAACTTTCTGTTTTTAAACATCCACATAAAGACTTGCAAAATAAGCATGGTAAAGGCTATCCTTGACATTTTTATTGAAAATAAAGATGCAAAACATTATTCTAAATAACTGAAAGCAAATCCTAACAAAAGAAAATGACGCTCCAAGTAAAACACATATCATGTGACGAATGAAAACATAGCTCCATGTGAGATTACCGATAATGTTGGAGACGAAAGAGGGGATGCCTTCTGGGGCATCCCCAAGCTTAGTTGCTTGTTGGATCTTCCTTGAATATTTCCTTGGGGTGCCTTGGGCATCCCCAATCTTAGGGTCTTGTCACTGATAATTCTCCTCATATCGTTATCTCACCCAAAACTTGAAAGCTTAAATCACACAAAACTTAACGGAACTTTGTGAGATAGGTTAGTATGATAAAGAGCAAATCATTTCACTTTGGTACTGCCAAAGACTAGATTCATAATTGTTTCCACACAATTCCTACTGTAGAATAACATTTACACAATTTATATTGAGCAATATAAGCCATAGAAACTAATAAACAAGCAAACTATGCATTGAAAACAGAATATGTCAAAAACAGAACAGTCTGTAGTAATCTGTACTCCAACCATACTTCTGCTACTCCAAAACTTCTGAAAAATTAGGACAACCTAGCAATTTGTATATTAATATTATTAAAAAAGAAACAGAGCAAAACCACTTTTCTATGATTTATCAAAATTATTTTTGTGAGTGCAAAAGTTTCTGTTTTTCAGCAAGATCAAACAACTATCACCCAAGAAGATCCTAAAGGCTTTACTTGGCACTTTATTGGAACAAAAGCTATAAAACATGATTACTACAGTAGACTAATCATGTTGAAAACACAAAAACAGTAGGTAAAAGTGTTGGGTTGTCTCCCAACAAGCGATTTTCTTTGATGCCTTTTAGCTAGGCAAGATGATTTGAATGATGCTCGCATAAAAGATAAAAATTGAAACATAACAAGAGCATCATGAAACACATGGCAAGCACATTTAAGTCTAACCCACTTCCTATGCATAGGGATTTTGTGAGAAAATAACTATTGGGAACAAGAATCAACTAGCATAGGAAGGCAAAACAAGCAAAACTTCAAGATTTTTAACACATAGAGAGGAAACTTGATATTATTGCAATTCCTACAAGCATAAGTTCCTCCCTCATAATAATTTTCAGTAGCATCATGAAGAAAATCAACAATATAAGTATCACATAAAACATTCTTTTCATGACACAAAAGCATAGAAAACTTATTACTCTCCATATAAGCAAATTTCTTCTCATCAATAGTAGTGGGAGGAAACTCAACAAAATAACTATCATGAGAGTGCAAATTAAAATCATGATGACAAGTTTCATGGTTATCATTATTCTTTATAGCATACATGTCATCACCATAATCATCATAGATAGCAACTTTGTTCTCATAATCAATTGGAACCTCTTCCGAAATAGTCGGTTCATCACTAAATAAAGTCATGACCTCTCCAAATTCACTTCCATAATTATCACAATAAGATTCAACACCCTCCAAAATAGTGGGATCATTACTTACTAATGTTGACACTCTTCCAAACCCACTTTCATCAATATAGCCATCCTAAATAGGAGGCGTGCTATCATCATAATAAGTTTTCTCATCAAAACTTGGGGGATAAAAAATATCATCTTCATCAAACATAGCATCCCCAAGCTTGTAGCTTTGCATATCATTAGCATCATGGATATTCAAAGAATTCATACTAACAACATTGCAATCATGCTCATCATTCAAATATTTTGTGCCGAATATTTTATTGACTCCTTCTTCTAACAATTGAGCACAATTTTCCGATCCATCATTTTCAAGAAAGATATTATAAAGATGATCAATCATATGATGCAACCTCAATTCCATTTTTTTGTAGTTATCTTTAATTAACCAAACTAGTGATAAAACAAGAAACTAAAAGATTTAATTGCACGATCTAAAGATATACTTTCATGCACTCACCTCCCCGACAACGGCGCCACAAAAGAGCTTGATGTCTACTATGAAACTTTATTCTTGTAGACACGTGTTAGGCCTCCAAGCGCATAGTTTTCTAGGACAGTAGAAATTTTCCCTCAAGTGGATGACCTAAGGTTTACCAATCCGTGAGAGGTGTAGATGAAGATGGTCTCTCTCAGATGACCCTGCAACCAAATACAAGAAATCTCTTGTGTCCCCAACACACCCAATACAATGGCAAATTGTATAGGTGCACTAGTTCGACGAAGAGATGGAGATAAAAGTGTAATATATATGGTAGAAATATATTTTTATAATCTGAATAAATAAAAACATCAAGGTAGCAAATAGTAAACAAGCACAAAAACGGTATTGCAATGCTTGAAAATGAAGCCAAGGGTGCATACTTTCACTAGTGCAATCTCTCAACAATGATAACATAGTTGGATCATATGATTATCCCTCAAAGTGCAACGAAGAATCACTCCAAAGTTCCTATCTAGTGGAGAACATAAGACGAAATTGTCTGTAGGGTACGAAACCACCTCAAAGTTATTCTTTTCGTTCGATCTATTCAAGAGTTCGTACTGAAATAACGCAAAGCTATTCTTTCAATTCGATCTATCCTAGAGTTCGTACTAAAATAACACCAAATAATTTCAGATCCATGATACTCAATCCAACGCAAAGAACTTCAAAGAGTGCTCCAAGATTTCTACGGGAGAAACAAAGACAAGAACGAGCATGAACCTCTATGCATAGATTACCCCAATGTCACCACGGGAATCCGCGAGCTGAGTGCCAAAACATATATCAAGTGAATCAATACGATACCCCATTGTCACCACGAGTATTCAATTGCAGGACTTATATCAAGTGTTCTTAAACTCATAAAAGTATTCAATCCGATGGCAACGAAATCTCAAAGGGAAAACTCAATTCATCACAAGATAGAGAGGGGAAAACATCATATGATCCGACTATATTAACAAAGTCCGTGATACATCAAGATCGTGATATCTCAAGAACACGAGAGAGAGAGAGAGAGAGAGAGAAACACATAGCTACTAGTACAAACCCTCAGCCCCGAGGGTGGACTACTTCCTCCTCATCGTGGTGGCCGCCGGGATGATGAAGATGGCCACCGGAGATGATTCCCCCTCCGTGAGGTCTTGAACGGGGTCTAGATTGGTTTTTGATGGCTACATAGCCTTGCGGCGGTGGAACTTCTGATCTAGGGTTATTTCTGATGGTTTCTCTATTTATAGGATTTTCGGGCGTCGGTTTCACAATAAGATGGGCCTCGAGGTGAGCACAACCCACCGGGGCATGGACGGCCCACCAGGCGCGCCCTGGTGGGTTGTGCCCTCCTCGTGGATCTTCTGGCCCTCCCACAAAGCTTCGGGGGTCTCTTTTGTTCCAAAAAAAATGTCGAAAAGTTTCGTCCAATTCTGAGAACTTTTATTTTTGCACAAAAAACAACAGCACGGTAGTTCTGCTGAAAACAGCGTCAGTCCGGGTTAGTTCCATGCAAATCATACCACAACCATATAAAATTGTTGTAAACATGGCATGAATACTTCATAAATTATAGATACGTTGGAGACATATCAAACCCCATATTTTTATCCTTGATGGCAACAATACAATACGTGCCTTGCTGCCCCTACTGTCACTAGGAAAGGACACCGCAAGATTGAACCCAAAGCTAAGCACTTTTCCCATTGCAAGAAAAACCAATCTAGTTGGCCAAACCAAACCGATAGTTCGAAGAGAATTACAAAGATATCAAATCATGCATAAAAGAATTCAGATAAGATTCAATTAATATTCATAAATAATCTGATCATAAATCCACAATTCATCGGATCTCGACAAACACACCGCAAAAGAGTATTACATCGAATAGATCTCCAAGAACATCGAGGAGAACATGGTATTGAGAATCAAAGAGAGAGAAGAAGCCATCTATCTCCTAGCTATGGGCCCATAGGTCTATGGTAAACTACTCACGCTTCATCGAAAGGGCAATAGAGTTGATGTAGAAGCCCTCCATGATCGAATCCCCCTCCGACAGGGTGCTGGAAAAGATCCCTAGATGGGATCTCATGGGTACAGAAGGTTGCAGCAGTGGAAAAGTGTTTTCGTGGATGCCTCTGGTGGTTTGGGGATATATGGGAATATATGGGCGAAAGAATTAGGTTAGGAGGTGCACGAGGGGCCCACAGGGGTGGGGACGCGCCCTACCCCCTGGGCACGCCCTCCGTCCTTGTGGCCGCCTTGTGGCTCCTCCGACTTCATCTCCACGTCTCCTGGTTTTCTTTTGGTCCAAGAAAAATCATCGCGAAGGTTTCATTCCGTTTGGTATTCCTTTTGTGCGAAACTCAAAAACAAGGGGAAAAACAGGAACTCGCACTGGGCTCTAGGTTAATAGGTTAGTCTCAAAAATAATATAAAATAGCATATTAATGCATATAAAATATCCAAAACAGGTAATATAATAGCATGGAACAATAAAAAATTATAGATACGTTGGAGACGTATCAAGCATCCCCAAGCTTAATTCCTGCTCGTCCTCGAGTAGGTAAATGATAAAAACAGAATTTTTGATGTGGAATGCTACCAAACATATTTATCCATGTAATTTCTTTACTATGGCATGAATGTTCAGATCCGTATGATTAAAAACAAAAGTTTAACATTGACATAAAAACAATAATACTTCAAGCATACTAACCAGGCAATTATGTCTTCTCAAAATAACATGGCCAAAGAAAGTTTATCCCTACAAAATCATATAGTCTGGCTATGCTCCATCTTCATCACACAAAATATTCAAATCATGCACAACCCGATGACAAGCCAAGCAATTGTTTCATACTTTTGATGTTCTCAATCCTTTTCAACTTTCACGCAATACATGAGCATGAGCCATGGACATAGCACTATAGGTGGAATAGAAGGTGGTTGTGGAGAAGACAAAAAGAAGGAGATAATCTCAATTCAACTAGGCGTATCAACGGGCTATGGAGATGCCCATCAATATATATCAATGTGAATGAGTAGGGATTTCCATGCAACAGATGCACTAGAGCTATAAGTTTATGAAAGCTCAAAAAGAAAAACTAAGTGGGTGTGCATCCAACTTGCTTGCTCATGAAGACCTAGGACATTTTGAGGAAGCCCATCATTGGAATATACAAGCCAAGTTCTATAATGAAATATTCCCACTAGTATATGAAAGTGACAAAATAGGAGACTCTCCATCATGAAGATCATGGTGCTACTTTGAAACACAAGTGTGGAAAAAGGATAGTAACATTGACCCTTCTCTCTTTTTCTCTTTTCTTTTTCTTTTTCTTTTTCTTTTTCTTTTTCTTTTTCTTTTTCTCTTTTTGGCCCTTCTCTTTTTTTTATTTTGGCCTTTTTTCTCTCTTTTTATTTCCTCACATGGGACAATGCTCTAATAATGAAGATCATCACACTTTTATTTACTTACAACTCAAAAATTACAACTCGATACTAGAACAAAATATGACTCTATATGAATGCCTCCAGCGGTGTACCGGGATGTGCAATGACTCAAGAGCGACATGTATAAAAAATGACGAAGGGTGGATTTGCCACAAATACGATGTAAACTACAATGTCATGCAAAGCAATATGACAATGATGATCTGTGTCATAATAAACAGAACGGTGGAAAGTTGCATGGCAATATATCTCGGAATGGCTATGGAAATGCCATAATAGGTAGGTATGGTGGCTGTTTTGAGGAAGGTATATGGTGGGTTTATGGTAGCGGCAAAAGTTGCACGGCACAGGAGAGGCTAGCAATGGTGGAAGGGTGAGAGTGTGTATAATCCATGGACTCAACATTAGTCATAAAGAACTCACATACTTATTGCAAAAATCTATTAGTCATTGAAACAAAGTACTACACGCATGCTCCTAGGGGGATAGATTGGTAGGAAAAGACCATCGCTCGTCCCCAACCGCCACTCATAAGGAAGACAATCAAAAAATATCTCATGCTCCAACTTCGTTACATAATGGTTCACCATACATGCATGCTACAGGACTCACAAACCTCAACACAAGTATTTCTAAAATTCACAACTACTCACTATCATGACTCTAATATCACCATCTTCATATCTCAAAACAATCATAAGGAATCAAACTTCTCATAGTATTCAATGCACTTTATATGAAAGTTTTTATTATATCCCTCTTGGATGCCTACCATATTAGGACTAAATTTATAACCAAAGCAAATTACCATGATGTTTAAAGACTCTCAAAATAATATAAGTGAAGCATGAGAATTCATTAATTTTTATAAAATAAAACCACCTCCGTGCTCTAAAAAGATATAAGTGAAGCACTAGAGCAAAATTTCCTAACTCAAAAGATATAAGTGAAGCACATAGAGTATTCTAATAAATCATGATTCATGTGTGTGTCTCTCAAAAGGTGTGTACAACAACGATGATTTTTGCAAACTAAAAAGTAAAGACTCAAATCATACAAGATGCTCCAAGCAAAACACATATCATGTTGTGAATAAAAATATAGCCTCAAGTAAAGTTACCGATAGATGAAGACGAAAAAGGGGATGCCTTCCAGGGCATCCCCAAGCTTAGGCTCTTGGTTGTCCTTGAATATTACCTTGGGGTGCCTTGGGCATCCCCAATCTTAGGCTCTTGCCACTCCTTATACCACAGTTCATCAAATCCTTACCCAAAACTTGAAAACTTCACAACACAAAACTCAACAGAAAATCTCATAAGCTCCGTTAGTATAAGAAAATAAATCACCACTTTTGGTACTATTGTGAACTCATTCTTTATTTATATTGGTGTAATATCTATTGTATTCCAACTTTTTCCATGGATCATACCCCCCGATACTACCCATAGATTCACCAAAATAAGCAAACAACACATAGAAAACAAAATATGTCAAAAACAGAACAGTCTGTAGCAATCTGGATAGTTCGAATACTTCTGTAACTCCAAAAATTCTGAAAAATTAGTACAACAGAGCTATTTGTATATCAACCTTGTGTAAAAAAATCAGAATTTTATCATGCTTCTGTGATTTTTAAAAATTATGGGACTAGGCACAAAAGTTTCTATTTTTCAGCAAGATCAAATCAACTATCTCCGTAAGCCATCCCAAAGATCTTATTTGGCACACACACACTACTTAAAACACAAAACCACATCTAACCAGAGGCTAGATGAATTATTTATTCAAAAACAGAAAGGAAATATATTGGGTAGTCTCCCAACAAGCGCTTTTCTTTAAAGCCTTTTAGCTAGGCATTGATAATTTCGATGATGCTCACATGAAAGGCAAGAATTGAAGCACAAAGAGAGCATCATATAGCATATGAAAAACACATCTAAGTATAACATACTTCCTGTGCATAGGCATCTTATAGGCAAACAAATTATCAAGGCAAGCAAATCCTAGCATATGCAAAGAAGAAGAAAGAGACAATAGCAAACTCAACATAACGAGAGGTAATTCAATAACATGAAGATTTCCACAACCATATTTTCCTCTCTCATAATAATTACAAGTACGATCATAATCGAATTCAACAATATAGCTATCACATAAAATTTTATCTACATGATCCACATGCATGCAAAGTTGACACTCTTCCAAAATAGTGGGATTATCATCAAATAAAGGCATGAATTCTTCAAACCCACTTTTATCAAAAAATTCATAAGATTGCTCATGCTCCAAAGTAGTGGGATAATTATCTCCTCAAGTTGACACTCTTCCAAACCCACTTTCAATATTATTGCAAACATATTCATCATGAGGCTCAAATAAATTTTCAAGATCATGAGAAGAATCACCCCAATCATGATCATTACAATAAGTAATGGACATAGCAAATTTAGCATCCCCAAGCTTAGGGTTTTGCAAAATATTAGCATAACTGACATTAACAGAATTTATAATAACATCATTGCAATCATGCTTTTTATTCAAGGAGCTATCGTGAATCTCCTCACAAATTTTCTCATCATAATTTTCAGGTTCATGAATTTCAAGCAAAACTTCATAAAGATAATCTAGTGCACACAACTCACTAGCAATTGGTTCATCATAATTGGATCTCTTAAAAAGATTAGCAAGTGGATGAGGATCCATAAACTCTTTGGTTTCTGATTTTCAATAAATACACAATTATTCAACCAAACAAGCAAACGAGCCAAGCAAGACATAAATGCAAATGAAAAGACGAACGAAATAAGGGCGAAGAAAAAGGAAAATCTTTTCGAAAATCATTTTAGAAGTGGGGGAGAGGAAAACGATAGGCAAATGGTGAATAATGTAATGCAAGAGATGAGAATTTATGATGGGTACTTGGTATGGCTTGACTTGGCGTAGATCTCCCTGGCAACGGCGCCAGAAATTGGCAAGTTGACAGGAGACAAATCTTGACTTCACTTGGCGTAAATCTACCCGGCAACGGCGCCAGAAATTCTTCCTGCTACTTCTTGAGCTTGCGTTGGCTTTTCCCTTGAAGAGGAAAGGGTGATGCAGCAAAGTAGAGATAAGTATTTCCCTCAGTTTGAAAACCAAGGTATCAATCTAGTAGGAGACAACGCACAAGTCACCGAATACCTGCACAAACAATCAAACAACTTGCACCCAACGAGATAAAGGGGTTGTCAATCCCTTCACGGTTACTTGCAAAAGTGAGATCTGATAGAGATAGATAAATGGTAAAGTAATTTTTTTTGGTATTTTTGGTTTATAGATCGGAAAGTAAAAGATTACAAAATAGTAGATCGGAAACTTATATGAAGGAAAATAGACCTGGGTCCCATAGGTTTCACTAGAGGCTTCTCTCAAGATAGAAAATAATACGGTGGGTGAACAAATTACTGCAAGCAATTGATAGAAAAGCGCAAAGTTATGACGATATCTAAGGCAATAATCATGAATATAGGCATCACGTCCGTGTCAAGTAGACCAAAACGATTCTGCATCTACTATATGATGACCCACAAGTATATGGGATCCGTAGTCCTTTCGATAAGTAAGAGTGTCGAACCCAATGAGGAGCAGAAGGAAATGACAAGCGGTTTTCAGTAAGGTATTCTCTGCAAGCACTGAAGTTGTAGGTAACAGATAGTTTTGTGATAAGATAACTTGTAACGGGTAACAAGCAATGAAAGTAAATAAGGTGCAGCAAGGTGGCCCAATCCTTTTTGTAGCAAAGGACAATCCTGGACAATTTCTTATAATGAGAAAAGCGCTCCCTAGGACACATGGGAATTATTGTCAAGCTAGTTTTCATCACGCTCATATGATTCGCGTTCGTTACTTTGATAATTTGATATGTGGGTGGACCGGTGCTTGGGTACTGCCCTTTCTTGGACAAGCATCCCACTTATGATTAACCCCTATTGCAAGCATCCGCAACTACAAAAGAAGTATTAAGGTAAACCTAACCATAGCATGAAACTAGTGGATCCAAGTCAGCCCCTTACGAAGCAACTTATAAACTAGGGTTTAAGCTTCTGTCACTCTAGCAACCCATCATCTACTTATTACTTCCCAATGCCTTCCTCTAGGCCCAAATAATGGTGAAGTGGCATGTAGTCGACGTTCACATAACACCACTAGAGGAGATACAACATACATATCATCAAAATATCGAACGAATACCAAATTCACATGACTACTAATAGCAAGATTTCACCCATGTCCTCAGGAACAAACGTAACTACTCACAAAGCATAATCATGTTCATGATCATAGGAGTATTAATATGCATTAAGGATCTGAACGTATGATCTTCCACCAAGTAAACCAATTAGCATCAACTACAAGGAGTAATCAACACTACTAGCAACCCACAGGTACCAATTTGTGGTTTTGATACAAGATTGGATACAAGAGATGAACTAGGGTTTTGAAAGGAGATGGTGTTGGTGAAGATGTTGATGGAGATTGACCCCCTCCTGATGAGAGGATCGTTGGTGATGACATTGGTGATGATTTCCCCCTCCCGGAGGGAAGTTTCCCCGGCAGAAGAGCTCCGCCGGAGCCCTAGATTGGTTCCGCCAAGGTTCCACCTCGTGGCGGCGGAGTTTCGTCCCGTAAGCTTGCTTATGATTTTTTCCAGGGTAAAAGCCTTCATATAGCAGAAGATGGATACCAGAGGGCCACCAGGGGGCCCACGAGACAGGGGGCGCGCCCAGTAGGGGGGCGCCCCCCACCCTCGTGGCTAGGGTGTGGGCCCCCTCTGGTACTTTCTTTGCTCAATAATTCTTATTAATTCCAAAAATGACTTTCGTGGAGTCTCAAGACTTTTGGAGCTGTGTTGAATAGGTTTCCAATATTTGCTCCTTTTCCAGCCCAGAATTCCAGCTGTCGACATTCTCCCTCTTCATGATAAACCTTGTAAAATAAGAGAGAATAGCCATAAGTATTGTGACATAACGTGTAATAACAGCCCATAATGCAATAAATATTGATATAAAAGCATGATGCAAAATGTACGTATCAACTCCCCCAAGCTTAGACCTTGCTTGTCCTCAAGCGGAAGCCGATATCGAAAAATATGTCCACATGTTTAGAGATAGAGGTGTCGATAAAAATAAAATACGGACATGAGGGCATCATGATCATCCTTATAACAGCAACATATATAGATTTTTGCCATATGATTTCTTATTCTCAAGTAACAATCTATTCACAATGTCAAGTATGGATCATAAACTTCATTGAGAACTAGCAAACTATAATCTCAGTAATTGAAGCAATTGCAATTTATCATAACATTAGAAAGAGTCAAGAATAGAGATTTTCAGCAAGTCCACATACTCAACTATCATATAGTCTTCTACAATTTCTAACACTCATGCAATACTTATGGTTATGAAGTTTTAGTCGGACACTGAGAAAGATAGGGGCTTATAGTGTTGCCTCCCAACGTATTCACCTTTGGGTGATGCCAACAATAATAGTTCATGCTAACTTACATCCAATTGGATATATATATATATAGATATATATATATATATATATATAGGGAAAATCCATCCTACCACCCGGTGGTAGTTACCCCACATATCTCATATACTACCATGTGGTATTATATATACTATTTTATTATTTTAAATATGTTCATATACTATATCTAAGATATTTGAAAGCAAGTTACATGAAAAAATTTCATATGAGCCCATAGTTTTTGTTATGTTTGTGAAATACATACATATTTGTACGTAAAAAAGAGCATACTCAAAACATGGTACATACTACCTAACAATTAGTATAGATACTACCTAATCATTGTTATATACTACATACTACACGTACATACTCTCGGTTTCGATAGATACTACATACAACATAAAAAACGCAAGTGGTGGTAACTACCACTGCTTGTAGGAAACATTTGTCCTATATATACATATATCAGGATCTTTCCAACACGAGGTGCTTGCCAAAGGATAAAATGAAAAAGGGAAAGGTGAGGATCACCTTGACTCTTGCATATTGTAAAAGACATAAAGTAAAAGATAGGCCCTTCGCAGAGGGAAGCAGAGGTTGTCATGTGCTTTTAGGCTTGGATGCACAAAATCTTAATGCAAAAGAACGTCACTTTATATTGCCACTTGTGATATGAACCTTTATTATGCAGTCCGTCGCTTTTATTACTTCCATATCACACGATCTTACAAAGCTTATTTTCTCCACACTAATAAGTCATACATATTTAGAGAGCAATTTTTATTGATTGCAACATGACAACTTACTTGAAGGATCTTACTCAATCCATAGGTAGGTATGGTGGACTCTCATGGCAAAATTGAGTTTAAGGATATTTGGAAGCACAAGTAGTATCTCTACTTGGTGCAGGGAATTTTTGGCTAGCATGAGGGGGAAAGGCAAGCTCAACATGTTTGAATGATCCATGACAATATACTTTAACTAAGATGTGAGAAAACATAACCCATTACGTTGTCTTCCTTGTCCAACATCAACTCTTTATCATGTCATATTTTAATGAGTGGTCACAATTATAAAGGATGTCCAAGATAGTATATTTATATGTGAAAACCTCTCTTTCTTTATTACTTCCTATTAATTGCACCGATGACCAAAACTATGTTTGTCAACTCCCAACAACTTTTATGCCTCATATTCTTTATGTGTGAAGTCATTACTATCCATAAGATCAATATGAACTCTTTTATTCTTTTTTATTAATTCTATTTTCTCAAGATCATAGCAAGATAGCAAAGCCCTTGACTCAACACTAATCTTTATTATATGGCTCACGGACTCGATTACATAGGAGGATCACAAAGCACTCAAAACTAATTCAAACCAAAACTTTATTCTACTAGATCTAGATATTACTACAAGGATCGAACTAAGTAAAATGGTAAAGATAGGAGTGTGATGGTGATACGATACCGGGGCACCTCCCCCAAGCTTGGCAGTTGCCAAGGGGAGTGCCCATACCCATGTGATTATGTCCTCAGAGGTGGTGAAGAAGGAGTTGTTGATGATGTAGGCTTGTCGTCTGTCTTCCAAGGCATAGGCTCACCATCATAGAAGGATGATCGAGTTTCCGGGATCCTCAAATCTGCAGCCAAACTCATCCTCTTGAATCTATATTCATACTCACAGTTTTGGTTTTGTAGGTCATAGATCTGGGCTTGGAGGTGCTCGATTTTCTCATGAAGCTTGAAGATGGTATCCCCAATGTTCTTGGTGTCTAGCTTGTGGTTGTTGGTGAATTCATGATCATCATCTGGTTGGCGTTGAGTCCACGCTCCACCATCCCTTGGCACTTGAAAACTTGTTGCTCCATAGCTTCGAGCTTTGTCTCCATGCTTCCGGTACGCCTTGGTCCCTCCACATCGCGGATGTGCAGCACCCCCTCATGCATCTCAATGGTTTGAGGGTGTTGCAGCACCTCCGCGAGATAGGGGTTGATAACCCTCTCGAAAAACTTGTCCTTGGGAGCGCTTGGAGACGTCATGGTGCTCTAGATCTGTCAGAAAAATAGCTCGAAACAAAAACAGGAGATATTTGCGCGATACGGTGGTCAAAACCTTCGGGAGATTATATAATGAATTTTTACCAACCAAAAGAAGTAACGTGCAAGAAAACGGAGTTAGGAAGGCACACGAGGTGCCCACGAGGCAGGGGGCATGCCCAGTAAGGGTGGGCGCGCCCTCCACCCTCATGGAGGCCTCGTGTCCTTCCCGGATTACTTCTTGCTTTCTTCTTAAATATTCCAAAACGGAGAAAAATTGCCATTAGAACTGTTTTGGAGTCGGTTTACTTACTGTACCACATACCTGTTCCTTTTCGGACTCTGAAACATTCTAGAAAATGTCCCTCGTGTATTCCTCCGGGGTTACGGTTTCAATAATGTTAGTTTCAACATTTATAGGATTACCTGAGATATAATGTTTGATTCTTTGACTGTTAACCACCCTCGAACTTGTGCCTTCAAAGTTGTTGATTTTTATGGCACCGGAACGATAGACCTCCTCGATAACGTAAGGACCCTCCCATTTAGAGAGAAGTTTTCCTGCAAAATATCTTAAACGAGAGTTGAATAGCAACACATAATCACCTATGTTAAACTCACGCTTTTGTATCCTTTTGTCATGCCATCTTTTAACTTTTTCTTTGAACAGCTTGGCATTCTCGTAAGCCTGGGTTCTCCATTCATCAAGTGAGCTAATATCAAATAACCTCTTCTCACCGGCAAGTTTGAAATCATAACTGAGCTCTTTAATAGCCCAATATGCCTTATGTTCAAGTTCGAGAGGTAAGTGACAAGCTTTCCCATAAACCATCTTATACGGAGACATACCCATAGGATTTTTATATGCAGTTCTATAGGCCCATATTGCATCCTCAAGTTTCTTGGACCAATTCTTTCTAGATCTATTGACAGTCTTTTGCAAAATTAATTTGAGCTCTCTATTGCTCAATTCTACTTGACCAATCGGATCATGGGTGATAAGGAGATGCAATTCTATGATTAACATCATACTTAGCAAGAATTTTACGAAAGGCACCATGAATAAAATGTGAACCACCATCAGTCATGAGGTATCTGGGGACTCCAAACCTCGGAAAAATAACTTCTTTAAGCATCTTAATAGAGGTGTTATGATCAGCACTACTAGTTGGAATGGCTTCTACCCACTTAGTAACGTAATAAACAGCAACTAAAATATGTGTATATCCACTAGAGGCAGGAAAAGGTCCCATATAATCAAAGCCCCAAACATCAAATGGTTCAATAACAAGAGAATAATTCATAGGCATTTCTTGACGTCTACTAATATTACCAATTCTTTGACATTCATCACAAGACAAGACAAACTTACGAGCATCTTTGAATAGAGTAGGCCAATAAAAACCAGATTGTAATACCTTATGTGCAATTTTATCTCCAGCGTGGTGTCCTCCATATGGTTCGGAGTGACACATGCGTAGGATCTATTCCTGTTCATGATCAGGTACACAACGTCTAATAACACCATCTACTCCTGTCGGGGAGGCTGATCTGACCCACGAACACCTATGGGACCGGCGGACCGAGCCCCTTTCGGTTCGGCGGGGGCGGAGGTCGCACGAAGAGCAGATCGAGGCGAAGCACACGAGCGGTTTACCCAGCTTCGGAGCTCTCCGGAGAGATAACACTCCTACTGCTGCATGTCTGAGTGTATTGAGTTCTTGCTCGGGAGCGCTTGAGTGCTACAGTACACACAAGCTGCTAACGAGACCGAGCGTGAGTGTTTCTGGCTTCGAGCCTCCTTCCTCCCCTCCTCCACGTTGCGCACGGGCCTCCTTTTATATGCTCAAGGGGTCTCCGACAGGTGGCAACATAGGCAAGGGTAAAAATGGAAAAGGAGTTGTGGTTGGTACAACTACTTGTACAGTGTATCATACCTAACCCTGACGGCAGGGGACAAAGGCATTAAATGCTGTCACGCCGCCCTAACAGCGTAAAGGACCGTCAGGCGCCACCGCTTGCCACGATGGCAATCTTGTCGGCGCCGCTTGCCATCAAGCGCTCCGGCTGACGGCCTCTTGCCACGCTGCTACCGAAAGGTCCCAGGGCGACACGTTAGTGGATGTGCTGAAGCGCAGGTACAGAGTGGTGGTCTGCCGCGGCAAGCGTCTTGCCGCGGTCGTTGCCTTGTCGCGTCCGGAAGCTTGCCGCTCACCGGGCCTTCCCGGCAAGCTCCTCTTGCCGGGGCCTTGTCTTCTAGGCGCCTTGGCTGGCCTTCCCGGCAAGCTCCTCTTGCCGGGGCCTTGTCTTCTAGGCGCCTTGGCTGGCCTTCCCGGCAAGCTCCTCTTGCCGGGGCCTTGTCTCCTTGACTTGAATACTTTGTTCTTGAATGGCTCCAAAGGAACCACGGAGGACCTTGGCAGTCACCCGGTAAGCCCTGCCGCGGAGGGCTGCAACTACCCGTGCACAAGTTCGGGATACTAGGGTACCCCTACTCTAGTACACCGGCAGAGCCCCGGCCCGGGCCACACACGATGCCGAGCGCTGTTGGGCCAGGCCCAAAACAGGGCACGGGCACACGCGGCCTGGGTTATGCCGTAACTCACCCCGGACCCACCACGCCCTCCACGAACGGCACGCGTCGAATGCGGCGTCGTGGGAGAGATCATGGGTGGTTTCTTTATTCGAAAAGACGGAACGTCCGCCCCCTCTTGTCGCGTCCGGAAGCTTGTCGCTCACCGGGCCTTCCCGGCAAGCTCCTCTTGCCGGGGCCTTGGGTATTCCTCCGATGAGCACCTCCAGCCCAGCGCCAAGCTCAGCTTGTTCTTCAAAGGCGTGGTGACGGCCCTCCAGCGACTCCGGGAAGAGATCCCAAAGCAGCTGGCCGACGAGTCGCGCCAGATCTGCGCGGGAGCTCTTCAAAAGGTGCTGATGAAGGTGGCCTTCCGCAATCCAGGCCTCAACCTCACCAACGTCCTCAAGTCCTTGCCGCCGGATGCTGATGTGGAAGCTCTCAAGACCCTTGTCGCACCCATCGTGGACAGGGTGAGCGGGATCAAGAGGGTTGATGGCGATCGCGTAGATTAGGCCGCCCGCTTTCTCTTTTTCTTGTCGCTGCTGCTCATGTTATGAGAACAATCTATTAGAGCCACGACAAGCTATCTTGTAATATAACTCTATTTCGGATAGTGATTGCTATGTTATTTCCTTTACTTGATTCCTTCCTTTGTATGTTTTTGCCCTACGCTTTTAGGGAACTTGTCGGCAGGCACACAGGCGAGCGCCGAGTGTGGGACGTCGGCAAGACTTCTTTGGCGGTGCCGCTACCGACAAGAAACCTTGTCGCAACTAGTCGCAGCTCACTTAAGTCGTTGAGCGGACTCAAAACAAAGTAAGGGCGCAACTAGCTACGTCGCAGCTTCACTTAAGTTGTTGAGCGGACTCGAAACAAAGTAAGGGCGCAACTAGCTACGTCGCAGCTCACTTAAGTTGTTGAGCGGACTCAAAACAAAGTAAGGGCGCAACTAGCTACGAGTTGGTTCCTCCGCGCACAGGTTTTCCATACAAAGTACGGTCATTCGAGGAAGATAACTTAAAAAAATTTAAAACTGATTGCTCAAACTTTAGCAACTTAGCTTTTCTGTCGTTTGCTTCCCGGTAAGACGAAACCTCCTCGAGCGACGCTTGGTCCACACCGTTATCTTCTCCTCCCCCCGGCAAACTTGTGTGCGAGGGAACCTTCCTTTCTTTGAGAAAGAGAAAGAACAGAAAATAAAGATATGGAGCCTTATGGCTCGTTATTGCTTACCGGGGTAGGTGCTGCACAAAGTGTCAGATAACGCATGCAAAATAGAAGTAGAAAGCATGAAATTGACAAGATGTGCGAAGCATTGCCGGTGGAGCTCGACGGTGCGTCCTCGACGGTAGCGCGGCACTCCGAAGAGGTGCGCTTGCCGGAGTGGGCATCAGAGCTCTTGCCGGACTTGGGCTTTACTTATGCACGGGTCTGCGCCGGCTATGCACGGGTCTGCGCTCGCTTTGTACAAAGGATTACATGCAACATCGGCAAGACTTGTACAAAAGGTGGTTGCCGGAACAGGTTCCGCAACCGCGCCTATGGGTAAAACTTACGAAGATGCTCAATGTTCCAGAGTTGCTCACCGAATGCCATCTTCGGTCTCAAAGGCGTAACAGCGCCAGCCTAGTGACTCGTTTCACCCGTAAGGGCCTTCCCACTTCAAGGCCAACTTGTTGGAATTCTTGGCGGACTGAACGCGCCGAAGAACAAGGTCGCCTTCATGAGACTTCGGCATTAACTTTGCGGCTATGGTAGCGGCGCAAAGCTTGTCGGTATCGAGCAGCTCGTCAAGAGCTCAAGATGATCCTCCTCAAGGAGCAGCGCGTCATCTTGTCGCAACTGCTCTTGCTCAAGCTCATCATAAGCGAGCACTCGAGGTGATCCGTATACGAGTTCCGTGGGGAGATCTGCCTCTGCTGCGGGAACATCCGCTTCTACGGCAAGAACATGCGGCTCGGCCGGAGCTTGACGTTCCCCGGCAAGCTTGCCGGAGCAAAACTTGTCGGGAGCGTCTGCTTCAACGGAACAAACCCTAGGGCTTGTCGGAGCAGACTGCTCCTCAGCACTCTTGGTGTTGATCTTGGGGAGAACTGCCTCTGCTCCATAGACTAGAGCTGGCTCGATTTGGCGTCATCGACGGTAGCGCAGCACTCCGAAGAGGTGCGCTTGCCGGAGTGGGCATCAGAGCACCAAAGAACCACCGGCAGCTCCTCAATCCAGTTTCTTCCGCACTTGTGCAACCTGTCGAAAGTTCTGGTCTTGAGCCCGCAGCACTTCAAAGATTCGCCCTCTCGCTTGACCGTTACTTCTCGGATGAGCAATGTAAGCGAAGCGGAACCTTGGCGCCAAGATCTTGGACGTCTTGCATGAAGGTGCGGCTCGAATTGTGTGCCGTTGTCGGTGATGATCCTGTTAGGGATTCCAAACGGCAAACAATCGACCTAAAGAACTTGATCACGATGTCTGTCACCTTCCTCATCGCTTCCACTTCCGGCCACTTTGTGAACTTGTCGATTGCAACGCATAAGTACTCAAAGCCCCGACAGCTCGGGGAAAGGGGCCGAGGATGTCGAGCCCTGCACCGAAAATGGCCGTGATAAAGGGATCGTCTGGAGAGCTTGAGCCGGCTGGTGTATCTGCTTGGAATGGAACCGCACGCTTCACACTTGGTTACTTGTGCGGTTGCATCCCGGAGGGCTGTCGGCCAAATGAAACCTTGCTTTGGGAACGCTTTGTCGGCAAGTACTGGCGCCAATGTGGTGACCACATATGCCTCCATGTATCTTCGCCAACAGCTTTTGTCCGTCTTCCCGGTGAATACACTTCAATTTCACACCGTTGAGTCTTCTTCTGCACAGTGTGTTGTCGACAAACCGTACATACTTGACCGTCGGGCTACTCTTTTCGCTTCTTCTTGCTCTTCGGAAGTTCTCCGTCAAGGAAAGCGGACAATCTCTTGTGCCCATCTTTGGAGCTTGCGGCTCGACAACAAGGACTAAAGGCATATCTGCTGCTGCGGGAACATCCGCTTACGGGCGAGCTCGCGGCTCAGCCGAGCTTGACGCTCCCGGCAAGCTTGCCGAGCAAAACTTGTCGGGAGCGCTCGCTTCAACGGAACAAACCCTAGGGCTTGTCGGAGCAGACTGCTCCTCAGCACTCTTGGTGTTGATCTTGGGGACCTTCTTGGCGGCGGCTTCGGGGAGCTCTGCCGGAAAATAGTCACCAGAGATCAACTTCCTCTTCTTACACTTGCCGGTGGAGCTCGATGGTGCGTCCTCGACGGTAGCGCAGCACTCCGAAGAGGTGCGCTTGCTGGAGTGGGCATCAGAGCTCTTGCCGAACTTGGTCTTCTTCTTTGCTCAGGGGAGTCTCCTCCCTTCCTCAGCACGTGCACACTTGTCGGCCAGGGCATATAGCTCACTGACGTCTCTGATCTTGCACATCGCCATCTCCTCCCGCATCCTGCGGTTTCGCACGTTCTGATGGAACGCGCTGATTACAGCGGCAGGGTGGACATCTGGGATGTTGTGTTGTACACGGCTGAATCTCTGAATATACTTGCGCAGGGGCTCTCCTTCCTTCTGGGCGAGTAGATGAAGGTCGCTCTCTTGGCCATGAGGCTTGTGGCCGCCTGTAAAGGCGCCGACAAACTGATGGCATAGATCTGCCCAAGAGGATATGGAGTTGTCCGGCAAGTGCATGAGCCAGGATCTGACATTGGGCTTGAGCACCAGCGGGAAGTAGTTGGCCAGGATCTTGTCGTCTCGCCCCCCGGCATCTTGCACCGCGATGGTGTAGGTGCTGAGGAACTCCGACAGATGCGTATTGCCGTCGTACTTCTCTGGTACGTCTGGCTTGAAATTCTTCTTCTTTGGGCCATCGACTTGCCGCAGCTCACGGTGAACGCAGGTCAACCTACTGCGTCTGACAAGTCGCCTGGTTCCCCTGGCGCATGCATGTCGACAGAGGGCCCAGCGCTGGTCGGATTGACGCCCGCTTCTCTTCGGGCGCCGATGCGAAGTTCGAGCGTCCTCTTGCCGCTGTTCGTGAAGAACTTGGCGCTGATCGCGACGAGCTCGTGGATCCGATGATGCGGTGGAGTCGCTGTCGAGGTGGATCCGGCGAGTCGGCGATCTTGGCCTTCGGGGTGGAGAGTGCATGGTGGTTGCACCCCCACATGTTTCGTCGCCACCGGCTCGTGCTTGGCAGTCCTGCCGCGGCAGCGATGCACTCGGCTGCCGCGGAGCATCGCCGTTGGCAAAGCCGATGAGACTCTGAATGGTGGCCCTCCATTCATCGACCTTGTCGGCTGTTGGAGGGTAATCCAGGAGCGCTTGAGCTCTCGCCAATGCTTCGCCTGGAGTGGTGGGTGGCGATGGCGAGCGGCGCGAGGAGCGGATATGCTCGGACTTCTAACTATGTTAGAAGGAGCAGGATCCCGCCCAGCGATCGCGCTCGCCAGCGCCGGCATGTTGGCGTGCATGCTGGTCTTGAGGACCCCAAATCCACCGGCTCGATCTTGGTCCAACGAGCGTATGGCGTTGTGAATACCATGACGCTGTCGGTCCCGCGCCTCTGAGACGGGCGCGGTGCATGTATCTGGACGCCGAGGTCTCGAGCAGCCTTGTCCTTGACTTGGCAGCACCGTGGACTCCCGTCGATGTCCATTCTTCCGGCGTCTATCCCACCACCCGCTTGCTCGGTGGTGGTGGGTTCGACGTGGACGGAACATCCGCCGCCAAGCCTTCTTCTTCGGTGGCATGTCGATGAAGATGATGAAGATCTAGCTTCGTGTGGACGCCGGATCAGGTTCACACAATCTCGACGCCTACCGGGCGCGCCAAAGATGTCGGGAGGCTGATCGACCCACGAACACCTATGGGACCGGCGGACCGAGCCCCTTTGGTTCAAGGGGCGGAGGTCGCACGAAGAGCAGATCGAGGCGAAGCACACGAGCGGTTTACCCAGCTTCGGAGCTCTCCGGAGAGATAACACTCCTACTGTTGCATGTCTGAGTGTATTGAGTTCTTGCTCGGGAGCGCTTGAGTGCTACAGTACACACAAGCTGCTAACTAGACCGAGCGTGAGTGTTTCTGGCTTCGAGCCTCCTTCCTCCCCTCCTCCATGTTGCGCACGGGCCTCCTTTTATATGCTCAAGGGGTCTCCGACAGGTGGCAACGTAGGCAAGGGTAAAAATGGAAAAGGAGTTGTGGTTGGTACAACTACTTGTACAGTGTATCATACCTAACCTCGACGGCAGGGACAAAGGCATTAAATGCCTGTCACGCCGCCCTAACGGGCGTAAAGGGACCGTCAGGCGCCACCGCTTGCCACGATGGCAATCTTGTCGGCGCCGCTTGCCACCGCTCAAGGCCCACCTGACGTCTTGCCACGCTGCTACCGAAAGGTCCTGTATGGCGACACGTTAGTGGATGTGCCGAGCCAGTACAGAGTGGTGGTCTGCCGCGGCAAGCGCCTTGTCATGATCGTTGCCTTGTCGCGTCCGGAAGGTTGCCGCTCATCGGGCCTTCCGGCAAGCTCCTCTTGCCGGGCCTTGTCTTCTAGGCGCCTTTGTCGGCCTTCCGGCAAGCTCCTCTTGCCGGGGCCTTGTCTTCTAGGCGCCTTGGCTGGCCTTCCCGGCAAGCTCCTCTTGCCGGGGCCTTGTCTCCTTGACTTGAACACTTTATTCTTGAATGGCTCCAAAGGAACCACGGAGGACCTTGGCGGTCACCCGGTAAGCCCTGCCGCGGAGGGCTGCAACTGCCCGTGCACAAGTTCGGGATACTAGGGTACCCCTACTCTAGTACACCGACAACTCCTTCTTTATAAAGGTGTGGGTCATCCCAGAAGTAATGTCTTAAATCATAAAAGAACTTTTTCTTTTGCTGGTATGTGAAACTAGGTGGTATAAATTTAGCAACAATGTAATTAGCATAATCAGCATACCAAGGAGCAATACGAGAAGCATTAACAACCGCTAATTGTTCATCAGGAAAGCTATCATCAATAGGTAGTGGGTCATCAAGAACATTCTCTAACCTAGACAAGTTGTGTGCAACGGGGTTCTCAGCTCCCTTTCTATCAATAATATGCAAATCGAATTCTTGGAGCAAGAGGACCCATCTAATAAGTCTAGGTTTAGCATCTTTCTTTTCCATAAGATATTTAATAGCAGCATGATCAGTGTGAATAATAACTTTAGAATCAACAATATAAGGTCTGAACTTATCACAAGCAAATACAACTACTAAGAATTCTTTTTCAATAGTAGCATAATTTATCTGGGCAGTGTCAAGAGTTTTACTAGCATACTGGATAACATTTAATTTCTTATCAACTCTTTGCCCTAGAACATCACCTACAGCATAATCACTAGCATCACACATAATTTCAAAGGGTAAATTCCAATCAGGTGACTGAACAATAGGTGAAGTGATCAAAGCTTTCTCAAGTATTTCAAATGCTTCTACACAATCATCATCAAAGACAAAAGGAATATCTTTTTGCAATAAATTAGTCAGAGGCCTAGAGATTTTAGAAAAGTCCTTAATGAACCTCCTATAAAAACCGGCATGACCAAGGAAAATTCTTATACCTTTAATGTCGTTGGGACACGGCATCTTTTCAATAGCATCAACTTTAGCTTTATCAACTTCAATACCTCTTTCAGAAATTTTATGCCCCAAGACAATGCCTTCATTAACCATAAAGTGGCACTTTTCCCAATTCAAGACGAGACTAGTGTCTTCACATCTCTGCAAAACTCGATCAAGGTTGCTCAAGCAATCATCAAAAGAGGATCCATAAATGGAAAAGTCATCCATGAATACCTCACAAATCTTTTCACAAAAGTCAGAGAATATAGCCATCATGCATCTTTGAAAGGTAGTAGGTGCATTACATAAACCAAAAGGCATACGCCTATAAGCAAAAGTATCGAAAGGGCAAGTAAAAGTAGTTTTTATTGATCCTCCGGCCGACACGGTATTTGAGAGAAACCAGAATAACCATCTAGAAAGCAGAAATGTGTATGTTTGGATAGTCTTTCTAGCATTTGATCAATAAAAGGTAAAGGGTAATGATCTTTATTAGTAGCTTTATTTAATTTACGAAAATCAATTACCATCCTATAACCTGTAATAATTCTTTGCGGAATCAATTCATCTTTATCATTAGGAACAATAGTAATACCTCCCTTCTTAGGGACGCAATGGACAGGGCTTACCAATCACTATCAGCAACGGGATAAATTATACCTACCTCAAGGAGCTTTAGTATCTCCTTTCTTACCACTTCTTTCATCTTAGGATTTAACCGTCGTTGATGATCTCTAACTGGTTTGAAGCCTTCGTCCAATTTAATTTTAAGTTGGCATAGAGTGGGACTAATGCCCTTAAGATCACCCAGAGTATATCCAATAGCAGCACGGTGCTTCTTCAGAGTTTTCAATAATCTTTCCTCTTCACCTTTCTGAAAGGTTAGCACTAATAATAACATGATATATCTTATTTTCATCAAGATAAGCATATTTAAGATTATCGGGTAAAGGTTTGATCTCAAACACGGGATCACCCTTGGGTGGAGGGGGGTCCCCTAGGATTTCAACAAGCAAGTTGTGTTTCAGAATAGGACCCTGTTGAAGGAATACTTCATCCGTCTCCCTTTTTCATTCATAAACATATCATTTTCATGGTCTAGCAAATATTGTTCTAATGAATCAGTAGGAGGCACGGCAATAGAAGCAAGACCAATAATTTCATCCTTACTAGTCAATTCTTTATCATGGGGTTGTCTGCGAAATTTAGCAAAATTAAACTCATGAGACATATCTCCTAAGCCAATCGTAACAACATCCTTTTTGCAATCTATCCTTGCATTAACAGTATTCAAGAAGGGTCTACCAAATATAATGGGGCAAAAGCTATCTTGTGGGGAACCAAGAACAAGAAACTCAGCAGGGTATTTAACTTTCCCACACAAGACTTCAACATCTCTAACAATCTCAAATGGTGTAATAGTATCTCTATTGGCAAGCTTAATTGTAACATCAATATCTTCCAACTCAGCGGGTGCAATATCATGCATAATTTCTTCATATAAGGAAAAGGGTATTGCACTAGCACTAGCACCCATATCACATAAGCCATGATAACAATGATCTCCTATTTTAACATAAATAACAGGCATGCCTACAACAGGTCTATGTATATTAGCATCAGGTCTAACAATATTAGCAGCTTCATCACAGAAGTAAATAACATGCCCATCTATATTATCATCCAAGAGATCTTTAACCATAGCAATACTAGGTTCAACTTTAATTTGCTCAGGAGGTGTATATGTTCTAGTATTACTCTTACAAACAATAGTTGAAGCTCTAGCATGATCCTTTATCCTAACAGGGAAAGGTGGTTTCTCAACATAAGTAGTAGGAACAATAGGATCATTATAAGTGATAGTATTTTCTTCAACTGTAATAGGTGCAACTACTTTTACTTCAGTGGGAGGATTATATTTAAACCACTTCTCCTTAGGGAGATCAAAGTGAGCAGCAAAAGATTCACGGAAAGAAGCTACTATCCCAGAGTCAAGTCCATATTTAGCGCTAAATCCACGAAAAGCATCGGTATCCATAAAAGATTTAACACAATCAAACTTAGGTGTCATACCTGACTCCTTACCATCGTCAGAACCCTAGTCTTCAGAGTTTCGTTTAATTCTTTCCAATAAGTCCCACTTGAATTCAGTAGTCTTCAGCATATAAGAACCAGCATAGGAAGTATCAAGCATGGTGCGATCATTGAGAGAAAGCCGAGCATAAAATTTTTGAATAATCATATCTCTTGAGAGCTCATGATTGGGGCATGAATATAACATTGACTTAAGCCTCCCCCAAGCTTGAGTGATGCTTTCTCCTTCGCGAGGCCAGAAATTATATATGTAATTACGATCATGATGAACAAGATGCATAGGATAGAACTTCTGGTGAAATTCCAATTTCAATCGTTTATAGTTCCAAGATCCCGTATCATCACATAGCCTATACCATGTCAATGCATCTCCTTCAAAGATAAAGGGAAGACCTTCCTCTTAACAACATCATCGGGAATACCTGCAAGCTTAAATAATCCACAAACTTCATCCACATAGATAAGGTGAAAATCGGGATGCAATGTTCCATCTCCTGCAAAAGGATTAGCTAGCAGTTTCTCTATCATACCCGAAGGAATTTCAAAGTAAACATTTTCAGTAGGTTCAGTAGGTTGAGGAGCCACTCTTTACTCTACTGGTTGGGGCGAAGATGCCCCGAACAAGCCCCTCAAAGGATTAGTTTCCATAGTAACAAGTTACAGTAAATTTCAGCACACTATATAAATGTTTCCTTACCAAGTTCCACTCACCAAAGGCGCTTCACTCCCTGGCAACGGCGCCAGAAAAGAGTCTCGATGACCCACAAGTATAGGGGATCTATCGTAGTCCTTTTGATGAGTAAGAGTGTCGAAGCCAACGAGGAGCAGAAGGAAATGACAACCGGTTTTCAGTAAGGTATTCTCTGCAAGCACTGAAATTGTAGGTAACAGATAGTTTTGTGATAAGATAACTTGTAACGGGTAACAAGCAATGAAAGTAAATAAGGTGCAGCAAGGTGGCCCAATCCTTTTTGTAGCAAAGGACAAGCCTAGACAATTTCTTATAATGAGAAAAGCGCTCTCAAGGACACATGGGAATTATCATCAAGCTGGTTTTCATCACGCTCATATGATTCGCGTTCGTTACTTTGATAATTTGATATGTCGGTGGACCGGTGCTTGGGTACTGCCCTTTCTTGGACAAGCATCCCACTTATGATTAACCCCTATTGCAAGCATCTGCAACTACAAAAGAAGTATTAAGGTAAACCTAACCATAGCATGAAACTAGTGGATCCAAATCAGCCCCTTACGAAGCAACTTATAAACTAGGGTTTAAGCTTCTGTCACTCTAGCAACCCATCATCTACTTATTACTTCCCAATGCCTTTCTCTAGGGCCAAATAATGGTGAAGTGGCATGTAGTCGAGGGGAGGGTCGCCGGGTAGGATTATGCTATGCAATGCTACTTGGAGGTCTTCAATATACTCTCTTCTACATGCTGCAAGACGGAGGCTGCCAGAAGCGTAGTCTTCGAGGACTAGCTATCCCCCTCTTATTCTGCCATTTTGCAGTTCAGTCCACCGATATTGCCTCTTTACACATATACCCATGCATATGTAGTGTAGATCCTTGCTTGCGAGTACTTTGGATGAGTACTCACGGTTGCTTTGCTCCCCCTTTTCCCCCTTTCCTTTCTTTCTGGTTGCTGCAACCAGACGTTGGAGCCCATGATCCAGACGCCACCATCGATGACGAATCCTTCTACACTGGAGGTGCCTACTACTACATGCAGGCCGCTGATGACGACCAGGAGTAGTTTAGGAGGATCCCAGGCAGGATGCCTGCGCCTCTTTCGATCTGTATCCCAGTTTGTGCTAGCCATCTTATGGCAACTTGTTTAACTTATGTCTGTACTCAGATATTGTTGCTTCTGCTGACTTGTTTATGTCGAGCACTTGTATTCGAGCCCTCGAGGCCCCTGGCTTGTAATATGATGCTTATATGACTTGTTTTACTTTTAGAGTTGTGTTGTGATATGTTCCCGTGAGTCCCTGATCTTGATCATACATGTTTGCGTGCATGATTAGTGTATGATTGAATCGGGGGCGTCACAAGTTGGTATCAGAGCCGACTGCTTGTAGGAATCCCCCTTCCACACTCCTTGGCCGAAGTTGAGTCTAGTCACTACAAAACTTTTACTAACTTGGCTGTGTGCCTTGCGGGCCCACGTCGCCACTGGGTGGTAGTATGATCTTTTATTCATCGTCTATACTCTGGGATTCTGATCTCTCTTCTACTCGGGTTAAATGATTTTTGCTAACTCTAACACTAGGTTCTTGTAACTACTTCTCCCGGAGAGCCCCTCACTCTAGATGATTGCTTGGTGCACCGAAGGATTCCAAAGATACACTCTGATTTTCTCTCGAGACTTTGTGCCTGTTGCTTTTGCAATTCCCTACCACCGAAATATCCCTATGGATAAATACATACACCTGTCGTTCTTACTTTTATCCCCAGTTGATCTGGCTCTCTATTGATATGAGAATACCTTGTGTCTACTGCCTTGCATTTCTAAGCCACCTGAATACCCCTACGGATAATTCTTGCACCTATTGAGTATCCGCTCACCCCCAGTTGATTCAGGTATTTCACAAAAGTTTTCGAAATACCATTCGTTCTTTTGAAAATACTCATCATCCTAATGCTCTTGAAATTCTTGCTTGCTAGCATTATGATTAATCCCATAAGTCTGGTAATCTTATTGGCATCCTCTGCCATCATTATTTTGAGTCTGCTAATTATATATGTTGCGAATGCTCGCAGCCCTCAATCGGGTCCTAGAATTCACCCTTCCGGCTCAGACGTCATTTTAAAGATGAGCTGGATCTCGACCAATAAAATTGCCATTGATTGTACCCCTAAGCCTACTCAACTTATCCACCCTTAATTAGAGCGTTTACTTCTGATCCCATGAATTGGAAATCCTAGTCCCTTTGCATTTGAGCTTTGAATTAGTCAGTTGTTCCTATGATCCAATGCCTTTGCATTGTTTCTTCCTCTGGTTGTGTGCCGATGCTCATCTCAGCTCCATTATGGACCGTTTGATCCTTTGTTGAATTATCATCCGACAGTGTCCTTTATATACAAAAACCTCGAGAAGTTCTTTCCTCGATACATAATGCCTTCGGTAAATTGTATCCTCTGACTTGTCGAACATGCTCTGCTTTTGAGCTTGTGTTATTTACTCCTGAAGTTTGTAGTATGTGTTCCTAAGAGGTCCTGATGGGTTGAACCTATGCCTTTTCTAATCTATGTGAACCCGGAAACTACTACGGGTCATACTCTACTGATGTTATGTCAAATAAAATTTCAACACTAGAACTTCGTTGAAGGCGAGAAGTAAGTGAAAGGTTATGCATTGAAGAAGTGGGAGTCGACCTTGAACTTTGTGTTCATGCCCATTGACACGATGTAGATCTTATCATTAAAGCTTCTCTTAAATAATTATTCCCTTGGTATAAGTTCTTATATTTGGGATCCGGCCTTTTGCAATCGTGGTTCCGACCATGTTCTCCTTTAAATACCTTTTCTCGTGCAAGTTTAAGCACTTGTCTTCTGCAGAGCAATACCCTAGTCCAACCTCTATTTTGATCTACCTTCGAGTATTACCCCCTGGTATCTCGAGGATATCAACCGATTGCACTACATCTTATGCATTTCTGATGAAGTAGTGCCTTTCCCCGTCATAGTCACTCCACGGGTTCTGGGTTGTCGTCAACCGAGAACACCGATAAGTGAATCGATTCCACGCTCCGACACGATAACTCTAAGTAATTTTCATTGCTTATGAGTTTAATGATCCTTCAATTCATTCCTAGCCTGATTGGCTATATCCTTATCGTGCTAAATTTTAACTGTGCTACCTGGTCCTTCTTCCCGGAGCACAACTTTCGATGATGAGCTAAACTTACACCGATTTCCTCGTCTTATCGTTCCATCTTGAACGATAATCTTGAATTCGAGTTTGTGTCATACTCATGGTCCCAAGAACATTTTGCTTCATCATTCCTTTGACTTGATGTCATCGTCGATCGATTACATCTTCATGAAACTTCTCGACAAATGTGTCGTGATCATCATGAACATTCTGAGCTCTTCCAGGATATCATTGAATTCATGATGAGAAATACCATCCTTGCCCTCGCTGATTTGTGTTGTCCTCGACCACTTTATTGCCTTCCCTCCAAGCCAAACTTGTTCATGTCCTGGGTTATACCTTGACTTCCTTGCTATCCAACATTTGTTCTTCTTTAGCTTGGAGTGTTACCATCTTTTATCTCAAGAATGTTGTTAGAATTTCACCACCTCTTAAGAAATTCTTGGTATAGTGATGCTTCTCGCCATCGCCATTCTTTTCTTGGCCCCCGTGTTGAGTGAACTCTGTTGTGAGAATTTGATATCTCTAGCAACCCTATTGCTTCAAAGTTAATGGACAATAATTCCAATTTGGTGTGCTGGTTGCTAAATCGCCATTCTGATGTTAGTCGTGCAACCCATCCCGCATTTCAAGTGCACCTTTCAACCAATGTTTAACTGTGGATGTTTTCCTCGAGCATACATCATTATATTATACCATTTGATCTGACAAATATTATCTCCTTGTTCACATAATTGTGGAAATCCATCTTGTTGGAATTCTTGATAAATTGTCGCTGAGTCCATCAGCCACACCCTCGTCTTCTTCTTGGTCTCTTATTTCGGAACTTGCTTCCATAGTTCATTTCCCGAGAATCTTGCAATGCCATCTCATTGAATTAGGTTGCGCCTATTTCTTCTCAGGCATCCTAAGTCTGAGTTACCCTGACGCCAATCGAAATTGAACCTCCGTCAGATATGATGGTTGGATTATATTTTCCAAGAGTTATAACATTGGTCCTTATATGACCTGGTAAGGTGATGTCATGCCTAGCACACGTGGCCGGAGGACCCATTGTTATAGTTCTTCCTTTTAGCAAGGTTAGCCATTCTTCCATGAGGAAATTGTAAGGCTTATTCTATAATATGTCCCTGATGGATCTCTTGTGTATCCAAAGTCTGACCTTTGCTTGCGGACCATGTCAATGCTATCTCGAAGCATGTTCGTGGTACTCCAAGCTTCAATAAAGAACATTGGAAGCACAATGCTAAATTTTCTTTATCTATTATCCAAGCACCGTTGTATGGGTAATGTCATGAAATTTCTCTCCTTACCTAAAGAGTTTTCTACATTATCATGTCATGGATATCGTAATCGCTTGTCCTTGGGAAGGATATACCCCGAAATATGTGTTTAAACACATTTTCCTTTCCATTGTTCTGCTTAACTGAAATCACATTTTCCTTTCCATGGTTTTGTTTGACCTTTCTTGGGAATTATATGATCTAAGCAGAAATAATTCCCAACATATGCAAACACCTCAAGTACAACTCTGTCGGTGAGACCACATACTATTGTTGATGACATTCCGGTAGCCACCGATGGACGAGAACTTTGCCTATTGGTCCGCCTCATTCAACGAGCAGGAAAATGGTTCTCTTCGTCCCTCGCCCTTGGTACCGACGTTGTTGCTGACATATAACTGACAAGCTACCCTCTGACATGCCTTGCTATCATGACTGTGCAAGATGTCACCACCCTTCCTACTTTCAACCCACATGGTGGGCCCATAACCCACAGGTCCACTAGATCGAAACCTGACTCTCATGTACACCCCTGTTCCCAAGGTTGTTCCTCGCGCGTGGCCTCGTATGTAATTCACGAGCCACCTTCAGGTCTGATATCGGACACAATACTTATTCCCGTTGCTTTGACCCTTTCACACCCTATAACAGGCATCGGACGATTTCCTGCCCGCTCGAAACTTCCCAGGATACCTCCTTACTTTGCTCTCGATATTTTCTTAAGTTTCGATTCGAGAGTTACTTTCCACCACCTTCCTCGATGTTGTCGACCCGATAGTCAACCTTGCCGAGGTCCGTTCTCCCAGAATGCCCACCCTTTATTCTTTCGTAAGTACGATGGAGTTCCTGAAGAAAGGAGGCCGACTTCATCATGATGACCTGAAGTAGAGAAATGAAGACACCAATGTATTGGACCGGCCTCGTCGAGAAGAGCAAGCCAGGATGAGAAGACCCACTAGATTCGTTACCAAACCTTCCCCCCTTTCACTACCTCTTAAATCTCGGGACGAGATTTCTTGTAGTGGAGGAGAATTGTGACGCCCGGATAATTAAGCTACAGCAACCATCTACTAATGATGCCACATCACCTCGATTACTGATGCTAATCTCGCGTTAGTTCGAAACCAATTCAAATTCAAATTCACAATCAAGCAAACAATAAAAGTTTTCAAATATTAAAACTAAAATGTTCGGGGTGAGCCAAATAATGCATAGGTAAGTATGGTGGAGAAACCACATTTTTAGAAAAGGTTTAATACTCTAAAAATATTTTAAACAATAGCAAAAACAATTAGTTAAATGCCTTTTACAATTAATAAAATATTAAACTATTTTATTTTTGTCACCAAACTCTTTTGTGGCATTGGGGTATGTTGAAACACTAAAGTAGATGCTAATTATATATTGTTATACAAAATTAAAACAAATTGTAAATTAAAAGAAAATAAATATAAAGAAAAGGGAATAACGAAAAACAAAACCTAAAAGAAAAAAAAGGGAAAAAGGCCTTCCCAATTTGGCCGACCCAAAGCCACCGTGCCAAGCCCAGTGGCCTCCCCATCGGCCCAACCCAACCGCCCCCATTCCCTTATCTCCCAAACCCTAACCCACCCCCACGACCCCCACTCCTCGTTCCCTTCCCCTCCCGATCCGATCTGGATCGGGGGAACGACCCCACCGCCCGGAATGAACCACGTTGCCACGCCCCACCCTCGTCGTCGTTGCCCCCTACATCCCCGTCGTCAAGCTCCGTGGCTGGATCGACCAAGGCCGCCCCAACGTCGCGCCCCGACCCCGTCGCCACCACCAAGACGCCGCCGTGCACCGCCGCCTCGCCGAAGGCCACGTCGCCGGAACGCTTCCTCGCCGGCCTGCACCTCGTCACCGCGTCGCCGTTGTCTCCGTATCCTCCTCGACAACCGCTGCCTTGACACTACGGCCCGCAATGAGGCTCCGGCCTTATCTCCTCTCTCTCCCCCATCGACGACCGCACCGGAGCTCTGCTCCCCCTCGTGCTCCGGCCACCCTCATCGCTACCGCTTGCCTTCGTTGGACGCCAAGACGAGTGCTGAACGCCCTCTTCAAATTTCGCTTAATCCATCACGGACGGCGAGTCCCGACACCATCCGCCCGCTCACCACCGACCCCTGCCGCTGCTCCCTGCTGTCGCCGCCGTGCCCAGCCACCACTGCCACAGCCCCGCGGCGCGGTTCCCCCTGTAGCTCACCGCACTTCTGTCACCCTCATGCCGGCGCACCCGCGCCCCATCTCCGGCCGCCACGGCCGGCCGTCCCGCCCGCTCGTTGTGACGCCCTCGATTCAATCATACACTAATCATACACGCAAATGTGTACGATCAAGATCAAGGACTCACGGGAAGATATCACAACACAACTCTAGACACAAAATAAAATAATACAAGCTTTATGTTACAAGCCAGGCCTCGAGGGCTCGAATACATAAGCTCGAAAACACAAGAGTCGGGCCGAAGCAACAATATCCGAGTACGTACATAAGTTAGACAAGTTAGCTTAAGAAGGCAAGAACAAAAGCAACCACGATCGAAAAGCCAAGGACTCCTGCACTGAGCCTCCTAACTACTCCTCGGTCATCGGCGGCCTCCACGTAGTAGTAAGCATCGGCGGTGGCATCTGGCTCCTGGGCTCCGCCATCCGTTGCATCAACCTGAAAGAAGAAGAAAGGGGAAAAGGGGAGCAAAGCAACCGTGAGTACTCATCCAAAGTACTGCAAGCAAGGATCTACACTACATATGCAACATTATCAAAGGAAGGTCAGATATGTGGACTGGGCTGCGTAAATGCCGTAATAGAGAGAAGGCCTAGTCCTATCGAAGACTAGCATCTTCGAAACCACCATCTTGCAGCAAATAGGGGAAATAGAGTAGCACAAAGTAAGGTAGAAGTAGTGTTATCAACCTCGTAGGAGATCCTTTCTCGACTCCTGCGAGAAAGAAATCCCAGAGCCATACTATCCAGTTATCATCACAATCCAATTCTCATCGCAATCCATTACTCATATCCATGTCTCATCTCAAGTATCCAGTTCTAGTTGTATCGATCGGGATACAACTCCAAGTGTCCGTTACCGTAGGACAGGCTATCGATAGATGCTTTCTTCCCTGCAGGGTGCACCAACTTACCCACCACGCCGCTTAACTCCGCCGGACACACTTTCTGTGGTCATGCCCGACCTCGCCAAACAATACGCCGCAACCCGACCTAGGCTTAATAGAGAGGCCAAGACGCCGGACTAAACCTATGACCCGTGGGTCATGGGCCATCTCCCGAACTCCTCGTGACGCTATGTGACGCGGCCGGTGAGCAGACCTAGCTACCTCCTTCAACAAGGCAGGCGCCACGCAGTCCAACCCGGCCTACGCCACTCGGTCGGCCGACGCCTATTAAGCTTCAATGATGTATACGACGAGAACGCCCATACTATGCCCACGTGATGGTTAGTGCTATCGTGCCGAGGCCCCTCGGATCAAATATCCAAATCGTAGTGGATTAGGAACGCGGTAACAAGCAGACTCACGAAGATGTGACCCCGCTGCCTGCCCTCGAGGACTTGCGGCAAGGGCTAGGAATGCCCGACCACGCCTCGTAATTATCTCGCGGGCACCCTCCGTGTCAACCTGCTCCACATCACTGCAATTAAGCTCGCTGGTACCCCTCGTGGTCGCACCCGTCTTTCCAAGTAACAAGGTAAAGTCCAAGTACCCGTGTGTCCAACCATCAAGGGAAAACCCGAGGAATCACCCCGATGAATTCCACTAGATGTAATCATCAAGATGAACGTGAAGAGGAATCACCCCGAGGTTCACACTTGAGGGGTTGCACGACGTAGTCGTGTCGGAAGTGGTTAAGGCGGAATCACCCTCGATGACCACGACCGAATAGCTACACTACGGTTAACATCGAGTGTCAGAGAGGTCTCACCCCTAAGACTCGATAGAAACCCGTGAGGTCGAAAGCAACTAAGGGAAGTGATGTGCGGTGCGGGGCTGGTCTTCGATCCCGTTGATCGAGTCTTCGGTGATGAAGCGAGGGCAACAAGGGCAAGGTGGGGGTCATCGATGGATCTCTAACCAACCTATACTAAGCGATTTAGGATAAGGTGTAAGGTACAACAACAGATACAAAAATAGGCTATGCATCGTAATAGGAGCAATCAATAACAAGAGCAAAATCTAATGCAAGCATGATAGAATGGAATGGGCGATATCGGGATGATCAAAGGGGGCTTGCCTGGTTGCTCGGGCAAGGAGGGGTCGTCGTCGGCGTGAGTCGATCACGAAGCGGACATCGGTCTCGGGGTCTACCGGAGAGAAGAGGGTAATAAACAATAAATATAAAGCAAGCATAGCATCACAAAGCATAACATGGCAATATGTTGTGCCGGGTGTGATCTAACGCATGGCTACACGATATAGGTGAATGGGGAATTGAACCGGGAATGTATTCCCGGTTCCGGACCTGTGTCAGACAGATGACCGGAGGGGGAATGTTCCATGTTCAGAATGCTAGGGGCATGTGACAGATGAACGGACCGCGTATTCGGATTCGTTGGATTTTTCTGAGCAACTTTCATATAGAAAACATTTTCATCCGAGTTACAGATTATTTTATATGAATTTTCTAAGTTTTAAACATATTATTGAATTATTTAAAATAACGAGAAAAGATAAAATGACGCCAAGATGACGTAGGAGTGACGTCAAGAATAATGAGTTGACCAAAGTCAACCCTGATGTGTGGGGCCGTTCTGTCATAGTCTAACAACTAATTAACCGTTTTAATTAACTAATCAAGTTAATTAGGTACTAAACCGAGTTAATTAAGTTAATTAATTACCTGTTTAATTAAATAATTAATTGATTTTTTAATTTTAAAATACATTTTCTTTTTAAACGTTTTGGGTGCGGGCCCCACGGTCATAGGCATATCTGGCCAGGGCGGGGGCCCTATGGTCAGCGAACCAGGGTGGGGCGGCGGTTGTGGCCGGCCAGCCATGGCTATGTCAAGGCTCACGCTGCCATCGGGCGGTTGTGGCACGGCGAGGTCGGCCGGAGCAAGCGCCGGCTCCGGCGGTTGTGGACGGAGCAGCAAGCTGCAGTGGTGGGGGCGCGCGGGGCCGATGGCCACGGGGGGTGCAACCATGGAGCCTCGGGCGCGAGCGGAACAACGTGCGGGCGATGGAACGACACGGCGACGTGGCCGGGGGCACAGGCGGGCGCGCGGAGGCGCGGCCTGATCCGGTGATGTGAGAGAGAGGGGCGGACGAGGCTCACCCCGTTTGTAGATGAACGGGGGCGGCGTGGCTCGACGGAGTCCGGTGAGGAGGAGGACGGGGACGAGCGACGGGGACGGGGAGCGCCGGCGAGGAGGAGACGAGGACGACGGGGTGGCGTCACGGCGTCGGGGAGGGCGGCGCGAGCTCGGCGGGAAGAGCGGCGGGGTGGAGGCAGCGGTCTTCAGGCGTGGCCGTGCTTGAGGTTGAGCGGAGACGAGAACGGCGCGAGGTGGTGGCCTGCTTGAGGTGAAGCTGCTGGCGACGGGCCTCCATGGCTGGCGGGTCGTGCACATCGGGAAGGCCGTCGTCGCCGACGGCGATGGTAGGCGCGGTCAGCGCCAGCTGGAGAGGCGGGGTCACGGAGGCGGGTCGGGGCGATGGGGATCTCCGGATCCAAAGCCTGAGAGGGAAGGAGTGGAGGAAGGCGAGGCGGCGCTGGGGGTGGGCGTCGAGTGGCGGCGCTGGCGACGGGGACAGCGAGCGCGTCGGGGGACGGGGGCGCCGGCTGCCCCGGTCCAGTTCATGGGGGAAGTGGGGAATCGTGGGTAGGGTTTCAGGGTGAGGGGGAGGTTATCCAAATGGGTGGGCGGCTTAGTGCGCTGGGCCTAGGCCCATGGGGAGCCTAGGTCTTCTTTTCTCTCCTCACCTTTTCCTTTTTCCTTTTTTTGAAATCAAAAAGTTATCGCTTTGCAATTAATCCGAGCACCAACTGACTCTTGTAAAATGTGCCACATGCCACAATAAATACTTTGCAATATTGTGAAGTTGCACAAAATTTGTTTTGAGCATTTGGAAATGTTTACACACTTTTAGAAATTGAAAAGCCTAATTTAATTGTTGGTGGACCACTCAAATAATTTCCAGGAGCATTTTTGGAATCCAACAGAGGTAGGTTTCATCATGACAAATACTTAGAGAATATTTTTCACATTGTGAACTATTTTTCCGCTCATTTGAAGATGCAAATAATTGACTTGCAATTTGAATTGAGTTGGACTTGATTATTGGACAAGTGGCATTTTGGCTTAGGAAAGCATGACGACAAGGCATCATTAGGGGGGATTACTGTAGCAAGATTCTCGGGGCGTTAAAAATCTCCTCCACTATAAGAAATCTCGTCCCGAGATTTAAGTGCGGAAGTAAAGAGTAACTTCGGGAGAACCGAATTCTTATAGGTTTAATTGTCTGGTGAACAAAGCAGGTAATGTGACAGAAGTATCTCTCGAGTTGAAATTTAAGAATAACGTCGAGAGCAAATTATGAAGGTTCAATAAGAAGTTTCAAGCGGATGGACAGACGGTCGATACCTGAACAGAGTGTGAGAAGGGGTTCAGAGCATCAGGAATAGATCATCCCTCGGGGGGTGGCTCGTGACATGATACGAAGCCAAATGCAAGAATATTTTGGAATCAAAGATATACAGGAGAGTCAGGTTTCGATCGTGTGGAACTGTGGGTTATGGGCCCACCATGTGGGTTGAAAGCAGGAAGGCGCTAAAATTTTGCACGGCCATGATAGCAAGGCAGGTTAGAGGATAGCCTGCCAATTATGTTGGCAATAGCGTTGGTACCAAGGGCGAGGGACTAAGAGAACCATTTTCCTCGTCAGAATACGAGGCGGACCAATAGGCAAAGTTCTTGTCCATCGGTGGTTACCGGAATGTCATCAACAATAGTAACAGGTCTTACTAACAGAGTTGTACACCGAGGTGCTTACTTAGCGAGGGATTTATCTCTGCTCGCATAAGTTAGATGACAAGAAAGGTGAAACAAAACAATGGAAGGGAAAATGTGATTATTATGATAATCGGACCAATGGAAAGGAAAGAAGTTTATACCTGTGTGTCGTGAGTATAACTTTCCCAAGGAAAGGCAGAGCATGATAGGGCTCCAAGTATTAAGCCGTTTAGACAAAGGGGCAAGGAATTTATGAGGTTTACCCATACAACGGTGTTTGTATAATTGATCAAGAACAGTTAGCATTGCGCTCCCAATGTTCTTGTTGATGATCGGAGTACCACACACATGCTTTGGGATAGAGTTGACATGGTCATCAGGGAAAGGTCAAACTTCGGAGACACAAAGGATCCATCGGAACAACTTATAAAATAAGTCATACAATTTTAGCAAGGAAAAGATGAGGATGGGGCCCACGGGCTCAACAACAATTTGTCGAGGGGGCAAGGATGGTATTTCTCATCATGAGTCCGGTTGATATTCTAGAAAAGTTTGGAATGATGATGATGATCACGACACATTTGTCGAGAGGTTTCATAAAGATGTAATTGATCAACGACGACATTAAGCAAAAGAAAAGATGGAGCGTAAGGTTATTTAAACCACGAGTACGACACAAACTCGAAAGCAAGCTTGCTGTTCATGGCAAAATGGTATGACGAGGAAGATCGACATAAGCTTAGCTCGTCATGTTAAAATTGTGCTCCGGAAAGGACCTCGTAGCACAGCTTAAAATTAGCATGATAATGATTTAGTCGATCAAAGCTAGGAATGAGATGATGGATTATCACTCCAATTAAGAATTTACAAGAGGTAGTGCAATGACACAATATCCTCGAGATAACAGGGGGCAATACTCGAGGTAGATCAAAATAGAGATTGGACAGATGAAATGATCTACAGAAGACAAGTATTTTAACTTGTCCGGGAAATGGAATCAAGGAGAAAAATATGGTCGGAACCACGATTGCAAAGAATCAATTTACAGATGCAAGATGAGCTCATACCAAGGGAGCATTTGATTATAAGAGAAGCTTCCATGATAAGATCTACATCGGGTCCATGGGCATGAACACAAGGGTTCAAGGTCGACTCCCACTTCTTCAATGCATAACCTTTCATTCACTCCTCGTTTTTTGAAGAAAATGTAGTGCAGAGGATTTATCCGCTAAGTACCGTAAGAGTAAGACTCGTGAGAACTCTCGGTTCACACGGATTATGGAAGGCATAAGTTCAACCCATCGGGGCATTTTACGAATCTATACAACCATCAACCAAGCAAAAGATACGAGTTCAAAAGCAGAGTATCGGAGTCAAAGCAGATGATACAATTTACCAAAGGCAATATGTATCAGGGGAAGAGCGCACAAAATTTTGAATATGAAGGAGGCTACCGGATAATAATCCAACAAAGGATTAAGCGGTCCTTAATGGATCTGATGTGAGTATCAGTACTCAATCAGAAGAAGGAAGGAATGCAAAGGCATTGGATTATGGAAACATCTGAATAATTCGATGCTTGAGTACAAAGGAGTTATGATTTCAAGTCGAAGGATCACAAGCAGAGGCTCTGATCAAAAGATGAGTAAGTTGAATAGACTTAAATATGCACCCGATAAAGTCTTGATTGGGCAAGAACCAGCTCATAACCGGAGCGATGTCGAAGCCGGAAAGAAAATTTCCAAGGATTAATTGATGATTGCGTAGTATTCGCCACACGTTGAATCCATAGGAAATGTAATGACAGCCACAAAGAATTTTAAAGAATATTGCTAGACATATGGAATTAATCCTAATGCAAGCGTGCAAGAAGAATCAAGAGCAATAGGCTGCAGAGGATTTTCGAAAGATCACATAGTATTTCCAAGTATTTTGGAAAGCATGTGAACAACTGGGGATGAACGGGTTCAGCGAATTATCCGTAGTGCAAAAAGAAACCGCAAGGCAGAAGGCACAAAGGATTCTCGAAACAACGGAGAGTACATCTTGTAATAATAGGAGCAACTGGGTATGAAGGTACAAGTGGCAAGGATGTTATTCACGGGGATTATCTGTGGTCAGGAACTGCAAGGCAGTGGGCACAGGGTCTCGAAAAACATCGAGGAGTATTCGCAGAATCTTCCGCGAAGCAAGCGATCAACGGTAATATCGGGCTCTTCGGGAGGAAGTGGGTACGAGAACCTAATGTCGGTTAGTAAAATGTTTAACCCGAATAGACGAGAGATCAGAATCCCAGAGTAAGGAAAAGGAATAAATGATCCTAATACCACCCAATGGTGACATGGGCCCGTAAGCCACACAGCCAAGTTAGTAAAAGTTTTTCATTGACTAGACTCAACTTTGGCCAAGGAGTTGGAAGGGGGGCTACCTACAGGCAGTCGGCTCTGATACCAACTTGTGACGCCCTCGATTCAATAGTACACTAATCATACACGCAAATGTGTACGATCAAGATCAAGGACTCACGGGAAGATATCACAACACAACTCTAGACACAAATTAAAATAATACAAGCTTTATGTTACAAGCCAGGGCCTCGAGGGCGAATACATAAGCTCGAAAACACAAGAGTCAGGAAGCAACAATATCTGAGTACGTATATGAGTTAGACAAGTTCGCCTTAAGAAGGCTAGCACAAAAGCAACCACGATCGAAAAGGCAAGGCCTCCGCCTGGGAGCCTCCTAACTACTCCCTGGTCATCGGCGGCCTCCACGTAGTAGTAAGCATCGGCGGTGGCATCCGCTCTGAGCTCCGCCATCCGGTTGCATCAACCGGAAAGAAGAAGAAAGGGGAAAAAGGGGGAGCAAAGCAACCGTGAGTACTCATCCAAAGTACTGCAAGCAAGGATCTACACTACATATGCAACATTATCAAAGGAAGGATGTATATGTGGACCGGGATGCGAAATGCCGGAATAGAGAGAAGGCCTAGTCCTATCGAAGACTAGCATCTTCTCGAAACCACCATCTTGCAACAAATAGGGAAATAGAGTAGCGCAAAGTAAGGTAGAAGTAGTGTTATCAACCTCGTAGGAGATCCTTTCTCGACTCCCTGCGAGAAAGAAATCCCGAAGCCATACTATCCAGCTTATCATCACAATCCAATTCTCATCGCAATCCATTACTCATATCCATGTCTCATCTCAAGTATCCAGTTCTAGTTGTATCGATCGATACAACTCCAAGTGTCCGCTATCAGAGGGCAGGCTATCGATAGATGTTTTCTTCACTGCAGGGTGCACCAACTTACCCACCACGCCGCTTAACTCCGGTCGGACACACTTTCCGTGGTCATGCCCGCCTCGGCCAAACAATACGCCGCAACCCGACCTAGGCTTAATAGAGAGGCCAAGACGCCGGACTAAACCTATGCCCCAGGGGTCATGGGCCATCTCCCGGGAACTCCGTGACGCTATGCGACGCTGGCCGATGAGCGCACCTAGCTACCTCCTTCAACAAGGCAGCGCCACGCAGTCCAACCCGCGCTACGCCACTCGGGCCGCCGACGTCTATTAAGCTTCTACTGATGTATACGACGGTAACGCCCATACTATGCCCACGTGATGGTTAGTGCTATCGTGCCAGAGGCCCTCGGATCAAATATCCCAATCGTAGTGGATTAGGAACGCTGTAACAAGCAGAGACTCACGAAGATGTGACCCGTTGCCCCATCTCGAGGACTTGCGGCAAGGGCTAGGAATGCCCGCCACGCCTCGTAATTATCTCGGGGCACCCTCCAGTCAACCTGTCTCCACATCACTCGCAATTAAGCTCGCTGGTACCCCTCGTGGTCCAATCTGCCTTTCCAAGTAACAAATGGTAAAGTCCAAGTATCCGTGTGTCCAAACAAAGAAGGGGAAAACCCGAGGAATCACCCCCGATGAATTCCACTAGATGTAATCATCAAGGTGAACGTAAGAGGAATCACCCCCGAGGTTCACACTTGAGGGGTTGCACGACAGAGTCGTATCGGAAGTGGTTAAGGCGGAATCACCCTCGATGACCACGACCAAATAGCTATACTACAGGGTTAACATCAGGAGTGCTGTAGAGGTCTCACCCCCGGCACTTGATAGAAACCCAGTAGGTCGAGCAACTAAGGGGAAGTGATGTGCGGTGCCGGGGCCTGGTCTTCGATCCCGTTGATCGAGTCTTCGGTGATGAAGCGAGGGCAACAAGGGCAAGGTGGGGGTCATCGATGGATCTCTAACCAACCTATACTAAGCGGTTTAGGATAAGGTGTAAGGTACAACAACAGATACAAAAATAGGCTATGCATCGTAATAGGAGCAATCAATAACAAGAGCAAAATCTAATGCAAGCATGATAGAATGGAATGGGCGATATCGGGATGATCAAAGGGGCTTGCACGGTTGCTCGAAAGGAGGGGTCATCGTCGGCGTAGTCGATCACGAAGCGACATCGGTCTCGGGTCTACCGGAGAGAAGAGGGGAATAAACAATAAATATAAAGCAAGCATAGCATCACAAAGCATAACATGGCAATATGTTGTGCCGGGTGTGATCTAACGCATGGCTACACGATATAGGTGAATGGGGAATTCAACTGGGAATGTTTTCCCGGTTCCAGACCTATATCAAACAGATGACCGGAGGGGGAATGTTCCACGTTCAGCATGCTAGGGGCATGTGACAGATGAACGGACCGCATATTCGGATTCGTTGGATTTTTCTGAGCAACTTTCATATAGAAAACATTTTCATCCGAGTTACAGATTATTTTATATGAATTTTCTAAGTTTCAAACATATTCTGGAATTATTTAAAATAACAGAAAAGATAAAATGATGTCAGCATGACGTAGGAGTGACGTCAGCAGTCAACAGAGAATTTTCTAAGTTTTAAACATATTCTGGAATTATTTAAAATAACAGAAAAGATAAAATGACGTCAGCATGACGTAGGAGTGACGTCGGCCGATCAGCGAGTTGACCAAAGTCAACCCTGACGTGTGGAGCCGTTTTGTCATAGTCTAACAACTAATTAACCGTTTTAATTAACTAATCAAGTTGATTAGGTACTAAACCGAGTTAATTAAGTTAATTAATTACCTATTTAATTAATTAATTAATTGATTGATTTTTTTTAATTTTAAAATACATTTTCTTTTTAAATGTTTTGGGGGCGGGCCCCACGGTCATAGGCCTATCTGGCCAGGGCGGGGGCCCTATGGTCAACGAACCAGGGTGAGGCGGTGGCTGTGGCCGGCCAGCCACGGGTTATGTCACAAGACGCTGCCACCGGGCGGTTGTGGTACGGCGAGGTCGGCCGAGCAGCCGCCGTGGCTCCGCAGCCGAGGGATGAGCAGCAAGTCAGTAGGGCGCGGGGCCGATGGCCACGGGGGGTGCGACCATGGAGCCTCGGGAGCGAGCGGAGGAACGTGCGGGTGACGAAACGAAACGGCGACGTGGCCGGGGGCAGGCGGGCGCGCGGAGGCGCGGCCTGATCCGGTGATGTGAGAGAGAGGGGCGGACGAGGCTCACCCCGTTTGTAGATGAACGGGGGCGGCGTGGCTCGACGGAGTCCGGTGAGGAGGAGGACGGGGACGAGCGACGGGGACGGGGAGCACCGGCGAGGAGGGGACGAGGATGACGGGTGGCGCCACTTGCTGGGGAGGGCGGCGCGAGCTCAAGCGGGAAGAGCGGCGGGTGGAGGGCGGTCTTCAGCGTGGCAGCTGCTTGAGGTTGAGCGGAGACGAGAACGGCGCGAGGTGGTGGCCTGCTTGAGGTGAAGCTGCGGCGACAGGCCTCCATGGCTGGCGGGTCGCACGCCGGGAAGGCTGCCGCCGCTGGGCGGCGGCGGTAGGCGCTGGTCAGCCTTGCCATGGAGAGGCGGGGTCATGGAGGCGGGTCGGCGGAGGCGGGTTGGGGCGATGGGATCTCCGGATCCAAAGATAGAGAGGGAAGGAGTGGAGGAAGGCGAGGCGGCGCTGGGTGGGCGCCGAGTGACGGCACAAGGACGGGCACAATGAGCTGCTGGGGACGGGCGCCAGCTGCCCCGATCCTGTTCGTGGGGGGCGGGGGCAATCGTGGTTCGGGTGGCGGGGTGCGGGGCCGGTCATCAAGTCGGGTGGGCCGGCTTGGGGTGCACTGGGCCTAGGCCCATGGGGAGCTGGGAGGTCTTCTTTTCTCTCCTCACCTTTTCCTCTTTCCTTTTTTTTGGAAATCAAAAGTTATCGCTTTGCAATTAATCCGAGCACCAACTGACTCTTGTAAAATGTGCCACATGCCACAATAAATACTTTGCAATATTGTGAAGTTGCACAAAATTTGTTTTGAGCATTTGGAAATGTTTACACACTTTTAGATATTGAAAAGCCTAATTTAATTGTTGCTGGACCACTCAAATAATTTCCAGGAGCATTTTTGGAATCCAACAGAGGTAGGTTTCATCATGACAAATACTTAGAGAATATTTTTCACATTGTGAACTATTTTTCTAGCTCATTTGAAGATGCAAATAATTGACTTGCAATTTGAATTGAGTTGGACTTGATTATTGGACAAGTGGCATTTTGGCTTGGGAAAGCATGACGACAAGGCATCATTAGGGGGGATTACTGTAGCAAGATTCTCGGGGCGTTACACTCGTGCCCCGGCCATCCTCGATTGCGTGCACCTGCCCGGCGTCCTCCCGACCCCCGCCACCTGGTCAGCTGCCGCCGGTGGCTCTAGTCAGCCGGGCCGGTGTGCGTCATGCGTGCTCAGCGCCCTCTCGGGCTCGTGCCTGTTCAAGGCCACGCCATCGCCTGGCTAGTGTCCGCCCCGCTTGGCCTCGATGGGCCACTGCCAGGGGGGGCCACGCCCCTTTTGATTAAAACAAAAATGGAAATGAAAAATAATAATAATAATAATAAATGAATAATAATTTAATTAATTAATTAAAGAATTAATTAACTTAATTAATTTTGATTAATTAAACTAAACAACTAATTAAACTAATTAATCATGATTAGTTAGTCTAGTCAATGACGAACGGGACCCACTAGTCAGGTTAACCAGTCAACCCCTGTTGACTGCTGATGTCAGCATGACATCATGCTGATGTCATAAATACAATTTCGAATTAATTTAAATAATTAATTAAATTCTAGAAATTAATAAATTCTTTTGAAAATCATATCTTTTAATCCGTAGCTCGGATGGAAAAACTTTGTACATGAAAGTTGCTTAGAAAGACGAGACGAATCCGGATACGCAGCCCGTTCGTCCGCCACACATCCCTAACATACCGAACTCGCAACTTTCCCCCTCCGGTTCATCTGTCCAAAAACGCGGAACACCGGGAATACTTTCCCGGATGTTTCCTCCCTTCGTCGGTATCACCTCCTACCGCGTTAGGGCACACCTAGCACCGTGCATTGTCTTGTCATGCACCGTCATGCTTATGTTTGCATTATATTTATTGTTTCTTCCCCCTCTTCTCTCGTTAGACACCGAGACCGACGCCGGTGCTACCCAGTACGACTACGGTGTTGACGAGCCCTCCTTCTCGGCTGAGCTTCCAGGCAAGCCCCCCCCCCCTTGATCACCAGATATCGCCTATTGTTCTCTATACTGCTTGAATTAGAGTAGTGTAGCATGTTATTGTTCGGTTACTCCTATTCTGTTGCATAGCATGTCATTGTTGCTAAAGTCATTAATACCTTACCCGCAATCCTAAATGCTTAGTATAGGATGCTAGTTTATCATCATTAGCCCTACATTCTTGTCAGTCTGCCTTGCTATACTACCGGGACGTGATCACTTGGGAGGTGATCACGGGTATATACTATACATATATACATACAATACAGATGGTGACTAAAGTCGGGTCAGCTCGTTGAGTACCCGCAAGTGATTTCGATGTGGGGGCTGGAAGGACAGGTGGCTCCATCCCGGTAGAGGTGGGCCTGGGTTCCCGACGGCCCCCCACTGTTACTATGTGGCGGAGCGACAGGACAGGTTGAGACCACCTAGGAGAGATGTGGGCTTGGCCCTGGTCGGCGTCCGCGGTTACTTAAAAATAACACGCTTAACGAGATCTTGGTATTTGATCTGAGTCTGGCCACTGGCCTATACGCACTAACCAACTACGCGGGAAAGATATGGGCACTCGACGTCGTGGTATCAGCTGAAGCCTTCTTGACGTCAGCGACGGAGCGGCGTGTGCCGGGTTGGACTGCGTAACGCAACTTCCTTTGTAATGGAGGTTGCTAGGTCTGCTCACCGCCGCCCACGCAACATGCAGGTGTGCAATGGGCGATGGGCCCAGACCCCTGCGCGCATAGGATTTAGACGGCGTCATGACCTCTCAGTTGTGCCTAGGTGGGGCTGCGACGTGTTGATCTTCCGAGGCCGGGCATGACCCAGGAAAGTGTGTCCGGCCAAAGGGGATCGAGCGTGGTGGGTTATGTGGTGCACCCCCGCAGGGAAGTTTATCTATTCGAATAGCCGTGTCCCTCGGTAAAAGGACGACCCGGAGTTGTACCTTGACCTTATGACAACTAGAACCGGATACTTAATAAAACACACCCAGACAAGGTCCACAGACAACCCGGTGATTGCTTTTCCACAGGCTGACGAGGGGAGGATCACGGTAGGATTATGCTATGCAATGCTACTTGGAGGTCTTCAATCTACTCTCTTCTACATGCTGCAAGATGGAGGCTGCCAGAAGTGTAGTCTTCGATAGGACTAGCTATCCCCCTCTTATTCTGGCATTCTGCAGTTCGGTCCACCGATATTGCCTCTTTACACATATACCCATGCATATGTAGTGTAGATCCTTGCTTGCGAGTACTTTGGATGAGTACTCACCGTTGCTTTGCTCCTCCTTTTCCCCCTTTCCTTTCTTTTTGGTTGCGGCAACCAGACGTTGGAGCCCAGGATCCAGACGCCATCGTCGATGACGACTCCTTCTACACTGGAGGTGCCTACTACTACGCAAGTGTGCCGATTTACCACTGTGAGTAGTTTAGGAGGATCCTGTGGAGGATGCATGCGCCTCTTCGATCTCAGATCCCGCTTTGTGCTAGCCATCTTATGGCAACTTGTTTAACTTATGTCTCAGATTTCAGATATTGTTGCTTCCGCTAACTTGTTTATGTCGAGCACTTGTATTCGAGCCCTCGAGGCCCCTGGCTTGTAATATGATGCTTATATGACTTGTTTTACTTTTAGAGTTGTGTTGTGATATCTTCCCGTGAGTCCCTGATCTTGATCGTACACGTTTGCGTGCATGATTAGTGTACGATTGAATCGGGGGCGTCACACCGTTTGTTATTCCTTTTCTACGAAACTCTAAAACAAGAAAAAAAACAGGAACTGGCACTGGGCTCTAGGTTAATAGGTTAGTCCCAAAAAGCATATAAAATAGCATATTAATGCATATAAAACATCCAAAACAGATAATATAATAGAATGGAACAATAAAAAAATTATAGATACGTTGGAGACGTATCAAACTTGCCTTTTGAAATTATGTGTGATGCTAGTGATTATGTTGCCGGTGCTGTTCTAGGACAAAGAGTTGATAAGAACTGGATGTTATTCATTATGCTAGTAAAACTCTAGACAATGCACAACGAAATTATGCTACCACTAAAAAAGAATTTCTAGCAGTGGTGTTTGCTTGTGATAAATCCATATCTTACATTGTTGATTCTAAAGTTATTGTTCACACCGATCATGCTGTTATAAAATATCTTATGGAAAATAAAAATGCTAAACCTAGACTTATTAGGTGGGTTCTCTTATTGCAAGAACTAGATGATGGCCCCGCGCGTTGCTGCGGGATATTGTAGCAGAAGTTTAAGTGATTCAACTTGTGGATGTGTTGATTCATATCGATGGGTTAGATATGAAACAAAAGGAAGAGCAACAATGTACATCAACACACCAGAACGCAAAATGGAATAAGGTACTGTAAATGGCAAAGTAGACACCTCGAACCACATTGAAATTTACATTGCAAGATGTATCTTGAAAGTAGGAATTAGAAGTGTTCCCCATTCAGTTGTGTTGTACTGATGTGTAACAAAGAAAATGGTAAGTATATATAATCGAATTTAGTTATAGCAATTGAAATATACACGCTCAATTTACGCAAAGGATACAATTCCACTTTGAAGCTATATGAAAGGAAACTTAAAAAACGTAATAATTTAAGCTTAAAATTACCTCTCAAATGCATAGGCATAACAGATGAATACATGGGAAAATTATTCTTTAAAAAAAATTGATGTGGAATGCTACCTAACATATTTATCCATGTAATTCTCTTTATTGTGGCATGAACGTTCAGATCCGTATGATTAAAAATAAAAGTTTAATATTGACATAAAAATTATAATACTTCAAGCATACTAGCAAAATAATTATGTCTTCTCAAAATAACATGGCCAAAGAAAGCTTATCCAAACAAAATCATATAGTCTGACTCTGCTCCATCTTCATCACACAAAATATTTAAATCATGCACAACCCCGATGACAAGCCAAGCAATTGTTTCATACTTTTGATGTTCTCAAACCTTTTCAACTTTCACGCAATTCATGAGCGTGAGCCATGGACATAGCACTATAGGTGGAATAGACAGTGGTTGTGGAGAAGAAAAAAAGAAGGAAATAGTCTCACATCAACTAGGCGTATCAACAGGCTATGGAGATGCCCATTAATAGATATCAATGTGAGTGAGTATAGGGATTGCCATGCAACGGATGCATTAGAGCCATAAGTTTATGAAAGCTCAAAAGAAAAACTATGTGGGTGTGCATCCAACTCGCTTGCTCACGAAGACCTAGGGCACTTTGAGGAAGCCCATCATTGGAATATACAAGGCAAGTTCTATAATGAAAATTCCCACTAGTATAATGAAAAACCCACTTCCTATTGATGATAGGTTTCCTGATGAGCAGTTAGCTGCAATAAATGTTTCTCATAACACTCCTTGGTATGCTGACTATGCTAATTACATTGTTGCTAAATATTTACCACCTAGTTTCACATACCAACAAAATAAAAAAATTCTTCTATGATTTAAGACATTACTTTTGGGATGACCCACATCTTTATAAAGAAGGAGTAGATGGTATTATTAGATGTTGTGTACCTGAGCATGAACATGGACAAATCCTATGGATATGTCACTCTGAAGCTTATGGAGGGCATCATGCGGGAGACAGAACTGCTCACAAGGTATTGCAATCTGGGTTTTAGTGGCCTACTCTCTTCAAGGATGCTCGTAAGTTCGTCTTATCTTGTGATGAATGTCAAAGAATAGGTAATATTGGTAAGCGTCAAGAAATGCCTATGAATTATTCACTTGTTGTTGAACCATTTGATGTTTGAGGATTTGATTACATGGGACCCTTTCCTTCCTCTAATGGGTATACTCATATTTTGGTTGTTGTTGATTATGTTACTAAGTGGGTAGAAGCTATTCCAACTAGTAGTGTTGATCACAACACCTCTATTAAAATGCTCAAAGAAGTTATTTTCCCAAGGTTTGGAGTCCCTAGATATTTAATGACTGATGGTGGTTCACATTTTATTCATGGTGCTTTCCGTAAAATGCTTGCCAAGTATGATGTTAACCATAGAATTGCATCACGTTATCATCCTCAGTCTAGTGGTCAAGTTGAATAGTAATAGAGAAATAAAATTAATTTTACAAAAGACTGTCAATAGGTCCCGGAAGAATTGGTCCAAGAAATTAGATGACGCACTTTGAGCTTATAGAACAACATATAAAAATCCTATGGGTATGTCTCTCTATAAAATGGTTTAGGAAAAGCTTGTCATTTGCCTCTTGAGTTAGAACATAAAGCTTATTAGGCAATTAAAGAACTCAACTATGATTTCAAACTTGCTGGTGAAAAGAGGTTATTTGATATTAGCTCTTTAGACGAATGGAGAACCCAAGCTTATGAAAATGCCAAGTTATTTAAAGAAAAAGTTAAAAGATGGCATGATAAAAGAATCCAAAAGCATGAGTTCAAAGTTGGAGAATATGTTATTTTGTACAACTCTCGTTTCAGATTCTTTGTAGAAAAACTCCTCTCCAAATGGGAAGGACCCTATGTTATCGAGGACGTCTATCAATCTGGAGCTATCAAAATAAATAATGTCGAAGGTACTAACCCAAAGGTCGTTAATGGGCAACGAATAAAACATTATATCTCAGGTACGCTAATTAATGTTGAAAGCAATAATATCCAAACTATGACACCAAAAAAACACATAAAAGAAACCTTCCGGAACACTCCAGAATCATGAAAAAGAGGAGGTACGTGATACAGTAAGTAAACGGACTCCGAAAAAGCTGCAAAAATATTTTCTGTCTATTTTGGAACATAACAAAAATTAGGAAAAATAAGAAACAACCAGGAAGGCACCCCTGGTGGGCACAAGACACCAAGGCGCGTCTGGCTTGCCAGGCGCGCCCAGGTGGGTTGTGCCTGATGTCTACTACACAACCTTCTTCTTGTAGACGTTTTTGGGCCTCCAAGTGCAGAGGTTTGTAGGACAGTAGCAAATTTCCCTCAAGTGGATAACCTAAGGTTTATCAATCCGTGGGAGGTGTAGGATGAAAATGTTCTCTCTCAAGCAACCCTGCAACCAAATAACAAAGAGTCTCTTGTGTCCCCAACACACCCAATACAATGGTAAATTGTATAGGTGCACTAGTTCGGCGAAGAGATGGTGATACAAGTGCAATATGGATAGTAGATATGGGTTTTTGTAATCTGAAAATATAAAAACAGCAAGGTAACTAATGATAAAAGTGAGCGTAAACAGTATTGCAATGGTAGGAAACAAGGCATAGGGTTTATACTTTCACTAGTGCAAGTTCTCTCAACAATAATAACATAGATAGATCGTATAACAATCCCTCAACATGCAACAAAGAGTCACTCCAAAGCCACTAATAGCGGAGAACAAACGAAGAGATTATGGTAGGGTACGAAACCACCTCAAAGTTATTCTTTTGGATCAATCTATTCAAGAGTTCGTACTAGAATAACACCTTAAGACACAAATCAACCAAAACCATAATGTCACCTAGGTACTCCATTGTCACCTCAAGTATCCACGGGCATGATTATACGATATGCATCACACAATCTCAGATTCATCTATTCAACCAACACAAAAGTACTTCAAAAAGTACCCCAAAGTTTCTACCGGAGAGTCAAGACGAAAACGTGTGCCAACCCCTATGCATAGGTTCATGGGCAGAACCCGCAAGTTGATCACCAAAACATACATCAAGTGGATCACGTGATATCCCATTGTCACCACAGATAAGCACGGCAAGACATACATCAAGTGTTCTCAAATCCTTAAAGACTCAATCCGATAAGATAACTTCAAGAGGAAAACTCAATTCATCACACGAGAGTAGAGGGGGAGAAATATCATAAGATCCAACTATAATAGCAAAGCTCGCGATACATCAAGATCGTGCCATAGAGAGAACACGAGAGATAGAAAGATCAAACACATAGCTACTGGTACATACCCTCAGCCCCGAGGGTGAACTACTCCCTCCTCGTCATGGAGAGCGCCGGGATGATGAAGATGGCCATCGGTGAGGGATCCCCCCTCCGGCAGGGTGCCGGAACGGGCTCCCGAGAAGTTTTTGGTGGCTACAGAGGCTTGCGGCGGCGGAACTCCCGATCTAGTGTGTTCTTCGAAGGTTTTAGGGTATATGGACTTATATAGGCGAAAGAAGTCGGTCAGGGGACCCACGAGGGGCCCACGAGAGTAGAGGGCGCGCCCAGGGGGGTGGGCGCGCCCCCCTATCTCGTGGCCTCCTCGGCGCTTCCCTGGCTTGCACTCCAAGTTCCCGGGATTGCTTCTGTTCCAAAAATAACTTTTCCGAAGGTTTCATTCCGTTTGGACTCCGTTTGATATTCCTTTTCTTTGAAACACTGAAATAGGCAAGAAAACAGCAATATGGGTTGGGCCTCCGGTTAGTAGGTTAGTCCCAAAAATGATACAAATGTGTAAAGTAAAGCCCATAAACATCCAAAACGGGTAATATAATAGCATGGAACAATCAAAAATTATAGATACGTTGGAGACGTATCAAGCATCCCCAATCTTAATTCCTCCTCGTCCTCGAATAGGTAAATGATAAAAACAGAATTTTTGATGTGGAATGCTACCTAGCATAATTCTCAATGTAATTTTCTCTATTGTGGCGTGAATGTTCAGATCCAAATGATTCAAAATAAAAGTTCATATTGACATAAGAAATAGTAATACTTCAAGCATACTAATCAAAGCAATCATGTCTTCTCAAAATAACATGGCTAAAGAAAGTTCATCCCTACAAAATCATATAGTTAGGCTATGCTTCATTTTCATCACACAAAATACTCCCATCAAGAACAACCCCGGTTTCAGCCAAGCAATTGGTTCATACTTTTTAACGCGCTTCAGCCTTTTTCAACTCTCACGCAATACATGAGCGTGAGCCATGGATATAGCACTATGGGTGGAATAGAATATGATGATGGAGGTTGTGTGGAGAAGACAAAAAAGGAGAAAGTCTCACATTGACGAGGATAATCAACGGTCTATGGAGATGCCCATCAATTGATGTCAACATGAGGAGTAGGGATTGCCATGCAACGGATGCACTAGAGCTATAAATGTATGAAAGCTCAACAAAAGAAACTAAGTGGGTGTGCATCCAACTTGCTTGCTCACGAAGACCTAGGGCATTTTGAGGAAGCCCATCGTAGGAATATACAAGCCAAGTTCTATAATGAAAAATTCCCACTAGTATATGAAAGTGACAACATATGAGACTCGCTACATGAAGAACATGGTGCTACTTTGAAGCATAAGTGTGGAAAAAGAGATAGTAACATTGCCCCTTTTTATTTATTTATTTTCTTTTTTTCTTTTTTTGGCCTTTCTTTTTTTTTCTTTTTAGCCTTTCTTTTTTTTCTTTTTTTTCTTTGGCCTTTCTTTTTTTCTTTTTGGCTTTTATTTTTTTTCTTCTTTTTTGGGACAATGCTCTAATAATGATGATCATCACACTTTTATTGATTTACAGCTCATGAATTACAACTCAAAACTAGAACAAGATATGACTCTATATGAATGCTCCAACGGTGTACCGGGATGGGCAATGAAACAAGAGTGACATGTATGAAAAATTATGCAAAGTGGCCTTGCCACAAATACGATGTCAACTACATGATCATGCAATGGCAATATGACAATAGTAATGTAAGTCATGATGATGAACGGAACGGTGGAAAGTTGCATGGCAATATATCTCGGAATGGCTATGGAAATACCATAATAGGTAGGTATGGTGGCTGTTTTGAGGAAGATATAAGGAGGTTTATGTGTGATAGAGGGTATCATATCATGGGGTTTGGATGCACCGGTGAAGTTTGCACCAAATCTCAAGGTGAGAAAGGGCAATGCACTGCATCAAGAGGCTAGCAATGATGGAAAGGTAAAAGTGCGTATAATCCATGGACTCAACATTAGTCATAAAGAACTCATATACTTATTGCAAAAGTTTTATTAGCCCTCGAAGCAAAGTACTACTACGCATGCTCCTAGGGGAGAGGTTGGTAGGAGTTAACCATCGCGCGCTCCCGACCTCCACTCAAGGGAAGACAATCAAAAGAGCACCCTATGCAATAAATTTTTTACACAACTTTTACCATGCGTGCATGCTACGGGACTTGCCAACTTCAACACAAGCATTCTCTAAATTCATAATTACCCAACTAGCATGACTCTAATATCACTACCTCCATATCTCAAAACAATTATCAAGTATCAAATTGATCATAGCATCCAATTCACTTCATATGATAGTTATTATTATACCCAACTTGGATGCCTATCATTCTAGGACCAATTTTATAACCATAGCAAATACCATGCTGTTCTAAGAGACTCTCAAAATAATATAAGTGAAGCATGAGAGACTAGCAATTTCTACAAAATTAAGCCACCGCCAGGTTTCTAAAAGATATAAGTGAAGCACTAGAGCAAAAACTATCTAGCTCAAAAGATATAAGTGAAGCACATAGAGTATTCTAATAAATTCCAATCAAGTGGGCTTCTCCCAAAAGGTGTGTACAGCAAGGATGATTGTGGAAAACTAAAAAGCAAATACTAATATCGTACAAGACGCTCCAAGCAAAACACATATCATGTGGCGAATAAAAATATAGCTCCAAGTAAAGTTACCGATGAACAAAGACAAAAGAGGGGATGCCATCTGGGGCATCCCCAAGCTTAGGCTCTTGGTTGTCCTTGAATATTACCTTGGGGTGCCTTGGGAATCCCCAAGCTTTGGCTCTTGCCACTCCTTATTCCATATTCCATCGAATCTTTACCCAAAACTTGAAAACTTCACAACACAAAACTCAACAGAAAACTCGTAAGCTTCGTTAGTATAAGAAAATAAAACAACCACTTAGGTACTGTAATGAACTCATTATAAATTCATATTGGTGTAATATCTACTGTATTCAAACTTATCTATGGTTCATACCCTCCGATACTACTCATAGATTCATCAAAATAAGCAAACAACACATAGAAAACAGAATCACAAAAAAATGTAATGCAGAGTGATCAGATCAAACGATACTTCCGAACTCCAAAAATCCTACCAAATTAGGAAGTCCTAAAATATTTGTGTTCCAATCCATAACAAAAAGAATCAGATCGCGCGTTTACGTGAATTAAAAACTAATTTATGGGTGCAAAAGTTTCTGATTCTCGGCAGGATCAACACAACTATCACCGTAAGCTATCCTAAAGGTCTTACTTGGCACTTTATTGAAACAAAAGCTATAAGACATGATTACTACAGTAGCATAATCATGTGGACACACAAAAACAGTAAGGATAAATATTGGGTTGTCTCTCAACAAGCGCTTTTCTTTAATGCCTTTCTAGCTAGGCATGATGATGACAATGATGCTCACATAAAAGATAAGAATTGAAACATAACGGGAGCATCATGAAGCATATGACTAGCACATTTAAGTCTAACCCACTTCCTATGCATACGGATTTTGTGAGCAAACAACTTATGGGAACAATAATCAACTAGCATAGGAAGGCTAAACAAGCATAACTTCAAGATTTTAAGCACATAGAGAGGAAACTCGATATTATTGCAATTCCTACAAGCATATGTTCCTCCCTCATAATAATTTCAGTAGCATCATGAATGAATTCAACAATATAACCAGCACATATAGCATTATTTTCATGATCTACAAGCATAGAATTTTTATTACTCTCCACATAAGCAAAATTCTTCTCATTCGGAATAGTGGGAGTATCATAAAAGACTTGAATACTATAAATTGTTTCCACATTAAAAGAGTAATGTTCAGAAAAAGGGTAATCATAATCATGACAAGTTTTATAAATATAATCATCACTACTTTTTATAGCATAAGTTTCATCACAATAGTCATCATAAGTAGCAACTTTGTTCTCATCATTATCGATTGAAACCTCTTCCAAGATAGTGGAATCATCACTAAATAAAGTTGACACTCTTCCAAATCCACTTTCATCAATATAACCATCATAAATAGGAGGCATGCTATCATCATAATAAATTTGCACATCAAAGCTTGGGGGACTAAAAATATCATTTTCATCAAATATAGCTTCCCCAAGCTTCTGGCCTTGCATATCATTAGCATCATGGATATTCAAGGAATTCATACTAACAACATTGCAATCATGCTCATCATACAAAGATCTAGTGCCAAACATTTTATAGACTTCTTCTTCTAGCACTTGAGCACAATTTTCCTTTTCATCATACTCACGAAAGATATTAAAAAGATGAAGCGTATGAGACAAACTCAATTCCATTTTTTGTAGTTTTCTTTTATAAACTAAACTAGTGATAAAACAAGAAACAAAAAGATTCGATTGCAAGATGTAAAGATATACCTTCAAGCACTCACCTCCCGCAACAAATGCGAAAAGAGCTTAGTTGACGGGTGTGAGTGCCGCCACCTAGCCTCCCCAAAGAACGGCGCCGTAAAAGAGCTTGATGTCTACTACACAACCTTCTTCTTGTAGACGTTGTTGGGCCTCCAAGTGCAGAGGGTTGTAGGACAGTAGCAAATTTCCTCAAGTGGATGACCTAAGGTTTATCAATCCGTGGGAGGCGTGGGATGAAAATGGTCTCTCTCAAGCAACCACCCGCAACCAAATAACAAAGAGTCTCTTGTGTCCCCAACACACCCAATACAATGGTAAATTGTATAGGTGCACTAGTTCGGCGAAGAGATGGTGATACAAGTGCAATATGGATAGTAGATATGGGTTTTTGTAATCTGAAAGTATAAAAACAGCAACGTAACTAATGATAAAAGTGAGCGTAAACGGTATTGCAATGGTAGGAAACAAGGCATAGGGTTCATACTTTCACTAGTGCAAGTTCTCTCAACAATAATAACATAGATAGATCGTATAACAATCCCTCAACATGCAACAAAGAGTCACTCCAAAGCCACTAATAGCGGAGAACAAATGAAGAGATTATGGTAGGGTACGAAACCACCTCAAAGTTATTCTTTCGGATCAATCTATTCAAGAGTTCGTACTAGAATAACACCTTAAGACACAAATCAACCAAAACCCTAATGTCACCTAGATACTCCATTGTCACCTCAAGTATCCGTGGGCATGATTATACGATATGCATCACACAACCTCAGATTCATCTATTCAACCAACACAAAAGTACTTCAAACAGTGCCCCAAAATTTCTACCGGAGAGTCAAGACGAAAACGTGTGCCAACCCCTATGCATAGGTTCATGGGCGGAACCCGCAAGTTGATCACCAAAACATACATCAAGTGGATCACGTGATATCCCATTGTCACCACGGATAAGCACGGAAAGACATACATCAAGTGTTCTCAAATCCTTAAAGACTCAATCCGATAAGATAACTTCAAGAGGAAAACTCAACTCATCACAAGAGAGTAGAGGGGGAGAAACATCATAAGATCCAACTATAATAGCAAAGCTCGCGATACATCAAGATCGTGCCATAGAGAGAACACGAGAGAGAGAGAGAGATCAAACACATAGCTACTGGTACATACCCTCAGCCCCGAGGGTGAACTACTCCCTCCTCGTCATGGAGAGCGTCGGGATGATGAAGATGGCCACCAGTGAGGGATCCCCCCTCCGGCAGGGTGCCGGAACAAGCTCCCGAGAGGTTTTTGGTGGCTACAGAGGCTTGCGGTGGCGAAACTCCCGATCTATTGTGTTCTTCAAAGGTTTTAGGGTATATGGACTTATATAGGCGAAAGAAGTCGGCCGGAGAGCTACGAGGGGCCCACGAGAGTGGAGGGCGCGCCCAGGGGGTGGGCGCGCCCCCCTATCTGGTGGCCTCCTCGACGCTTCCCTGGCTTGCACTCCAAGTTCCCGGGATTGCTTCTTTTCCAAAAATAACTTTTCCGAAGGTTTCATTCCGTTTGGACTCCGTTTGATATTCCTTTTCTTCGAAACACTGAAATAGGCAAGAAAACAACAATAAGGGCTGGTCCTCCGGTTAGCAGGTTAGTCCCAAAAATGATACAAATGTGTAAAGTAAAGCCTATAAACATCCGAAACGGGTAATATAATAGCATGGAACAATCAAAAAATATAGATACGTTGGAGACGTATCAGTGCCCACCTCGGGTACCTTCCGGACTCTGTTTTTCTTCTGTTTGCTTGTTTCCCAAGATAAAAAAAATTATATACCCCCCGAACCTATTGACCTCCGTATCACGGAGAAATCTTCTGTTTTCTTTTCCTTACTGTTTTCTGACAGATCTAATCCACCATGGCCGCTTCACACTCCTCCAAGGACAAGTTCTTTGAGAACGTCATCAACCCATATTTGCGGGAGGTGATGCAGCACCCACAGGTCATCTAGATGCATGAGGGGGTGCTTCACATCCGCGATGTGCAAGGTCCCAAAGGGACGGGAACCGTGGAGGACAGGCTTGAAGCTATGGAGCAGGATGTCTTCCGGTGTAAGGGGATGGTGGAATGTGGACTCAATGCCAATAACCTCAAGATCGCGAACTACATCTGTGATCTCAACGTGGATGGCAAGTCCATGAAGGACATCGTCTTCACCTTCAACGAGCAAATAACCTTCCTCCAAAGCCAGATCTACGATCTCCAAAACCAAGTCTTTGAATATGAGGCGAGGTTTAAAGGTATGAGTTTGGCTGCCAGTTGCAGGTCCCGTGAGACTCACTCCTCCTCTTATAATGGTGAGCCTCTGCCATGGAAACCCGAGGACAAGATCGCTACCACTTCATCACCACCACCTCCTTCTTCATCACCAAAACAAAATTGAGTATCGGGTATGGGCACTCCCCTTGGCTTTCGCCAATCTTGGGGGAGGTGCCCCGGTATCGTATCACCTCCACTATCTTTTGCCTTTACTTATCTTAGTTCAATCCATAGTTATCTTTTGCTTCAGATCAATAAAATTTTAGTTCGATCCTTTCTTTTCGAGTGTTTGCTTAGTGATCTATCCTTGAATCGTGTGTGAGATATATAATAAAGTTTAGTTCGAGTTTTTTTCTTTACTTTCATGTTCAATAAAAATAAATGAAAAAGAGCATACGCTAATCTTATGGCAAGTAATGACATCACATAAGGAAAATTATAAGTAGAAAAATTTATTGGAGATTAACAAACATAGCATTGGTCAATGATGCAATGCATGAAAGAATTAATAAGGGAAGAGAAGATTCACATGCAAATACACTATCTTGGAAATCTTTTGTGATTGTGAGCCCCCATCAAAATATTATATGCCAAAATTATTGACGTTGGACAAGGAATACAACGTAATGATTTATGTTTGTTCATATTCACACATAAATTATATTGTCATAGATCATTCAACATGTGGTGCTTGCCCCCCATCTTTGCTAGCCAAAAATTCCGCACCAAGTAGAGATACTACTTGTGCATCCAAAAACCCTTAAACTCAAATCTTATTTTCAAGAGTCCACCATACCTACCTAAGGATTGAGTAAGATCCTTCAAGTAAGTTGTCATCGGTGCAATAAGGCAATAAAATTGCTTCTAAAAGTGTTAGATCATTTAGTGTAAGAGAAAATTGAGCGTTGTATGAACTTGTGATGGCAAAGAATACAAGCGACAGACTGCATAATAAAGGTTGCTATCATAAGGGGCAATATAACATGACGTTCTTTTGCACTAAGGGATTGAGCATACAAACAAAAAGTGCATGGCAACCTCTGCTTCCCTCTGCAAAGGGCCTATCTTTTACTTTTATGTATTTACTTTCATGCAAAGAGTCAAAGTTTTTCTCTCTATTCCTTTTTATTTTTCTCTTTTGGCAAGCATCATGTGGTGAGGAAAGATCTAGGCACATATGTCCAGTTGGATGTGGGTAGCATGAGTTATTATTGTTGACATCACCCTTGAGGTGAATACGTTGGGAGGCGAAACTATAAGCCCCTATCTTTCTATGTGTCCGGTTGAAACGTTTTGCTCATGTGTATGCGGTGAGTGTTAGCAATCATAAAAGACTATACGATGGTTGAGTATGTGGACTTGCCTAAAGGCTTCGATACGTGACCCTTCTTGAAAAGATGATGAATTGTAGTTGCAAAGTTGACTGAGAACATGGTTTGTTGGTTTCCAATAGAGTTTGTGTTTTATACTTAGATGTTGTGATGAATTTCTACTTATTCATGAGAAGTCTATAATAAAAGTTCTATGATAAAAGTTTTATGTTAAAGTTTGTTGTTGTTATAATAATTTACATGATGCTTCTATGTCCGTATTTTGTTTTTATCGACACCTCTCTCTCTCTCTCTCTCTCTCTCTCTCTCTCTCTCTCTAAGCATGTGGGCATGTTTTTCGATTTTGGTTTTCGCTTGAGGACAAGCGAGGTCTAAGCTTTGGGGAGTTGATACGTCCATTTTGCATCATGTTTACCTACTGTTATTTATAATGTTTTTATGCATAATAATGCTTTTTGGAGTAATTATAATACATTTTCTCTCATAATATGCAAGGTTCACACAAAGAGGGAGAATTCTGGCAGCTAGAAATCTGGACCTGAAAAAGCTACGTCAGGCTACCTATTCTGCACAACTCCAAATGAGCAGAAACTTCACGAGGAATTTTTATGGAATAAATAAGAAATATTGGAGCAAATAACTACCGGAGGGGGCCACCTGGTGAGCACAAGACACTAAGGCGCACCACAGTGGGTTAATGCTCAGCCAATACCTCTGGTGCCCATCTTCCGTGTATAAGTCATTTTGACCTAGAAAAATAAGGAGAGGACTTTCGGGAGCGCCACGCCCTCGAGGCGGAACTTGGGCAGGAGCACTTTCGCCCTCCGGGGAGTGATTCCGCCGGGGGAACTTCTCTCCCGGATGGGGAAATCATCGTCATCATCATCACCAACCACTCTCCCATCTTGGGGAGGGCAATCTCCATCAACATTTTCAACAGCACCATCTCCTCTCAAACCCTAGTTCATCTCTTGTGTTCAATCTTTGTACCGGAACCTCAGATTGGTACTTGTGGGTGACTAGTAGTGTTGATTACATCTTGTAGTTGATTAGTATATGGTTTATTTGGTGGAAGATTATATGTTCAGATCCATTATGCTATTTAATCCCCCTCTGATCTTGAGCATGATTATCATTTGTGAGTAGTTACTTCTGTTCTTGAGGTCATGGGAGAAATCGTGTTGCAACTAATCATGTGAACTTGACATGTGTTCAATATTTTGATAGTATGTATGTTGTGATTCCCTTAGTGGTGTCATGTGAATGTCGACTACATGACAGTTCACCGTATTTGGGCCTAGGGGAATGCATTGTGGAGTAGTTATTAGATGATGGGTTGCGAGAGTGACAGAAGTTTAAACCCTAGTTTATGCGCTATTCCGTAGGTGACCGATTGGATCCAAAAGTTTAATGATATGGTTAGAATTTATTTTTAATACTTTTCTTGTAGTTGCGGGTGCTTGCGAGGGGGTTAATCATAAGTAGGAGGTTTGTTCAAGTAAGAACATCACCTAAGCACCGGTCCACCCACATATCAAATTATCAAAGTAGCAAACATGAATCGAACCAACATGATGAAAGTGACTAGATGAAATTCCTGTGTACCCTCAAGAACGCTTTGCTTATCATAAGAGACCGTTTTGGCCTGTCCTTTGCCTCAAAAGGATTGGGCTACCTTGTTGCACTTTTGTTACTATTATCGTTACTTGCTCGTTACAAATTATCTCGCTATTAAACTACTCTGTTACTTACAATTTCAGCGCTTGCAGACATTACCTTGCTGAAAACCACTTGTCATTTCTTTCTGCTCCTCGTTGGGTTTGACACTCTTACTTGTCAAAAGGACTACGATTGATCCCATGTACTTGTGGGTCATCATCTTCCCCCAAATAAACCATATAGTAATCAATTACAAGATGTAATCAACACTACTAGTCACCCACAAGTACCGATATAAGGTTCCGGTACAAAGATTGAACACAAGAGATGAACTAGTTTGAGAGGAGATGGTGTTGTTGAAGATGTTGATGGAGATTGCTCCCCACGATGGGAGAGTTGTTGGTGATGATGATGACAATGATCTCCTCCTCCGGGAGGGAAGTTCCCCCGACGGAATCACTCCGCCGGAGGGCAAAAGTGCTCCTGCCCAAGTTCCGCCTCGGCGCGGCATACGTCCCTAAAGTCCCCTCCTGATTTTTTCTAGGTCAAAATGACCAATATACCAGAAGATGGCCACCGGAGGTGGGCCGAGGCGGGCACCACCCACCCCGGCGCGATTGAGGCCTTGGCGCGCCCCGGGGGGTTGTGACCACCTTGTGGGCCTCCTCTGGTACTTATTTGCTCCAATAATTCTTAAATATTCCATAAAAAAATCTCTGTGAAGTTTAAGCTCATTTGGCGATGTGTAGAATAGGTAACTCTGACGTAGCCTTTTCAGATCCAGAATTCCAGCTACCGGTATTCTCCCTCCTTGTGTAAATCTTGCATATTATGAGAGAAAAGGCATTAGAATTACTCCATAAAGCATTATTCTTCATAACAACATTATAAATAACAGTAATAAACATGATGCAAAATGGACGTATCAACTCCCCAAGCTTAGACCTCGCTTGTCCTCAAGCGAAAACCGAAATTGAAAAACATGTACACATGCTTAGAGAGAGAGGTGTCGATAAAAACAAAATACAGACATAGAAGCATCATGTATATTATTATAACAGCAACAAACTTTATTATAGAACCTTTAACATGAATTTTTACCAAACAACTTTTATCATATAACTTCTCATGAACAAGTAACAATTCATCACAACATCAAAATATAAAGCCTAAACTCTATTGAAAACCAACAAACTATGTTCTCAGTCAACTTTGCATCTACAGTTCATCATCTTTTCAGGAAGGATCACGTATCGGAGCCTTTTGGCAAGTCCACATACTCAACCGTCATATAGTCTTCTATGATTGCTAACACTCATCGCATACACATGAGCAAAAAGTTTCAACCGGACACATAGAAACAGAGGGGCTTATAGTTTCGCCTCCCAACGTATCTACCTCAAGGGTGATGTCAACAATAATAACTCATGCCCACCCATATCCAACTGGATATATGTGCCTAGATCTTTCCTCACCGCATGGTGCTTGCAAAAGAGAAAATAAAAAGGAACAGGGAAGAATACTTTGACTCTTGCATAAAAGTAAATACATAAAAGTAAAAGATAGGCCCTTCGCAGAGGGAAGCAGAGGTTGCCATGCGCTTTTTGTTTGTATGCTCGATCTCTTAGTGCAAAAGAACGTCACGTTATATTGCCCCTTGTGATAGCAACATTTATTATGTAGTCTATCACTTTTATTATTTTGCCATCACAAGTTCGTACAACGCTCAGTTTTCTCTTACAATAAATGATCTAACACATTTAGAAGCAATTTTTATTGCCTTATTGCACCGATGATAACTTACTTGAAGGATCTTACTCAATCCGTAGGTAGGTATGGGGTTTAAGGGTTTTGGATGCACAATTAGTATCTCTACTTAGTGCAGAATTTTATCTAGCAAAGATATTGAGCAAGCACCACATTTAAAGGATCTATGACAATATAACTTCCATGTGAATATGAACAAGCATAAATCATTACGTTGTTTTCCTTGTCCAACGTCAACAAATTTGGCATATAATATTTTGACGGGGGCTCACAATCATAAAAGATGTCCAACATAGTGTATTTGCATGTGAATCTTCTCTTCCCTTATTAATTCTTTCATGAGTTGCATCATTGACCAATGCTATGTTTGTCAATCTCCAATAAATTTTACCACTTATACTTTTCCTTATGTGATATCATTACTCCCCATAATATTGGCATATGATCTTTTCCATTTATTTCCCTTTTTTATTAAAACTTAAAAGTAAAGAAAGAAAACATAAAATAAACTTTATTATATATCTCGAACACGATAACATAGATAGATCACTAAGCAAACAATCAAAAAGAAAGGATCAAACTAAACTTTTATTCAACTAAATCAAAACATAACTAAAGATCGAGCTAAAATAGATAATGACAAGGATAGTGGTGGTGATATGATACCGGGACACCTCCCCAAGCTTGGCACAAGCCAAGGGGAGTGTCCATACCATGAACTCAAGTCTCCTTTGGTGATGAAGAAGGTGGTGGTGGTGATGATGTAATAGGCTTATCCTTTTTCTCCAACTTGCGTAGGAGGGTAAAATTATCTATCCTCAACTCCTCATTCTCCATCTCAAGCTTTATTATCTTCTTGCATAATGCCTCCTTGCTTTCTTGCTTGAAACGAGGGGGGATTGGTTCATCTTCATCTTCCTCATCGGTGAACCATATATAGGGGTAGGTGTCTTTGAAGATATTCTTATCCAAAGGCTGATAAGAAACTGGGCAATCCTCTTCCGAACCTTGGGATGACATATTACATATCTACCAGGAAAACAGCAAGCAAGAAGAACAGAAGATTTCTCTGCGATATGGTGGTCACGTTCGGGGGGTATATAAAGGTTTTTTATCTTTGGAAACAAGCAAACGGGAGAAAAACAGAGTCTGGAAAGTTCCCGAGGTGGGCACAACCCCACCTGGGCGCGTCAAGGGGCCCTGGGGCGCCCTGGTGTCTTGTGCCCCCTCGGGTGCCTTCCTGGTTGTTTCTTATTTTTCTATTTTTTAATATATTTCAAAACTAACAGAATATATTTTTGCGGATTTTTCGGAGTCCGTTTACTTACCCTGATGGAAAATGTTTGAAAATTTCTTTTAAAGGGTAAGATGTGGTGAACAATCTTTTATTAAACAATGAATTTAAAAAAACAAGACTGATTTTTAATTAATATGTGATGAACATTTTTTTAGGAACATGTTGAACATTTTTTAATATCCTACGTGAGAAACATTTTTGTAAAAACACGATGAACATTTCAATGCCCCGGGGAACATTTTTAAATATCCTGTGAACAACTTTTAATATCCAATGAACATTTATTCATTTTTTTCATTTTGGTTCTGTTTTCTCTGTTTGGTTTTCCTGTTTATCTTCTTTTAGTTTTTAGTTTTTTCTGTTCTACTATTCTTTTTATCATCTGCGGTATTTTATCGGTTTTTCTTTGTGGTTTTTTATGTGTTTCTGACCTTTTTTTTTTGCCTTTTTCTCGTTTTTCCCTTTTCTAAATACATGTCCAATTTTCAAATACAAGTTATACATTTTTTGTATACGCTTGTAACATTTTATACACATTCAACATTTTTATAAGTGTTGAACATTTTTCAAATATATGATGAATATTTTTTGAATAGATATTAAATATTTTTCAAATACATGTAAAACATTTTTCTGGATGATACAAAAAAAATCTTTTAACTACTTGAATTTTTTTAAATTGTACATTTTTTATCTTCTTCATTTTTGTCTCTTTTTACTTTTCTTTTCATTTTTCTAATACATGTCTACTTTTTCAATACCTTTTCTTTTGAGATTGAAAGTTTTTTCAATAGGTGTTCTACATTTTCCTTGTACAACTGGAACATTTTCTTTTACGTGTTGCACATTTTTTTTTGAAATAAATGCTTTGTATAATTTTGCGAATAAGTGTTAACCATTTTTCAATTACATGTTTTTTAATGAGATGAAACAATTTTAACTGTGTAGACAGTTTTCTTTTTCAAAAATACATATCAATTTTTCAAAATAGACCTTGTTCATTTTTCGTATACACGCGCAACATTCTTTTGATACATGTTGAACATTTGTGAAATACATGACGAGCATTTTCCAAATACATATTTTAAAATGAATCACATAAAAATTAAATATCGTTAAATAAGCATTGAATATATTTTTGACGTTGCACATTTCTTTAAAATACATGAACATTGTTTTTACATTGTACAAACAGATTTATAAATGCCACGAATATATTCTTGAAATATGTAAACATTTCTTTTTAAATGTCAAGAACATGTTGTGAGTGCCACAAAATACTTTTAAAATTATGCAAACATTTTTTTTACATTGTATAAACATTTAAAAAAAAGTGACGGACATTTTTTGAAATGCATGAGCATTTCTTCAAATGGCACAAAACAAATTTTCCTAAATTACGCGAACATTCTTTTCACATTGTGTAGTCATTTTTAAAATATGTCACAAATAATTTTTTTGAATGCTATCAACATTTTTAAAAAGTTACACGAACATTATTTTTAACACTACATGAAAAAAACATGTGTGACAAACGCGTTTGAGTGTCGCATGTCTCGATGCATTTGGGCATTGGGAGATGGAGAGCTGCTCGAGCATGTGATTTCGAACCAGACAAATGACACACGTTTATGGCTTTTTAAATCCATGAATAAGCAAGATCTAGCAAGAGTTAATCATCATGTGGGCTATTTGGTGGGCGAGAAGACGTGCGGTTAATGATAGTGAATTTCAGAGTCCTCTATCCACCACGTGCTTTGTTAATAGATACATGAAAGACCCGAAAACTTATTGCCTGTTTCGAGCAACTTTTCGGCTACACGGTGCCAAAAGGGTCCATATATGGATTGCACCAGATGGAGTTGCCGCTAAAATAGATGTGGATAGTGGACGCTCTCGTCAAGGCAATATGGGTGTAGCAGCGGCCATTTGCATGGACAAGGAAGGTCAAAGAGCCTCAGTTCCAGCTCAAGGCTTCAATCTCAGACATATGATCACATCTGACTGCATAGAAGTTATCTCAAACATCAACAGGGGTGCCGCGACTTCCTATGATTTGGTTTTGAACTAGAAAGGATCTTGTGATTGTTAGTTTTCGTTGTGAGAATCGGGAGGCCAACTTTGAAGCACATGCAACAGCAAAAGCCTCTTCGACTCTCCCTATAGGTCGCTACATGTGGCTAGGGATTATACCAGATATCACTTTGTACTCCTTTTGTATTGAACGTTGAATAAAATCCCTAGTTCACATAAAACAAATATCAAATGTACAACCTTTTTTAAATGTGCAAGTTTATGTAGATGCTACACGAGTTCCCCTGGAAACAAGAGGCAACGTGAATAAATAGCATCATGACCCCTTTAAATATGATTAACATGTTTGCCCAAAAAGTTACTTCTAAAATTCATGTGAATTTTGGTGTCATGTTTCTTTTTGAAACAATTTTGGTGTCATTCTCACTACTCATGTACATACTAGTAATTTGTACGTGCTTTGCACGTCAGCTGATTACGTATAAGCATGGTACTAAATTAGTGTAAAAAACTAAAGCACACATATATTATGGTAAATTTTTCATAGAAGCTTCAAATGGAGATTTCCAATAGGCATTTGTGGAACATTTTTGGGCTTCGCAAGGCCGGATAACAACTATTCCCAAAAAAATAGTATGATGATTTTCTTTATATAAAACATTAGATATAGCCCTTTTATATATATAAAAATTGTTTAGGAAGTCCTTCAATTTATTGGACTCATACTAAAGCTCTTTTTTTGAGAAAAATAATGTGAATAATAAGAAGTACGATTAATAATAAATTTTCACCTTCTCAAGCTCATGTCAACTAAGAAAATAAAAATGAGTCAAAACGTTCTCTTTCATAAGTTATTTGCACATTTTTTCTCATTCTAATTGTCCTAGGTACCTTACTACTTGTTTCAAATAATACGAAAATGGAAAAGCTGCCTGAATAATATGTACCTGTGGCCTCCACTGTCCCCATTGAAGAGCTGCCTGAACATCATGTGCTCTGCAGCACTCATGCTATAGAGGATGACCTATCTCCTGCTATGCTGGATTTCATGGCCAGCACCCAAAAACTCTCCGGTTGAGGTGGAACCACTTGTCCCTGTTGTTATGATTCCCACTGCACAATCTATCCCAGTTGCACAAAACAAGCGAAAGAAGAACAATGCTCCTCTGGATGTTAATGATCTACGCCGCAGTCGTCGACTGGCGGGCCTTAGTGTTGGGTTTAAGAATGAAGCTGCTGCTGCCAAGGCCAAGGACATGGCTTGTTGCAAAAAGAACCTATCCTCTGAATTTGAGCATGTCATCTGCAACCTTGAAGCAGGCCCACCACCTGAGCTGCCACTCGAGACAATCCAAGCTATTGCAGTGAATCGGTGTCTGATCCCTCCTGAGGAGGTGTCAGGAGAGAAGCTGATGGCACCTGCTATCCATGAATAAGTGTTATTTTATCTGTTTAGGGCCTTGCTATAACAAGGATTTCTATGGCCTTAGGCCACCTTTAGTTTTAGTTTCCTTCAATAAATTTGCTTCTGCTCAATTTATGGACTTGGTTTGTAAGGAGTTAAACTCCAGTATTTGCTTATGTTGCTGGGATCCTATGATACATTTCTTTTGCTATCCAAGAAGTCTGAATGGTTTGTCTGGCTATGTTCAGTATTGTATCTCTGTGAAAGCAAGTATTTGTTATTGGCACGACCTAACTGCATTATCCTATGTGATGAGATCTGCTACTTATAAAATGATTATGTCATTTTTATTTAGACAAAGTACCTCCGGTTTTTCCAATGAATAGAAAATGGAATATATTAAATTGGAATGTTAGAGGTATAAACTCTCAAACTAGATGGGATGATTTAAGGGACAAAATTGATGAGAGCAATTGTGGTATTATTTGCCTACAAGAAACAAAAAAAAGATAATTTTGACCAATATTATCTCAGAAATTTCTGTCATGGAAGATTTAATCAATATGCGTTTACCCCCTCTGTGGGACTGTCTGGTGGAATAATAACTATATGGAATGGCAGCCTTTTCAGTGGTACAGATATCAGCCAATCCTCATTTCAGATCACAGTCAAGCTATTATGCAATTTATCAGGCCACATTTTCTATGTCAGCAATATTTATGGGCCCTGCCAGAATGAGAACAGATCAGATTTCTTTGAATGGTTGGACAATATTGATGCCTCACAAATGGATCATTGGATTATTACTGGAGATTTTAACTTAATCAGAAGTCCACATGACAGAAATAGACCTGGGGGAGATGCAAACAATATGCTGAGATTCAACAGTATTCTGCAACAGCTTGATTTGGTGGAAATTCCACTCAAAGGTAGGAACTATACATGGAGTAACATGCAAGACTTACCTCTTCTGGAAAAACTAGACTGGATATTTACCTCTGCTAATTGGTCTATTACTTTCCCAAATACTCTGGCACACCCTCTGGCTTGAGTATCATCTGACCATATTCTTATTCATATTCAAATCGGCAGTGATATTCCAAAAGCCTCTATTTTCAGGTTTGAAAATTACTGGCTTGAGTTTGATGGGTTTTATGAAACAATATCGCAATGTCGGAACAGAAACCAACCAATGTCAAATTCTGCAAATGATATAACTGCTAGATTTAAATGCCTCAGATTAGGACTTAAGAAATGGAGCAAAAACTTGTCCAAGCTCAATACTAATATCTCTGATTGTAATTATGTTTTATCTATGATGGATGGTATTGAAGGCCAAAGAACCCTGAGTTATATGGAAGCTAATTTCAAGAACATTCTGAAGCAACACATCCTCAAATTATTGGAGGTTAAAAGGATCTATTGGAAATCAAGATTTAAAATGAGATGTGTGAGACTTGATGATGAAAACACTGAATTTTTTTCATGCCATGGCCACCCAAAGCTTCAGGAAAAATTATATTACATCTATTGTTGGAGAGGATGGGAACACTTACCAAAATCATGATCATAAAGCTGCAATTATTTGGAAGTCTTACCAAGAAAGATTGGGATCATCCATTGATCCACACATGCTTTTCAATCTTGAGGAACTAATCCAACCACAAGACCTTTCTGATCTTGAAGCTCAATTCACAATGGAGGAAATTGACCAAGTTATCAAGGAATTTCCTACTAACAGAGCACACAGACCTGATGGTTTTAATGGCACCTTTTTAATTAAATGTTGGGATATTATTAAACAAGATTTCTATACCATGATCTGGGATTCCTTTGAAGGAAACTGTGATATTCAAAGTATTAATACTGCTTTCATCACTCTCATCCCTAAGATTGCAAATCCTGAGAATATGAATGACTTCAGGCCTATCTCATTGGTCAGCCTTCCACTAAAAGTTATTACCAAACTTTTGGCCAACAGAGCTCAGAAGATCATCATTTCTATTATTCACCAGAACCAGTATGGATTTATTAAAGGCAGAAATATTCAAGACTGTCTGGGATATGCTTTTGAATATCTCCATTTATGCCATCAACCAAAAAAGCCTATCATCATATTGAAACTTGATTTTGAAAAAGCTTTTGACAAGATTGAATATAGGACCATTATTGCTATGTTAAAGGCTAAAGGTTTTGGACCTAGATGGATTAATTGGGTTACTAACATTCTTCATACTGCTTCAACTTCTATTCTGCTTAATGGAGTGGCTGGAAAAAAGATTAATTGCAAGAGAGGTGTCAGACAATGTGATCCACATTCCCCTTTACTCCATATCATCACTGCTGATCTCTTACAATCTGTGGTTAATGCTGCTTGGGCCAATGGAGAAATCTCTCTACCTATCAATCATGCTTATGGACAAGACTACCCTATAATACAATATGCTGATGACACCCTAATGATTATGCCTGCTAATGAAGAACAGATTATGCACCTCAAATATTTGCTCAACATATTTAGTCTCTCCACTGGTCTGTTTGTTAACTACAACAAGTCTTCAGTGATTCCAATCAACATTGATCAACCATCAGTTACTGCTCTTGCTAATTCTTTTGGATGTAAGGTGGAAATCCTACCATTCGCCTATTTGGGCTTACCCATGGGCACCACCAAACCCTCTGTTATGGATCTCATTCCTGTCATATCCAAAATTGATAAAAGGCTATCAGGTGTGACTAGATTGATGAACTACTCTGGCAGACTCACATATGTTAACTCTATTGTTGCTTCCATGCCTATTTTCTCAATGTGCTCTCTAAAAGTTCACTACACCATATTGGATCATGTGGACAAATCTAGCAGAAACTTTCTCTGGTATGGAAAGGAAATTAATAGAAAAGGTAAATGCCTTGCCAGTTGGGATATGATTTGCAAACCAAAAAGTCAAGGAGGACTTGGAGTTTTAAACTTGAGAATGCAGAATAAAGCCCTTCTTATCAAACATCTCTACAAATTTTACAATAAGATGGATATTCCTTGGGTCAAGTTAATTTGGGAGGCACACTATCAGAATGATGAAGCTCCCCACACTAACCCAAACAAAGGATCATTTTGGTGGAAAGATTGCATGAAAATGTTTGATCTATTTAAAGGGATGTCAACATGTGAGATCAGAGCAGGAAACACATGCAAACTATGGGATGACAACTGGAATGGAGAGACCATGAATTTAAAGTTCCCTGAACTTCATTCCTTTTGCATTCATCAAAATATCTCAATCAATAGAGCCAAAGAAACTAGGAACCTCTACAACTTGTTCCAACTACCACTGTCCATCACTGCTCATCAACAATTCCATCTTCTTGCTGATCATTACACAACATCAGATTCAACAATGAACATGATATATGGAATTTCAAATGGGGTAGCATTTTAAATATGACCAAGAAAATTTATAACTTCTTATTGAGGAATGAGGATGCTGAAGCCACTTTCAAATGGATATGGAAGTCATGCTGCCTACCAAAGCATAAATTTTTTTGCTGGCTTCTACTTCATGATAGAATAAACACATGTGACCTTCTGACAAGGAAAAATATGCATCTAGATTCCACCCAATGTGTATTATGTGATCTTTGAAGATTATGAAGACAGAATGTATCTTCTCTTCTCTTGCCCATTCAGCCAGGGTTTTTGGTGGAACATTGGTCTTGAATGGAACACTGACCTAAATATCCATGATATGATTATTGAAGCTCATCAAAGATATAAACAACACCATTTCATGGAAATTTTGATTATTGGATCTTTGGAGTATATGGAATCAAAGAAATGATCTGATATTTGAAGGAATCCCTTGCTCTATCAATGATTGCAGATATGAATTTATCAAAACTTTCAAATTGACTATGCTAAGAGCCAAACCCAGTTTAAAGGAGGGCATGTCTTCCTGGATTGATAACATCTAATTTTTTCTTCCTCTTTTTTGTACCTTTGTACTTTTCAATAATCTCCCCTGGTTGTCTCCCCAACAACCATTGTAAAGACTTTGATGGCTCTTATTTAAATGGAAAAGATCTACAGTAAGGCTTTTGCCTTACTGTTTTATGGTCATTTTTTTTGGGAAAAGTTCACCATGCATACAACATTGCAATGCTAGGCTCGCATGCTAGTCTCTCGTGAAGCGGTCAATGCATGCAGGTAGCTGTTGCATGCATGTAGGCAGGTAGTACGAATTAAATAATTTAGAGGAGCAAGTGTGTCTGTTGTCCAACCCATAGTGGAAAGATCCAGAGTGTGGTCAGATGGTGGGTCACACGGCGAATTCTAGAAAATAGCAGACATAGGTTTGGAGCAGCCACTCTTCATGCGAATCCCACTACTCCCAACCGTTAGATTGAGAGCACCAACGACCAGGATTGCTGTTCTAGATCCATTCAAAACTCGTACACTATATAGTGGTATAGATATAGATGTAGTGTGAAATTAAGGTGGTTGTGTTTTCCTTTATTTCTTTATTGGACGCGACTAGCCAGCAACCGTTGGCTGGCTAGCGGCCCAGGGCACACACCCTTAAATTAGTAGTGGACCTCTCCCAGATCCAACTGGCAAACCAAAAAAGGAAAGAAACAGTCCCTCACGCACATGGCATCCAAGGGAGAATCTGTCATGATCGTAACTGCTACTCCTCCTAACGACATAAGCAATCATGACAGCCGACACACCAAACCCTCCTAATGGTCATTAGTGCTCGTAACCATTAGCGGTCATGGCATGGTCTCAGTAGTACCTCACGCCACTTCCACCTTCCTAGTCACAGCTCCCCAAACCTCCTCTCCTTGACCTCCCCTTCTCCATCTACCCTGTTCTCCATTGCCTGGCTGTTGTCCCACGCTTTCGGCCATGGACTGAAAAAGTGAACTTCCGCCTTGATGTGTCCCTCTCATCTTCCTCTTTTACAAAACTCTGTGGAACCAAGGGTCTATTAGTGAGGGAATATAGAACAACATGGCAGTTAATGCTTGTGGAACTGCAAAAAAGAACTACCAAGACATTATGCATGCAAAATAATGTGTTTTTTGGGCAAGTTGGTACGATGTGCAGGCAAGTCTGGAATGATTTTGAGGCAACTCGTGCTGAAAACACAGGAAAGCCCTCTCTTGAAAGTGCTATTCTAGTTTATGCTTGGATTTTTTTTCCAGGTATCTGCAGAGTGTTGTAGGTTGCACAAGGCTGCTGTTTTTTGATTGATCGTCAAGCTTGGCAAAGCTTTTGGGCAAGTTGTGTATATGTGTAGGCAATCAGGAAGAAAAAAAATGCAGGCAACTCATGTTTCTTGTGTGGTAGAAAAATAAATTAAGGAGAAAAGAGGTCTTGAAAGTTACAGGGTTTGGCTGTTACTAGTGAATTTTTGGGGCAAATATCTCCTTGAACTACAAGTTGCGGAATTGTAGCAGATGGCGATGAGCTGCTGTGTTTTCGTTGTGAATTTTGCTACTAAATTTTGGGCAATGTATCTATCTGGGGCTTTGCCGTACATGTAGCTGTTGTGTTGCTTGTGCTTCTGTCTATTCACATATCTAGGCAAGTTTCTGTAATGTTTGGGCAAGTAGGGAATGGTTTAGAGGCAACTCATGTTTATTTGGTTGCATAAAAAAACATAACCCTCTTGAATTTCTGATTTTAGCTTTTGCTTTGGATTTTGGACATGTATCTCCTGAGGCTAATGGTGTATGCAGGTGAAAAAACAGATTGATTTATTGGCCACCCATACTCAAACCCCAAGAAGCAAAAAATAGATAAAAATGTTTGCACCTTTATATGGGTTTCTTCTAAGCAAAAACTTGCATATAACAATTCAGGCAATATTGAGCCCTTTTTTGCTCGTGTAATATTTAACTAACCAGCCCACATATCGAATGAGGGAATAGAGCAAGCTATTGGGGGTTGTGTGAAGTTTACCTTGAAGTGTGTAGTAAAAAATATTTCTTGCTTGCTAAAAATGAACCGAGTGCGAGAGGAGGAAAAGAAAGAGAAGGTTTGATTTCCTCACCTTGTTCATCCTGATTACAACTCTTTTTCAAATGTTTTCCCTTTTTTCCAGCATGAGCAACTAGTATTGATTTTAGTGCACCTATTGCAAGAAAAGCGGGTAAAAGTAAATAGTGAGCAACTATAAGCGGTTTTAAGCAAATCATGTATTGACGAAAAGCTAGTCCTGTCTATCAAGACATGAAAAGTGTTTCATTTTCCTTTCTCCTGCTAATGGCTAATGCACATTCGGAGAAACCCCTTGACAACAAGCTAGTCTTGTCAAGACATGAAAACAAAAAAGAGGAGCCAAGTTCTAGGGTTTGTTTAAGCAAAATCACTATTGGCAGTAAGCAACCCTTGTGTGTTTGAGGCAACTCCTCTTTTTTTGCTGAAACAAAAAAATGAATAGCTTTGTGCGAAGCTTACCGGGAAATGGATGTTCAAGCTTCTTCCTTCGGCGTGTGCACAAAACCTCAAAAAACTTATGCTACAACCAAAATGGTTTGCTTGTTTGGTTGGGTGGACCAAACGAAAACTATTTAAGCGTATGAAATTGGTAGAAAAAAACTATTGAATTTTGGAGATTTAGGCAAGTAATGTTTATATGTAGAGAACATATCCTATTGTAAATATCAAATTTGGTTCCAATTATAAATTAGTTTGTTCTTAAAATGTATCTCTGGGCAACTCACGCCAGCCTCTCTAGCAACCAACTGGCATGGTTTGGGCAAGTTTTGGGCGAACTAAACCCAATAATCCCGGGAGAGGATCTTTGGGCAACTCGCGTCAATATCTCTCGCAACTAAGCATCATGCGTTGGGCAAGTTTTAGACACTTTCTGCTCAAATTGTCGACGATTCTAGTCCCCGCATTCCCACGCCGCAAACCACTCTCACATTCAAAAATCATCAATTCTCACACGGAGCGAGTACTTGCCTAAGTGCTAGTTACAACTTGCCGGTATGCACTAAAAAATTGCCTGAAGAAAAAATAGCTGATTGAGTCCAATGGAGACGGCATATCCATTGGAGATGACCACATTCTCTAGTACATCAAAGGTACACCAACGCATCATGCAATCAGTGTAGCACTAGCATCTGCACATGCTAATAATTCACACAAGGTTTCCTATATACTATGTGCCTGCATAGCTGCACCTCATCTCGTTCTCAAGCCTTTGAACTAGGAAGGAATTTTGCATGCCATCCACATCGGTATCCATGGTGGGCATGCACCTATGAACATGCTGCCACTAGCACAACTAGCTAATTGCTCTTCTCGTAGTGATTTTCTAGCATTATTAGGCAAGTAATGTTTATATGTAGGCAATTTATCCTATTGGGAAATAGCAATGTGAAAACTGAATCAATTTGTTGGTAAAGAATATCTCTGGGGAACTCATGCCAGCATCTCTAGCAAATAACTATCATGAGCTGCGCAAGTTTTAAAGTGTAAAGTTTTGGGCGAAACAAAACCCAACACTCTCAGGAGCAAATCTCCAGGCAACTCACGCCAGCATTTCTAGCAAGTACCTATCATGAGTTGGGCAAGTTTTGAACACTTAATAAATCATAGTGCACATACTTCCACAAAAACAAAACCAACGTGAAATCCCCTTGAAAAACATTTAATTCAACATAGAACTACTCCCAAATCTCCAATACATACTAGAAAATTGACTGTAGGCAACTTTCTGGCATTATTAGGCAAGTTAGTGCAAAATTGTTGACTACAAAAAATGGCTGAAACTCAAATTCACAAAAAAGTAAATAGGTCGCGGGACAGATCATATGCACATAATATTAAGAATGCAGCGACAAAAACTATATTTAGTACATAAATAAGGTAATCAAATCCTCTACTTCCTAGTAAATCTCCAATTTAAAAATGCGAAATGTTGTTAACTACTATAATAGTAATCAAATCAACAACCCTAGAAGGAATGCCATACAGATTGGTTATTTATGTCGGTACCTATGATCCATATTCCACGCCAATAACAAAACCTATTGGAAATACCAACACTTCTGCAAATTAAAATCAAATTTTTGCTAAAAAAATCTCGGCAACTCGCATCAAGATCGCTCACTACTACCTATCCTGCGTCCAAGCAAGTTTTGGGAAAACAAAACCCAACACTCTCGGTGGTAGATCTCTGGACAACTTGGCGCTAGCATCTATAACCATTAACTATCATATGTTTGGGTAAGTTTTGGACACTTCCAGATCAACATTGAATCTCATCATGTCATCAACATCACATAAACACAATTCATGAGTATGTAGATAGACCATATTCACCTCAAGAAGCTCCTGCTTGGCCTCATCCATGCCCCGACATCATCAAATCCTCTTGGGCCGGCGACGCTTGTCTGCACTGCCACCTGCCGGGTTGTGGAGCAGATAGACAGTCCACCACGTCCTCTAGCATCTGACCCAGAAGATTGTATCCACACTGTCAATCCAATCCACGACCCTCACGAAGGCTACGTGAGGATTGAGTGGCCAGGAGATCGAGATTGCGATGGGTCCCGAGGGGCGTGACGGACCCGTCACGGTTGGAATCGTCGGCGGCCTCGAGATGAAGCTGGCCGGCGAGGCAAAGCGGTGGGGCCCAAGACGACGCCAATAGGGAGAAAAGAGCCTGCAGGGCAGCGTCGGCACCGATGCAGAAGCGAGGGGCCGTGTCGTCTTCTTGTGGTGATTCATTGCCGGTCGATGTCGTCGGCCGGTGAAAAACAACTGGCGGGGAGGGCTCGGCTGAGATTTGGCTCGGTGGAGCCGCCGCAAAGGCCGTGTTGGTCGGCGGTCTGATGGATCTTATCGGATCCAGTCCATGGCGGTGCTACACCGTTGAGGTGGAGGCGGATCGGCGTGCTAGGGAGGTGGACGTCCGGTCTTTGGTCGGAGGCGAGGAAGGAGTTGGCGAGGTTGGTAGGAAGGTGGGGCCTCGTCGGCGTCGGTCAAGGCGGGGGCATCGCGGGAGGTGGCTGCGGCGTGGAGGAAGATGCGAGGAGAGAGAGGAGTGGTCGTGGTGCGGCGGAGAGATGCGGTTGTGGATTAGGATTTTTTTTCCTCCGACCAAACGACAGCTGAGACTCACGATATAGATCAGACGATGCGTGAGGTGTGTGCTCGGGAGCTCTAACGAGCACGCGACCACTTTTTAGGATTTAGGTTCTTTATTAGAGTGCTGGGTTTGGATGGAGTTTTTGTTTTGAACACATTTTTGGGCCCAACAGAAAAGCATATGCACAAAATTAGGGTGCCGGGTTTGGATGATGCTTTTTGGATCCTTATTCGGGCCGAAAAGAAAAACATGCACACCAGTGGGTTCAGCGAAGTCCCCGCAGGAAAAAAAGGAGCGGGTTCAGCGAATCGGATCATCACCGTCCGTCTGGCCGATGCGCTCGCGCTCGGCCACCGTCAGATCAGAAACCCTAGCCCCCCAGCTGTATAAAAGAGGGTCCTCGCCCTCATCCCCGTCCCGCGCGCCGATTCCACTAGGTTTTCCAGCTCTCCCGCACCCGCCGCCGCCACCTCCCCACTCCCCACCACCCCCTCAGCCATGGCGGTCGTCGAGCCGGTGCCCGGGGGCGACGTGAAGCTCTTCAACCGCTGGACCTTCGAGGACGTTCAGGTGAGAATGCCCTCGCAACCCCTCCTCCCTTTCCTTGCCCCGGGAGGCGCAGATCTGGGCGGCGGCTAACCGTCGCGGCCGTGTTTTTGCAGGTGAGCGACATCTCGCTGAACGACTACCTCGCGGTGACGTCGATGAAGCACTACACGTTCCTGCCGCACTCGGCCGGCCGCTACTCGGCCAAGCGCTTCCGCAAGGCGCAGTGCCCCATCATCGAGCGCCTCACCAACTCCCTCATGATGCATGGGCGCAACAACGGAAAGAAGATCATGGCCGTCCGCATCATCAAGCACACCATGGAGATCATCCACCTCCTCACTGACGCCAACCCCATCCAGATCATCGTTGATGCCATCATCAACAGGTACCGACCTCCGTCTGTTTGTCCTCTCTGCAGTCTTTTCTCTAGGTGATGATAGTTTGCCGGCAGTGACTAGTATTAGATCCAGGTGAGTTAGTGGTGTTGGTAGTCGAATATCACTGTCAGTTTAATTTGTTTAACTGAAACTGTTGCAGTACCCAGTTTAATTATATTGTCTAGTAGTATAGAATGTTACCAGGTTCATCACTTAGTTGAAATCTTGTACTATGATTTGGATGATAGCCTTGTGGTAATCTGCCAAACGGTTTTGGCAAATTCCTGCTTCATATTAGGCTCTACCACTTTTACTGTTTTGCTTTAGGTGTTTGGGTAATCGATTATCCTTATTAGGTTTAGCGGAACTAAAATTTCTTGCCTTGAAAAGCTCGATTCTGATAGCAGCGCTGAGGAAATTCTAGTGAGTGACAGTGTCCATTCCCAGTGATTTCCTAGATACATGCTTATTTAACTGTGACGTCTGTTGATTTTGTTCAAATTTGGATAATGTAGTTTCTGACTGAGTGCCTTAACGGTAATTGTGAATTTGTGTTGTATCTGGGCTCTTGATTTCTGTATGAACTTTGCTTGATGTGCTATTACCCTGTTGCAGTGGTCCACGTGAGGATGCTACCCGTATTGGGTCTGCTGGTGTTGTGAGGAGACAGGCTGTGGATATCTCCCCCCTGAGGAGGGTGAACCAGGCCATCTACCTTCTGACCACTGGTGCCAGGGAGAGCGCCTTCAGGAACGTCAAGACCATTGCTGAGTGCCTCGCTGATGAGCTGATCAATGCTGCCAAGGGCTCATCCAACAGGTAATACCATAAACCTCACTTCTCTTTGCCTTGTCTGTCAACTTGAATTGAAGATGCGTGAGTACTCATGGATGCTTTAACTTGGTTGCAGCTACGCCATCAAGAAGAAGGACGAGATTGAGCGTGTTGCCAAGGCGAACCGTTAAGATGGATGTGCATCTGAGGGTCTCGTGCTTTTGGCTGGAGATTTTGGAATGAATGTGTTTTACATGATATCTAGAACTGTTTTAGCTATGCTTTAAGTTTGTGATGAAAGAACATTTCAATGTAGCGGCAAGGACTTGCCTGATGCTTGTCTTTATGAAACCAATTCCTGTTCAGACAAATTTGGAGATGTTGAATGAGTCGTTGTGTTCTGTCATGGTATCCCTTATCTAGTTCCGGCAATGCTTATATCACTTTGCAATAGTATGCTACGATTTCATACTTGTCGTAGCAGTCATTACCACAACTTTGGCTTACTGCCTATACCTGATATACTCCCTCTATTTTAATTTACACTGCATATTAGCTTTGTCATTACCACAACCTTTTGTGACTGTTTCTCCTTTTGGTTGCCTTTTGTTTATAGCTCTGTAAACTTCCATCAAGGTAACATAGACACAACCAAATCAATGTCTTTAGCCCCCTGCCTTTTGTGATTGCGTTTGTTATGCTTGTAAGAGATCTAACTCTTGCACAAAATTAGGACGAGGTGAATATGGTTTCTTTGGAGGAACTACTAAAAAGAAAAGCTTGTTTCTCCTTGGAATTATTTGTCGCTCAAACAGGAACGCTTCGAAGGTGTATTCATTTTTCAAAAGGTCACCTTAGTTTCCAAAATAGATGAGTCAACTTTGTACTAACTTTAGTACAAAGTTGAGTCATCTATTTTGGAACAGAGGGAGTATATAAAAATATAAAAGTATATTTCATGGAGAATGTAGTGATAATGATTTGGTAGGCATTGATATTTTTGTCTATAAACTTGGTCAAAGTTAACAACATGAAGAAGTAATACGTGTGCTTTTTGCACTGCGGAAATTCTTCTTTGTGCCGCGTGCAACAAAGCGACTGTTTTGAAGAAAATAAACTGAGCTGGTCTACAAGGAGTAATCGGGTTTGTGTACTCAAATTATTATAGTCTAAGATGTAAAGAGTGATCGCTAGCCAAACAGCGGTTCTATCATGCTCTGTGGCAAACCGTTACTCACAATATTCCCTCTTTCCATGATTAGTTCGGGAAGACGGTAATATCTCTGTCCATGAATAATTCGGGAATCATATTCAATGGGATTGAGCGCTCAGAAGTCACGAGCACAAGAGCCTGTATACAAATTAGTTTCCAGAATCAACCGGCAAAGCGGTTCTAATACCTAAGTTGCGAACGATTCAGTGACAATTTTAGTTGTGGTGAATTTGTGAGGGATGGCATTTTCTTCAGAAGAACCTGAGAAGGCAATTCTCGTTTAAAAATTGTCATTGTTTTATCTCTTCTCGGAACTAAAACTGCCATCAAAGAGGGTTCGCTCGCCACCACCTTCCCAGCGAACATCAGCTGGGTAACATTACCGAAAATAAATAGGCCATACTTTCTTCCTTCTTTGATTATCGTGGAAGATATTCTTTCTACAAGGCGCACCAAAAACCTGATGACAAGTTGTCACTGGATGAAATACCTGCACCACAGAACCAATACACACGGCGGACTTGTCTGCCATTCACTTTCACGCTCGCCTTGCCCGAAGAACGCCATTTTGGTCACACCTTGTGGCGCCCATCCATATAGTGTCGTTCTAGAGCTGTATCTTGCGAATAAGAGACCACATGCTTGCCCTTCGCAATGCCAGCATCTGAATGCTGCTGAATGGGGAGGAGTGAGTTGAGTAATTGAACTAAAACCACGGCAAGTATTTTCGAACAAAGGGAGTAGCTCGCAAGGAATCTTCTCGATCCTTCAACTGAAGGGGGTGGGCTTCTTATGAGTAAGTTCACTATGCACATGCGCACCTGCCATACCACTATTCAATTCACGCTAGGCGCGGAAAATCCATTCCCACACATTTAGCATGAAGAAGCTCAAGTGTTCGGGAGATCCCAAACTTCACATAGCCCGCCAAAGTGTGCGGGCATGAGTCCATCCAATGAAAGCATGAAAGAAGGTATTCTTCCTCTCTAGACCACATAGATCACGCGAGCTAGATTAGTTTCCACCCCGCGCATGCACGGATTCTATTTTCTGTTGGGGGCACTTGAAGCAACTTTCCACTTAATTAGAACTTTAGGTGCAACCGGGCATTGCCATATGAGATTCGAGCCAGGTTGCGGATTGTCGGAGCGCTGCCTCGGGGCAGCAACACCTTGCTGCACATCCATATATAATCTTCGTAGGAGTTTCTTTCGATAGTAACACCTGCTGTTATTTTATTTTATGGATTAAATGCGAATACATCATATCAGATTAGCAGTATTGTATATGTGTAGGTTTGTTTTTATAAGAAAAAGCAAAGAAGGGGAAGTGATGTTCTGCTTTCGGGCGCATATTCACCCGTGCGAACAGTAATTTCTTTTGAAAAGGGAAACCTAATAAAAAACTATTTTGTTTGTGCCAACCATTGTTGAATGTGTTTACCGCGTGCAAAGATTAGTGATGAGAAAGCATTCATGGAGGTCTGGTAAATTGTTCTGATGTTTCCTAAATGCCTAAAAAAGTTGCCCTTTCGGTTTTTTTTGCCCAGGCCTTGACAACTATTTTATCATCACCAAAATTTATATGCTAGTAACCCGCAAAACCTCACTCCCCCAGGCATCCGTCCCGTGGGTGACGGTTAGGTCCCGTGTCTGGCGATTCCTCTAGGCGATCTAGGGTTTCCTCCTCCGCCGCCACTCCTCGCAAGCCGTAGTCTTTCTCGTCGCCGGGCACTGTGCTCTCGCCACGCCGGCTGAGGCTTTCCCCACCCACCACCACAAGCCTTCGTGTGTTTCCCTAGGGCGCGCGGTCGTTCACCACTATTTTTCCTAGGTTTTTGGTCTCCCGGGCGTCAGATCGGGGTGGAGTCGGTGCGTTTCAGGAGATGGAGAAGGTTGTTGAATGATCTGAAGCTTTCGGAGAAGGAGAAGAAGGGTATAAGGATCGGATGGTCGGGATCGGGAAGGCGGGGGTTGTTGAACCACAAGCGCTGGCCAAACTGCTCTCGGAGAAGCCGGCGTTCAGGGAGGCCATGGTGGAGACCCTGGGACGGATCTGGTGCCCCATACGTGGTGTCGACTATGAAGAGGTAGGCAAGAACACATTCCTTTTCACCTTTAGGCAGGAAACAGGAAAGAAGATGGCGCTGGAGGGAGGACCATGGGAGTTCGGGAATGACCTGCTAGTGCTGGAGGATTATGTGCCCAAGAAACGAATAGAGGATTACAAGTTCGATACCATTCCGATCTGGGTGCGCATCCTACAACTGCCACTTGGTTTGATGGATAGAGAGGCTGGAGAGGCCATCAGTGCAGTGATCGGAGAGGTTTTAGATGTGGAAGCATGAGCTGATGGGCGAGCTATGGGGAAGTATTTACGTGTAAAGACGAGGATGAACATAAAGGCCTCGTTGATGAGAGATTTCACTTTAGAGGAAGATGAGGATGGAGATGACCACGGAGGAAAGGATATGGAGGTGTCTGAGGGAGATGAGGAGGATGGGAAAAACTGGTGCCCGTTCGAATACGAGTACCTACCGGACTTTTGTTATATCTGCAGGACAATTGGCCATGTTGACAGAATGTGCAATGAGAAAGCTACCCGGGGTTCGCGAAATCAATTTGGGCCGTGGCTGCGTGCATACATGAAGAACAGGAGATGGGCGGAAGGTAGAGCCAGAGGTGGGGATGGTAGAGCGAGCTCTGGAGGGAGACTGATAACCCACAAGTATAGGGGATCAATTGTAGCCTCTTTCGATAAGTCAGAGTGTCGAACCCAACGAGGAGCTAAAGATAGAACAAATATTCCCTCAAGTTCTATCGATCACCGATACAACTCTACGCACGCTTAGCTTTCGCTTTACCTAGAACAAGTATGAAATTAGAAGTACTTTGTAGGAGTTTTCGGATAGGTTTGCAAGATAATAAAGATCGTGTAAATAAAAAGTAGGGGCTGTTTAGATAAAGACACAATAAAGTAAATATAGCGAGTGTGGAAAAGTGGTGGTAGGAGTTGCAAAATTGTCCCTAAGCAATTGACTACTTTACTAGACCGATAGCAAGTTTCATGTGGGAGAGGCCACTGCTAGCATGTCATCCCTTACTTGGAATTCTATGCACTTATGATTGGAACTATTAGCAAGCATCCGTGAATCGCTAACGTTCATTAAGGTAAAACCCAACCATAGCATTAAGATATATTGGTCCCCCTTCAATCCCGTATGCATCAATTTCTATGCTAGGTTAAAACTTCTGTCACTCTTGCCCTCCAATACATAGTCCTATCAACATACAACTAACCCTATGGTATGATCCACACACACGCTCATATGATGGGCACCAAAGGACAGCAACATAACCACAAGCAAATTAAATCAATCATAGCGATATTACCCTCTCGCTCCGGCTCCCACCCTCGCCTCTCTGCCCCCGCCGGCGGCCACTCCGGCCCCGGCGTCCACCTCTTCCCGCCGGTAGCCGCTCCGGCTCCGGCGTACACTTCACCTCGCCGGTCGCCGCTCCGGCGCAGGCGTCCTCTCCCTCATGGCATATGGTTCGCGCAGCCCGCCCTTCGTCTCGTCGGTGTTTCGTGGGGAGCGTCCGGTGGTTTCGACATGGGGCTCTCCGGCTCTCCGGGCTCGGCTCGCTCCCTCTCGAGCGGCGCGGCCAGGGCGGAGGTCGCGGCTCCGACGCAAGAGGCGGGCTGGCACAAGCCGGGGCCGTCCCGCAAGGCCATGTGGCGGCGTCGGCGTGCGTTCCGGCGCCAGCAGGATGCTGGTGCGCAGGGGCGGCACCAGTCCCCTTCTTCTTCGGAGCGGAGGCTGATTCCTCCAGATCTTTACGGGCTCTGTTTTCGCTGTTTCGAGGAGGGGCATTGGAGACAAGATTGCAAGAATGAACCACTCTGCATCAGGTGCGGGCTGTCGGGGCACGTCTCCTCCCACTGCTCGATGCCGCGCAGCCCCATCTCGGAGGATGAACTCCAGAGGGCGGTGATCGAGAAGGTGTCTCGGGCCAGGCGCTCGCCACAGATGGATGCTGGCATGGTGAGGAGGTTGCAGGAGCCTAGGCAGGGCGCACCTCAGGTGCTGCTCTCGCCAGTTGCGCCCAACCCCTTTCCCATGGTGCCGGCTCCTGATGCGGGGCTGGCAGCCTCGCCGGAGGTTTGCATCCTACATCGGTCGCCGGGGATGGACGACCTGGAGCGACGGCTGCAGCTTGCCGTGGTGGCTTATGTGGGCGGATCCAGGCCCTGGGTGTCATGCGAGGAGGCGGCAGAAGCGATTTCGGCCTGTCTGGACATTCCGCGGCATCGATTTTCCGTCCACAAGTACTTCCCAGAGGATTTCTTGGTTGTGTTTGCATCTCATGAGATCAGGAACAAAGCGCTGGCTGGTCTGGCAGTCAAGCTTCGCGGAGTACAATTTCACATCAAGCCCTGGCTGCGTCAAGCTCAAGCTAAGTCGAAGATCATGCGTGTACAAGTGGATGTCTTGATCGAAGGGGTGCCGTCGCATGCGTGGACAAGGGACACGGTGGCGGAGTTACTGGGGAATGCGTACTTGATTGACAGCCTTGCGCCGGAGACTGAGAGCCGTGAAGACTTATCCTTGTTCAAGCTCCGCGCTTGGTGTGTGGATCCGGAGGAGGTTCCGGTGTTTCGGCGCCTTTGGTTGCCGGAGCCTGAGCCGGCGCAGTTCGACCCGGCCGCGCGTCGCCAGTCCTTCAGGCAGCTGCTGGAGTATCCAGCCTTCATCCACATTGGCAGGATGCGGGATTTCAATGCGCCGGAGCTGTGGCGCCGGGACTCAAACTCTGATGATGGCAGTAGGAAAAGCGGCTTGCCGGACAGTTCGGGAGGGTCTGCCGCTGGTGGCGATTGGGTAGTGCAGCCATGGATGAGGGGTGTGTGTGATAGCCGTGGGGCTGGCCGGAGAAGCTCAGGGCCGGCCGATGGAGCTAGCGGCGGAGCTGGAAGATCGTACCGTCAGGCGCTGGAAGGACGGGTGGGGCCATCGGCTTGGCGCCTGCCCCCCATGACGTTTGCGGATTCTTCGGGTGCGTTGGGATCAGTGGGGTCCCACCAAAGGACAGTCGTTGGTGCGACCAGGAATTCAAACGGGTTGGCTCCGGCGGTGGAAGCGGCAAGACCAGTAGAGGAGACAGCTGGAAAGATCGCCATAGGATCCCGAGGCGAGTTGGTGGGCAGCAAGACCAGCGACCAAGCTGAAGCGAACAGGAGGACCAATCTGGAAGCAACGCCAGACCGGGCCACTCACGCCCCCAATCCCGAGGCAGATACGGTGGTGGTTGAACTCGCGGGGCCCGAGGTAGAGAGAGCGGCTTTGCTGGTGGAACAGGCAGGGAATCTGGCTGCGGGCGCGGCTTTGGAGACAGTGATGGGGCCGGTCTTGACATCTGGCAATGAGGTGGTGGACCAGGCCACACTACATGATGCGGTCCAGACGTAGGAGCTGATTTTGGAGGGACCGGCGCAGATTGAGCACGCGGTTCCTTCCGTGCCAGGAAGTGACTATCTAGACGTGCAGGCCCTGATACGTCCATTTTGCATCATGCTTTTATATCGATATCTATTGCATTATGGGCTGTTATTTCACGTTATGTCACAATACTTATGGCTATTCTCTCTTATTTTACAAGGTTTACATGAAGAGGGAGAATGCCGGCAGCTGGAATTCTAGGCTGGAAAAGGAGCAAATATTGGAAACCTATTCTATGCAACTCCAGAAGTCCTGAAACTCCACGAAATATCTTAAAATAAATAAAGAAAAATCGTCGCCAAAGATGAAGGCCAGGGGGCCCACACCCTGCTCACGAGGGTGGGGGGCGCGCCCCCCTACCTCGTGGGCCCCCTGGTGGCTCTACGATGCCAATCTTCTCTTATATGAAGTCTTTCGATGAGAAAAAAACAAGAGGCAACCTTTCGGGACGAGACTCCGCCGCCACGAGACAGAACCAATCTAGGGCTCCGTGAGCTGTTACTCGCCGGGGACACTTCTCCGGAGGGGGAAATCATCGTCATCATCATCACCAACGCTCCTCTCATCGGGAGAGGGCAATCTCCATCAACATCTTCACCTGCACCATCTCATCTCCAAACCCTAGTTCATCTCTTGTATCCAATTCTTGTCTCCAAGTCCGGATTGGTGCTAGTAGGTTGCTAGTAGTGTTGATTACTCCTTGTAGTTGATGCTAGTTGGTTTATTCGGTGGAAGATCATATGTTCAGATCCTTTATGCATATTATTACCCTCCGATTATGAACATGAATATGCTTTGTGAGTAGTTACGTTTGTTCCTAAGGACAAGGGAGAAGTCTTGCTACTAGTAGTCATGTGAATTTGGTATTCGTTCGATATTTTGATAAGATGTATGTTGTCTAGCCTCTAGTGGTGTTATGTGAACGTCGACTACATAACACTTCACCATTATTTGGGCCTAGAGGAAGGCATTGGGAAGTAATAAGTAGATGATGGGTTGCTAGAGTGACGTAAGCTTAAACCCTAGTTTATGCGTTGCTCGTAAGGGATGATTTGGATCCATATGTTTCATGCTACGGTTAGGTTTACCTTAATACTTTTGTTGTAGTTATGATGCTTGCAATAGAGGTTAATCATAAGTGGGATGTTTGTTCAAATAAGAACAACACCCAAGCACCGGTCCACCCACATATCAAATTATCAAAGTACCGAACGCGAATCATATGAACGTGATGAAAACTAGCTTGACGATATTCCCGTGTGTCCTCTGGAGCGTTTTCCTATTATAAGAGTTTTTACAGGCTTGTCCTTTGCTACAAAAAGGATTGGGCCACCTTGCTGCACTTTATTTACCCTTGTTACTTGTTGCTCGTTACAATTTATCTTATCACAAAACTATCTGTTACCACTTATTTCAGTACTTGCAGAGAATACCTTGCTGAAAACCGCTTATCATTTCCTTCAGACCCTATATTGTTGATTCTAAAGTAACTATTCACACTGACCATGCTGCTATTAAATATCTTATGGAAAATAAAGATGATAAACCTAGACTTATTAGATGGGTTCTCTTGCTGCAAGAATTTGATTTGCATATTGTCGATAGAAAAGGAGCTGAGAACCCTGTTGCAGATAACTTATCTAGGTTAGAGAATTTTCTTGATGACCCACTACCTATTGATGATAGCTTTCCTGATGAACAATTAAATGTCATAAGCACTTCTCGTAGCACTCCATGGTATGCTGATTATGCTAATTATGTTGTTGCTAAATTTATACCATCTAGCTTCACATACCAACAAAAGAAAAAATTCTTTTATGATTTGCGACATTACTTTTGGGATGACCCACATCTTTATAAAGAAGGAGTAGAGGGTGTTATTAGACGTTGTGTGCCTGAGCATGAACATGAACAAATCCTACGCAAGTGTCACTCCGAAGCTTATGGAGGACACCACGTTGGAGATAGAACTGCACATAAGGTATTGCAATCCGGTTTTTATTGGCCTACTCTCTTCAAGGATGCCCGTAAGTTTGTTTTGTCTTGTGACGAATGTCAAAGAATTGGTAATATTAGTAGGCGTCAAGAAATGCCTATGAATTATTCACTTGTTATTGAACCATTTGATGTTTGGGGCTTTGATTATATGGGACCTTTTCACGCCTCTAATGGATATACACATATTTTAGTTGCTGTTGATTACGTTACTAAGTGGGTAGAAGCTATTCCAACTAGTAGTGTTGATCACAATACCTCTATTAAAATGCTTAAGGAAGTTATTTTTTCGAGGTTTGGAGTCCCTAGATATTTAATGACTGATGGTGGTTCACACTTTATTCATGGCGCTTTCCGTAAAATGCTTGCTAAATATGACGTTAATCATAGAATTGCATCTCCTTATCACCCGCAGTCTAGTGGTCAAGTAGAATTGAGTAATAGAGAGCTCAAATTAATTTTGCAAAATACTGTTAATAGGTCTAGAAAGAATTGGTCCAAGAAACTTGATGATGCATTATGGGCCTATAGAGCTGCATATAAGAATCCTATGGGTATGTCTCCGTATAAAATGGTTTATGGAAAAGCATGCCACTTACCTCTCGAACTAGAACATAAGGCATATTGGGCTATTAAAGAGCTCAACTATGATTTCAAACTTGCCGGTGAGAAGAGGTTATTTGATATTAGCTCACTTGATGAATGGAGAACCCAAGCTTATGAAAATGCTAAGTTGTTCAAAGAAAAAGTTAAAAGATGGCATGACAAAAGGATACAAAAGCGTGAGTTTAATGTAGGTGATTATGTATTGCTATACAACTCTCGTTTAAGATTTTTTGCAGGAAAACTTCTCTCTAAATGGGAAGGTCCCTACGTTATCGAGGAGGTCTATCGTTCCTGTGCCATAAAAATCAACAACTTCGAAGGCACAAATCCGAAGGTGGTAAAAGGTCAAAGAATCAAACATTATATCTCAGGTAATCCCATAAATGTTGCAACCAATATTATTGAAACCGTAACCCCGGAGGAATACATAAGGGACACTTTCCAAAACGTTTCAGACTCCGAAAAGGAATAGGTATGTGGTACGGTAAGTAAACCGACTCCAAAACAATTTTTAAGGAAATATTTCTCTGTTTTGGAATATTTAGAAAAATAGAAAAATAAGTGGAAGTCCGGGAAGGACACGAGAGCCCCACGAGGGTGGTGGGCGCGCCCTACCCCCGTGGGCGCGCCCCCTACCTTGTGAGCACCTCGTGTGCCCTCCGGACTCCGTTTTCTTGCACGATACATATTTTGGTCGGTAAAAATTCATTATATATTCTCCTGAAGGTTTTGACTCCCTATCACGCAATTATCCTCTGTTCTTGTTTCGAGCTGTTTCGTCAGGTTGTCAAGGCCGGGCATCATGTCCCCCTCCTCCGACAATGGTGACAAAGATGCTTGGCTAATGAAGATAGAGCTGAAGAGGGAAGAACCCATGGAGATCAACAAGGATGAAAGGATCAAGGAGGCCACGGAGGACCAAGCTCCGACAACAGAAGATACCCTCCATCTTGATCACAACTTTCTCACCCCAACTGAAATCGAAGCTTTCAAGATGATTGAGTTAGCTCGTATTCAAAACAAGTATCTCACAAGTGAAAATATTTTGTTGAAGGAGCATATTGTTGCACTCAAGGGCATTATCCGCAAGCTGGAGGACCTCTTACGCTCGAGGTGCGACTATCCATCACCTCCACCATCACCGAAAAGAAGGAGACATAATCACATGGGTATGGGCACTATGGCAACTGCCAAGCTTGGGGGAGGTGCCCCGGTATCGTATCACGATCACAACTCCTATCTTTACCGTTTTTCTTAGTTCGATCCTGTAACATCCCAAAATTCTAAATTTTGGAATGTTATAAACAAATAGATAGATTTGATTGATTGCTTGATTGATTGACTGAAAGTGAGTGAATTCGAAACTTTTTGAAAGTTAGATGAGAGGGAATTAAAGGACTTTACAATACTTTCATTTTTTATTTTATGTTATTCTTGAATTCAAATTCTTTTCATAACAAAAAACTGTAGAGTTGATGACATGACTTATTCAGTTTATTTAAATGACAAGGGTGTTGAAAATATTTGAATTTCATTTGGAAAACATTTCCAATTCTGAAACTTTATGCAACTCGATGATTTTCACGAGCGAAGATAAAATGACTTCTTCAAAACATATGAAATATGAGTTGGGAGTTTCAAAGAATTAAATTCAAAGTTCCATTGAATTATTTTCAATTTGGAGTTATTTGAGTTTTATTCAAATTATTTTTCTCCAAAAATAAAATACATAGAAAATAGGGTAACATGATTCCCTACAACAGAAAATTGGAGAGGAATAAATTGAATTCATTTTGGTATTTTTAAAATAATTTTTATTGAATTTTATTAGAGCTGAAGCACTGTTTGTTTTATTTGAATTTGTGTATATTTTATTTGAAGCTAAAATAATGTCCATGTTATAGAAAATCTTTTTCTGCAAATTTTGATATATTATATGCCTATATAAAAGTTTTACTCATTTTATTTTTTTTTATTTTAAGTTCTCCTAAAATTTTGTTTAAAAAAAAAAACTGCAGCGCCTTGGGCCAAAGGCCCAAGCCGCCTAGGAGCCACCGGCCGGCCACGAGGCCACAACGCCCACGCGCGCACCAAGGGAGGGAGCCGTTCCTTTTCTCCTTTTCCCAAGTCCTAGTAGGACTCTTTTCCTACTTCGTTTATTCCGTATCTATTCCTAGATCTATTCCTCTTGTTTCCTAATCCTAATCTATTTCTTGCCCCCTACCCCAAGCAAAACCCCTCCCCTCCCCAATATAAATACCCAAGCACCCCTCACTCCTCCAACACATCAAATCAACTCTCCTCTCCTCTCCTCCTCCGCAGCAGCACCATAGCCGCCGCCGCCGCCATAGCCGCGCCGCCGCCGCCCCACACCGCGCCGCCCCACACCGCCGCCGCCACTTGCCGCCGCGCCTCACGCCGCCACCGCCGAGCCCTCGCCTTCGAGGTACTAGCCTCACAGGCCACGCTTTTCTAGATCGGTTTTCTAGATCGGTTTCCGTTCCGCTTTCTAGATCGGTTTTCGTTTCGCTTTGTTTCCTTTCCAAACCCTAGATCGGTTTTCTCGCCGGTTTTCTTTCCGGTTTTGTTTAGCGGCGTTCGCTCGATAGATTTTTCTTTTATTTTTAATTCCCGTCGTGACCTATCCGTAGTCCCTAATCTTCAAACGCTCATAACTTTTTACTCGTAAGTCGGAATCCAACGAAACCAACGCCCACTTCTTCGTTATTTATCCTCTATCCAGTAATCCAACTCAAACATGTTTTTGAATTTTAAAATTTGAATTAGATCAGATTTGAATTCAAACTTCGTTTGAGCATAACTTGAGTTTTATAACTCCGTTTGAGTTCATTCTTTTTGCAAATCAAAGCTCTTGACCTAAACTTTCTGATAAGGCCAAATACACATAGTTTTGGTACTGTTAGAAATTGTTTTATGCTGCAAGAGTTATTGGATTTGGTTTTGACGTTCCGAATTGTTTCTTCGTTCTTTCCGATCTTTTGAGTGATTGCTTATGTGTGGTTACTATTGCTTGATTACGATAGATTGACCGGAGTGTGACGAGTAGAACTATCAAGAGTTTTGAGTGCGAATCATCTTCATCAACTTTGCAGGCAAGTAACACTTTGATCATACTCTTCTCATACCCAGTTTTTATGCATTAGATCTATTCCTCAAACACTTGCATGATTAGGATCTAATTAAATTGTGGGATGGGAAGTAGATTGAGGTAGTACCTATTACCTGTTTTACTTATGAAACCTTGGGAGTTACTTCTACGTTTGCTTATTATGCCATGCTATGCCGATGAGACGTGGATTGGGTGAGTGAATATCCATGATGATGTGAGATTGTTAATTAATGGCTTATCTAAGGTGGCAACTTAAACACACATCCGGGTGGATTGAGGCACTGGTTTCTATCGAGACTTGCCTGTATTTCTTCGGACCGCCACCAGTGCTCAAAGGGATCATGAGATTATTCAAACTAGAAACTTCCGTGTGCAGCCACAAGCCATTATGGGCTCTGGCGTAGTTGACTAAGTTGTGCGAACTCTTACGGGCAGACTAGCGGATGTAGGGGATGTAGGTTGGTACGGTCTACCCACATGTAAGGTGCTAAGCGCTTACGAAAGACTATGTCTCGGTCATCCGTTTCTCAAACACCATGTAGTGCGAGAAACCAAACGGAGGCGATCGAGTCTTGTGGGGAAAAGTGCGCAAACCTCTGCAGAGTGTACAAACTAATCATGGTTAGCCGTGTCCCCGGTCATGGACAATTTTGAGTATCTAGTACCTGGATATCCTGTTGATCTCATCACGTTACTTAATATATAAATTGTTTGGGTTTAATGAGTACTTTTAATTGGGATTGAGGATGCTGTCAACCATTCTCAATGTTTAACAACCACCATGATAGTTAAATAAATTTATTCCTTTGCAGTAGGGAAAAATTGGCTTTTCGCAAAACCTTATAACTATAGAGCTTTTCCACCAGCCATATATGCATGTAGTATAGGCTTATTTCTTCATTACTCTCTATGTGTTACATTGCCAAACATATTCCATGTGCTTGACCGTTTCGGGCTGCAACTTTTCATGTTGCGCACTTCTCGCATTTACGAGTAAGTGATACGTTAGGGTTACGATTTCCTATACTCAACTTTGCCGTTGGTGTTGATGGGAATCCACAACCTTGTTGCTTCCGCTATATTTGGATCGAGGTAATAGTATTTACACTACTTTATACATGTGATTTACCTCTGTTATAAATCCTTCGAGTAATCGTGTGTGTCAAAGATACCGATCCGTGGATGACACGAAGCACAGAGACTTGATCCATTTGGGTCGGGTCGCTACAAGATGGTATCGAGCACATGTTGACCGTGGGACGTGACCCTAGAAACCGACAAGCCCATAGGAAAGATTTTTCTCTACAACTTCCTTTTCAAAAGATCTTTTACCTCTCTTCTCTTCTGAGCTTATTCAAATATTCCCTTTTAGTGAGACCATACCCCTTTTCCCTTTTGACCACTCGAAGATTTGACTGATGAGACCACTCCAAGGAGACAAGATAACGGACAACTAAGACCATTTGGAATGAAGAGGACTTTACCGTGTAAATGGAAACTACAACTGTTGAAGACTCCGAAGACTTGGAGAAATTGAAGGCTTTGAAGAAATCCCAGATTTTATGACCTAGGAAGGTTACGCTTATGGAACTTGGCAGACTATGGAAGTTATCAATAACCGAGATCAAGGTGTATCGGAGAAAGACCGAACATGGAGCATTAGAATTCAAAGCTTTGTCAGAAAACCCTAAGGCAGGAGATATCAACTATGGAATGATAGCTCATGAAAATGACAAGAGCAGAAACACGCTATCCATGATGTTATCGCCGCCTATGCTATTGTCACCGCGTCGGAGTTAAGCATGCAGATGCATGGAAGGATTGGATGGTAGAAAGCGATGGAGCATCTATCTCGCAAACGTTGGAGTTTTAACCTTAGCTGGTGTATCACCGTGATCCGGAGTATTACATGAAGAAGTTTAAGGTGGATCTGCAGGAAGCGCATTTGATAAGGAAGCGGTTCGTGAAGAACTCGGGACCCGTGGTGAAAGTAGACAAGATGAAGGAGCAAAACATCGAGATACCGGAGATTTGACAAGAATCGAAGGACAGTAGGATCATGGATCATGTCAAGGATGTTGAAACCGGCAGTTGGAACGTAACTCCGTAAATATTGAAGGACGTCGCGAGAGACTTGGCGTCAGCCAACAGAGATGATCCGCAAAAGAACTTGAGAAGGACAAGCATGATCAAGGAGCCATCGGAGACATGATCAAGATTGGAAGAGTTTGATGACTTTGAAGATTTATTGACCATTAGAAGACCAAACCACATTACGCATTTCCACGTTAGATGCGACGATTGTGAGCTGTCATTTGTTTGATGTTTTTCCGACAGCCACAATAAAATCTGTCTTTTCAAAACTTTTGTTTGCATTGTGTGTATCCCTCCCTGTCTATCTCTCTTATCTCACCCCAAAACCCATGGACCCAATAGAGGATGAATGGAGATGAGATTATATTTTACGGACCGATGAGTCAATTGGAGATGCACCGATGGATTTAGAACATGGAAGATCATATGACGAATAACACTATAGCTGGAAAGTATATGGCCCAACATGCTCTTGAGTGCTTTGAAAGAGGTGCTGCTATTTGGTGGAGGATGTACCAAACCATCAATGGATTGCAAAGAGTAACCACTTGGGAGGAATTTAAGTTGACTTTGCTAAAGTCTCGGTTTGTGACCCAGAAGTTGAAGCCTTATGGAAAGGATATGAAGAAACCTTGTGCGTGCAAGCCTTGTGGAGAAATAGGATACAACCATAAAGAAAACAAGGATGAATACCCTCATAAGCGAGAGGATTACCAAAGGAGTTAGCCGAGAATTTTTCAGGAACTTCGATTGGAGATTGTTCCCAAAGGTTTTGTTGCAGCAATGGAAGTTCAGTCTGCATTGCTGGGTAAAGATCCTGAAGCTCAGAAGTATGACAAAGAGATTGCTGAGATAAAAGAGAGGATGAGTAAAGGAAAGGCCAAAGGTTTTCGTAAGGATGAGCACGACACCTTATTGGTTGAGGACAGTGTACATATACCCAATAATGCAAAGATCAGGAAGTTAATACTTCAGGAGGCTCATGACTCACCATACTCGATTCGCCCTGGAAACACCAAGATGTATTCGGATTTGAAGGAGTGTTTCTGGTGGACTGGTATGAAGAAGGATATTGCCGAGTATGTAGTCGTAGGTGACGTATGTCGAGAGTGAAGGAAGAGCATCGAAGCTAGTCGAGTACTACAACCTATGCTAATACCTGAATGGAAGCGAGGATAAGCTTGGCATGGATTTCATTACCAGATTTCCCAGAACCCGAACGGGATATGATTCTATCTGGGTAGTAGTTTATTCGCTTGATCAAAGTGGCTCGCTTTATCCCAGAGAAAACCACCTATACAAGTGCGAAGTTGTCCAAGATATATATTTGAGAAAGGATCGTATGTCTGCATGGAGTTTCGAGGACCATCGTAGAGGAACACAGTTTACCTCAAAGTTTTGGAAACAGCTGCACCGGACTTTGGATACTAGGCTAGAGTTCAAGATGACCTTTCATCCGCAGACGGATGGATAAATCAAGAGAGTCAATCAGATACCGGAGGACATGTTGAGAGCGTGTGCGCTAAATTTTGGATCTAGTAGTGATGATAATCTACCTTACGCTGAGTTCTCATACAACAAAGGTTACCAAGTCAGTTTGAAGATGGCCCTTTTGAAGCTTTGTATGGGAGAAGGAGCCAGACATCGTTGATGTGGTATGAAGTTGGAGACCGTCAGTTGTTTGGACCAAATGTGATCAAGGATTTGTAAGGGAATGTTAAGTTGATTCGAGATAGACTGAAGGTAGCTCAGTCCAGGCAGAATAGTTATGCATACTCAATAACGCAAGAAGGTAGTCGATAAAACCGAAACAGAGAATATCTTCGTGTGCCCCTCTGTGAGGAGTTAATCGATTTGGAGTTAAGGGAAAGTTAGCCCCGAGATTTGTAGGACCATACCGAGTTGGAACGTATGGGAGAAGTTACCAACAAGTTGGAGTCACCCGAAGGACTGTCAAGAGTTCATGATGTGTTTCATGTTTCCCAGTTGAAGAAGTGCCATGCAGAGATGGCCAATATTCCCCTGTAAGGACGCTTGACCGTGGAAGGGATAATGATGTTCCGCGAAGTGGAGTACGGACTTCATAAGTATAAGTTTTTATCTCGGTATGTGGGACATCCCACGAGGATGAAGAGATGAAGTACTATTGGATATAAAGGAGGTAGAATGTTGATTGTGGAGCAACTGTAACTCCATGCTGAGTCTGAGTAATCACGTTTTAATTCGGTGCCAATAAAAGGAAGGAAGACATTACAATTGGATGGATTTTAAGTATACTGAAAGTTGAAGGTTGGAATAAAGATCAGTTGCCCTGATGAGGTGTTCAAGGATTACAAGTGAGGAGATGGGTCATAACCCACAGGCCCCAGGACCTACCAAGAAGCAAGCACACTCTTGCTGAAGGAAAAACCCTGGAAGAAGTTACGACTTGTATTAACCGACGATTCTATAGGAGTTTATGCAAAACCTGAGAGTTGTTAAGGAACGATAGATGTTTGTTTGGCCTGCAGAATCAATGGATTTTCCGAATTTGGTTCGTCGACAAGAGAAATTCTGCAATGCTTGTGAGGATGACAGAGTGTTAGAATGCGAGATTCGCTAAACCATGTACAAGGTAATGATTTGGGTGCGGGATGGATTGATCACCATACCGACTTACTCTTATTATTCGCTTTGCTATATGGGATAGTAAATCTGAGTGACTTACCTATAGTAGAGAGACGACGATCAAAACCTTGTTTGAACCTTAGAATGGCATAAGTATTTCCCTTATACAAGGCAGTTGTTGCCAACCGTAGGATATACTGTGAGGTTCAACCCAGACCCGTTTTCTGCAGGAGAAACCATAAATTGTTGACCACCATGAGATATCGATAGTTGTTTAGAATTGGCGCCCGGACACATCGACTAAGAAGACCCGCCTCTAATAACCTTACCCAGAGTAAAGGGCAAAAGATTTGAGGAAAAGGTTATGCCACTACCGGAAGAGCCCAGAGAAGGAATTATCCTTAAGATCTAAGAAGACCGACACTGTCAGTAATAAGGATGGAGTATATAAGTTTTGATGGAACCGTAACCATGCTTCTAAGGGTGGTAGCACCCGAGACCCCGGAGACGATCGATGGATTTTGAGAAGACCCCCAAACCATAACCTATTTCTTTCTAGCCTCTCCGAATCTCGAGGACGAGATTCATTTTAAGGGTGAAGTTTGTAACATCCCAAAATTCTAAATTTTGGAATGTTATAAACAAATAGATAGATTTGATTGATTGCTTGATTGATTGACCGAAAGTGAGTGAATTGAAACTTTTTGAAAGTTAGATGAGATGGAATAAAAGGACTTTCCCAAACTTTCATTTTTCTTTTATGATCTTCGAGAATTCAAATTCTTTTCATCACAAAACCACGGAGAGAAGATGACATGACTTCTTCCATTTATTTAAATGACAAGGGTGTTGAAAATATTTGAATTTCATTTGGAAAACATTTCCAATTCTGAAACTTTATGCAACTCGATGATTTTCACGGCGAAGATAAAATGACTTCTTCAAAACATATGAAATATGAGTTGGGAGTTTCAAAGAATTAAATTCAAAGTTCCTTTGAATTATTTTCAATTTGGAGTTATTTGAGTTTTATTCAAATTATTTTTCTCCAAAAATAAAATACATAGAAAATAGGGTAACATGATTCCCTACAACAGAAAATTGGAGAGGAATAAATTGAATTCATTTTGGTATTTTTAAAATGATTTTTAGTGAATTTTATTAGAGCTGAAGCACTATTTATTTTATTTGAATTTGTGTATATTTTATTTGAAGCTAAAATAATGTCCATGTTGTAGAAAATCTTTTTCTACAAATTTTGATATATTATATGCCTATATAAAAGTTTTAGTCATTTTGTTTTTTTTAGTTTAAGTTCTCTGAAAATTTTGTTTAAAAAAAAAAAGCTGCTGCGCCTTGGGCCAAAGGCCCAAGCCGCCTAGGAGCCACCGGCCGGCCACGAGGCCACAACACCCACGCGCGCACCAAGGGAGGGAGCCGTTCCTTTTCTCCTTTTCCCAAGTCCTAGTAGGACTCTTTTCCTACTTCGTTTATTCCAGATTCTATTCCTAGATCTATTCCTCTTGTTTCCTAATCCTAATCTATTTCTTGCCCCTACCCCAAGCAAAACCCTCCCTCCCCAATATAAATACCCAAGCACCCCTCCTCCAACACATCAAATCAACTCTCCTCTCCTCTCCTCCGCAATGACTTAGCCATAGCGCCGCCCGCCGCCCGCCGCCCACACCGCCCGCCGCCCCACACCGCCGCCACTTGCCGCCCGCCACCGCCGGAGCCTCGCCTCTTCGAGGTACTAGCCTCAAGGCCGCGTCACGCTTTCTAGATCGGTTTTCTAGATCGGTTTCGCCCGCTTTCTAGATCGGTTTTTCGTTTCGTTTCCTTTCCAAACCCTAGATCGGTTTTCTCGCGGTTTTTCTTTCCGTTTTGTTTAGCGGCGTTCGCTCGATAGATTTTTCTTTTATTTTTAATTCCCGTCAGGGACCTATCCGTAGTCCCTAATCTTCAAACGTTCATAACTTTTTACTCGTAAGTCGGAATCCAACGAAACCAACGCCCACTTCTTCGTTACGATCTCCTCTATCTAGTAATCCAACTCAAACATGTTTTTGAATTTTAAAATTTGAATTAGATCAGATTTGAATTCAAACTTCGTTTGAGCATAACTTGAGTTTTATAACTCCGTTTGAGTTGATTCTTTTTGCAAATCAAAGCTCTTGACCTAAACTTTCTGATAAGGCCAAATACACATAGTTTTGGTACTGTTAGAAATTGTTTTATGCTGCAAGAGTTATTGGATTTGGTTTTGACATTTTCCGAATTGTTTCTTCGTTCTTTCCGATCTTTTGAGTGATTGCTTATGTGTGGTTACTATTGCTTGATTACGATAGATTGACCGGAGTGTGACGAGTAGAACTATCAAGAGTTTTGAGTGCGAATCATCTTCATCAACTTTGCGGGCAAGTAACACTTTGATCATACTCTTCTCATACCCAGTTTTTATGCATTAGATCTATTCCTCAAACACTTGCATGATTAGGATCTAATTAAATTGTGGGATGGGAAGTAGATTGAGGTAGTACCTATTACCTGTTTTACTTATGAAACCTTGGGAGTTACTTCTACGTTTGCTTATTATGCCATGCTATGCCAAGAGACGTGGATTGGGTGAGTGAATATCCATGATGTATGTGAGATTGTTAATTAATGGCTTATCTAAGGTGGCAACTTAAACACACATCCGGGTGGATTGAGGCACCTGGTTTCTATCAGGACTTGCTCAGTATTTCTTCGGACCGCCACCCGTGCTCAAAGGGATCATGAGATTATTCAAACTAGAAACTTCCGTGCAGCCACAAGCCATTATGGGCTCTGGCGTAGTTGACTAAGTTGTGCGAACTCTTACGGGCGGACTAGCGGATGTAGGGGATGTAGGTTGGTACGGTCTACCCACATGTAAGGTGCTAAGCGCTTAGAAAGACTATGTCTCGGTCATCCGCTTTCTCAAACACCATGTAGTGCGAGAAACCAAACGGAGGCGATCGAGTCTTGTGGGGAAAAGTGCGCAAACCTCTGCAGAGTGTACAAACTAATCATGGTTAGCCGTGTCCCGGTCATGGACAATTTTGAGTATCTAGTACCGGATATCCTGTTGATCTCATCAACGTTACTTAATATATAAATTGTTTGGGTTTAATGAGTACTTTTAATTGGGATTGAGGATGTCATCAACCATTCTCAATGTTTAACAACCACCATGATAGTTAAATAAATTTATTCCTTTGCAGTAGGGAAAAATTGGCTTTTCGCAAAACCTTATAACTATAGAGCTTTTCCACCAGCCATATATGCATGTAGTATAGGCTTATTTCTTCATTACTCTCTATGTGTTACATTGCCATATTCCATGTGTCTTGACCGTTTCGGGCTGCAACTTTTCATGTTGCGTACTTCTCGCATTTACGCAGTAAGTGATACGTTAGGGTTACGATTTCCTATACTCAACTTTGCCGTTGGTGTTGATGGGAATCCACAACCTTGTTGCTTCCGCTATATTTGGATCGAGGTAATAGTATTTACACTACTTTATACATGTGATTTACCTCTGTTATAAATCCTTCGAGTACTGTGTGTGTCAGCATACCGATCCAGGGATGACACGAAAGCACAGAGACTTGATCCATTCGGGTCGGGTCGCTACAGATCCTATTAGTAGTATCTTGATCCAGTAGAATAAAGATTATGGCATGATCTTGTTTTGAGTTTTGCTTTATGATCCATCTATGTAATCGAGTCCGTGAGCTATATATATAATAAAGATTAGTGTTGAGTCAAGGGCTTGATTATTTAGCCATGATCTTGGGTGGATAATAGAAAGAAAAAGAAAAAGAATAAAAAGAAACAAAGAGTTCATATTGATCTTATTGAAAGTAATGACTTCACATAGAAAGAGTATGATGATTAAAAGTTGTTGGGAGTTGGCAAATATAGCTTTGGTCATTGTTGCAATTAATAGGAAGTAATAAGGAGAGAGAGGTTTCACATATAGATATATTATCATTGACATCTTTTATGATTGGGAGCACTCATTAAAATACAACATTCTAAAGAGTTGATGTTGGACAAGGAAGACAACGTGATGAGTTATGTTTTCTTATATCTGAGATAAAGTATGTTGTCATGGATCCTCTAACATGTTGAGCTTGCCTTTCCCCCTCATTCTAGCCAAATTCTCAGCACCAAGTAGAGATACTACTTGTGCTTCCAAATACCCTTAAACTAGTTTAGCCATGAGAGTCCACCATATCTACCTATGGATTGAGTAAGATCCTTCAAGTAAGTTGTCATCGGTGCAAGCAATAAAAATTTCTCTCTAAATAAGCATGACTTATTAGTGCAGAGAAAATAAGCTTTGTACGAACTTGTTGTGGAAGTAATAAAAGCGACAGACTGCATAATAAAGTTCCACGTACAAGGGGCAATATAAAGTGACGTTCTTTTGCATTAAGATTTTGTGCATCAACCATAAAAGCGCATGGCAAACTCTGCTTCCCTCTGCGAAGGGCCTATCTTTTATTATTATCTTCTACCTTATGCAAGAGTCACGGTGATCTTCACCTTTCCTTTTTTATTTTATCCTTTGGAAAGCCCAGCATGTTGGAAAGAACATGATATACATATCTAATTGGATGTAGGGGAGCATTAATTATTATTGTTGACATTACCCTTGAGGTAAAAAGTTGTGGGGCAAAACTACAAGCCCCTATCTTTCTCTATGTTTGATTAAAACTCCGTAACCACAAGTATTGCGTGAGTGTTAGCAATTATGAAGGGCTAAATGATAGTTGAGTATGTGGACTTGCTTTTAAGCTCTGACATAGACTCTTTCCGATGTTATGATAAATTGCAATTGCTTCAATGACTGAGGTTATAATTTGTTGGTGCCCAATAAGGTTTCTAATTCATACTTTTGCATTGTGAAAAGATCATCACTTGAACATAAGTAATCGTATGACAAAATCTATATATGTTGTTGTTATGAGAATAATCATGATGCCTTCATGTCCGTATTTTATTTTTATCGACGCCTCTACCTCTAAACATGAGGACATATTTATTGTTATCGGCTTTTCGCTTGAGGACAAGCGAGGTCTAAGCTCGGGGGAGTTGATACGTCCATTTTGCATCATGCTTTTATATCGATATCTATTGCATTATGGGCTGTTATTTCACGTTATGTCACAATACTTATGGCTATTCTCTCTTATTTTACAAGGTTTACATGAAGAGGGAGAAGCCGGCAGTTGGAATTCTGGGCTGGAAAAGGAGCAAATATTGGAAACCTATTCTGTGCAACTCCAAAAGTCTTGAAACTCCACGGAATATCTTAAAATAAATAAAGAAAAATTGTCGCCAAAGATGAAGGCCAGGGGGGCGCGCCCCCCTACCTCGTGGGCCCCCTGGTGGCTCTCCGATGCCCATCTTCTCATATATGAAGTCTTTCGATGAGAAAAAAACAAGAGGCAACCTTTCGGGACGAGATTCTTCCGCCACGAGGCGGAACCAATCTAGGGCTCCGGCGGAGCTGTTCTGCCGGGGACACTTCCCTCCGGGAGGGGGAAATCATCGTCATCATCATCACCAATGCTCCTCTCATCGGGAGAGGGCAATCTCCATCAACATCTTCACTAGCACCATCTCATCTCCAAACCCTAGTTCATCTCTTGTATCCAATTCTTGTCTCCAAATCCGGGATTGGTGCTAGTAGGTTGCTAGTAGTGTTGATTACTCCTTGTAGTTGATGCTAGTTGGTTTATTCGGTGGAAGATCATATGTTCAGATCCTTTATGCATATTATTACCCCTCTGATTATGAACATGAATATGCTTTGTGAGTAGTTAAGTTTGTTCCTGAGGACAAGGGAGAAGTCTTGCTACTAGTAGTCATGTGAATTTGGTATTCATTCGATATTTTGATAAGATGTATGTTGTCTAGCCTCTAGTGGTGTTATGAGAACGTCGACTACATAACACTTCACCATTATTTGGGCCTAGAGGAAGGCATTGGGAAGTAATAAGTAGATGATGGGTTGCTAGAGTGATGAAGCTTAAACCCTAGTTTATGCGTTGCTTCGTAAGGGCGATTTGGATCCATATGTTTCATGCTATGGTTAGGTTTACCTTAATACTTTTGTTGTAGTTGCGGATGCTTGCAATAGAGGTTAATCATAAGTGGGATGTTTGTTCAAGTAAGAACATCACCCAAGCACCGGTCCACCCACATATCAAATTATCAAAGTACCGGACGCGAATCATATGAACGTTATAAAACTAGCTTGACGATATTCCCGTGTGTCCTCTGGAGCATTTTCCTATTATAAGAGTTTGTCCAGGCTTGTCCTTTGCTACAAAAAGGATTGGGCCACCTTGCCGCACTTTATTTACCCTTGTTACTTGTTGCTCGTTACAATTTATCTTATCACAAAACTATCTGTTACCACTTATTTCAAGATTTGCAGAGAATACCTTGCTGAAAACCGCTTATCATTTCCTTCTGCTCCTCGTTGGGTTCGACACTCTTACTTATCGAAAGGACTACGATAGATCCCCTATACTTGTGGGTCATCAGGCCCCAACGCGCCTGTGCATGCATGATGGTCTGGGCCCGATGGAGATGCCAACAATGCACTCAGCAAATGGATGGGTGCCAATCCTAGAGCTGGCAAACACAATCATTGCAAGCGCCTGTCCAATGGGGTTACTGGGCACAAGGAACCCGGGCATGCAGGAGCCACGGGTGGATGATGTGACCACGTGCGAGGTGGTGGTGGAAGGACCGAAAGTGCATGCAGGGACGTTGGTGGTGCATGGCAATCTGACCAATCAGGAGGCGGCTGAACAATTATCGGCCAAGAAGTTGGTGGCGCTGGGGAACATTAAATCCTTTTGTGATGGGCTGCTAAAGAAACTTGCGCCGCCTCTTCTGAAGGAAATTGAGGGAGCCCAGGGAGTGCGACCAGGCCAAGATCCTTTCACACCTCGGCGAACCACGCGTTCAGTTGGAGCGGGAGGAGCCATGAAGTCTAAGGCCTCGGCGGCTGAGGCAGTTCTTCTGAACACACTGGGTGTATCGAGTGATGATCTGGCGGTCTCAGATGATGCAGTGGGACTGCTCAGATCGGTGTTTGATTCCCCTTTGCAAGAACAACAGCTACGTGCCATTGCTGCTATCTTCGGAAAGGCAGTCCCATTTGATCTGGCATGCGAGATGGAAGCCACGGAGGCCCTGGTCCGATAGCGGGCTGGTACTGACAAGGGAGTCCACGTGTCCCTATGTCATACATCGCACAGGAGTTAGTTTGTTGGAATGTTAGGGGTCTCAGTACCCCTGCTAAGAAGAAATCCTTGAGGGAGTTCGTCGACACCATTCATGTCGTGATAATATGTATTCTCGAAACTAAGCTTGAGAGAGTTGACCAATATGTGATAATGCAATGTTTAGGTCCATCTTACGATGGATTTTCTTACCTCCCGACTTCGGAGACTAGGGGTGGCATTTTTGCGGGGTGGGACTCCACTAGAGTTCACCTCTCCAACTTTGCGCTAGACACTTTCTCCTTAACCGGGTATGTCTATCCTAGGGAGGGGCCATCGTGGTGGCTCACTGTTGTATACGGACCACAGGAAAATGAGCAGAAAATAGCATTCCTGCAGGAGCTCACGGAGAGGCGGCTGCTCTGTCCAGGACCATGGCTAGTGATCGGTGAATTCAACCTCATCCTTTGGGCGTGGGACAAGAACAACTCGCTGTTGGATAGAAGGATGATGGGCAAATTCCGGAGCTTCGTTGACAACAATGCACTCAAGGAGTTGTTTCTTCATGGGCGCAAGTTCACTTGGAGTAATGAGAGGGAGGTACCCACCCTCACGAAGATTGATCACACATTCGTGTCAGTAGACTGGGAGCTTGATCATCCCGATTGTGTTATGCAAGCTCTCTCTACCGGTGTTTCCGATCATTGCCCGTTGCATCTTGCGCTGGAGGAACACTCACACCCAAGAAGGCGCTTTAGATTCGGGCTATATTGGGTCAAGCTGGATGGATTCCTGGATGCGGTTCGCGAGTGCTGGGTCTGTGACAATAACATCTCCGATCCTTTTCATCGTCTGGATATTCTGTTGAGAAACACAACTAGGTTCCTCATGGCATGGGGCGAGAAGAAAACAGGGAACATTAAACTGCAGATTACCATAGCAAAACTTGTTATCCTGCAGCTGGACCGTGCTCAGGAGAAGATGCTGCTTTCTCATGGTGAGAGATGGTTAAGAAATACTCTCAAGCACTTAATGTTGGGATTGGCCTCTCTAGAAAGGACTATTGCGAGATAGTGCTCGCGTATTCGATGGCTTGGTGAGGGGGATGCAAACACATAGCTGTTCCATCTGGTTGCTAATGGTAGGAAGGCAAAAAACTTTATTCCAGCTCTCTCTGTGGAGGGGAACGTGATCACGGACCAAAGAGGGAAAGAGGATGCTTTCTACAAGGCATATAAGGACCTGTTAGGCAAGGATTATGCAAGGGAACACACTCTAAACTGGGAGACATTGGACATGGCAGCCCTTGACCTATCTGAGCAAGCCTTGCATTTCATAGAGCAATAAGTTTGGACTGTAATCAAAGACATGCCGACTGACAGAGCGCCAGGCCTGAACGACTTTATTGGGATCTTTTTCCAAAAGGCATGGGAGATCATCAAGGGAGATATTATGGCAGCTTTGCACAAATTGTTCCTTAACAATGGACACGGGTTTGGTAGGCTGAATCAGGCGCTGATTACTCTAATTCCGAAAGGTCCTGATGCTTGCCATATTATGATTTCAGGACGATAAGCCTGGTTCACAGCTTGCCAAAGTTGGCATCGAAGCTCATGGCGACTAGGCTCAGACCACGAATGGGAGATCTGGTGCAAGTTAATCAATCAGCGTTCATCCGAGGGAGAAATCTGCATGATAACTTTCTGTTAGTTAGGCAGATGGCCAGGAGATTGCATCAGAGGAAAGCGAAAGGTGTTCTTCTCAAGCTGGACATCTCGCGAGCTTTCGACTCTCTGTTGTGTCCTTTTCTCTTCGAGGTGCTACGAGCCAAGGGCTTCCCGGAGAGATGGCTTTCATGGCTGGTGATCTTGCTTTCTTCTGTGAGTTCCAGAGTGGTGATCAATGGGTGTGCGGGAGAGAAGTTCATGCATGCATGTGGGCTGCGGCAAGGGGAATCACTCTCACCAATGATGTTCGTTATTGCAATGGATGTTCTGACAGCGATTGTGGTGAAGGCTCATGAAGCTCAAGTCCTAAGTAAGATAAACTGTTGTAGCCCTTTATAGCGCATGTCTCTTTATGCGGATGACGTGGTCATGTTTATCAAGCCATTAAGGACAGACATTAGATTGGTGGAGGAGGTGATGCACATCTTTGGCGTGACTTCGGGTCTTAAAATTAACTTTGCGAAATCCTCGGCAATTCTGATCAGGGCCGACAAGGGCGATGAAGATCTAGTTAGAAGTGCTATGCCTTGGAAGATTGACAGATTTCCGTGCAAATACCTAGGTCTGCAGTTGAGCATCGAACAACTTAAAAGATCGGAATGGCAGCCGATGGTGGACGCTGCTACCAATATTTTGCCGGGATGGCAAAAGGGAATGATCACCAGGCCGGGCAGGCTCATTCTAGTCAACCAAGTAATGCGAGCCAGACCCATACACCATCTAATTGTCTCTAAAGCGCCTAAATGGGCATTGGACAAGGTTGATAAGAGCTGCAGAGCATTCTTTTGGGCAGGTTCGGAGGAAGTAAGTGCAGGCAAGTGCGTGGTATCCTGGCAGAGGGTGTGCAAACCAAAATGCCTTGGAGGGCTGGGAGTGATGGATTTGGGCAAGCACGGCCTGGCACTTCGCTTACGGTGGGAGTGGTTAAGAAGAACAGATAGATCTCGGCCATGGCAGGGGCTCAGTTTGATGCCAGATCAGAAAGTGCAGCAATCGTTCAACAGCCTGGTCAGTTGGAAACTTGGAGATGGCTCCCGCATTCTGTTTTGGAAAACATATGGATCAACGGTGCTTGCATTGAGGAGGTGGCGCCCTTGATCGTGGACAAAGTAAAGACCAAAGTGAGAAACAGAAGAGCAGTAAAGGAGGAATTGTCTTCCCATGCTTGGACTATGGACATCCCAGGAGAAATGTCCACTGATGAATTGGCGCAGTTCATCCGATTATGGGAGGTGCTGATTGAGGTGCACCCGTCCCTGGATCAAGAGGACGAGGCCGTTTGGCAGTGGTGTACTGACAGGAAATACACAGCGGCATCGACTTATAAAATGTTCTGTGAGGGGGGGGGGGGATCCAGTTTCAGTCGTATAAAGGGATTTGGAAGAGCTGGGCACCGTTATCCTGCAAAATATTTATGTGGTTAGTAGTACAATATCGAGTCTGGACCTCAGATAGAAGACTCAGACATGGCCTGCAAGAGGAAACCTCACCGTGCTATTTTTGTGACCAAGAGAAGGATACGGTGGATCACTTGCTCCTGCAATGTGTGTTTGCAAGGCACGTCTAGTATCTTTGCTTTGCCAAAGTTGGGGTGGAGCAGGCAAACTTGCCCCCGGTCTAGTCTAGATTGGAAGAGTGGTGGGAGACAAGTAGGAAGAGGATCATCAAAGCCAACAGAAGAGGATTTGACTCCTTCGTCATGTTGATCTGCTGGACACTTTGGAAGCAGCGCAATGCACGAGTATTCGGGAATGTAAATGTAAGGGACGCTCAAGGAACCACGGAACTCATCTTTCAAGAGTTGAAGTTATGGAAATTGGCAGGAGGCTCGGGAGTGTCAGCGTTTTGTGAGTAGTCGCTTTTGAGAATGGAGTCGAGTGGGTGTGATGCATCGATGTGTGATGCCGACCCCGTGTAACCTCTTGTAAATACTTTCTGCCTTCTATAAAGCTAAGGTACGCCATTGGCGTACTCTCAAAAAAATAAAATCAATCAATCATAGCAATTCATAAACCACCGATAGGACAATGAAAATCTACTCAGACATCATAGGATGGCAACACATCATTGGATAATAATATGAAGCATAAAGCACCATGTTCAAGTAGAGGGTACATCGGGTTGCGGGAGAGTGGACCGCTGTAGATAGAGGGGGGAAGGTGATGAAGATGTTGGTGAAGATGGCGGAGGTGTTGATGAAGATCATGGTGATGATGATGGCCCCCGGCGGTGTTCCGCGCCACTGAAGCGACGGGAGAGAGCCCCCTCCTTCTTCTTCTTCCTTGACCTTCTCCCTAGATGGGAGAAGGGTTTCCCCTCTGGTACATGGTCTCCATGGCATGGGAGGGGCGAGAGCCCCTCCGAGATTGGATCTGTCTCTCTGTCTCTCTCTGTTTCTGCGTTCTCGTCTGCTTCCCTTTCACCGTTTCTTTTATATCCGGAGATCCGTAACTCCGATTGGGTTGAATCTTTCGCCCAGATTTTTCTCATAAAATTAGCTTTCTTGCGGCAAAAGAAAAGCTTCAACCGCCTTACAGGGTGCCCACGAGGGTCCAGGGCCCGCCCCCTGCCTCGTGGCCCCCTCGGGCACCGTCTCACGTTGATTTTACTTCCCAAAAATCATAAATATTCCAAAATAATTCTCCATCCGTTTTTATCCCGTTTGGACTCCGTTTGATATTGGGTTTCTGCGAAACATAAAACATGCAACAAACAGAACTGCACCCAATCGGATCAATATGTTAGTCCCAAAAATAGTATAAAAAGTTGCCCAGAGTATATGAAAGTTGTAGAATATTGGCATGGAACAATAAAAAATTATAGATACAACGGAGACGTATCTGCATCCCCAAGCTTAATTCCTGCTCGTCCTCGAGCAGGTAAATGATAAAAAAGATAATTTTTGATGTGGAATGCTACCTAGCATAATCTTGATCATGTATCTAATCATGGCATGAATATTAAGATACGAGTGATTCAAAGCAATAGTCTATCATTTGACATAAAAACAATAATACTTCAATCATACCAACCAAGCAATTATGTCTTATCAAAATAACATAGCCAAAGAAAGCTCATCCCTACAAAATCATATAGTCTGTCTATGCTCCATCTTCACCACACAAAGCATTCAAATCATGCACAACCCCGATGACAAGCCGAGCAATTGGTTCATACTTTTTAACGCGCTTTATCCTTTTCAACCCTCACGCAATACATGAGCGCAAGCCATGGATACAGCATTATAGGTGGAATAGCATATGATGATGGGGGTTATGTGGAGAAGACAAAAAGGAGAAAGTCTCATATTGACGCGGCTAATCAATGGGCTATGGAGATGCCCATCAATTGATGTCAATGTGAGGAGTAGGGATTGCCATGCAACGGATGCACTAAGAGCTATAAGTATATGAAACCTCAAACTGAAACTAAGTGGGTGTGCATCCAACTCGCTTGCTCACGAAGACCTAGGGCATTTTGAGGAAGCCCATCATTGGAATATACAAGCCAAGTTCTATAATGAAAAATTCCCACTAGTATATGAAAGTGATATCATAGGAGACTCTCTATCATGAAGAGCATGGTGCTACTTTGAAGCATAAGTGTGGTAAAAGGATAGTAACATTGTCCCTTCTCTCTTTTTCTATCATTCTTTTTATTTGGGCATTTTCTTCTTTTTTATGGCCTCTTTTTTTCGTCCGGAGTCTCATCCCGACTTGTGGGGGAATCATAGTCTCCATCATCCTTTACTCACTTGGGACAATGCTCTAAAAATGATGATCATCACACTTTTATTTTCTTACAACTCAACAATTACAACTCAATACTTAAAACAAATATGACTCTATGTGAATGCCTTCGGCGGTGTACCGGGATATGCAATGAATCAAGAGTGACATGTATGAAATAATTATGAACGGTGGCTTTGCCATAAATACAATGTCAACTACATGATCATGCAAAGCACTATGACAATGATGGAGCGTGTCATAGTAGACGAAACGGTGGTAAGTTGCATGGCAATATATCTCGGAATGGTATGGAAATGCCATGATAGGTAGGTATGGTGGCTGTTTTGAGGAAGGTATATGGTGGGTGTATGATACCGGCGAAAAGTGCGCGGTATTAGAGAGGCTAGCAATGGTGGAAGGAAGAAAAGTTGAGGAAGCCCATCGTTGGAATATACAAGCCAAGTTCTATAATGAAAATTCCCACTAGTATATGAAAGTGCTAACTCAAGAGACTCTCTATATGAAGAACATGGTGCTACTTTGAAGCACAAGTGTGGTAAAAGGATAGTAACATTGCCCCTTCTCTCTTTTTCTCTCTTTTTTTGGGCCTTCTCTTTTTTTGGCCTTTCTCTTCTTCTTTTTGTTTGGAGTCTCATCCCGACTTGTGGGGGAATCATAGTCTCCATCATCCTTTCCTCACTGGGGCAATGCTCTAATAATGATGATCATCACACTTTTATTTACTTACAACTCAATATTAGAACTCTATATCTAGAACAAAGATATGACTCTATATGAATGCCTCCGTGTATCGGGATGTGCAATGATCTAGCGTAGCAATGACATAAAAAAAGGACAAGCCATGAAAACATTATGCTAGCTATCTTACGATCATGCAAAGCAATATGACAATAAATGCTCAAGTCATGTATATGATGATGATGGAAGTTGCATGGCAATATATCTCGGAATGGCTATGGAAATGCCATGATAGGTAGGTATGGTGGTTGTTTTGAGGAAGATATAAGGAGGTTTATGTGTGATAGAGCGTATCGTATCACGGGGTTTGGATGCACCGGCGAAGTTTGCACCAACTCTCGAGGTGAGAAAGGGAAATGCACGGTACCGAAGAGGCTAGCAATGATGGAAGGGTGAGAGTGTGTATAATCCAAGGACTCACATTAGTCATAAAGAACTCATATACTTATTGCAAAAGTTTATTATCCCTTGAAGCAAAGTACTTACTCATAAGGAAAGCAATGAAAGAACACCTCATGCTCCGACTTCGTTACATAACGGTTCACCATACGTGCATGCTACAGGACTTGCAAACCTCAACACAAGTATTTCTCAATTTCACAATTACTCAACTAGCACGACTCTAATATCACCACCTTTATATCGCAAAACTATTGCAAGGAATCAAACATATCATATTCAGTGATCTATAAGTTTTATGTAGGATTTTATGACTAACCATGTGAATGACCAATTCATGTCATCTCTCTAAATAGATATAAGTGAAGCAAGAGAGTTTAATTCTTTCTACAAAAGATATGCCCACGCTCTAACAAGTATAAGTGAAGCAAAAGAGCATTCTACAAATGGCGGTTTTCTATGTGAAGAGAAACAGGCAATCCAAACTTCAAATGATATAAGTGAAGCATATGAAGCATTCTATAAAGCCATACTCAAAAGATTTAAGTGAAGTTCAAAGACCATTGTATAAATCAACCAAGGACTATATCATACCAGCATGGTGCATAAAAGAAAAGTGAAAACTAAATGCAAAAGACGCTCCAAGATTTGCATATATCGCATGAACGAAACGAATCTGAAACATACCGATACTTGTTGAAGAAAGAGGGGATGCCTTCCGGGGCATCCCCAAGCTTAGACACTTGAGTCTCCTTGAATATTTACTTGGGGTGCCTTGGGCATCCCCAAGCTTGAGCTCTTGCCTCTCCTTCTTCTCCTCACATCGAGACCTTCTCGATCATTGAACACTTCATCCACACAAAACTTCAACAGAAAACTCGGTAAGATCCGTTAGTATAATAAAGCAAATCACTACTCTAAGTACTTGAAAGTGCTAGTTATCGACTAGAGGGGGGGGGGGTGAATAGGCGATTTTTAGGAAAGTCTTCAAAACACGGATGTTTCGAAGACAAACAATAGAAATGACCTAATTGATATGCAGCGGAAGATAAACTACAACAAGCAAACCATAGTCTAGTATGCAATAACGTGAAAGTACAAGACTAATAGCAGCTTGGTAGTAGGATCAAGATGGAAGATAGTGAGAAGCCAATCATCAAAAGTAGTCAAGCGATGAAGTCAAACAGGTAAGACAAATAGGCAATGACTTCATGAAGACAAACTCTAAGTAAGGTGAGGGAGAAAATAGAACTAGTCACTTGTTGAAGACACAGGATTTGTTGGACCAGTTCCAGTTGCTGTGACAACTGTACATCTGGTTAGGGAGGCTGAGATTCAACTCAGAAGACCGCGTCTTCACCTTATTCCCCTTGAGCTAAGGACACACAGTCCTCGCCCAATCACTCTGGTAAGTCTTCAAGGTAGACTTCCAAACTATCACAGACTGCGTTCACCGGCAATCCATAATGACTCTTGGATGCTCAGAACGCGACGCCTAACCGGCTGGAGGATTCATAGTCCTCAAGTGTAATAAGTCTTCGTGTCACACGCATGTAAAGACTTCGGTGATGCCTAACACTCTTTGGCTCTGGGTGTTTGGGCTTTGTCCTCGCAAGGATTTCTCTCTCTCAAAGGCTTCGAGGTGGGTTGCTCTCAAACGACAAAAGTCGTGCACTAACTCTGAGCAGCCACCAATTTATGGTGTAGGGGGTGGGCTATTTATAGAAAATAGGCAACCCGACCTGATATGTCCGAAATGACCCTGGGTCACTAAGGAACTGACACGTGTTCCAACGGTCAGATTTCAAACACACACGACAACTTTACTTGGGCTCCAAGCAAAGCTGACTCATCCAGCTCTGGATAAGTTTTGCTCTCATTGTCTTCGCTCGAAGACACAGGATTTGGGTTGAGCATCAGTTCAGTCATTCTGACTATGATCACTTGGACCCCACTTATCAGTACGGTGGTTCCTATGACTCAACAAAGAAGAAGAGGAAACAACGAAACGACACAGTCTTCGCGCTCCATAGTCTTCACTCAATGTCTTCTCATGTCATAGTCTTCAATGTGAATATCTTCACATACCACCATTGTCGTCAATGTCTTCATACATTTTTAGGGGTCATCTCCGGTAGGTAAACCGAATCAATGTGGGACACTACCTGCGTTATCCTGCAATTCTCACAAACGCATTAGTCCCTCAACCACATTTGTCGTCAATACTCCAAAACCAACTAGGGGTGGCACTAGATGCACTTACAATCTCCCCTTTTGGTGATTGATGACAAACTGGTTGAAGTTTTCAACGGGGATAAAATATGTGAAATTGTAAAGGATAGGGAATTGTCTTCATAAGTGGCAAAGGCTCCCCCTGAAGATGTTCATATAAGTAGTTTGATTTTGGAATGCAAATGCACATGGCAGGTTGTACTTGTGGAGATCCACTTCAACTTATGAAGATAATTCATCATGCATGAAATGATATAGCTAAGAGAATGACATGCATAATGAAAATGGACATCTGCAGAATGATCTAAGTGCGGAAGTTATAAATCGCACATGCGGAATTTATCATCGCACTGCAGTAAAGCAAATAAGTAGCAGACGACCATCGAGTTCAAGTGTTACAACTCAAAGAACCAAATGTTTCAAAAGCGAGAGTTGTAAACACTAGGCAAAATATTATGCAACCGCCCTTATGAACCCGCTTGAAGACTATCAAACTCATATGCTTCTCCCCCTTTTGTCAGTAAGGACCAAAAAGGTTTGAAGACATAGAGCATCTACACGTCCTCTTCAGAAGTTGATGATGCAGCAGGGTTGTCGTTGTTGGTTGGCGGTGCATTTAACTTGGTGCGATGTCGATTCGTGCGAAGTAGGGGCGGTGAAGTAGCATCATCTTCATCATCGATCACTCTGGCATTGACAGTTGCTTGAGGAAGAATAGTCGAGTCTTCAAGTGATGGAGTTCGTCGTAGGACTGCATTCCGTGGAGGAGTGGAGTCAGTCTTGAAGCGTTCTGTGAAGCCATCGTCTTGAAGATCTGCTTCAAAGACCGAAAGCAGGGTCAAACTCTTCCATGATCGCCGACAGGTCTCGTGAGTGACAAAAGCATTCTTGGTGGCAAGGTTTCGAATGCGATTAACGTCCACCAAGAGGCTTTGCATTTGTCTCTTGAGCCAGGAGTGATGCTTATCTTGTTTCTGATGCAGTGCGACAAGAAGTTCTCGATCATTGAGGACTCGAGAGCGCTTCCGAGGCCTTTGGCCAATTGTGCTCTCAGTGGCTTCAGTCCACGCACGGTTAGGCAGACGTGTGTTCCCAGCCAGAGGATAGACACGAGATACCGCTTGGACGCCTTCCATGGGTTGAGAGAAGCTATGGTGATCGACATTCTGAAGACAAAGTGGCGTTTTGGCAGGCTCAGGGTAAATGGCTTCAACTGACATATCAACCTCTGGTAGAAAGATCAGATGATTGCGGCGGAGGGCTGATAGTTGATAGCGAGTGCATCTTGATGAGGCGCATGACCCATGGAGCATAAAATTTCGGACCAAACAGATCAGATCCAGACGCAACCAATTGTCGGATGAAGAATTCTTGCGTATTGAAGCTGATGCCATTGAGGATGTAAAGGACCAATGTCTTCATTGCTCCTTCAAGTTTTGCAGATGATGAATGCCCTTTGATAGGCCATAGAGTTCACCGATGATGTGATATATTGTACGAGGCGGATACGCAAGGTCATCAACAAAGAAGTCCCGAGGGTATTCAGCGTCATGTGGCGAGGGCTTCATCATGCTCAACATCCGACTCATGTCGGGTTACGGCTTATGAAATATGCTCTCCAAAGGCATCGCGGTGGAGTTGACAACTAGGTTCAAACAGCTCTCCGGGAGTGGGTAGGCCTGTGAGCTCAATGACGTCAAGAGCTTTGGCTTCATGATGAACATTTCCGTCATCCACTCGAGAACCCATGTCTTCAGATCTACTCTGTATCCGCGGATGTGGAGGGTAGCATAGAATTGAAGCACAAGTTCTTCACTCCAGTGTTCTTTGTCTGTAAAGAAGCCGAGCAGACCTGCATCACGAAAGCAATCAAGTGCTTCTTCTAAGCACGGCAGACCGGCAAAAGCTTCACTGTCGAGGCGCATATGTGGGAAAATGCGCCCTTGATCATACAGAATGCATGAGTAATAGCTTCGTTGCTGATAGCTCCAGAAACGGTCAGATGATATCCTTGGCCTTGTGTAGGGGTTCTTTGCTCTGTCAAAGAAAGTGTTGTGGGCTTTGAAGCCATTTGCATTGAAAGAACTCAGAGAGGTGGCGGTGCTCGGAAACCTTGGCAGTCTTGGCTTCGGCTTCTGGACCTGAGGCCTATGCGCAATATGATATTCAAACTGAGGACCAGAGGCATGAGGCGGAGGGACCAGAACAGGCCATCTTACTGTGATTAGCTGACCATAGTTGTATGCTTGCTCAATTGTGTAGGGCCTTGGTGGCGGAACTGGAGCAGTGGCAACAACTGAGGCTTCAGGCTGCTCATCAGATGCTTCGGGAGCAGTTGCCTCATTGACTTCAGGAGCATTTCCTTCATTGGCTTCAGGAGCTGTTGGTGCAGGCTCCACATTTGCTTCAGCCATGACCACGTCATTGGCTTCATTGGTGTTGGAGGTGGCAGCCTCAATGTTTTCAACCTCCACTTGAGGAGCTGGAGGGTCAGGCACTGGCACGTTGATATCTGGAATAACTTCTTCAATTACTGGGGGTGTAGGGACACGTTCTTCTTCTTCTTGGGTGTCTTCTACCGATGCAACCGGATTGTCTTTAGCAGCTTTGGCTTCGCACTGGAGACATTCACAGTTGGAGTGGCTTCGAAAACACTTGACGCGTGCAACAGGTTGGTGGTGCACTTCTCCTTCCGAACGCCGAGAGAGGTACTTGAGGCCTTTGACCTTTGCGAAGCTGCGAAATGTCAAGCGACGCCTTTGGAGATGGGGTTGCCTGGGCCTCAAAGTCTTCCTCTTCTTCTTGCTATTGTTGTTGGGGAGTGACTTGTTGTTGGGGAGTACTAGGGGAGTCTTCTTGTTGCGGGCGATCAGCCCATGAAGCATCCTGAGCAATTGGCGTCAGAGGACGACCAATGCTGATGAGTTCGCTGCTTTCATTTAACAAAGCGATGATACCACATTGTATTCAATTTGAGGAAGAACTTCATCATCTTCAACATTGTCATGGTGACCAATGTCTTCAGCAGTGATAGGATCAACTGCTGGAATCTCTTCAGCTTCAGGAGCCTCTGTGGAAGCAGTCTCATGAACAGTTATGCGAAGTTCTTGGGTTGCAGACGCGGGACGAACCACTGAAATGGGTTCAACAACCAAGGGCTCTGTGGGAGCAGCCCGATTCTTTTTGGTCTTAAGCTTCTTCTTGGAGGGAGCAGCATCAGAGGCTTCAGGAAGTTTCCTTTTTCTGGCTTCACCCTCGGCAGCCCTCGTCTTCTTCTGCTCGTAGCGGTTGACCGGACCTTTGGCTTCGAGCTACCATGCCGCTTGGGAAGACTATGCGGGGTTCTTCCTACCTTGAAGGTGCAGCTTGGTCATTGAAGACTTCTTCCTCTTTGCAGCCATTCTGGGTCAATGCCAGACGGCCAAGAGCCTTGCGCTTCTCAAATTTCATTGTAGGCAAGCACACACTTGTCACCAGACTCTTCATGCGCTCATGAGAGCCTCCGCTTCTTCACGCTTCTTGAGAAAGGCTTCTTTGAGCTCGTGCGGCATGACCTTGAAGTTTTTGACATCTTGCACGCCGAGTGCAGCCATATGCTTCTTGAACTGAGCTTTTTCATAGTCGATTTTGTTCTTCGCTTCAACAATGCTCGAGCAAGAGCTTGCTCGTAAGCAATGGCTCCATTGAAGGAGACGCTGAGGCCAATAGGAAGTTGCAGATCTTCAAAGCTGATGTTTGGGGTGTCAAACCACTCATCAATGAAGTGGTGGATGATTGCCACATCAAAGAGAGGCAAATTGTTGAAGATTTCTGCTTCTTCTTTGCTCTTGATAAGTTGCTCAAGAGCATCATCTGCAAGATCTTCATCACTGGACAGATCAATGTGCTCTTCACGCAGAATGGCAGCAGGAGTCAGTGTCAGTTTAGTATTCTTGACAATTTTCTTTCTCTTCTCCGTTTTCTTGGAGATACGAGATTGATCTTCGTGACCGCACATCGGCTTCGTGGAGGTGCAAGAGGCTGCTGGCTTCACACGTGAAGCTTTTGGAGGAACAATTGACTTTGAAGCCTTGACTTTCTTTTTGCTTCGCGGCTTTGGAGAAGGAGCAGGAGCTGGAGCCGGGCTTCATCGGACTCAAAGATCGCCATCGAGTGATCCACTTTGGCACCTTGGACCAAGATGTAAGTGATGAGGCCATCAAGGTTTGAAAAGGGACCGATGACATTGGGTTCAAAGATCACGTGAGCCGTCAAAGACGGGAGCAGAGGGACCAGGGTTGAAGTCTAATCCCAATGAATTCTTGTTTTCCTTGGCGAAGCCTTTGCGTCTTTGGAAGTTGCGCTTGAAGAGATTATCGTCCACGACACCGAGCAATGACGTTGGGTCGGCATTTTCAGGCTGAGGTCCACGGACCATACAAGGATAGAAACCTTGTGCAATAGCTTCAGCCATGTTCTTGGGTGGAAGGCCTCGAAAGAGAATATCACCCAAGGGCTTCTGATAGCATTCTTCTTGGCATATTCCTGGGTCACGAAATTGTACTTGAACCATTGTTCAGCCCAATATCGATGAATCCATTGGATTCGCGTCTTGCGCTGATTGTAGTTCTCTTCGGGATCTGTCTTGTAAAGCTCTGCGAGGTCATCAGGCAGATCTTTTGAGGTTCCCCACGACGCCTCGCCGCCATTCCTGACTGATTTATCTGCAGCCATGAACTTCAAACTGAATGGCTTCAATACGTTCAAAGGCTTCAAAGGCTTGCGTTGCTGGACAAACAGGAACTGGCTTCGGGAGAGTTAATTTGATGTTGTAGGAATTCTGCAAACGAATGCAGACTATGAGAACCAAGGGATTTTCCCATGGACATGTACCTGTGACAACATTAGAGATGCGAGGGAAGGGGAAGAGGTCATATGCATTCTCAGAAGATTTTGAAGATAAATCAGTTTGAAGACATTGACCTCATGATGCGAAGACATTCACTTATACGCTGAGAGTTGGTTCCAGATTTGTACGAATCCGTGAATAAGTACAAGTGAGGAATCTAACTAGTTGTGAAGCTTAAGTGAATATACTAGGCAGTATGAGATGCAGATAGAATAGATCTAACATTGTATGGGCAGAAACCAATTTTGGTAAGTAGGATGAATCTTGAAGATCAAAAGGATGGTAAAAATAGAGTTATATTTACCACTCGAAGAACTGCTAGACGGGAAGAAAAGGAAGCCGAGCAGTTCAATCCACCGTGCCCTAACTTGGCGATGGAGGACACCTACAGCGGCGGCGGAGATGACGATGTTTGCAGCCGGCGTGAGGACGACGTCGGAGAAGTCGCGGCAGCTAAGCGCTTCGTCGCCGGCGTCATCGAGAGCTAGCGGTGGCGCTAGGGTTTTGACGAGGTGGAGAGGTGGAAGAAGGTCTTCTTTACCGCAGGGGACAAGTATGTATAAGGAGGTGTGCGGCACAGCGCAATTACGCAGGTGCCCCTGGCGGTTCACATCTTAGGGGCACGTGGCAAGCATGCAACATACTCTGAGTTGTCCCACGTTCCCACGCCTGCCAGGTTTGTCGGATGGTCGTTCCGGCTTCTCCGGATTTCAACATTAATTATGAAACATTTAAAACAGACTTAAAGTTTTTTCTTCGTGTCTTCACGACAAGGACGCAGAGAAGACATTCGACAGCTTCAATAGAATGCATATGATTTGGACAGATAGAGTTTGAGATAGAAAGCATAGAGAGATTAGGGTCCCATCACATTCACTTAGTTCAAAAGATTCAACTTGGAAGACATAGCTATAAGTGAATGTCAGAGAGGACAGAACTATATATATATATATATATATATATATATATATATATATATATATATATATATATATTAGAAAGCAACCAAATCAGCATAGTGAAGAAAATCATGAAGATAGGCTGAAGTTGAAGACAAATCAAATGCGAAGGTATTGAGAAGTAACGCCATGAGTGAAACACTTCAAATAGAGAAATTTGATGGTGGCGTTACCCACCGTATAGGAAGTATTAGACCTGCATACACAAGCACAATTATCGTGGGCGCTCAAGTCAAATTCCACGTTAATGTATTCACACTCAGAATGTAAGTCTTCATTGAGTGAAGATATACGTTACTTCGTGTGTTGCACATCTAAGCCATCAACATGCATAAGTGTTAGGATGTGTGCTTGATCACAGGACATTTGAGGATTCCAAGATATTTAGCTCACACGTAACTTGCAAAACCTTTTCTCATCCAAGGGCTTTGTGAAGATATCTGCCAGTTGCTCTTCAAAGGTTGACGTGAATGATGTCAATATCTTTCTTCATGACATGATCCACGAGAAAATGATGACGAATTTCAATGTGCTTTGTCTTCGAGTGCTGGACTGGATTGTTGGCAATCTTGATGGCGCTTTTGTTGTCGCAGAAGAGAGGTACTTGTTTCAGATTGATGCCATAGTCCTTGAGAGTTTGCTTCAGCCATAGAAGCTGAGCATAGCAAGATCCAGCAGCAATGTATTCAGATTCAGCAGTTGAGAGTGATACACAATTCTGCTTCTTTGAAGACCAACAAACAAGTGATCGTCCCAGAAAGTGACATGTGCCTGATGTAGACTTGTGATCCACCTTGTCACCAGCATAATCAGCATCCGAAAATCCAACCAAATCAAATTTTGAGCCCTTTGGATACCATAATCCGAGTGTCGGGGTGTGAGCCAAATATCGAAGAATTCGCTTCACAGCTAAGTGATGCGATTCCTTTGGTGCCGCTTGGAATCGAGCACACATGCAAACACTAAGCATAATATCCGCCTAGATGCACATAGGTAAAAGTAAGGAACCAATCATGGAGCGGTATACCTTTTGATCGAACTCTTTACCATTGTCGCCGGGACCCGGATGGTGTTTAGGTCGGCATTGGCGTCGTGTATCCTTTGCACTCTTGCATTCCAAACTTCTTCGCACAATCTTGGAGGTATTTTTCTTGAGATATAAAGATGCCATTCCTTTGTCGATTTAATTTGAAGACCAAGGAAGAACTTGAGCTCTCCCATCATGGACATCCGATATTGTTCTTGCATCATGTATCCAAATTCATCACTATACTTCTGGTTGGTGCAGTTAAGATAATGTCATCCACATATATTTGGCATACAAACAGTTCACCATCATATGTCTTCGTGAAGAGTGTGGGATCAAGGGATCCAGGTTTCAAGCCTTTGCTCTTCTGGAAGTCTTTGATCGTATCATACCAGGCGCGAGGAGCTTGCTTGAGGCCATATAGTGCTTTATTTAGCTTGTACACCATATCAGGATGTTTTGGATCTTCAAAGCCAGGGGGTTGAGCGACATATACTTCTTCTTCAATCTTGCAGTTGAGAAATGCACTCTTCACATCCATTTGATAGAGCAAGATGTTGTGGTGGTTAGCATAGGCTAGTAGTATGCGAATAGCTTCAAGCCTAGCTACAGGAGCAAATGTTTCATCGAAGTCAATTCCTTCAACTTGAGTATATCCTTGAGCCACAAGCCGTGCTTTGTTTCTGACGACTTGACCATGCTCATCTTGCTTGTTTCGATATATCCATTTGGTGCCAATAATGTTATGCTTGTGAGGGTCGTATGCTTGACAAGTTCCCAAACATTGTTTAGCTTGAACTGTTGAAGTTCTTCTTGCATAGCTTGTATCCATTCTCGTTCCATAAAGGCTTCAAGAACTTTCTTGGGTTCTCGATATTGACACTATATAAAAGTGCCAACATAAATTTGCTAGATGTGTTGCTCTTGAGAGAGTAAGCGGACCAGGTGCATTGATGCTATCGATTATCTTCTCAATCTGTACTTCATTTGCAACTCGAGGATGAACTGGACGAAGACTTTGCTCTTGCTGATCACTGTCATCATTGGGAGGATTGTCTTCAGGCTGAGCATTGTCTTTAGTTTGGTTAGGTGCATAAATGATAAGTTCCTCTTCAGGCTGTGCTTCAGAAGGCATGAATTCACCAGTTCCCATCAGCTTGATAGATTCGTTGGGAGGAGCTTCGTCTAGTGTACTTGGCAGGAACTCTCTTTGTGAACCATTGGTTTCATCAAATCGCACGTCTACAGTTTCGATGATTTTGTAGAGATAAAGGTTGAAGACTCAGAGGAGTGCGAGTCCTTTCCAGAATCGAGCATGAAGCCTTCGTGAGCTTTGGGTTCAAATTTTGACTTGTGATGGGGATCCTTGATCCAAAGACTTAGCCCCAAATACTCAAGTAGTCGACATTTGGCTTCTTGCCAAGAAGGAGCTCATAGGAAGTTTTGTTCGTAAGCTTATGGATGTAAACACGATTGATGACGTGACATGTCAGTATCAATAGCTTCAGCCGTAACTTTCTTGGTGTCTTGTACTCGCCGAGCATTGTTCGAGCCATCTCAATGAGGGTTCTGCTTCTTGCGCTCCACGATGCCATTTTGCCGAGGTGTGTATGGAGCAGAGAACTCATGAGTGATTCCCATGGTATCCAGATAAAGATCAAGTCCGGTGTTCTTGAATTCAAAGGTCGTTATCACTTCCGATATGCTTGATCTTGACACCATAATTGTTCATTGCTCGATTGGCGGCGTCTGAAGACATCTTGCACTTCAGCCTTGTAGAGAATTATGTGCACCCATGTGTATCTTGAGTAGTCATCAACGATGACGAAGCCATAGAGACAAGGAGATGTTGTGAGGGTAGAGTAATGAGTAGGGCCAAACAAATCCCTGTGTAACAGCTCGAAGGGTTGAGATGTCGTCATGATTGTCTTCGAGGGTGCTTTGCCTAGTCATCTTTCCAGCTTCGCAGCACCACACAAATGATCCTTCTTGAACTTGACACCTTCGATGCCTATGACATGCTTCTTCTTAGCGAGTGTGTAAGTTCCTCATGCCAAGATGCCCCACCTCCGATGCCAGAGCCAAAGATTCAAGCTTTTGCAAGAAGACATACGGCAAGTCAGGACCTGCCGAGAAATCTACCATGTATAGATCATCTTTCCTATACCCTTCAAAGACTAGAGACTTGTCGAGTCCATTAGTACAAGGCAACGATATTTTCCAAATATCACAATCATGTTCAAGTCACAAAGCATTGAGAGACATCAAGTTGAAACCAAGGGATTCAACAAGCATCACTTTATCCATGTGTTGATCCTTTGAGATTGCAACTCTACCTAAACCCAATACCTTGCTTTTACCAAAGGTCAAGAAATGTGATGTGACTCTTGTCTCGATGGACGTAAGGTTGAGTCCATGAGAAGACTTCGATCACCAAATATATGATTAGTGCATCCACCGTCCATAATCCATTCTCAAGCATGAGGTGTCATACCCTACAATACGCTTAGGGGATAGGCTTCACCAAGAGCATTGTGAAGCATAAACATTTGACGGGCAAGTGGATTATTGAAGCTTAAATCAAGATTAGGACTGATAGGATGAATGGCAAACGATTCAGGAACAAAATACATAGTGAGACCATTTGGGCATTTGATCTTGTGCCCTACAAGATGTTTTAGGTCCCCAACTATAGCATCAGACGCCTTTGATTTTCGGCTGGAGACCCTTTCCTGCAAAAGAGAGTTAATTCTTCTTAACCACCCACATCTTTAGGGGTGGCTTAGAAGCAATGAGTCTAAGTGCAGCATCTGAGAATTTCGGCTTTGGTGCCCTAGCAAATAGCCTTGCAGGAGATGAATGATACTCGTATGAATAAGCAGAAAAGTTCTTAGTTCTATGAACATAGCGGTTTGAAGACACACGCTCATATTCATAAACTCGAGTACGGTTTCCCTACAAAACATTGGCGTTAGGGTGACTCAGGTGAGTCCTCTGTCTGTATGAAGCCTTTGGACCATATGACGCCTTAGGTGCAGGGTTTGTCTTCTTCCTGTGGTGTCATGATGACATTCAACTGGAAGATTCTCAAGACAGCTTTTGGGAACCCAGATCTTCTTCATAGGTGGTCCATTCCTGCAGCTAGTACCAATATACCGCAAACACTTCACCATTCTGATTCTTGAATAGCTTATAGTTTGCATCAAAGGATTCATCAATGATAATAGGGTTAGCAGGTAAAGCCAGATAAGGTGGATGGATCCATCGAAGGTCCCTTTGCAGAACCCATGTGGTTTTGGGATACCGCCAAAGCTTCCAAAGAGGGAACCATCAACATTCATTTTCCTCTCGAACCCAACACCCTCTTTCCTAGGGTTTCGGTTTCAATCCGCTTTTGAGGACATCGCAAAGTGTCCGATGCCCTTTCGCACTTTTATACATCCCCTGTTTCAAGCAATTTCTTCAACCTAGCATTTTCATCAAGAATAGCGGTGGTATCCTCTGCAGAGGGGTTAGTTACCACATCAGTAGTTGAAGACAATGCAACAAGTAGCAGCAGTTGAACATTCAAAGCGAGAGGTAGCGATATCACGCTCAAGACATTTTAGACATGGTGGTTCAAATCCATCCTGAAGCGGAATCGATCTGTTGAGCGCCAAGTGACTCATTCTCTTTTGAAGATCTTCATGAGCCGCTCTCAATTTCTCAAGCTCTTGCTTCCTTTGAAGATAATCATAGGAGAGCTTTTCATGAGTAGTTGAGAGCGTTTCATGACGACTTTCAAGTTCTTGGTACTTAGCATGAAGATTTTTAATGTCTTCAACTAAGGACTGTGAACGTGTCATTTCCGCATCCAACAGGTCATCACTTTTGTCTAACAGTTTTTGAGTATGTTCCATAGCTCCTTGTTATTCGGTTGCAATTTTAGCAAGTGTTTTGTAGCTGGGTTTGGATTCACAATCAGAGTCATCTTCACTTGATGTTTGAAAGTAAGCATCACGTGATTTTACCTTGGCACCTTTGGGTGCCATGAAGCGATAGGTGGGAGCAGGGTCGTCCTTGTCATCAAGATCGGCATTGGTGTAGAAGTCATTGTCTTGATGTTGAAGATGGACTTGGCAACATAGGCTGTGGCTAAAGCCGGACTTACAACGCCTGTGGTTGGACTCCTCTTCAGACTCCACCTCCACCTCCTCGTAAGTAGACTCCTCCTCTGAATCCATTTCCTTGCCAACAAAAAGCACGAGCCTTGCCGGATGAGCTCTTCTTATGAGATGAAGACTTTGATGAGGACTTGGAAGAAGACTTTGAAGATTTCTTCTTCTTCTTGTCATCAGAATCATATTCCTTGCTCTTCTTCTTCTTCTTCTTCTCATTGTCCCACTGTGGACACTCAGAGATATAGTGTCCAGTTTTCTTGCACTTGTGACAGGTTCTCTTCTTGTAGTCATGAGTGCAAGCTTCATCATTTCTTGAGCTGGATCGTGAAGACTTTCTGAAGCCTTTCTTCCTAGTGAACTTCTGGAACTTCTTCACAAGCATAGCAAGTTCCTTTCCAATGTCTTCAGGATCATCAGAACCACAGTCAGATTCTTCTTCATGAAGGAAATATGCCCTAGAGGCAATAATAAAGTTATTATTTATTTCCTTATATCATGATAAATGTTTATTATTCATGCTAGAATTGTATTAACCGGAAACATAATACATGTGTGAATACATAGACAAAAAGATAGTCACTAGTAAGCCTCTACTAGACTAGCTCATTAATCAAAGATGGTTGTGTTTCCTAACCATAGACATGTGTTGTCATTTGATTAATGGGATCACCTCATTAGAAGAATGATGTGATTGACATGACCCATTCCGTTAGCTTAGCACTTGATCGCTTAGTATATTGCTATTGCTTTCTTCATGACTTATACATGTTCCTCGTAACTATGAGATTATGCAACTCCGTTTACCGGAGGAACACTTTGGTACTACCAAACGTCACAACGAATCGGGTGATCATAAAGGAGTACTACAGGTGTCTCCAAAAGTACTTGTTGGGTTGGCGTATTTCGAGATTAGGTTTTGTCACTCCGATTGTCGAAGAGGTATCTGGGCCTTCTCGGTAATACACATCACATAAGCCTTGCAAGCATTACAACTAATGAGTTAGTTGTGAGATGATGTATTACGGAACGAGTAAAGAGACTTACCAAGAATCTAGATTGAACTAGGTATTGGATACCGACGATCGAATCTCGTAAGTAACATACCGATGACAAAGGGAACAACGTATGTTGTTATGCGGTTTGACCGATAAAGATCTTCAGAGAATATGTAGGAACCAATATGGGCATCCAGGTTCCGCTATTGGTTATTGACCGAGAATGGTTCTAGGTCATGTCTACATAGTTCTCGAACCCGTAGGGTCCCGCACGCTTAACGCTTCGATGGCGGTTCATAATGAGTTTATAAGTTTTGATGTACCAAGGTTGTTCGAGTCCCGGATGTGATCACGGACATGACGAGGAGTCTCGAAATGGTCGAGACATAAAGATTGATATATTGGAAGCCTATGTTTGGACTTGGAAAGGTTCCGGATGAAAACAGGAAGTTACCGAACAGGAGTTACTGGAACCCCCCGGGGGGTCAATGGGCCTTGATGGGCCATAGGGAGAAGAGGAAAGGGCCGGCCAGGGCAGGCCGCGCGCCCCCCTCCCTCCTCTAGTCCGAATAGGACAAGGAGAGGGGGGGCGGCGCCCCCTTCCCTTTTCCCCCTCCCCAATCCTAATCCAACTAGGAAAGGGGGGGGGAGTCCTACTCCCGGTGGGAGTAGGACTCCTCCAGGCGCGCCTCCCCTAGGGCCGGCCGCACCCCCCCTTGCTCCTTTATATACGGGGGCAGGGGGGCACCCCATGACACACAAGTTGATCTACGGATCGTTCCTTAGCCGTGTGCGGTGCCCCCCTCCACCATATTCCACGGTCATATCGTCGCGGAGTTTAGGTGAAGCCCTGCGCCGGAGAAGTCATATCGTCGCGGAGCTTAGGCGAAGCCCTGCGTCGGTGGAGCATCATCATCGTAACCACGCCGTCGTCTTGACGGAACTCATCCCCGACGCTTTGCTTGGATCGGAGCCCGTGGATCGCCATCGAGCTGAGCGATGTCAATACACGGAGGTGCCGTCGTTCGGTACTTGGATCGGTCGGATCGTGAAGACGACGACTACATCAACCGCGTTGTTATAACGCTTCCGCTTTCGGTCTACGAGGGTGCGTGGACAGACACTCTCCCTCTCGTTGCTATGCCATCACCATGGTCCTGTGTGAGCGTAGGGAAAATTTTGAAATTACTACGCTTCCCCAACAAAGTGGCATCCGAGCCTGGTTTTATGCGTTGATGTCTTTTTCACGAGTAGTACAAAAGTGAGTTGTGGGCGATACAAGTCATACTGCCTACCAAAGATGTCATACTTTGGTTCAACGGTATTGTGAGATGAAGCGCCCAGACCGACATTACGCCAGACGCTTACGCGAGACCGGTTTCACTGCTACGAGCACTCGTGCTTAAAGGTGGCTGGCGGGTGTCTGTCTCTCTCACTTTAGTTGAACCGAGTGGCTATGCCCGGTCCTTGAGAAGGTTAAAACGGAGTCTATTTGACGAAGTATCGTTGTGGTTTTGATGCGTAGGTAAGAACGGTTCTTGCTCAGCCCGTAGTAGCCACGTAAAACTTGCAACAACAAAGTAGAGGACGTCTAACTTGTTTTTGCAGGGCATGTTGTGATGTGATATGGTCAAGACGTGATGCTATATTTTATTGTATGAGATGATCATGTTTTGTAACCGAAGTTATCGGCAATCGGCAGGAGCCATATGGTTGTCGCTTTATTGTATGAAATGCAAACGCCATGTAATTGCTTTACTTTATCACTAAGCGGTAGCGATAGTCGTAGAAGCAACAGTTGGCGAGGCGACAACGATGCTACGATGGAGATCAAGGTGTCGCGCCCGGTGACGATGGTGATCACGACGGTGCTTCGAAGATGGAGATCACAAGCACAAGATGATGATGGCCATATCATATCACTTATATTGATTGCATGTGATGTTTATCCTTTATGCATCTTATCTTGCTTTGATTTACGGTAGCATTATAAGATGATCTCTCACTAAAATTATCAAGACGTGTTCTCCTCGAGTATGCACTGCTGCCAAAGTTCGTAGTACCCGGACACCACGTGATGATCGGGTGTGATAAGTTCTACGTCCATCTACAACGGGTGCAAAACAGTTGCACACGCGAATACTCGAGTTAAACTTGACGAGCCTAGCATATAACAGATATGGCCTCGGAACACGGAGACCGAAGGTCGAGCATGAATCATATAGTAGATATGATCAACATAGTGATGTTCACCATTGAAACTACTCCATCTCACGTGATGATCGGACATGGTTTAGTTGATTTGGATCACGTAATCACTTGGATGACTAGAGAGATGTCTGCCTAAGTGGGAGGTTTTAATATGATTAATTAAACTTAAATTTATCATGAACTTAGTACCGATAGTATTTTTGCTTGTCTATGTTTACTGTAGATAGATGGCTCGTCTTTGTTGTTCCGTTGAATTTTAATGCGTTCCTTGAGAAAGCAAAGTTGAAAGATGATGGTAGCAATTACACGGACTGGGTCCAGAATTTGAGGATTATCCTCATTGCTGTCTGTAAGAATTACGTCTTGGAAGCACCGCTGGGTGCCAGTTCTTTGCGGGAGCTGCGCCGAAGTTGTGAACATCTGGCGAGCAAAGCTGATGACTACTCGATAGTTCGATGTGCCATGCTTTACGGCTTAGCACCGGGTCTTCAACGACGTTTTGAACGTCATGGAGCATATGAGATGTTCCAGGAGTTGAAGTTAATATTTCAAGCAAATGCCGGATTGAGAGATATGAAGTCTCCAATAAGTTCTATAGCTGCAAGATGGAGGAGAATAGTTCACGGTGAACATATACTCAAAATGTCTGGGTATAATAATCACTTGATTCAACTGGGAGTTACTCTTCCGGATGGTAGTGTCATTGACAGAATTCTCCAATCACTGCCACCAAGCTACAAGAGATTCGTGATGAACTATAATATGCAAGGGATGACCAAAACAATTCCCGAGCTCTTCGCAATAAGCCGCGGAGGTAGAAATCAAGAAAGAGCATCAAGTGTTGATGGTCAACAAGACCACTAGTTTCAAGAAAAAGGGCAAAGGAAAGAAGAAGGGAAACTTCAAAAAGAACAGCAAGAAAGTTCTTTGCTCAAGAGAAGAAACCCAAGTCTGGACCTAAGCTCAAATCGAGTGTTTTACCGCAAGCGATCGACACTTTGGAAGCGGAACTGCCCCAAGTATTTGGCGGATAAGAAGGATGGCAAGGTGAACAAAGGTATACGTGATATACATGTTATTGATGTGTACCTTACTAGAGCTCGTAGTAGCACCGGGTATTTGATCGGGTTCATTGCTAATATTTGCAACTCAAAACAGGGACTACAGAATAAATGAGCACCGCAAAGGACGAGGTGACGATCTGCGCGTGGGAAAGCGGTTCCAAGGTCAATGTGATCGGTCGGCATGCTACCTCTACATCTACCTTCGGGATTAGTTTTAGACCTAAATAATTGTTATTTGGTGCCGCGTTGAGCATGAACATTATATCTGGATCTTGTTTGATGCGAGATGCTTATTCATTTAAATCGAGAGAATAATGGTTGTTCTATTTATATGAGTAATATCTTTTATGGTCACGCACCCTTGAAGAATGGTCTATTTTATTGAATCTCGATAGTAGTAATACACATATTCATAATGTTGAAACCAAAAGATGCAGAGTTGATAATGATAATGCAACTTATTTGTGGCAATCGCCGTTTAGGTCATATCGGTGTAAAACGCATGAAGAAACTCCATCTTGATGGGCTTCGGAATCACTTGATTATGAATCACTTGGTACTTAAGTAACCGTGCCTCATGGGCAAGATGACCAAAACACCGCTTCTCCGGAACTATGGAGCGAGCAACTGATTTGTTGGAAATCATACATACCGATGTTTGTGGTCCAATGAATGTTGAGGCACGCCAAGGGTATCAAGTTATTTTCTCACCTTCACAGATGATTTGAGCGAGATATGGGTATATCTACTTAATGAAACACAAATCTGAAACATTTGAAAAGTTCAAAGAATTTCAGAGTGAAGTGGAAAATCATCGTAACAAGAAAATAAAGTTTCTACGATCTGATCGTGGAGGAGAATATTTGAGTTACGAGTTTGGTTTACATTTAAAACAATGTGGAATAGTTTCAACTCACGCCACCCGAACACCACGGAGAAATGGTGTGTCCGAACGTCGTAATCGTACTTTACTTGATATGGTGCGATCTATGATGTCTCTTACTGATTTACCGCTATCGCTTTTGGGGATATGCTTTAGAGACGGCCGCATTCACGTTAAATAGGGCACCATCGAAATCCGTTGAGACGACACCGTATGAACTATGGTTTGGCAAGAAACCAAAGTTGTCGTTCTTAAAATTTGGGGCTGCGATGCTTATGTGAAGAAACTTCAACCGGATAAGCTCGAACCCAAATCGGAAAAATGTGTCTTCATAGGATACCCAAAGGAGATCATTGGGTACACCTTCTATCACAGATCTGAAGGCAAGATTTTCGTTGCTAAGTTCGGATCCTTTCTAGAGAAGGAGTTTCTCTCGAAAGAAGTGAGTGGGAGGAAAGTAGAACTTGATGAGATAATCAGATTCTGCTCCCTTATTGGAAGGTAATTCATCACAAGAAATGGTTCCTGTGACAACTACACCAATTAGTGAGGAAACTAATGATATTGATCATGAAACTTCAGATCAAGTTGCTACCGAACTTCAGAGGTCAACCAGAGTAAAATACGCACTGTGAGTGGTACGGTAATCCTATTCGGAAGTCATGTTACTTGACCATGGCGAACCTACAAACTATGAAGAAGCGATGGTGAGCCCAGATTCCGCGAAATGGCCGGAAGCCATGAAATCTGAGATGGGATCCATGTATGAAAACAAAGTATGGACTTTGGTTGACTTGCCGATGATCGGCAAGCCATTGAGAATAAATGGATCTTTAAGAAGAAGACCGACGCCGATGGTAATGTAATCGTCTATAAAGCTCGACTTGTTGCAAAAGGTTTTCGACAAGTTCAAGGGGTTGACTACGATGAGACTTTCTCACCCGTAGCGATGCTTAAGTCTGTCGAATCATGTTAGCAATTGCCGCATTTTATGATTATGAAATTTGGCAAATGGATGTAAAAACTGCATTCTTGAATGGATTTCTAGAAGAAGAGTTGTATATGATGCAACTGTAAGGTTTTGTTGATCCAAAGGGCGCTAACAAAGTGTGCAAGCTCCAATGATCAATTTATGGTCCGATGCAAGCCTCTCGGAGTTGGAATAAACGCTTTGATAGTGTGATCAAAACATATGGTTTTATACAGACTTTTGGAGAAGCCTGTATTTACAAGAAAGTGAGTGGGAGCTCAGAGCATTTACGATATTATATGTAGACGACATATTATTGATTGGAAATGATATAGAATTTCTGGATAGCATAAAAGGATACTTGAACAAAAGTTTTTCAATGAAAGACCTCGGTGAAGCTGCTTACATATTGGGCATCAAGATCTATAGAGATAGATCAAGACGCTTAATTGGACTTTCACAAAGCACATACCTTGATAAAGTTTTGAAGAAGTTCAAAATGGATCGTGCAAAGAAAGGTTTTTACCAGACATAAGGTGTAAGATTGAGTCGACTCAATGCCCGACCACGCCAGAAGATAGAGAGAAAATGAAAGATGTTCCCTATGCTTCAGCCATAGGCTCTATCATGTATGCAATGTCATGTACCGGACTGACGATGCTTAGCTGTAAGCTTGGCAAGAAGGTACCAAAGTAATCCAGAGTGGATCATCGACAGCGGTCAAGAACATCCTGAAATACCGAAAAGGACTAAGGATATGTTTCTCGATATGGAGGTGACAAAGAGCTAGTCGTAAATGGTTACGCCGATGTAAGCTTTGACACTGATCCGGACGATTCTAAATCGCAAACCGGATACGTGTTTTTGTTAAACGGTGGAGCTATCAGTTGGTGCAGTTCTAAACAAAGCGTCGTGGCGGGATCTACATGTGAAGCGGAGTACATAGCTGCTTCGGAAGCAGCAAATGAAGGAGTCTGGATGAAAGAGTTCATTTCCGATCTAGGTGTCATACCTAGTGCATCGGGACCAATGAAGATCTTCTCTGACAATACTGGTGCAATTGCCTTGGCAAAGGAATCCAGATTTCACAAGAGGACCAAGCATATCAAGAGACGCTTCAATTCCATTCGGGACCAAGTCCAAGTGGGAGACATAGAGATTTGCAAAATACATACGGATCTGAATGTTACGCACTGCTGACTAAGCCTCTTCCACGAGCAAAACATGATCAGCACCAAGACTCCATGGGTGTTAGAATCATTCTTGTGTAATCTAGATTATTGACTCTAGTGCAAGTGGGAGACTGAAGGAAATATGCCCTAGAGGCAATAATAAAGTTATTATTTATTTCCTTATATCATGATAAATGTTTATTATTCATGCTAGAATTGTATTAACCGGAAACATAATACATGTGTGAATACATAGACAAAAAGATAGTCACTAGTAAGCCTCTACTAGACTAGCTCATTAATCAAAGATGGTTGTGTTTCCTAACCATAGACATGTGTTGTCATTTGATTAATGGGATCACCTCATTAGAAGAATGATGTGATTGACATGACCCATTCCGTTAGCTTAGCACTTGATCGTTTAGTATATTGCTATTGCTTTCTTCATGACTTATACATGTTCCTGTAACTATGAGATTATGCAACTCCGTTTACGGAGGAACACTTTGGGTACTACCAAACGTCCACAACGTAATCGGGTGATCATAAAGGAGTACTACAGTGTCTCCAAAAGTACTTGTTGGGTTGGCGTATTTCGAGATTAGGTTTTGTCACTCCGATTGCTGGAGAGGTATCTCTGGGCCTTCTCGGTAATACACATCACATAAGCCTTGCAAGCATTACAACTAATGAGTTAGTTGTGAGATGATGTATTACGGAACGAGTAAAGAGACTTACCAAAGAACGAGATTGAACTAGGTATTGGATACCGACGATCGAATCTCGGGTAAGTAACATACCGATGACAAAGGGAACAACGTATGTTGTTATGCGGTTTGACCGATAAAGATCTTCAGAGAATATGTAGGAACCAATATGGGCATCCAGGTTCCGCTTATTGGTTATTGACCGAGAATGGTTCTAGGTCATGTCTACATAGTTCTCGAACCCGTAGGGTCCGCACGCTTAACGCTTCGATGGCAGTTCATAATGAGTTTATAAGTTTTGATGTACCGAAGGTTGTTCGAGTCCCGGATGTGATCACGGACATGACGAGGAGTCTCGAAATGGTCGAGACATAAAGATTGATATATTGGAAGCCTATGTTTGGACTTGGAAAGGTTCCGGATGAAAACAGAAGTTAGGAACACCGGGGTTATCGGAACCCCGGGGGTCAATGGGCCTTGATGGGCCATAGGGAGAAGAGGAAAGGGCCAGGGCAGGGCAGCCGCCCCCCTCCCTCCTCTAGTCCGAATAGGACAAGGAGAGGGGGGGCGGCGCCCCCTTCCCTTTTCCCCCTCCCCAATCCTAATCCAACTAGGAAAGGGGGGGGAGTCCTACTCCCGGTGGGAGTAGGACTCCTCCAGGCACGCCTCCCCTAGGGCCGGCCGCACCCCCCCTTGCTCCTTTATATACGGGGGCAGGGGGGCACCCCATGACACACAAGTTGATCTACGGATCGTTCCTTAGCCGTGTGCGGTGCCCCCCTCCACCATATTCCACCTCGGTCATATCGTCGCGGAGTTTAGGTGAAGCCCTGCGCCGGAGAAGTCATATCGTCATGAGCTTAGGGCGAAGCCCTGCGTCGGTGGAGCATCATCATCGCCACCACGCCGTCGTGCCGACGGAACTCATCCCCGACGCTTTGCCGGATCGGAGCCCGGGATCGTCATCGAAATTGAGCGTGTCTTTGAACACGGAGGTGCCGTGCGTTCGGTACTTGGATCGGTCGGATCGTGAAGACGACGACTACATCAACCGCGTTGTTATAACGCCTTCCGCTTCGGTCTACGAGGGTACATGGACAGACACTCTCCCCTCTCGTTGCTATGCCATCACCATGGTCCTGTGTGAGCGTAGGAAAATTTTGAAATTACTACGTTCCCCAACACTTCAGATGAGGAAACAACTTTTGCCTTCAAAGCGCGAGTTCGGCCATAGTTAGGACCATAGATATCTCTTTTCTCAGAAAGCTGGAACTCATGTGTGTTGAGCCTCTCAAGTATATCAGATGGATCGAGTGTCTTGAAGTCAGGACGTTCTTGTATCATGAGGGCAAGGGTGTCAAAAGAGCTGTCAAGTGATCTCAGTAGTGTCTTGACGATTTCATGCTTGGTGATCTCAAGGGCGCCGAGAGCATGAAGCTCATTTGTGATGTCGCGAGGCAATCAAACGTGAGCTGGACATTCTCATTGTCATTTCTCTTGAAGCGGTTGAAGAGGTTGCGAAGAACACTAATCCTTTGATCTCTCTGGGTTGAGACGCCTTCATTGACCTTGGAGAGCCAGTCCCAGACTAGCTTCGATGTTTCTAGAGCACTCACACGGCCATACTGTCCTTTGGTCAGACGACCACAGATGATGTTCTTTGCAAGAGAGTCCAGTTGGATGAACTTCTTGACATCGCCAGGGTGACACCTTCACCAGTTTTGGGAACGCCGTTCTTGACGACATACCATAGGTCGACATCAATGGCTTCAAGATGCATGCGCATCTTATTCTTCCAGTAGGGATAGTCAGTTCCATCGAACACGGGGCAAGCAGCGGAGACTTTGATTATCCCTGCAGTCTACATAGCTAAAACTCCAGGTGGTTAAACCGAATCACACAGACCAAGGGAGTACCAGGCTTTGATACCAATTGAAAGTGCTAGTTATCGACTAGAGGGGGGGGGGGGTGAATAGGCGATTTTTAGGGAAGTCTTCAAAACACGGATGTTTCGAAGACAAACAATAGAAATGACCTAATTGATATGCAGCGGAAGATAAACTACAACAAGCAAACCATAGTCTAGTATGCAATAACGTGAAAGTACAAGACTAATAGCAGCTTGGTAGTAGGATCAAGATGGAAGATAGTGAGAAGCCAATCATCAAAAGTAGTCAAGCGATGAAGTCAAACAGGTAAACAAATAGGCAATGACTTCACGAAGACAAACTCTAAGTAAGGTGAGGGAGAAAATAGAACTAGTCACTTGTTGAAGACACAGGATTTGTTGGACCAGTTCGATTCTTTGTGACAACTGTACATCTGGTTAGGGAGGCTGAGATTCAACTCAGAAGACCGCGTCTTCACCTTATTCCCCTTGAGCTAAGGACACACAGTCCTCGCCCAATCACTCTGGTAAGTCTTCAAGGTAGACTTCCAAACTATCACAGACTGCGTTCACCGGCAATCCACAATGACTCTTGGATGCTCAGAACGCGACGCCTAACCGGCTGGAGGATTCATAGTCCTCAAGTGTAATAAGTCTTCAGGTCACATGCATGTAAAGACTTCAAGTGATGCCTAACACTCTTTGGCTCGGGTGTTTGGGCTTTGTCCTCGCAAGGATTTCTCTCTCAAAGGCTTCGAGGTGGGTTGCTCTCAAACGACAAAAGCCGTGCACTAACTCTGAGCAGCCACCAATTTATGGTGTAGGGGTGGGCTATTTATAGCCACTAGGCAACCCGACCTGATATGTTCGAAATGACCCTGGGTCACTAAGGAACTGACACGTGTTCCAACGGTCGATTTCAAACACACACGGCAACTTTACTTGGGCTCCAAGCAAAGTGACTCATCCAGCTCTGGATAAGTTTTGCTCTCATTGTCTTCGTCAAGACATAGGATTTGGGTTGAGCATCACTTCACCATTCTCGACTATGATCACTTGGACCCCACTTAACAAAGACGGTGGTTCCTATGACTCAACAAAGAAGAAGAGGAAACAACGAAACGACATACGCCTTTCAAGGCTCCATAATCTTCACTCAATGTCTTCTCATGTCATAGTCTTCAATGTGAATATCTTCACATACCACCATTATCGTCAATGTCTTCATACATTTTTAGGGGTCATCTCCGGTAGGTAAACCGAATCAATGGGGGACACTACCTGCGTTATCCTGCAATTCTCACAAACGCATTAGTCCCTCAACCACATTTGTCGTCAATACTCCAAAACCAACTAGGGGTGGCACTAGATGCACTTATAGTACTGTTGCAAACCAATTCATATTTTGTTTTTGCATTGTGTCTACTGTAATATAACTTTTCCATGGCTTAATCCACTGATATAAATTGATAGTTTCATCAAAACAAGCAAACTATGCATCAAAAACAGAATCTGTCTGAAACAAAACAGTATGTAATAATATGAACATTAACCATACTTCTGTTACTTGAAAAATTCTGCCAAAATCATGAAAAATAAACAATTTGTATATAAATACAGTGCAAAAAGTTTCAGAACCATTTGACGTTCCAGTAAAAAATGTAGAATCGCGCACTACAGCCAAAGTTTCCATCCTGCACCGTACAAACCAACAAGCATTGTAATCATCCTAAAGGCAAACCTTGGCACATTATTTTTATAATACAATGGAATTGTACAAGGGGATAATTATTTTTGTTGAAAAGTTTCTGTAATCAAGATTCGCAAAGTTTCCGTGAGCATGAACAAAGTTCAAGGAGCTCTCCCACTTCAACAATGCTTGTCTTTCTCACTTTCACTTTCCTTTTTGAAAAGTTTTAGGTTCCCCTCTTTATTTTTTTGTTTTTAAACTATATAAAAGCACTCAACAGAAATAAATGACTCTCTAAAACTTCCGGTTGTCTCACCGCAGCTCTTTCTTTAAAGCCATTAAGCTAGGCATATAGTGCTCAAGTAGTGAATCCACCCGGATCCCAAGGTATATCAAAGCTAATTTTAATTAGCAATGATTTGGCATTTAGTAGTGAGCACAAAGCAACATATATCAAGAAATGACGAAGTCTAACTCTCTTCCTATGCATCGGCATGTCATAAAAGAACAATTCATGCATGCAAAGTAAAGGCCAGTGCATAGTATAAGCAGTTTCTTGCAATTCTATCGTGTTGGAAACATAAAGAGGCGGAGATGTAGTTCCTCTCTCATAATAATTGCAAGTAGGACAGCAAGCACATGCATATTATATTCATCAAAATCATCATGTGCAACGGTAAAAGGCAACCCATCAATATAATCCTTAATAAGAGCAAGCTTCTCCGATATAGTGTAGTCGAGATAATTCAAAAAGATAATAGGACTATCATGCGTGGGTGCAATAGCAACAATTTCATGTTTAACATAAGTAAATATAGCAAGTTCATCTCCATAAGCATAATTCATATTGGCATCTTGGCCACAAGCATAGCAACCATCATCAAAAAGGGATATTTCAAGAGAATCAACAGGATCATAATAGTCATCATAGCAATCATCCTTCGGTAAGCACGAAGGGAAATTAAACAATGTATGAGTTGAAGAGTTGCTCTCATTAGAAGGTGGGCACGGGTAGCTAATCCGCTCTTCCTCCTTTTGTTCTTCGCTCTCCTCATCATCTTTTTCATCCAATGAGCTCACAGTTTCATCAATTTCTTCTTCCATAGACTCCTGCAAAATATTAGTCTCTTCTTGGACAGCGGAGGAGTCCTCAATATATGGTTTAACATAGGCATTAGAAGCATAATTATCATAAGAATATTTAAGTATGGCAAAATTTTCAGATTTATAAAGAGTAGCACCATACATTTCAATCAAAGAAGCAATTTCATAAACACCCTTAAAAGCAACAAATTCTTCAATTTGTTGAATATCATAGTAATTATAAACAACCTTAGTATACGAAGATACGATTCCATTATCACTAAACAAACATTGGTAGGGAAGGTGTTTCTTAGGGTCTTCAGAACAACAAGTAAAATCATATATTTCACATAAATTCCAAGCATAGCATTGCAACCGATGGATTTGACCCAGTAAAAGTTTCCCTTTTTCAGATATGCGGTGTCGCACATAACAAGCATGCTCATCTAAAGATTTGCCCTCAACTAAGCTAGTTGGGGTTTCAGCCCGAGCACATAGGGATCGAAGATGATCAAAGTAAAAAGCTTCAGCAGTGCGATAGATTTTGAGTGGTTCTTCAACCATTGGTTCGATGGGTATAACTAATTTTTTTGGTATTTTATGCGTTTCCTACCCATAACTAAAGATAAAGAACAACTAAGAACAGCAAATAAAAATTACTTAGTGATTAAGCGAATAAACACGCACGAGAATATTCACCCCAGGCTATGACTCCCCGGCAACTGCGCCAGAAAAAGCTCTTGATAACCCACAAGTATAGGGGATCAATTGTAGCCTCTTTCGATAAGTAAGAGTGTCGAACCCAACGAGGAGCTAAAGGTAGAACAAATATTCCCTCAAGTTCTATCGACCACCGATACAACTCTCATGCACGCTTAGCGTTCGCTTTACCTAAAACAAGTATGAAACTAGAAGTACTTTGTAGGAGTTTTCGGATAGGTTTGCAAGATAATAAAGAGCGTGTAAATAAAAAGTAGGGGCTGTTTAGATAAAGACACAATAAAGTAAATATAGCAATGTGGAAAAGTGGTGGTAGGAGTTGCGAAATTGTCCCTAAGCAATTGACTACTTTACTAGACCGATAGCAAGTTTCATGTGGGAGAGGCCACTGCTAGCATGTCATCCCTTACTTGGAATTCTATGCACTTATGATTGGAAGTATTAGCAAGCATCCGCAACTACCAACATTCATTAAGGTAAAACCCAACCATAGCATTAAGATATATTGGTCCCCCTTCAATCCCGTATGCATCAATTTCTATGCTAGGTTGAAGCTTCATCACTCTTGCCCTCCAATACATAGTCCTATCAACATACAACTAACCCTATGGTGTGATCCACGCGGGCGTTCATATGATGGGCACCAAAGGACAGCAACATAACCACAAGCAAATTAAATCAATCATAGCAATTCATCAACCACCGATAGGACAACGAAAATCTACTCAGACATCATAGGATGGCAGCAAATCATTGGAAAATAATATGAAGCATAAAGCACCATGTTCAAGTAGAGGGTACAGCGGGTTATGGAGAGTGGACCGCTGTAGATAGAGGGGGGAAGGTGATGGAGATGTTGGTGAAGATGGCGGAGGTGTTGGTGAAGATCGTGGTGATGATGATGGCCCCCGGCGGCGTTCCGGCGCCACCGGAAGCGAGGGGGAGAGAGCCCCCCTTCTTCTTATTCTTCTTCTTCTTCTTCTTCTTCCTTGACCTTCTCCCTAGATGGGAGATGGGTTTCCCCTCTGGTCCATGGTCTCCATGGCGTGGGAGGGGCGAGAGCCCCTCCGAGATTGGATCTGTCTCTCTGTCTCTCTCTGTTTCTGCGTTCTCGTCTGCTGCCCTTTCACCGTTTCTTTTATATCCGGAGAACCGTAACTCCGATCGGGTTGAATCTTTCGCCCAGATTTTTCTCATAAAATTAGCTTTCTTGCGGCAAAAGAAGAGTGTCAACCGCCTTATGGGGTGCCCACGAGGGTCCAGGGCGCCCCTGCCTCGTGGCCCCCTCAGGCACCGTCTCGCGTTGATTTTACTTCCCAAAAATCATAAATATTCCAAAATAATTCTCCGTCCTTTTTTATCCCGTTTGGACTCCGTTTGATATTGGGTTTCTGCGAAACATAAAACATGCAACAAACATGAACTGGCACTGGGCACTGGATCAATATGTTAGTCCCAAAAATAGTACAAAAAGTTGCCAAAAGTATATGAAAGTTGTAGAATATTGGCATGGAACAATAAAAAATTATAGATACGACGGAGACGTATCAGAGACATATGGGGGGAAGGAGTGTGGGATCGGGGAGGAGTGGAAGTCGTTCTGGAAGTGATGCCCCATCTTGGAGACAGAGGGGTACACGTTGGGCTGACATTGTGGAAGCTGAGGAGAGGGAGCAAGAAGTAACTAGTCCTCTAAAAAAGAAGGATGCCGTGGAAAAGCCAGAGATGCATAAGAGGTTAACCTTCCCCCAGGAGATGGAGAATACCAGTACAGCCGTTGAGGTGCCACAAAGAGGTAGGGTGAATGCCCCAAAGCCAACGCTGCCGGCCAAGGAGACAGAGGTAACAACCCAAGAGCCTTTGGGGCTGGAAACGGATAGTGCCCATGCAGGAAAAGCCAAGGAGAAACCGCGTATAGAGCAAAGGCCATATAGTGAGATCCCCTAAGCCAAAAAAGGTGTGACGGAGAGGAAGCCGGGGCCCACGACCATGCATCCGACTGCCTGTGCTTCCCCAACCCCAAGCACCGCTGAGACAAACCCAAATGGCGGGAAGACCGAGGCCATGCAAGAAACCATGCAGATCGATGTATCGGCTGAGCTGAGGAATAATGAGGTTGCGGAGGGGGATCACGGTCAGAAGGGAGGGCCTGGTCTGAAGGGCAAAACTTTCAGGAGGAAGGAGCAAAAAAACACTGGGGGCGGGGCCGTTGTTGAGGGAGGAGGAATAGAAGTGGGAGGAAAAAGGGGTGCCGGCCAAATGGAAGTAGACAAAGCTACTGAGGAAGATGCAAAGAAAAGGAAGATGGCAGTAGAGGAAGGTGTTGTGCTGGGAGGAACAATGAGCGCTGGGCTGCAGGAACAACCTGGCGGGGCCTAATGAAAATCATTGCATGGAACTGCCCGGCGTTTGGGGAATGCCCCGGCGGTTCAAGGTCTTCTATCTCTACAGAAGAAGGAGGACCCCGACATCCTTTTCTTATCAGAAACCAGGCTTGACAAGGGCAGTATGGAGAAGTTTTGGAGCAAACTAGGCTTACAGAACATGCTAGTGCAGAATAATAAGGGGAAGAGTGGAGGACTTGCCTTGTTTTGGAGGAGGGGGATTGATGTGACCTTGAGATGGATGGGTAGAATGCATATTGATGTGACTATCAAAGAGAAGGACGGATTTGAGTGGAGGCTCACGGGGATATACGACGAGTCGAGGATGGAAAAGAAAGTGGATATGTGGAGGCTGTTGAGGACTCTCCACCACCAGTCATCTCTGCCGTGGGTCTGCATGGGTGATTTCAATGAAGTACTCTACAATCATGAGAAGCAGGGAGGGGTTCCTAGGGGACATGCTCTATTGCAAAATTTTCGTGACGCTTTACAGTTCTGCAACCTGAATGACCTTGGCTTTGAGGGCAATGTTTTCACCTGGAGGAATAACAATTTTCGCCTGGATGGCTACATCCGGGAACGCCTGGACAGAGTGGTCGCGTCTCCCACGTGGTGTGCCCGCTTCCCTCTTTACAAGGTGATCAACGGAAATCCCGAGCACTCCGACCATAGACCAGTGGTGCTCTGGGTGGATGGTGACAGGGCGGCGAGGAGAAATCACAGCAAGACTCAAGCGAGGCGCTTCGAAGCTCGTTGGCTGCTTGAAGAGGGGTGTGAAGAGCTGGTGCAACAAGCATGGGCTGAAGCGGCAGACCCCTCTGTGACTAGTAAGCTAGCTGCAATACAAGAGGCACTCCATATCTGGAATCATAACGTTCTTGGGGACCTACATAAACGAGCCAGGAAGCTTCGTCAGGAATTGGAAGAAGTGAGAAGACAACCTCTGTCCCAAAACCAAATCAGAAGGGAGTTGACCATCAAGTACCAGCTGAACAAACTGGAAGACCAAATTGATTTGGCGGCGAAGCAACGAGGTCATGTGGACTGGTTGGCTAAGAGAGACCGCAACACCAATTTTTTTCAAGCCTTTGCCCCTAAACGGAGAAGGAAGAACACCATCACAAAACTGAGGAGGGAGGACGGTGTGGAGGTGACCGGGGAGGAGGGTTTAAAGGCCCTCGTAACTAACTATTTCTCTAGCTTGTTTACCCCTGTGGTAGGTTCGGACGCGGCGGATATTCTTGATCATATTACACCCAAAGCCATGCCCGAGATGAACGAGTTCCTGACGAAGGAGTTTACCGCATCTGAGGAAAAGGCAGCCCTGGATTCCATTGGGGACCTGAAAGCACCAGGAGTTGATGGCCTCCTGGCTATCTTCTACAAGCATTTCTGGCAGCTGATAGGTGATGAAGTAGTACACGAGGTTTTGCAAGTATTACAAGGCGGCAGTATACCGGAGGGATGGAATGACACATTAGTTGTTCTTATCCCGAAGGTTCAGAACCCCGAAAGTCTAAAAGACCTACGCCCGATTAGCCTGTGTAATGTTGTCTATAAGCTCGTGTCGAAAGTTCTCGCCAACTGGCTGAAAGATATCTTGGGGGAGATAATATCGCCAAACCGGAGTGCATTCGTCTCGGGGCGGCTCATTTCTGATAATACTATCCTAGCATATTAGATGACCCACTATCTGAAGAGGAAGAGATAAGGTGAAAGTGCGTTATATCGACTAGAGGGGGGGTGAATAGGCGATTTTTATGAATTCTTCACTGAGGAATTTGCCGGTGAGGAAATTCCTTAGCGAAGAACTACTTGCAGCGGAATAAGTACTCAGAAGTAAGCATAATAGAATACATGCATGGTCATCATGATGAAATGAAGACAATCACAGAGTACAGAAAGCGTAAACACATGATAACACAAGATGAAGACAAACAGATCAAGAAATTGAGCCGAGGAAATAGAGAAAGTCTTGATCAAAGTCTTCAAACATGATATGAACAAACACCCAACACAGTTAAGAGTAAATGAAAGAGTTGAGGAAATAGAACCAGTAAGGTTGGTGAAGACAATGATTTGGTAGACCAGTTCCAACTGTTGTCTCAGTTCTACGTCTGGATGGAGCGGCTGAGTATTTAAACTCGAGGACACACAGTCCGGACACCCGATCGGCGAGCATGCAGCTCGGGACACCAAGTCCTCACCGTATTCTCCTTGAACTAAGGTCACACGGACCTCATCCAATCACTCGTGGTAAGTCTTGAGCGACTTCCAAACCTTCACAGACTTGGCCACTCGGCGATCCACAATTCCTCTTGGATGCTCTAGACCATGACGCCTAACCGTCTGGAAGAAGCATGATCTTCAAAGGTAACAAGCGTCGGATCCACACAGGATCAATCTCTTCAATGATGCTCAATCACTATGGGTTTGTCGGGGATTGGTTGTGGGTTTTTTCCTCACTCACTGATTTTCGCTCAAAGTCCTCGGAGGATGGGTTGCTCTCAAATGACAAGTGTCAAGTTCTCTCGGAGCAGCCAACCAGCTAGTGGTTGTAGGGGGCGGATATTTATAGCCTAGGGAGCAGCCCGACATGATAAGACATAAATGCCCTTCAATGATATGACCGTTAGGTAGATAAGATATTTTTGGGACAGGTGGCCAAGAAGACAACAACGGTCGGAAATTTGACTCTCAAATTCCTCGGGGCTATCATGTTCCTCACTTGTGTAGGCAATCCGCCTTTGGCGAATTCCTAACTCCTCGGTCAGAACAAATTCCTCGTGACCAGAATAACTTCGTCTCACATCCTTTGAAGGAATTGAATGAACTGTATGAGATTTCCAAAGGCTTCACTCGAAGGGATTGGTAGGTGTAGGATTTTGAGTTGAGCATCACATGGAAATTTTTCCTTAGTATTTCCTCGACCCCTTTAACAAGACGGTGTTTCCTATGATTCAAGAAAGAGAAAACGAAACTACGAAAACAAAAGTCTTCACGCTTCATGGTCCTCAAATGAATACCAAGTCTTCAAGGTCACACCAATTTCTTCACTTTCAAAGTCTTGAAAGTCTTCGTAATACGAAGTCTTGAGACGAAGAACTTCATTTTTAGGGTCGACTTTCTCTCAGTAAATATCAAACTCCTCATAGACTTATATACCGTGTACACTCATAAACACATTAGTCCCTTAACCTATAAGTCTTCAATACACCAAAATCACTAAGGGCACTAGACGCACTTACTATCTCACAATTTTTGGTGATTGATGACAATATAGGTTAAGTTTTCAACGGGGATAAATATATGAAGTGTAAATACTGATATTGAGGAATTTTATTGCAAGATATAGAAGAACTCCCCCTGTAGATGTGCATAGTGAGGAATTTGCTTTTGAGGCATTGCACATTTGAAGAGTTAAATCATGGAGATCTCCCCCTATATCTTGTAATTCATACACACATTTGACATATAATATGAAGAATTTGAAATGCATGATGAAATATGGTGACTGATGTAATTCAGCATGCGTATATTAGCATATAACGAGGAATAAGCATGCAGAGGAACACATCAAAAGTATCAGAGCACCATCGGGTTTAAGATTACAACTCGATCCAATAAAAGTTTCAAGAGCGAGAGTTGTAACTTAGCAAAAAACGCCCATATAATAGACCCGCTTGAAGACTAACTCAAATTTCTCCCCTTTGTCATTGAATGACCAAAAGGATCGGCGAGGACTAACGCCCCTGAAGAATATCAAGTTGATGGAGGAGCGCCAGAGTTTTCGGGGTCGGTTGTCGTAGTAGGTCCTGCCGCAGTGTCGTCCAAGTCTTCATTTTCATCAGTGTCGCGCGATGAAGAATAGGAGCTGGCCACTAAGGAGGGAACCTTGTCCTTCTTGAATTTCTTCGGAGGAGGTGCAGACCAGTCAAATTCTTCCTTGAGACCCATTGTCTTCGTTCTTCTGCGCTGTAGACATGAGATAGAACAACCCAGATACAGTTGAAGGTTTCATGGAGGTAGTATTGGTTTTTCTTCACTGCATTGTGTGTTGAGGTCATGTTGTGAAGAATTGAACCAAACTGACGCTTGACCCATTTATGATTGTGATCAACCTTCTGATGAAGACTGAGGAGTAACTCACGATCACCATCACCACAGGTGTTGTGGCTTGAGGACTTTGCTTGGCTGAGGTATTGGCGACAGAGTCATGTGTGGCAGAGTCATCATTGGTGGAGTAGGATGCAGCCTTGCGAAATTGACCATCCAATGGATGAATGCCTTCATCTATCACAACAGTTGCCTTGCCTTTGTCATCAGCTGAGGAAAATGTCCATTTGAGGACTTCAACTGGAGGCAAGTAGCTGCAGTGGTTCAGAGTATCAGCCTTGTAATTGAGCGAAGACCTTGTCCTGATGAACTTCATAATCCATGGTGCATAAGGCTTCAGCTCAAAAGGTGACATAGCAATATTTGCCAGAGTCCTCATGAAGAAATCATGGAAGTTGATGGGAACGCCATGAATTATATTGAAAAGCATATTCTTCATGATGCCAACGACTTCTTCATCATTTGAGTCATGGCCTTTGATAGGACTCATTGTCTTTGTCAGAATGCGATAGATAGTCCGAGGCACATACAGTAATTCCTTGACGAGGAATTTGGTTCGAGGGGCCTGCCCTGGCTTCAAAGGCTTCATCAGAACTTGCATGTAGTGATTTGAAAGCTCAGGTTCGTTGTAGATGCAACGAGCACCATCTAGGGGAGGACTGAGTGAGAGGGCACGAAGCAATTCGATTCTTTGGTGCCTTGTAGTGAGTATTTTCTGTCATCCAGTCCAGCACCCATGAGTTCACATCTTCAGAATCTCCGGTGATATGCAGCGTCGCATAGAATTGAAGAATGAGTTCTTCATTCCAATCACAGATGTCAGTGCAGAAATTCAGCAAACCATCATCATGAAGAACACTGAGGACTGGCTCTAAGCCTGGCAGAGACTCCATGTCCACGTGAGGAATGTGTGCATGATTGAAGACTTTGTCTTTGTTGAATTGCACAGAGGAATAGAAGTTGGCTTGACTAGCAATCCAGAAACGCCTCTTCCTTATGCGAGCAGAGTCATAAGGGTTGTAATCAGTGAAGAAAAAATGCTCGCCAAAGAAGTCTTCAGCCTTGAACTTTTGCTTCACGAGAATGGATTTTTGGCTTTGGCGGTGGAGTGTCGATGAGTTGCATCACGACCTCGTGAATCACAATCTCGTGTTCTTCAGCCGAGGATTTTCTGGTTCCTCTTCATGTGCGATCTGCGTGTTCAAAGGAGTAGCGAAGCAGGTTCTTCAAAGACTAGTGGCTGGAATTTCTTCATGCACGGACGAGGTGGGATGAGTTTCTTCAGAGCCCATTTGAACTGTTGGTGCAGGGGACTGAGGAATTTGTTGTATTGGAGTGAAGAGTGGAGAATTTGGATGTTGACTGTCCCAAAAGTCATCATTCATCACTGGCGTTGTGCTTCCAATGTCCACATCTTCGTCTTCAATTTCCTCAACACCAGCCTCTTTAGCTGTGAACTGAGGCATAGGCGAGGAAATGATTGGTGTTCAAGGGATTGCATCCACTTCAATTTCTTCATCAATCTGCTCTAACGAAGCAGCAGAATGATTTTCTTCATCAGACCCGCTTGGGATCTCATATTCTTCACCAAAAGGAACAAGGTCCTTTGATGGCATGGAGGAAATCAGATTTTCGAATGAGCTGGTCATTGGCTTCATCCTCTTCGGGGCCGAAGAATTTGACGCAGCTGATGCTTTCCTTTTCTTCGCTGCAGCTCGCTCTGCAACCTTGGTCTTCTTCACATCTGATGCAGATGGAAGGATTGGAGTTGGTGTAGGCGCGGGAGGAGCTGAGGAATCTGGTTGAATTTCCTCGGTATCGATGCACGGTTATACGACTTCTTCAGTTTCTTCAGGCGCACCACTAGTGGATGCCCTGGCAATTTCTTCAGCGTCTGGAATAGAGTCGTCGGCCCTGGAACTAGCATTGTCTTCAGCAGGCTGAAAATCATCAGCGGTGCTGGCATGTTCTTTAGTAGGCTGAGCAGAGACTCCAGCCTGAGGAATTTCTTGTTGCGTTAGAGCTGCAACATTTGTGAACTTCTTTGTCAGATTGACAAATCTGACCTTGGCTCCTTGCCAATCAGCATAATAGGCATCAAAGTCATCACTGAGGGCTTTGATTTCAGACTGGATCTTGATGAGTTCCTCAGTTGTCATTCTCACAACGTTTTTCCTGAGGAACTTCTCTTTCCTGAATTGAGATTTCTTGATCTACCTAGCCTTTTCAAATCTCCATTTCTCTTCAGAGATGAAATGGGTCAGCATGTGACTTTGACTAGGATTCAAATGAAAGTCAGGCATAGGGGTGTCTGGATCCTTGTGCCAGAGATCAATGTACTCGAGGATCGCCCTTGGATCCAAAAGCAAAGGGCAGTGTGCCTTTGGCTCTAGCGGCCCTTTCTTGCACATCTCGATGATTTCGCAAGTTCATCATCGTCGCCTTCATCATCGAGATGGCACTTGGAAGGCAACCTGTTTCTTCTTTGGACTAGGACGAGGACCTCGACCAGCCGTTGCCTTTTCTTCAAAGCAGTGGGGCCTCATGAAGAATTTGGTGCAGGTGAGGAACTTCTTTGAGACACCGGAGGCAATAGAGATGCATGCAGTCCTTTGGCACGTGGCGGATGCACAGTGATGAGGACTTTGTCGAGCAAAGAGGACTTTGGAGGAGGAGCCGAGGATTTGGGTGGAACAGTGCGGCATGAGGAATCGGCCGTGAGGGCATTGAAGATTCTGGCCGTGAGGGCATTGCCGAGGATTTTGGCCGTGAGGGCACTTTGTTGGTGAAGCACTTGGCTTGTCTTGCGGGCTTCTTTGCCATTGATTTTCTTGGCTTGACATGGGCCTCAAGGGCAGCAGCAGATGTGAGTCTTCATTGAATTTCCTCACTTTGCTTCTTTGGCTTGTCTCGCCAACTTGGCTTGGCGCTTGGCCCATTCTTCCTGGAAAGTCCTCACCACGCTTGATCTTTGGTGGGGTCGACTTCTTGGCCGGTGCCAATGGAGCTCTTGGGCATGGAGGATTCAATGCGAATTTCTTCATGTACTTTGGAGTAACATACTGTACTCCTCCATTCCCTTGCCCATCTCCTTTCAATCCTCTGAATGCGCACCTTGCGCTGATTTTTGTTTTCCTTGCCAAACTAGGCTTCATCGGTGTGCGATGAGTCGGCATATATGTCCTCGGGTATCTCAAAAGCAGTCATGACCTCAGGCCTCTTTCCTCCTTTCTCGTGGCTTATTTCCTTCGCCATATTCTTCACTAAGGAATTTGAACAATCGAATTCTCTCAAGAAGTATGCAACTTTTCTTCGAGGAACGCTGCAAATGAGTTAAGTTGATGAGAACCTAGTGATTCAGCAGCGGACATGAGTACCTATGAACTGAGTATATTTGCGAGAAATTTGGAGAGGTCATATGCGTTCTCAGAAGGTTTTTCAAAAAGAACAAGTTTGAGGAATTTGACCAGATAAGCCTTGAAGAATTTCACTAAGCGTTCTTTGTCTTAGGTTCCAGAGTTGTATAGATCGAAAATCCACACAATTGAGGAATCTTGAAGAAAAAATGATGCTTAGAGAAATGAATCAAGAGCAGATGACTAGTGAGGTGTTTTGAGTTTGAGGATTTGAAGAATAAAACACCTTTGAAGATTTTCAGGAAGGCTTAAGAATCAAAGCGAGCAATAAAAGTAACTTTTAATTACCCGAACTGAAGAACACGACGAACAGTGAGGTGGATTTGAAGCTCGTCTGTTCAGATCTTCCACGCCCTAACTCGGCGGAGGAAGATGGCTACGGCGGCGGCGGAGTGAAGATTTCCTTGATCGGTAGCGAGTCTGACGGGCAACGAATTGAGGCAAGGAAGCTCTTCCTCACCGTGACGATGGAGTAGCGGCGGTGCTAGGGTTTGAGAAGCTCGGCGAGAGAGAGAGAGCGGTCGAGTGGAGTAAAGGAAGTGAGGAAGGGAGAGGGGGTATATATAGCCACGGTGAAAACTGTTCAACAAAGATTTTGGACGAGCGTGCCTGACCCTTCTCATTAAACGACATGTGTCACCCACGTACTGAAAAGTGGAGATTGTGTTAGATCGTGGCTGAATAGATAAGTCTATCGTGGGAAGCGGAACGGTTTGAGCGGCAAAGCTGAAAATTTGGATAAGATAAGTTAAAAGTTCCGTTCGCAATTTCTTCAGCTGACAAGGACACAATGAAGATTTTGAATGAGTTTCAAATAGAACGCACATGAAGAATTTGTGAATAGATTGGGTTGAGTATAGCATAGAGGGGGAAGGGTCCGATCACATTCACTTAGCAGAAAATGCAACTTGAAGAAATAGCCATAAGTGAATGCTGTAGAGGACATAAACCCATATATATAGATATAGCCAATGAAGAAATACGACGGAAACAATGAAGATTTTGCAAAGTTGAAGAATTTGAAAAATTGAAGAATTTCAAAACTGAGGAAAAACTCAAATTGAAGATTTTCAATTTTAGTGGTGGCGTGACCCACCGTATAAGAATGATGATTTCAGACACCGCGTACAATTGTCGTAGGGTTCTGATAATCAAATTCTTCATTAATTTCTTCACACTTAGAGTGTTATTCTTCATTGATTGAAGAAAAACGTTTCTTCATGTGTTGCACATCTAAGTCATCAATTTTGCATAAGTGTCAGGATGTGTGTCCTTTTCAAAGAACATTCGAAGATTCTAAGATATTTAGCTCACACCGCAACTTGCTAAATCTCTTCTCATCCAAGGGCTTTGTGAAGATATCGGCTAGCTGTTCTTTAGTCTTCACATGATCAATAAAGATGTCGCCCTTCAACACATGATCGCGAAGAAAATGATGACGAATCTGAATGTGCTTTGTCTTCGAGTGTTGAACTGGGTTGTGAGCAATCTTGATGGCACTCTCATTGTCACAGTAGAGAGGCACATTCTTCACGTTGATGCCGTAGTCCTTGAGAGTTTGCTTCATCCACAACAATCGAGCACAACAAGAACCAGCAGCAATGTACTCAGCTTCCGCGATGAAGCGGTGATCTGTGATTCTGTTTCTTCGAGGACCAATGGACCAAAGATCGTCCGAGGAAATGACAGTACCAGATGTTGAATTGCGGTCCACACGATCACCGGCATAGTCGAGTCAGAATATCCAATGAGATCAAAAGTTGAGCCCTTGGGGTACCATAATCCTAGTGTTGGTGTGTGAGCTAGATATCGAAGAATATGCTTCACAACCTTATGGTGTGATTCCTTCGGTGTAGCTTGAAATCGGGCACACATGCAAACACTAAGCATTATATTCGCCTATATGCACATAAGTACAATAAAGAACCAATCATGGAGCGGTATACCTTGTGATCGAAGTCAATACCATTTTCATCGGTGCATAGATGGCCATTTGTGGGCATAGGAATTTTGACGCCTTTGCAATCTTGCATGCCGAATTTCTTCGTAACTTCTTTGAGGTATTTCTCCCGAGATATGAATATGCCATTGTGTTGTTGTGAATTTGAAGACCTAAGAAGAATTTCAGTTCTCCCATCATAGACATTTGATATTCTTCACTCATCATATAGGCAAATTCATCACTATAACGTTGGTCAGTACAGCCAAAGATAATATCATCAACGTATATTTGGCACACAAACAGTTCACCATCATATGATTTAGTAAAGAGAGTAGGGTCGAGTGAACCGGTGTGAAGCCATTCTTCACGAAGAATTCCTTCAAAGTATCATACCACGCTTGAGGGGCCTGCTTGAGGCCATAGAGGGCTTTGTTGAGTCTGAAGACTTTGTCGGGATTCTTTGGATCTTCAAAACACAGGGGTTGAGCAACATATACTTCTTCCTCAAGCTTACCATTGATGAATGCACTTTTCACATCCATTTGATATAAAGTGATATTATGATGGTTAGCATAAGCAAACAATATCGAATAGCCTCAAGTCTAGCAACAGTGCAAAAGTTTCATCGAAATCAATTCCTTCAACCGTGTGTAGCCTTGAGCTACAAGTCGTGCCTTATTCCTCACCACAAGGCCATTTTCATCTTGCTTGTTGCGGTAGATCCACTTTGTGCCAATGATATTATGCTTGCGAGGATCTGGACGTTTGACCAGTTCCCAGACATTGTTGAGCTCGAACTGATGTAATTCTTCTTGCATAGCTTGAATCCACTCAGGCTCCAGAAATGCTTCATCTAGCTTAGTGGGCTTTGTGATAGAGACAAAAGCATAGTGCCCACAAAAGTTAGATAAATGTGAAGCTTTTGAGCGTGTGAGAGGACCTGGTGCTTCAATGTCATCGATGATCTTGTCAACTTGCACTTCTTTTGCAACGCGAGGATGAGCTGGTTGTCGTCGAGGAATTTGATCAGCATTTTCTTGACACCATTTTCTTCAAAGATTATCTTCAGTGCATCACTCGGCGTTCTTCGCGTTCGGGAATGAATTCTTCAGATTCTTGATGGGAATGACATCCTCGGTTGCCTTGAACTTGATAGATTCCTCGGTCTGGTTCATCTATCACAGAAGGTAGGTGCTCTCTTTGCAAGCCATTGGTTTCATCGAACCGCACATCTACAGTTTCAACAATCTTGTGAAGAGCGATGTTGAAGACTCTGTAGGTGTGCGAGTCCTTTCCGTAACCAAGCATAAAACCTTCATGTGCTTTCAGTGCAAATTTAGCATTGTGACGAGGATCTCTAATCCAACATTTAGCACCGAAGACTTTGAACTCACATATGGTTTCTTGTCAGTAAGGAGTTCATAGGCAGTCTTCTTGAAGAATTTGTGAAGATATACTCTGTTGATGATGTGGCACGCAGTATCAATTGCATCAATCCAAAAACGACGAGGCGTTTTGTATTCATCAAGCATAGTGCGAGCCATCTCAACAAGAGTTATGTTCTTGCGCTCCACGACACCATTTCTTGAGGAGTATAAGGAGCGGATAACTCATGAGTAATACCAAGTTCATTAAGATAGTCATCAAGACCAGAATTCTTGAACTCAGTTCCATTGTCACTCTGATGTGCACGATCTTCACACCAAAGTTGGTTGAAGCCCTCGAGGAAAATCGTTTGAAGACTTCACGCACTTCATGTTTGTAAGTGACAATGTGTACCCATGTGTAACGAGAGTAATCATCAACAATAACAAAGCCATATCGAGATGCATCATTAGTGACTCTGAGTAATGATTAGGACCAAAGAGGTCCATGTGAAGCAATTCGAGTGGTCGAGTAGTGGTCATGATAGTCTTCATTTGGATGCTTGGCCTTGGTCATTTTTCCAGCTTCACGGGCTCCACACAAGTGATCCTTGAGGAATTTGACATTTTCAATGCCAATGACATGCTTCTTCTTCGCATGGCGTGTGCAAATTCCTCATGCCTGCGTGACCAAGTCGTCGATGCCATAGCCAGCCTTTCCAAGCTTTTGCAAGTAGACACACGGCTGGTTGTGGTCCCGAGAAATCAACAATATACAAGTCTCCTCTCCTAAAGCCTTCAAGACTTTGGAATTGTCAGCTTCCATAATCACAACACAACGATACTTGCCAAAGACAACAACCATATCAAGATCACAAAGCATTGAGACTGACATGAGGTTGTATCCTAAGGACTCAACAAGCATTACTTTGTCCATGTGTATGTCCTTAGAGATCGCAACCTTACCAAGACCCAATACCTGACTTTTGCCTTTGTCAGCAAAGATGATATGCTTCCGATGTGATGGTGATAAGGGAGCATCCATCAATAGATTCTTGTCACCAGTCATGTGATTTGTACATCCACTATCGAGGACCCACTCATTTGCTTTGGGTTGATCATCCTTGGCACCCTTTTCCATGAAGCAATAGGTGGGAGCGTAGTCATCATTATCTTCATCAGCCTTGTTGGTGAGGTCAGTTTCTTCAGAGTTGAAGATGGACTTGCTGACGAATGCGGTAGCGAGAGCCAGACTCGCCACACCGGACTCGGACTCCTCTGATGCCTCCTCTTCCTCATGTTCCTTAGATTCAGCTTCAGAGTCCATTTCTTTGCCAATGAATACCCGAGCCTTCTTGGAGCTGCTCTTCTTGTGAGATGAAGACTTTGAGGATTTTGATGATGAAGATTTCGACGATTTCTTCTTCTTCTTAGCGTCATCAGAACTGTAATCCTTGTATTTCTTCTTCTTTAATTCCTTTTCCCATTGAGGAGAATCTTGAATGAAGTGACCAGGTTTCTTGCATTTGTGGCATAGCCTTCTCTTATAGTCACTGGATGAGGAATCACTGCTCCTTGAGGATTTTCCAAAGCGACCACGTCTTGAGAACTTCTGGAACTTCTTCACGAAAGCAAAGGTGCTAGCTCCTGCTCAATTCTTGAGGTCACCAAGGCTACTACCGAGTCTTCACAATCGATTCTGATACGACCTTGGCCTTCGTGGCACGTGATTTGCCATAGCTCGAACCATATAGATCTCTTTTCAAAGAAGTTGAAACTCATGAGTATTTAGCCTCTCGAGGATATCGGCGGGACCAAGTGACTTGTAGTCAGCATGTTCTTGTATCATCAGTGCCAGAGTATCAAATGAGGAATCAAGCGATCTCAACAATTTCTTCACCACCTCATGGTTGGTGATGTCGATTAACACCAAGCGCTTGAAGCTCATTTGAGATGTCAGTGAGGCGATCGAAGGTTTGTTGAACATTTTCATTGTCGAGTATTTTGAAGCGGTTGAAGAGATTGCGAAGAACATCAACTCGAGAGTCACGCTGAGTTGAGACTCCTTCATTTACTTTGGACAGCCTATCCCAGATAAGCTTAGCGGTTTCCAAAGCACTCACTCTTCCATACTGTCCTTTGCTCAGATGGCCACATATGATATTCTTCGCTTGAGAATCGAGTTGCTTGAATCTCTTCACATCGGTAGCGTTCGGTGAGGGTGAGACAGTAGGAACACCATTTTCCACAACATACCACCGATCGTTGTCAATTGCCTCAAGATGCATTCGCATCTTGTTCTTCCAGTAGGGGTAGTCCGTTCCATCAAAGGTAGGACACCTAGCCGAGACCTTGATCATACCTGCGGTCGACATAACTAAAACTCCAGGTGGTTAAACCAAAATCACACGTAACAAGGGAGTACCTTGCTCGATACCAATTGAAAGTGCGTTATATCGATTAGAGGGGGTGAATAGGCGATTTTTATGAATTCTTCACCGAGGAATTTGCGGTGAGGAAATTCCTTAGCGAAGAACTATTCTTGATGGAATAAGTACTCGAAGTAAGCATAATAGAATACATGCATGGTCATCATGATGAAATGAAGACAATCACAGAGTACGAAGCGTAAACACAGGATAAACAAGATGAAGAAAAAGCAGGACTAAAGAAATTGAACCGAGGAAATAGAGAAAGTCTTGATCAAAGTCTTCAAACACAGATATGAACAAACACTCAACACGCTTATGAGGAAATGAAAGAGTTGAGGAAATAGAACCGATAAGGTTGGTGAAGACAATGATTTGGTAGACCCGGTTCAAGCTTCTTTGTCTCGGTTATGCGTCTGGTTGGAGTAATTTGAGTATTTAAACTCGAGGACACATAGTCCCGGACACCCGGTCGGCGAAAGCACGCAGCTCGTGACACCAAGACCTCACCGTATTCTCCTTGAACTCAGGTCACACAGACCTCGTCCAATCACTCGTGGTAAGTCTTCAGGCGACTTCCAAACCTTCACAGACTTGGCCACTCGGCGATCCACAATTCCTCTTGGATGCTCTAGACCATGACGCCTACCCGTCTGGAAGAAGCACAATCTTCAAAGGTAACAAGCGTCGGATCCACGCAGGATCAATCTCTTCAGTGATGCTCAATCACTATGGGTTTGTAGGGGTTTGGTTTTTGGGTTTTTCCTCACTTTCGATGATTTTCGCTCAAAGTCCTCGGAGGATGGGTTGCTCTCAAATGACAAGTGTCAAGTTCTCTCGGGCAGCCAACCAGCTAGTGGTTGTAGGGGCGGCTATTTATAGCCTAGGGAGTAGCCCGACATGATAAGACATAAATGCCCTTCAATGATATGACCGTTAGGTAGATAAGATATTTTTGGGACGGTGGCCTTGCCAAGAAGACAAGAACGGTCGGAAATTTGACTCTCAAATTCCTCGTGGCTATCATGTTCCTCATGTGTAGGCAATCCGCCTTTGGCGAATTCCTAACTCCTCGGTCAGAACAAATTCCTCGCTGACCAAAAGAACTTAGCCTCTACATCAAGGAATTGACTGAATATGTAAGAGATTTCCAAAGGCTTCACTCGAAGGGATTGGTAGGTGTAGGATTTTGAGTTGAGCATCACATGGAAATTTTTCCTTAGTATTTCCTCGACCCCCTTTAACAAGACGGTGTTTCCTATGACTCAAGAAAGAGAAAACGAAACTACGAAAACAAAAGTCTTCACGCTTCATGGTCCTCAAATGAATACCAAGTCTTCAAGGTCACACCAATTTCTTCACTTTCAAAGTCTTTAGAAAGTCTTCAGAATACCGAAGTCTTCAGACGAAGAACTTCATTTTTAGGGGTAGACTTTCTCTGTAAATATCAAACTCCTCATAGACTTATAGAACTGTGTACACTCATAAACACATTAGTCCCTTAACCTATAAGTCTTCAATACACCAAAATCACTAAGGGTCACTAGACGCACTTACATAAGGAGGTACAAGTTTTGCGGCGCTAAAGTTAGACATGAGCAAGGCCTACGATCGGGTTGAGTGGTCCTTCCTAGAGAAGATCATGTGCCAGCTTGGCTTTGCACCGGCTTTTGTTGATCAAATTAGCAAGTGTATGAGAACTGTTAAGTTCAGGTTTAAGATCAACGATACATGTACTAACACAGTGATCCCACGACGGGAGCTAAGGCAGGGATGCCCTATCTCTCCCTACCTCTTCCTCCTCTGTGCGGAGGGGCTCTCGGCTTTGCTGAATCAAGCAGAGGCAAATGGAGTTCTGAAGGGCATTAGAATCGCCCCGGCAACACCACCAGTGACACACCTGCTTTTCGCCGACGACTCGCTGCTACTCATGGAGGCCATCGAGGAGAGTGTGCATGCGATCGAGGGCATCCTGGAGGTGTATGAACGGGGCTCGGGCCTGACGATCAATTGGGACAAGTCGACAATCCTTTTCACCAAGAACACACCACGCCAGAGAAAAGACCAGCTAATTCACATGCCGGGCCTTCGGGCCGAGGGCCATCACGGGAAATATCTAGGCATGCCGGCCTATGTGGGCAAGTCGCGCCAGGCATGCTTTGAATATCTCCGCGACCGGATTTGGGAGCCGCTGCAAAAGTACAAGATCAAACTGTTGTCAAAGAAAGGAAAGGAGATCCTAATCAAAACAGTGCTACAAGCTATCCCAGCCTACGCCATGCCTGTTTCGATCTGACAAAATCATTTTGTGAAAGTATTAGCCAAATGATCTGCCGCTTCTGGTGGGCCAACCAGGACGATGAGAAGAAGCATCACTAGGTCGGTTGGGAGAAGATGACGCTTCCGAAAGAGGGAGGGTTGGGTTTTAGGGATCTGCACTCCTTCAACATGGCTATGTTGTCCCGCCAGGTCTGGAGGTTACTGCAAGCCCCAGAGTCCTTTTGTGCCCAGGTGCTCAGGGCAAAGTAGTAGTACTACCCAGACAGTGATCTGTTAGCAGCTGAAGCTACCCCTGGAATTAGCTATGTCTGGCGCAGCATCCTCCAAGGAGTTGCCATAATCAAAGAAGGAATGATCTGGAGAGTGGGTAACAAAGAGCAGATCCGGATATGGCAAGACCCCTGGCTCCCTTCAGGCTTAGTGAGATTTCCAAGATCACCCCGCGGAAACAACCTGTTAACCAGCGTCGCTGAACTGATTGACCCGGCCACCCACACTTGGGATCAACAACTGGTAAGACAAACGTTCCTTGCCGAGGAGGCCAACACCATCCTAGGAATTCCCATCTTTGAGCACCATGAGGATTTTATTGCCTGGCAATTTGATAACAAAGGGATGTTCTACGTAAGATCAGCCTACAGGGTGTATGTCGACCTTGAGAAGCGTAACAGTACCCACCCCCCGGGCGATAGTTCCATAGGGAACCGCGACGACAAGAAGATGTGGATGGACCTCTGGAACGTTCACTGCCCTGGAAAGGTCCATCATTTCATGTGGCGTGTGGCGCACAACAGTCACCCAGTGCTGAGGAATGTAGACCGCATCGGCATGGACTTGGATACAAACTGCATCATGTGCAAGAGACTACCTGAGGATGGAGGACACCTGTTCTTGAGGTGCAAGGAAGTGAAGCAGATATGGCGCAACACGGGCCTTGAGGAGTACAGGCTAAAACTGCTTGAGTGCACCTCCCCTCGCCAGCTCCTAGCGCGCATCTTCACGCTTCCGGAGGACACTATGCTTAGGATCATATGCCTCTTATGGATGTGGTGGTCAGAGAGGAACAAAGTAAACCACCAGCAAGATGGGGTGTCCACCGACCAATTCCAAATGCTTATGTCCAAGTCCTTATTAGAATGGCGAGAGTTCAACTCAAAGGCGGCGCGGGTGAAACAAAAGCCCCACGCAAAATGGTCAAAGCCCGCTGCAGATACTGTGAAGATAAATGTTGACGGGGCCTTCATACCAGGGGGGCACCAAGCCGGCTGGGGCTGCCTTGCTAGGAATCACACTGGTGATGTCCTATTTGCTACGGCCGGGGAGTTGGAGCATGCGACTGAAGCCCTACATGCGGAAGCTCTTGCACTAATGCATGCAATGACCCTGGCCGAAGCACATGGTATGGGCCGGGTTGTGTTTGGAACGGACTGTTTGGGCCTGTTCAATGCCATCTCCACCTATGTGTTGGATCGATCAAACTTGGGTGCCATCTTCCTGGAGACGAGATTCCTTCTTCAGATAGGCTTTATACAGTGGAGTATTGTACACAACCCATGTTCTTGTAATACCCCAGCACATGAGCTGGCCTCTTTGGGTAGGCAGGGTATGCATGGGAGCCAACATCTATGGCTCTCGACCCCCCCCCCCCCCTAATGTAACCGATGCAGTGATCGCCGATTTGGTCGGTCCGGCGTAATCTATGGATTGCACGGTGTTCCAGTTCAAAAAAATTTATATGCTAGTAAAAACTTATCAACGTTTATTAAAAAAAAACAGATTTTTTAAAAGCTTAGTTTTTTTTTCTGATTTTACTGTTCACCTGGTGCATATGCATCGAGTGCACAAACTCCATGCGGGCAGAGAAGTGTAGTAATCGGTTAATGAGTTTTTTTTTAGGGCATGAATTTTATTTTAATTGGGCCCATACGTCCATTCGATCCAAGTGAGCATTTGGCGACCCATCCTTTCTCCCCAGGCCCGGCCCAGCCCGGCCCGCGCCGGAGCGCGTCGTCTGGCTTCGAATCTCCTCCCCTCACAGCATCTCCACCCCTCTTCTCCCCTTGCGAAAGAAAGAAAGAAGACAAAACAAAAACAAAAACAAAAACAAAAATAAAAATAAAACAAGAGAGAGAGAGAGAGGGAGGGCGGAAGGCGCAGTGGAGCGACCCCGAATAACCCTAGCTTCTTCCTGGTCCTCGTCGTCGCCGTGGCCCTCCTACCCGCCAGCCACCCGGCCGGCGCCTCGATCCCGCCGCCATGGTGCTCGGCAAGATCGCCATCGTCATCGGCTCAGGTCACCCCGCCCCCCGTCCCCCCTCCCACCCCCCGTGCCATCGATTGTTTCCCCTTCCCCCCTCCCGCCTGCCGAACCGCATCGATTTAGCTCCCCGCGAATCCCCGCCCCTCCCGGTGACGCCCCGCGCCGATTCCGCTCGCTCGCGCGCTCCCCGGGTTGCTAAGCAAGGCAGGCAGCTGACGGAGTGGTGTCTGCTTGTATGTATGCCTGCAGGGATCATCGGAAGCATGGTCACCGGCGGCGACGGCAGCAAGCTTCCGGACCTCAGGGACGTGCTCTCCTTCTCCTTCAAGGTGCCACAATCGTATCCATCCGTCCATCCATCCATGGCGGCTGCCCGTGTCGATTGGATGAGGATCCCCTGTTCCGTTCTGTTCTGTTATGTTCTTTCTGTTATATATTCACCGTCTCACCCCCTCCCCTCTTTGTGCCGTCCAGTTCATGAAGCAGGACAAGAAGGAAGGCTCGTCCAACGCCTCGCCGCAGAACGACCTCTTGTTGTCTCAGGTCTTCTTCATCCGCCTCTTTATCATAATATCCCCAACATGCTTGCTTGCCGTATGCAACACACGCTAACCCGACCGGTCAATCAACCTCGCGTTTCAGGTCAACTATCTCAGGGATCAGCTCCAAGCATTGTCCCGTGAGGCTCAATGCCCGCAGATCATCAACGTCAATGGCGGACCAGGTTTGCTTGCCTGCTTCCTCTCTTTCGTACCCAAATCACGTGTGTCGTAGCTCAAGTAACCATGTCTTCTTCGCCTTCTATGCGATGTGCCCTGTTGCATCAACCTATGTGAACCCAGCTATCAGAGAATATGCTCATTATGTGCTGTTTGTCACTTCAATTTAACTTGCTAGGAACCGAATTGAATAGGTATCATATGTTTTTAAGTCTTTTTATATCGGCTGAAGCAAAATCATTCTCTTGCAGGTGCTGGTGCTTATGGTTTAACTTTTATTGCTGTTGGAGCCATTGGCTATTTATACATAAGATGGAAGGTAAACATCTATCTCGCTGTCAAACTTGGTGCAAGGATAATATATGTTAACAAATTAGAAAATAAAGTTATGTTACACTGTCCTACAGGTGGCTACTTTTCTTTCTTGTAATTTTAGATTCTTAGTGTAGTGGTCCGAGATTGCAACCTGAGCTCATCCTGTTCCTACTCTGATGTTTGAAGTTCAACATTGGCACTTCTCTTGAAGCTAACTCGCTAATTTACAGGGATGGAAAATTTCTGATATGATGTTTGTCACCAAGCGTGGCTTGGCTGATGCCTGCAACGTAGTTGGCAAACAATTGGATCAGGTTTCGGAAAGTGTTCATGTAAGTTTCTTCGTCCTAGATTTACTGGAATATTGTTATTAAACCGCGTGACATTTCCAGATGACAGGTGCAAGGATGCCATAGTGCTGTCACTACAAAATGTATTATAGTAAAGTTGCATTATAAGATTCATCTAAGTAATTAATCATCCCAGTCGGTGACATATTGATGAAGCTTATGATTTAAACTATGCCAATTTCTATTAGAACTAGTACATAAACTTTGAAATATAGCATGTCAGAATTGCTCAGTTAAAACAGCTAAACACATTGTACATCCAATATTTTTATTAAATGGCAAAACATTTTTCTTGCATTGTTGTTTATCTGTTTTTCTTATGCCACATGATGTAGACGTACATTTCCGGTTTACGTGTCTGCACCTAGAAAATTTGCATAATTCTACTTTGTGCTTGTATGCATTCAGAAGAGGAAAAGGCAGACAAACAGAAATGATGTTTGCATAGGTCTCACATATTTCTAACATTGTGTTATATGTTAGCTTTATTCGCGCTGACTCTCATTTGTTTTAACGAAAACTATATTTATTTTCATTCTGCTGATATCAGGCTTCAAAAAAGCATTTGGCTGGAAGGATCGACCGAGTCGATTGTAGTCTAGATGAATGCCACGAAATTATTGAAGCCACAGGGAAAGAGGTTTGAGAAACTTGCCCGCATATTTGTTATTTCCAGGCTTTAGTGTATTTTAAAAGATGCTGATGCAAAAATAATACGTATTTCACAGGTTACAGTAATACATGGAGATCTAAGTGCCTTTCAGGAGGAAATACAATCAGTTCACCATGTTGTCCGCACTCTGGTAAGTAGTGGAGTAGTACCTTTCAGGCGTGCACTGTACATGCTTGTGTCTCTGTGTTCAATACTTTAATATAATCTCTTCCCCTTAGAGTAGGACTTCTAGTAGTAAGTGCAAACTAAATCTCTTGCCCTTCTGCAGGAGACAAAGCTTGGACGCCTTGCATATACTCAAGTAAGTAGAAATTCCTAGCCCACAGTTTGTTTTTCTGTAGAGGTTATGTGCCGCTAACCTTTTGACTGAAATATCTCAGGATCACACAACACGAGGAATACATGAGTTATGTGAGTTCACTAAAAGATTGGAGCGGAGTCCAAAAGCCGATACTCTTAAGGTAAGTCCCGGGAATATATCTCGTACCTTATTCCCTATAGTGTACTTATTTTATTGTGTCAATTTTCATGATGCGTCTATGGCATGAGGCCTGTTGGTTCGAATGTCGTGTTCTTTGTGAATACTAATCTCGTAAACAAAAATCATTTTTCAGGTCACAGCATCAACTCCTCTCCCTGCAATCGAGTCTTCAGAAGGAATTACTAGGGTAACTTCATTCACCCTTTTTCCAGTTTCAATATAGTTTTGATGTTCACAGGCTGACCCTTTTCTCTTTCTTACTACAGACTGCTTCGTTGCCGTCAGGTTCAGAACCCGTGTCTCCTGTAGCTCAATCACCTAGAGCAGATCCACCTAAGGTCACTTTCAATTTAATATCTTTTTACAACACATTTTGGCCTGGTCTATTGCATCTAATATTTTAATGTTGTATAGGTTCTGCGTTCGTCTACAGCCATATCAGCATCAGGACTGAGTATGCTAGCTGGAACTACAGCAATACCTAAAAGGGTAAGAGCATCTCTTTGCATTTTGTTCATTAGGGCTTCTTATGGTCTGTTGACACTTTCCACTTGAAGAAGATTGTGCGATCTGCCTAATGATTGTTGTACAGTGATTTGACATGCTGCCTGAAAGTACTTGTCGTGAATATTGGATATCTGTAGCATTACATTTTGAACCTAATTTTGGTCTGTGAACTCTAGTTTGCTCTTCCACGTTAATCAGAATGTGGTGAATTTTGTAATAAAAAACATGGCTTGTATGGCTGTAGAAAAGAATAACTAGAAAAATGTACTTTGTGGATGTATTATATGTTGTGGAACCCCGGCACCGCCATCTTTTTGACATGGTAGCTTGGACTATCTATTTGTAGATAGAATATGTTGTACGATTCTAGCAGCTGTTATTAGTAATTACAGTACAGAGTACCTTGGTTAAATCCAAACCAAATGCAACTGAAGCTCTTCCTTGCTGTTTAATCTCTAGGCTGTGATCAACCGGGCAACTTCGATGAAGGAAGGAGTGTCGGCTCCGGAAGCCCCAAAGGACACTTCAAGCGCAGCAGCAGCAACCCTCAAGAGACCTGTTTCGAGTTCGAGCCGGTTTGGTTTCCTGCGGGGTTTCGCCAGCTGAGGGACAGGCGAACGATGATGATATACTACATATGGCACTGCCTTGCTGTGGTTTGTGCCAAAAGACAGGACGACATCCCAGTAACCTTTTTTTACTTGTAACATTTATTATCTATCTATCCATCTAGCTAGATATGCAGGCAAGGTAATGTAGTAGAAAACATGGCACTTGGCAAAGGAAGGGGAATTTGCTTTGCCAGACGAATTTTTGTAGAAAGCAAAATATGTATGGTGGAGATATGAGGGGCGGTGATATGATGGCAAGAGATGCGTTACGTACAGTCATTTACTCGCATGGTTAATTTTGGCGAAGCAAGGATGATGTATACGAGGTTTCTGACCTCGATATCAATGGATATTACGTGTAGCCGCATCTGGAAGATGCAGATGAAAACAGTGTCTGGTTCGAGTCTAGCGAGTCATGCAGCGGGGGATCGCTACTGTAGTAAGCATGGGCAAGCAAGAATGTGTCTGATAAGAGAAAGAGTTCTGGTGGTGCTGCTCTACCACCATTTAATTTGCATCATGAATAAAATCAAACTGCTTTAGCATGTCACATCATTTGTGCACCTGATGTATTGCTGATGGTACTGTTTTTTCTTTTAATTGTGTGTGCACGCATGCAAGAAGCTTCTCTTCCTGTACAAGGTAGTAGTGAAAGAAGCCGGCTATTGCCTGATCATCTCAACTTCATCCAGCAGAGCAGGATGTTTGATTCCCATGCTTGCCCAGATCATCATCGATTGATCTCATTTCTTTGTGATGGGGTGTAGTAATTAATAACCACATGAATGGACGATGTACGTGTAGCAGCAGCTAGAAGCCTAGAAGAGAGACAAATAAGAATAATATTTGGTTGGAAGGAGCACTAGTTTAGTGATGGAATTAGGTCGTGTTATCAAGATACGCTGGTCCATATCCATTATTGTAGCTGCAATGTTGTATTACTATCTGGAAACGAAAAGTGAGACCTGAGGCGCACTAAAACTAGCTGGGCTTGCTATAAATAGACCTCCCTTGGATGTCATCTGTGCTTCATCGATCGGTCCATACATAGATCATTTTAGCAGGAGTAAGAAAGAGGGAGCATGGGGAAGAAGGGGGTTGCCCTGGTGGCGCTGCTGATGGTGATGGTCAGCATGGTGGTCGTGATGACTGCCGACGGCCAGGGTGCCGGCAGCGAGTTCGGCAAAGCGGCCGAAGGAGCCGGGACAGGCGCCGCCACCGTTGCTGAGGGCGCCGGAGCCGCCGTGAAGTCGGCGGCCCAGGGAGCAGGTCAGGCAGCTAGTGGCGCCGGCGAAGGTGCTGGCAAATCTTACTCTGGCGGCGGCCGTCGTTGAGCCTGCCGTGTACCGCGGGATCATCGCCGCCGTGGCTGAGGAATAATACCCAACCATGCCACTGCGAATAATAAAAATCAAGCTGCTTAATTAGCACGCTGTCAACTGAAACCATGTCAACATGCCGCTCGATGTATGTCACGCTTAACGCCAACGGAATGTTGTACTTGTACGTGGTGGTGTCACTGTTTGTGCGCGCTCCTCTCGTGCCTTCTTTTTTTGCGGGTGCCCCTCTCGTCATCTCGTGCCTTCTTTTCTTTTTGAGCGTCGGTCTGACACATTTCATATCTGGCACGCTGGCTACACTATGAGCGATATACGCGTATCCTATCCTACTGAAGACCTCCAAAAGACGGCAACATATCATCTTAAAATTCTGAAGTCACCGTAAACCTTCGTCGTCGGCCGACGGAACGTCTCCTCCAATCGAATGCGTCGGAAATCACGAAATAAATCCAGGAATAAATGCGAGCACCAGGATTTGAACGCACACACGCATACCCTACCCCTATGAGCACCTCCGAAAGACTGGGCCAGCATATCATCTTGAAATTTACGAAGTCACCGTAGGCACCTTCGTCGTCGACGGGAACGTCTCCTCCCACTGAATGCGCATCGCCAAATCCAGGAATAAATGCGAGCACCAGGATTTGAACGCACACACGCACACCCTACCCCTATGAGTACCTCCGAAAGACTGGGCCAGCATATCATCTTAAAATTTACAAAGTCACCGTAGGCACCTTCGTCATCGACGGGAACGTCTCCTCCCACTGAATGCGCATCGCATACCCTACCCCTATGAACGCACACACGCACACCCTACCCCTATGAGCACCTCCGAAAGACTGGGCCAGCATATCATCTTGAAATTTACGAAGTCACCGTAGGCACCTTCGTCGTCGACGGGAACGTCTCCTCCCACTGAATGCGCATCGCCGGAAATCCTGAAATAAATCCAGGAATAAATGCGAGCACCAGGATTTGAATCCTGGTGGGCTAGGGATACCACAGTCCCTCTAATCATCCAACCACAGGTTGGTTCGCTTCATCTCGTGCCTTCGGGGGAAGACATCACACGATACCATGTTTCATAAATCAAATCTAAGCGTTTTGTGAATGGTCACGATCATACGAGCCATTCGGCGGATTTGGAATCCTTTCCTATATATCCACTCATGCGAGCTAGAGAGGAAGTTGAGGGGGCAAATAGTAAAACATGTGGACTTGAGGGGCCAAATACATTTTCTTTTCTCATCTAAGCTCTCACACATAGCTCCGCCACAACCCCCCATAAGCACACATAGCTCCGCTACTGCATTCACGTACGACGGCCGATAAGATGTGACCTTGCGTAACGGCTTTGTCCATTCGGATGCTGAGTATCAACGACACATGCTTGGAGACAGAACGATGAGCCGCCAGAGGCCCATGTACCAAAACTGCCTCCTGAGCCCGATTTTTTGTCCTAGTGCTCTCTAGTTCCCGTCTCTGAAGGCGGAGGCGATGCATCTTATCGGTTCCTGTCCGGAGAGGATTTATGACCTTGCGTAACGGATTTGTCCATTCGGATGTGGACATCTCCAATCATGCTCACGAACAACTATATTGCTCCTAGTGCGCGGCCCCAACCTGCTAATCGAATCTAACAGGGTGCACGGTTGGCGGGTTTTAGCCTCTGGGCGTGCTCCTGTATTTGGTCGTCCCCTGCTCAATGTAGTGAGTGGAGTTTCACATAGCCCTCGAAGGATTCTGCAAAGGCATATCTGATGACTCTACTTTCGCTCGATGTATGGTTTTGGCCCGTGTCCGCAATGCCCCACGCGACTTGCCTTAAATTAGCTCTACGTGGGCGGGCAAGATTCTTGGCGTCATGGGACCAGTGCTCCATGCCCGTTATGTTGGGCACCATTGGCCTTGATGGAAGGCGCCCCACAGCACTATTCGACATCATGTGTTGCACATACATGATTCCAGTCGTGTGGATAGGTCCACGACAGAACTGTGTGTGAATACGGTTGTGCGATGGAGGATCGACATGTGGTGGTAGCATGAAAAACTAATTGAGACATAGGCTTCAAGTTAAGGGGTGGGCCACCATTAAGCTGGACAGGATCGAAGGCCCCTTGCTCCAATAAAGCAATATATATGATATACTCTTTGAGTAGGGTCTCAAGTTTCAGGGTTAGAACTCTAGGTTCAACCTTCATTGGTTGAACCTAGGAATGACAGCGTCCACGCAATATTCCCTTGTTGAAGATATAGCATGATGATTGATGGTTGAAGTTTGCTGCAACTGTTTGCCTTTACTTTTTTTGCTATGTGCATTCTCGTGTTGTCTTGACCAGCTCTTGGTATTGCGTTATTGTAGAGGCTAATAAACGTATTGCTATCCTCTCGACATCAATTTATTCCCTCTATCAAAAAAAAAGTTCCCTTGCATTCTACACGCACCCAGGAAGGGAGCACTTCCTTTCAAGGATGACATTACAACACGGCATAAATCTAGAGCAATATTAACACAAAACCATCTATTATTTAATCAATACAATCCCTTTACCCCGTAAAAAAACACAAAAACCATAACCATGGGAGATTCTTGCTGATACATGGACTCGAATCGCTAAAAAAGGTAATACTGTACCACGAGATCCGATGGATCACGTACACTGTCATTACTCGCGTAGTTAATTTTGTGAAGGATGATGTATACCCCCTCTACCCGGATGTACATGGCCTAATACATATTCCGGTACTTATGTTGATCGTCGGTAAGATGAATAATATGGGAGATGTACGCCATAAAAATCGTACTACCTTCGGAAACTCCTTTCACTACAACACACACACACACACACACACACACACACACACACACACACACACACACACACACACACTATATATATATATATATATATATATATATATATATATATATAAATACACACACACACTTGGTCTAAGTATCGGTCAAAGTAAATGTCAGAATATGTATTATTAGACCTTATATATTCCGATGAAGGGAGCAGGAGGTTTGTGACCCTGGATATCACACTTCACACGGGGTTTGCGGTTGATTCTGTGTGAAAAATGAAAGGTATGGACTCTAGCTAGCGACTCGTGAAAGTTCCACCGCATTTGTAAGTAGGCAAGCAACGCGTACCTTTGTTGACCCGGGGAGAGAGAGAGAGATGGAGAGGGACGTGGCGGTGGCGCCTCTCTCCGTTGGGTCTTCCGTCCGTCTCCAGCCAGCCCAAGACAAAAACAGAGCATCCATCCGTCCATAGACATGTAGAGTCGAGTCAGAGTCAATCCTGTCTGCTGATGTAGTGCCAGAACCACAAACTGAAGGCTTCTAGAAGATGAAGCTTGCCCGCCTCAGGAAGCAACGCAAAATCAAACAAGAAATCGACAGTATTGATTGCCCTCACAGGCCACAGCACGGATTGCTTGACCATACATGGCACGCAGTAATAAACGCAAGAATTACGTCAAGTTTTCATTGCGAAAAGCTGGATTATCATACACTCTTCCCCTGTTTATATACGCTGACCCGGTGACCCGAGATCATCATCTTCTCCAATCTCAATCCAGAATCTCAGAGCCGGGAGGGAAGGTCAGCTCCTCGGACCATCGCCGTCGTCCGTCGTCTTTGCCGGCCCCCTTCCTCTGGCTAGTAGTAGTAGTGCCGGTACTAGTGGTGGTAGTATATAACAATTCAATCCCGTCCACCAACCACACCAAGAACCGCGAGCAAGCTTGGGATCCGGCTTCCGGGTTGCCATGGAGGCGGCCGCCGAGCTGGCGCAGCGCCTGCGGGCCGCGGCCAACGAGCGGCTGGCGGGGCAGGAGCCGCTCCTCCTCGTCGCCGCGCCGCTGCTCGCGCTCCTCGCCGCGCGCGCCGTCCACGCCGCCGCCGCCGACGTCGCCGACCGCGGCCTCCGCACCGTCCTCATCACCCTCGCCATGGCCGCCGTCAAGTGCTTATCTCTTCTCGCTTATCTTTCTCATCTTCATCCTATTCAGCGCTACTCAACTATAGCTACTTCAGTTCATCATCTATCCAATCCAATCTAATCTGCTCTGCTCCGCCTGCAGGTTGGTGCCGGGGGTCAGCGGGTACATCGCCGCCGAGAAGAGCAAGGTAACCAATCAATCACCACCACCGATTAACCATCCGCCCATTCCATTCCATCCTATCCCAACCAGCAGCAATCGAACAAGCAATCTTGGGTGGATAATAAGCAAGAAAATATTTCGACATAATTCAGGAAGAATCTTGGATAAGCAAGACAATATCTTCTTGCACTGTTGGAAACAGGCAGACAGCACACGCATCTCACAGCCAGCTGCTGCCGTGCACGCCACATCCATCCATGCTGACATCGGTGATTAACTGATTGCACCATTCGTGCTGCAGGTTGTTGAACAGTTGCAGTCAGGCAGCGCGTCCACCAAGAAGAACCTGCGAACCGAGCTGCCCGCCGTCGGGGATCCCGACGGAGTCATAGGCGAGCTCCAGGCGCTCAAAGACAAGGATGTGAGATGGCAGGGCAAATGCTCCGGCACAGTGTACGTGCACTTCAACGACACGATGAACTCAAACTGCTTTGTGCTCTTACAATTTCAAATCCTACTCTACTGTTTTCACATTTTCTTCTTCATGTCAAATAAGCGTGCCTAACTCTACTCTCGGTTTCTTGCAGTTATATCGCTGGGAGCGAGTCCGAAGGACATTTTTCACTTATAAACAAGGCCTACTCTATGTAAGGCCTGAGATTTTAATATATCCTGGCTGCTCCTGATATGAACTGTATTTATACACGATCTGTTCATGACACATACTTTGTATCACTTTCCACCTCACATAGAAAATATAGCCAATAATAGGCGATGCCGCTTTTTTAACATAATGATAGGCGATGACTCTAGCTTATGTAAAAGTCATATTTGTTTTTCATGGCACACTTTCTTAAAACTTACTCCCTCTGTAAACTAATACAAGATCTTTTAGATCGCTACTTTAGTGATCTAAAAGATCTTATATTAGTTTACAGAGGGAGTACATGCTAATTGTATCAAGCAAGGTGAGTAAAGAAGTTCCAAATAATATGGCTATAGGCTATCCGAAAGGTTAGTCAGTGAAGTATCTACTTCCATGATCAAAATAGGGATAGCGAATTTGGGATTTTCTTCTTCATAATTAAATGTTTTAAGTTGCGGTGTGAATAGGCCTTGCATTATTCTATCCTTTAGAGTCCTACTGCATTCTCTAATGACGACTTCCAAATGAATTACGCATAAACTTTTCTTGATGTTTTCAGGTTTTCACACACAAATCCACTGCATCAGGATGTATTCAAGAGTGTGGCACAGTTAGAGGCTGAAGTAGTTGCAATGACAGGTGCTTTGCTTGGCAGCAAAGAAAAGGCGTCTGGTGGACAAATTTGTGGCAATATGACATCGGGCGGAACTGAAAGCATATTATTGGCCGTCAAAACATCACGCGATTATATGCAATCAAAGAAGGGAATCACAAAGCCTGAAATGTGAGACAGTGATGCATTTTATTTGGTTTCTCAACCAATACTTTTTGCTTTGGAACGCACAGCAATTTCCTTGTCTCCATGGTAACAAAAGTTTATTATACAGGATAATTGCTGAATCAGCTCATTCTGCCTACGACAAAGCTGCTCAATATTTCAATATTAAAGTGCGGCGTGTACCTGTGAACAAAGAATTTCTTGCAGATGTAAAAGGATTCAAACGGTGCATAAATGGAAACACCATAATGGTAAGCATCCATTCACCTGAGATTCGAGAGACTAGTATATATCTTACTGTCTTGCCTCATGGCTCAAATGTTTGTTATTTGTCTGTATATGTTAATACCTTTTAACAAACTTATATTGCCCAGATGGTTGGATCTGCACCAGGATTTCCCCATGGTTTGATTGATCCTATTGAGGTAAAAAATATCACTAGTCTTCTTCCGCTGTTGCATCAGCAAGTTTGGTGGGTGCTTAATAAATCATAACATTTTTCAGGAACTTGGGGAGTTGGCTTCACAATATGGTATTTGCTTGCATGTTGATCTATGCCTTGGTGGCTTCGTATTGCCTTTCGCCCGTAAGCTTGGGTACTCACTTTTCTCATAATAATTAAATTGGTCCAGTTATTTAATGTTCTCTAATTGTACCCTGACTCGTTGTCAGCAGTAGTAATACATGTGCCAACTTTGAAGAAATTCTTTAGAACATTTAATGATACATACTTACACTATTTTGTATTTTGTCAACTATATTGTGCTACTACAACTTTCAATGGATGTGCTATCCACTTTCTGAATCTTGCTGTCAGCATTAATGTTATACCTACTTGTCCTTTGCAAAATGCAGGTACCCTATTCCTCCTTTTGATTTTTCTGTCAAAGGTGTTACGTCGATCTCAACAGATGTTCATAAGTATGGGCTAGCCCCAAAAGGCACCAGCACTGTCCTATACAGGAATCATGAAATTAGAAAGGTAGAAATAAGCATGGAATATTTATCTTCAGTTTGCTGTGCAATTTTCTAACATTTTCTCTCTCTTTTGTGATTGGCGCCATCATCTTTGATATTTGCATCATATTCAGCACCAATTTGTTGCTGGTAAGTCTCCATCTTCTCTGAATTATATATAACACAATCAGATCCTGACTTCAACATTTACTCAACTGGACAATGTAATTTCTATTGTGAAATCAATAAAAAACCGAAAATATTTTGTGACATTTCCAGTCAATTGTTGAAACATAGTGAAGAAGATTTTGTTGCTGGCACTCCCTTTCTCTAATATATAGACCTGAGCTGTATAGTAGTGGCCTCTGGTAATGGTGGCACACAGCTGTATACTACTCATGCACATGTAATTGTTCACGTGTCTGCTAATGTTTGCTTATGTTTACATAGCCCAGTTAACAAATATTACAAAACTGATATAGTGTTTTACTTTTCCTTGTTTGCTCAGTGACTGAATGGACTGGTGGGCTCTATATTTCCCCTACTATGGCTGGAAGCAGGCCAGGTGGACTAGTCGCAGGAGCTTGGGCTGCGATGATGTCTCTTGGATTGAATGGTAACAACTTTATATAAATATATCAGAGTGGTGGTAGTTCTGTATTAGAACAGCATTCCTAATGTATCCTGGGCCTGGTGCTTGTTTTCCAGGTTATTTGGAAAGTACTGGTAAAATCATGGAAGTCTCAAAGAAGATACAAAAAGGGTAAAGAAAACTGTTTGATTATCATGCTTGAAAGCCTACTATAAAGTATAAACAGATCTGTATAGAGACTGACAGCACTAGTGTTTTGCAAAAAAATAAAATAAAAAATCTAGCATTTCCGCAATAAAAGTTGTGATCTAATGGTCATTTGGAGATTAATATATTCTGACTGACCATACATAAGATATGTATGCTGTATCGTTCGCACCTGTTCTGAACTAATAGTCAAATGTCAAATTAATGTTTGTATACCAGATATCCTCGTAAATGTGGAATGACAATGTCTGATTCCTTGTAGTAATTCTCTAATCTTGTAGCTATACTAACAGTGTAACTGTTTGTGCAGAATTGATGATATCTCAGGTTTATTTGTGATTGGGAAGCCAGACATGACTGTCGTGGCCTTTGGGTCGGACGCGGTCGACATATTTGAGGTGAATGACATAATGTCATCAAAAGGATGGCACCTCAATGCTCTTCAGAGACCCAACAGGTAAATCCAAATTAACCCGATTTCATCCAAGAAACCAGCTGTGTTTTCCACGTACCAGTGCCAATCCTGACAGTGCTATTTGGTTCTTCAGTCTGCACATCTGCGTGACGCTTCAACACACGGCTATCTATGAGGAATTCCTCAAGGACCTCGAGGATTCCGTGAACACAGTGAGTGATCCATATGACTTTTTGCTGGTTCCTGGGGAAAGCAAAAGCATTGACTATGTTGGTGTTGGTTGCAGGTGAAAGCGAATCCAGGGCCTATCAGCGGGGGGATGGCTCCGATCTACGGCGCGGCTGGGAAGATGCCGGACAGAGGCACGGTCAAGGAGTTGCTTGTGGAGTTCATGGACAGCTCTTGCTAACCATGGACTATACCCCATTGGTTATCTCTCTGTAACATGTATGACAGTGTTGTGTGATCTTCTATAGTTGGTTTGGCTGCAAAACTGAAGGCACACAATGCCTCCAATATAGACATGTATCTATGTATCAGTTACATTGGTTGCAATAAAGTTACATTTTCAGCCTATTGCTCCTATATATATACTTCCTTGCTCTCTCTGGCAATCGCAATTATGACCAAGTTTTGGTGTTATATTTACCAGCCCTTTCCAGTTTCCTGAGCCATCCTGCATTGCCGCCCTTTTTGCGGACAACTTCTTCCAGCGCAGCTCTAACATCAGCAGGCATTTTCGTAGACGACCCCGCGACGTATATTGCAGCACCAGAGCATAACTTGTTCAGCACCCTTGCGCTCTGCTCCCTTATCTTGTGTTGCACATACACCTTCTCAGGCTGATTCCTGGAGAAGGCGACAAAGAAACCGCCACCCTCTTTTGCGGACAGCACTCTGTTGTCCCGGGCATGGTGTGACCAAAAGTCACTGTATAGAAAATCATCTTCTTCGTTTCTACAGCCGAAGAAGAATAGGATCGGAGCTGTAGGTTCTCTCGCCCTCTGCGCAGCCCTCTCCTCCACGAATGCTCGGAATGGCGCGCATCCTGTTCCTGGTCCAATAAGAACGAGAGGAGTCGACGGATCTGGAGGAGGCAGGGATCCTCGGTGTATCCAACATGGTACAAGAGTTTCTGCACGTAACCGCGGAGAGGGTTCATGGTTTTTCTTTCGTGAGGTGATCAAGTTAAAAGCAAGAGTATACACTGTTACATCATCAGCAGCAGAGTAACTGTAAGAAGCATTGCATACCTTCATTTGGATCAAGTCCTGCCAGCCATGTGGAGCAGAGACCATGCTTTCTCCTGAAAGGAGTAGCAAGCCATGACACAACACTAACAGTCAAGTGTATCTGGTTTGGATGTGCCAACGGCGACGACGATATCGAAAATGCTCTTTTCTTCAACGGCGGCGTCAGTTGCACCAGCCATTCAAAAGGCATGTGCACCCAGGGAAAGTCCTCCAATACCTTACAAAGCATCTCTCACTGTTCAGCCATGAAAAATAAATCCCAAAGACAATACCCTATTGCCATATAACTTTCACATCCTAAGTACCGCAAGGACGTTGTAAAGGAGATCTTCAGTAAAGACAGCACTTACTTCTAGAACAGTTCGACCCTCCTTGTGATTGTACTGGTAAAGGCCATCTCTTCCTTCCGGAGAAGCAAACTCCTCAAGCCTTTCCTTCTGAAGCCTTTTCTTCTGAAGCCTCTCCTTTTCATCTTCAGTTGTTGCAAAACAATGAAGCCTTTCCTTTTCATGTTGAGCTGTTGCAAAATAGCTCATGATCTACAAATGAATATCGGAGCTTTGTGAGCATCGAGACAACATATTAGACATATATATATACATCAGGATATCAGTGGCGCTGATAAGATGTCAAACAACTAGGAAAGAGGTGTATGAGATGAAGCATTCAGGGTAACTGCCCTTGCCTCATAGAAATACCGCCCAGGGGAAGCTGATGCAACATCCATTGTCAAAGCAACAAAGGTCCTTAACTTGATGCGATCCATCAAGCCATTCACAGGTGAATCTTTGGAATATTTATCCCCGCCCTTTGCTCGAATCTGAGCAGACAGAAAACAGTTTCCGCTTTAGTTAGGTATATAACTGCAACTGGATGACTGATTGAGAAGATATAAGGCGGCATAGCTACCTCTAGTTTCCCACATTTTTATTGGTAAACTCAAGAACCATAGGTTCAACAACAACAACAACAACAATGAAAAAAAGATGTTCTGTTCAAACCATGATGAATAGCTCACTACTAAAGCGGCCTTGGCAAGGTGCAGTTGTATTTAATTTTGCAACAATGTGCAAACAACCAATGTAGCAAGGAAAAGTGTCGAGATACCAAGGGAAGTTACCTCGGTGGCGCAGAAAAACACAAAGGTACAACAAACTACCTCAACGAGATATAAGAAAACGAAGCCACATACTGTTTTTTTTCGAACAAGCCACGTACCGTTATGTAGCAATCTGGATCCAAGTTACAGCGTTTGATGAAAGCGTTAACAGCTGATGGATTCTGGCTTGGTAGAATTTCCAAAAAGCGTCACCAACTTGATAATGGATCGCCTAACATGAAAAAAATTAGAATCTTTCAATCTATTTCCAAAGCGTCACCAACTTGATAATGGACTGCAAGCTGGCATCATCTTATTGAACAAAGAACATACAGAAGATTGGTCTTCCAATTCAAAATGGCGCACATCTCTCTCAGGATCCTTCTTAGTCAAGCGCTGATTTGTTACCTAAAAAGGTTAGCAGCGTCAGTGGCAACATGAACTAAGCATTTAAAGACGAATCTACTAAATTGTGACATAATGGCTAATTATCAATCTAGTCACAAAACAGGAGCAGTCCCTAGAAAGAACCATTACAATACAGCCCACTAGCCCAGCTATTATTCATTAATTAATAATTTAAGGCTAGACTTTCTGTGATCATGATAAATATCTGGCCATGCTAACTGAACCAACTCAGCAAAGCAGGATCACATGCATGGCACATAACTGCAAGATGAGCTTGGTCATGAATAGTCAGTGGCAAAATTCCCAGAACAAGTCACCAGTCAACACTAAATTTACTCAGGCATATCCGTAAAAAAAATTAGTGTAAGGTCAGCTCAAAATAGCTAAACAAATTACAGGTGACAAAGTTGACTTATACAAATGAGCCCAAACCATTTAAATGCTTGCGAGCTGTAATACTTTGACGACTTTGTGATACTTTGCGACATTTTAATAATATGGCTGCATGCATCATTATGATGCAGAGGCCGGGGGTACGCCTCCATTTAAAAAAAAAAACCATTTAAATGGTGTTAATGTTGGTGATTGCAGATATGCAGGGCTTTCTAGGGACATAAACCTTGTTGCAGATATGCAGGTTTCAATGGTGTTGACTCATGAATTTCTTGAGTACTCAAGATGGAAATTTCTCAGGAGCAAATACTACATTCAGTAACCTAACACACAACATAGAGTAATATTTTATACATATTTAGCAAAGATTCCCTAGAGATAAATGTATACTCATATTTAGAACTGCTGGATTATCCGAACCAGATGTAACCAAACTGTAAACGGGTGATTAGAATAAAGTGAAAAGATGATTTAAAGTATTAAACACTTGGACATGATACATAACGCACCATCTTTAACATGAATTGTGGCTCTCCATCATTATGGAACTTTAGAGCAGGGTGCATTGAGTGCGCTCTCCCGATTAGTTTCTTGGAGTCTGGTGAATAGATGACAGATATGATCTTTAGAAGAGATGTTACACAGCAGCTTAAATGTTTACTGCTAAAATTAGCACCATTGACACCTCATACCTGAATCAATGGAGTCTTGTGGAGTATCATCGGAAGAGTAATATATGACTTCGACCTTTGCATCCCCCAAATTATTCAGATTAGGATTAATTATGTCGGGTATCCTTGGTAAAAGTGACGGATTTGTTTGATTCAGTGATTTCCACAAAGACAACAGCCAAGGACCTAGAGTTCCTTCATATCTGGTATATATAGCAAAAAAAAACACTTGTTAACTACGAGGAATTGCTTTCCAACAAGAAGAAAAATAATCCTTGGAATTCCGATAGCCACAACAAATATGGATTTTGACTTCTCAAAAACATGAAAATGGACAGCAACGATAGCAAATATAAACGACAGATGCTAACAGCGTACCCTGAAGAGTCTTGGTCATTCCCCAATCCTATCCCTATGATCGATTTTGCACCAAGCTGTGAAAGCCTTTTACGGAGCTTCTTTGCAGCAACCTGCAGTGCATCCACAACAAATCAATGAGCATCATTGTATTGTATCAACAAAACACACCACACAGCGCAGCAGCAAGCTAAGAAAGAAATCATAGTCATAAGAGCAACATTGTACTCCGAGGAAAATACACTGGCGGTCATTGAACTTGCATCGATAGCTCACTTTGGTCATTGTACTTAAAAATACGGTCAATACGATCACTATATACGTTGGTTGGTGATTATACGGTCACTGCCTCATCGTATTGCTTTGTATTTTTTTCAGTTGACCCGTCAAATAGTCCAAACGGTGCCTCATCAGCTCAGGTCCCTCATGTCAGTGTGATAAAGAAATAAATATAAAAGAAACTAAAATTATGTTTGTCAGGCGAATCGACAGAGGGACTTGTTGGTGCAACCCGGACACGCTAGCGAATTGAGCTGCCAGCGAAACCTTTGTGATGCAAAATTTATTTACTATTACTAGTACAACTCACGGACAACACACACCCAGCACGCATGTACGTGCGCCCACAACACACAGGTGCAAGAACGCGCGCGCCCACACACGCGTGACTACTCTCCTCCTGCCCCGGCAACACACAGGTGCATGCACATCACTTCTCGGTGTATTGCTCATGGCGCAGCGGCAAGCTCATCGCCTGCCCCGCCCCGGCTTTGGCGCCGGCAGCGTGGTCGTGGACTTATGGCTTTACGTATGCCGCCTGTCGAACAGTACTGCCGGTCGGCGGCTGCAGCCGAGCTGGTCGACTCTAGCCGGTGTGTGTTCAATCGATCAAATCCATTATTTGTATGTGTGTGAGTGTGTCCAATCCGCCGCAACCCGTCCATCGAGAGAACATGCTGGCTGTATGTGAGAGCGGATACTCTTGTGCGCGTGTACTAGTGTGAGTCTTGTGCTAAGGTGTTTGTTGTGTACATACGTGCTGTGTGCTAGCTGTAGAGAATGATTTGGTGCATTGATAATTGATTGATCGTGCACTAGGCACATATATATAGGTACAAGGGGTGCGACCGGTATCTTGTCTCCTAAGATACACGTACATACAGAGGTAGGCAGATACTACGGTCTTGCATACACAACCCAGACCTACGTACATGTACACATGTTCAACACCCCCTCCCCCTCAGTCGAGCGTCGCCCGTGGCGCAAAGACTCGACCGAACCCTCGAAAGTCGAGGTAGGTAGCCCTTCGTCATCACATCGGGCGAACTGCTGATCGGTGGGCACATGGAGAACACGAACACGACCAAGTGCGACGTGCTGCCGGACGAAGTGGATGTCGAGCTCGATGTGCTTCGTCCGTCGGTGATGGACAGGGTTGGCAGCGAGGTACACCGCGGGGACGTTATCACAGTAGACAAGCGTCGCCTTGGTGACCTCACATAGCAACTCCTGGAGTAGCTGTCGTAGCCAGCAACACTCCGCGACGGCGTTGGCCATGGCTCGATACTCAGCCTCGGCGCTCGATCGTGAGACCGTGGGTTGTCGTTTAGACGACCACGAAATCAGAGAGGGCCCGAGGTAGACGCAGTAGCCGGAGGTGGAGCGTCGAGTGTCGGGACACCCAGCCCAGTCGGCGTCGGAGTAGGCAACAAGGCTGGTGTCTGGCGAGGCCCTCAAGGTGAGACCCATGGCTGTGGTGCCACGTATGTACTGAAGTATACGTTTCACGAGAGCCCAATGGGTGTCACGAGGAGCGTGCATGTGAAGGCACACCAGCTGGACAACATACTGAATGTCCGGACGCGTCAGTGTGAGGTCTTGAAGCGCACCGGCGATGGAAGCGGTAGAAGGGGCGTCGGACGCGGAGAGCCCTCAACGGCGGACACCTTAGCCTTCGTGTCGACAGTGTGGAAGCAGGCTTGCAATTAAGCATGCCCGCCGCTCGAAGCTTCGTGGGCGTGCCACTGGTGCAGGAAGAAGCCGATGGCGCGCACTACCTCGATGCCGAGGAAGTAGTGGAGAGCCCCCAAATCCTTGAGGGCGAACTCGGTGCCGAGGCGAGCTGTGATCTGCTGAAGAAGCGCTAGCGAGGACGCAGTCAGGATGATGTCATCGACGTACAGGAGGAGGTACACAGTGGCGTGGCCCTGGTGGTAGACAAACAGGGAGGCATCGGACCGTGTGGACCGGAACCCCTGTTGCTGTAGGAAGGCCGCGATCCGCTGGTACCAGGCCCGAGGTGCCTGCTTCAACCCGTAGAGAGAACGGGAGAGCAAGCACACGTGGTCCGGATAGTCGGGGTCGACGAAACCACCGGTCGCCGACAGAACACCTGCTCATCGAGATGACCATGCAAGAAAGCATTAGACACATCGAAATGGTGAACAGGCCAAGCGCCGAGAAACATGAGCTGGAGAACAAATATGAACCGTGCCGGTTTAACAACCGGGGCGAAGGTGTCGGTGAAGTCCACGCCGGCGCGCTGCCGAAAACCGCGCACCACCCAACGCGCCTTGTAGCGCTCGAGAGAACCATCGGAGCGAGTCTTATGGCGGAAGACCCACTTGCCAGTGATGACATCGACACGGGGTGGCCGCGGGACAAGCTGCCACGTACGGTTGCGTTGCAGGGCGTCGAACTCCTCACGCATCGCAGCTAGCCACTTCAGATCCCGAAGGGCTGCGCGAGCGGAGGTGGGGAGCGGTGACGGCGTCGAGGTAGAAGCCGCGCAGCGCATTTCGTCCGACGAGTAGCGCGTCTTTGGCCGGGACGCAGGTCCCGATCCGAGCCCGGTGACCACACCGGTGAGGGTGCGGCCGGGCGGCAGGAGCCGCCAAGGTGGCGGCGACGTGGGCATGGGGGCAGCGGGCGGGCCGCCAAAGGCCACGGCGACGGGGCCGCGGCGGGCGGCCGAGGAGGCCGGGCGCTGGCAGCGCCGGGATCGAGGAGGCTGGCGGCGGGGGCCGCGCAGCGCCGTGGGCCGGCAGCGAGCGGAGCCGGACCCGGCGGATGGGCGGTCCGCCGGGTGGAAGGCAGGGACGAACCGCGCCGCAGAGACTCAAGGTGACGGTACCTGCTGAAAGCAGGAACACGAGCTCATCAAAGTACACATGCCGCCAAGTGAAAACGCGGTGGGAGATCGGATCATAGCACCGGTAACCTTTGGTGTTGGGAGGATAGCCAAGGAAGATGCAAGGAAGGGACCAGGCGCGAGTTTGTGAGGAAGCGATGGGCGCGGTGCTAGGATAACAGAGACAACCAAAAATGCGAAGACCATCATAAGATGGAACCGCACGAAGAGGAGCTGGTGAGGGTGTAGTTCCAGCGGGAGCAGCGAGGCGAATGTTAATGAGGAGGCTGGCGGTTGCGAAAAGGCGTCTGGCGAGAACCGGCGAGCACGTAGGAGTGGAAGAGCAACGCGTCGGACACAGTCATTAAGCGTCACGAAGGGCGGCGCTTCGAAGCGACCATTCTGGTGAGACGTGTAGGGGCAGGTGAGGCGAAAGATGGTGCCGTGGGACGCAAGTAAATTGTGGACGGCGACGTTGTCAAACTCTTTGCCGTTGTCGGTTTGCAAGGCGAGGATGGGACGACCGAACTGTGTGGTGACATATGAATAAAAATCGGTGAGTGTGGCAAGAGCGTCGGACTTGCGACGGAGAGGGAATGTCCACACATAATGAGTAAAATCATCCAATATCACCAGATAGTATAAATAGCCCGTGTTGCTAGCAACCGGGGGCGTCAAACATCACTATGCAATAACTGAAACGGAAAGGTGGAAATGTTTGTAGACTCGCTAAAGGGAAGACGAACGTGCTTGCCAAGACGGCAAGCCTCACAAGTGTGATCGTCGACCTTATTACATGAGAAAGAAAAACTATGAAGAATCTGACGCATAACGGTGGAGTTGGGATGACCGAGACGGGCATGCCAAAGATCGATTTCTTGGCGGCGAAAGCGGCGGGCGACGGGTGGTGGTGGCGCCCGGAGGATGTCTTGGATAGAGCTCGTCAGGCTATCACATCGGTGGAGCACCATCCGTGTATGCAGGCGTCCTTCACGGAAAAACCGATATCGTCAAATTCGGCGGTTATAGGATTCTCACGAGCAAAGGCGTGACGAACGGAAACAAGATTAGTGACTAAGTCGGAAGACACAAGAACATTAGACATATGCACAGGGCGGAAGTAGAAGGGAAAGACATATGACCGGCGTGAGTAATGGGGAGGAGGAACCGTTACCAACGGTGATACGGTGGGAGTATGAGCAGGAGTGGCGGATGTGAGGTTACCGGATGAGCCGTCATGTGAGCAATGGCGCCGAGTCCATGTACCAGTCACCACCGCCACCATAGGAGCTCGGCGACGGGCGGAGTGCAAGGCAGCGAGCAAGGCGGGTCCCACGGCGGCACCGAGGAGGGTAGAACCTCCGTAGGTCGGGCGCTGAGCAGCCTAAAAGGCGCAAAGCGGGCGCCGTAGGGCGTCATGCCCCATAGGCCGGGCGCGCGCGCCGGCGCTTAAGCCGCGCGACCCGTGAGGCGGGCGGCGGCGTGGCGGCACCATGGCCGCCATGGAGCGGCGTTTCGCGGCGAAGAGGGCTCGGTCACGGGCGGGGCCTAAGGATGCCCGGAGCCGTGAGCCCGAGGGATCGGCATGGAGTACGCGTGGACGACGCCGGTCCACGGGTTGGTGCCAGATGTCCATGGGGAGTCACCGCCGCTGACGAGGGCCCCCGGACGCCTGTTGCCGCTATGCGCCCACAAGGCGGAAGCCAAGGGCGCCCGCCACCCGCTGCCGGGGGCGTGAGGGGCGGAGGCGCAGCGGGAGGGGGAAGTACCCCGAGGCGCTGGCGGCGGCGGCTGGCGCGCGCGGTGGGGCGGTCGGTGGAGGGCGCCGCGAGAGGTGCCGGGCGGCGAGGGCGTGGTGCTGCACACGCTTTGACCCCTTCATCCGGCGCTCCTCCAACCTCAAGTACGCTACAAACTTGGGAAAGGAGGGCTCCGGCATCAAGGTGAGGTTGGAGGCGGCGTTGCCGAAGTCCTCGTTGAGGCCGGCGGTGAGCGTGCTGAGGAGGAGGTGGTCGTCCACCTTGGCTCCAATGTCACGGAGCCCGGCCCGCCAACGCCTTTCAGCGGCGGCAAGAGTCATCAATGGACTGGTCATCCTGGTGACGATCAAAAATTCTTCTTTGCAAAAAACGCGGTCAAGCTTGTTGTCGGTGAAGAGGCCGTTCAGCTTGACCCACATGGCGCTGAGCGTCGTCGCGTGGCCAGCGACCGTGTGGAACAAGTCCTTGGAGATGGTGGTGAAGAACCACCGGATGATCGTGGCGTCGATCGCGGTCCACTCGGCTCGTCCACCATGGTGCGGGAATCCACGGTGCCATCCACGTGATCCACGAGATTGTTCTCGCGAAAAAGCAGCGTAATCGTCTTCCACGCCGGCACGTGGAGTTGGGCGTCGAGGGTCACGGGACGCCGTGCATGAACGCGTTGATGTCGCGGATCTAGGCGGTCGACGCGAAGGGGTTGGTGTAGGTGGAGGCTTTGGAAGACATGACGTTGAGATCGTGGGGAGGGAGGCGGCGGCACGGCTATGGTGGGGCGGCACGGCGGGATGGGGCGGCACGGCGTGTAGGCGCGCGGTGGGGAGGAGGTGGCGCGCGAGGAGGAGGGGTGGTGGCGGCGGCTTGGGGCGGTGGCGGCGGCGGCGGGAGATCGCGGCGGCGGCGGCCCGAGGCGACGGCTAGGGTTAGCGGAAGCGGGGAGATCGAATTGCGATAGATACCATGTAGAGAATGATTTGGTGCATCAATAATTGATTGATCGTGCACTAGGCACATATATATAGGTACAAGGGGTGCGACCGGTATCTTGTCTCCTAAGATACACGTACATACAGAGGGAGACAGATACTACAGATACTGCATACAGAACCCATACCTACGTACATGTACACATGTTCAACACTAGCGTGTGCGTCGCGTGCGTTCTCGTCCTGTGTGCGTCGTGGGTAATTTATATATACGGAGTATAAAGTATCAACCAATTTAAATTTTTTACACAAAAAAGGTTGTGCACTCAACCAGTTAGTTTACGTGGTCGTCGGCGGCGAGCGAAAGATCCATGGTTTGATATCCAACGTCCATAATTCTAGTTTAACCCACTCACATGCGGGGATTCACAAAGCCAGAGACAATGCTTTTTTACCCCACTGACATGCTGGGCCCACATAAGGCAGAGAGAATGCGAGCTGGTGAGGCGCCACTTGGACTCCTTGACCGATCAACTAAAAAAATATGAAGTTATACGATGAGGCAGTGACCGTATAATCACCAACAGACGTATATAGTGACCATATTGATCGTATTTTTATGTACGATGACCAAAGTGAGTTATCGACGCAAGTTCAATAACTGTCAGTGCATTTTACTCTTGTACTCCTGGTAGCCTGAATCGCCGAGCCCAAACACGGCGTAACGGAACCCTTGCAGCCACCGGGCATCAAGGTTCTTCTTCAGAAGGTACCTCCAGAACACCTACCACCAGCAAAACCACCCAAAAGAACAAAATCTCAATTAGCAGAACAGAATCAAGAGAACCTTATATTACGAGCAGAGGAACTGCATCTCAACAACGTCACTCTAGCTACCACCTTCATGGCGTCCGGGGGGTCGCCCTGCCCGGCGGTGGACACGACGAAGAGTCGAAGACCACAAACCTTTCTCCCGGCAAGCGCCTCTGCACAACAATTATCAAGCGGAAGGAGTTCGAGTGAGAGACCGGTCACGGGTGGAAGGGAAGCGTTTTGTAGGGCACGGAGCTTGCTTGCTTACAGGGTCGAAGCTGTCCATGGAGAGGACGTGGACGGCCTGGCAGCCGCCGCGCTCGGCCTCGCGGCCCACGCGCCCGGCGGCTTCCTCGGCGCGGCCGGTCTGCGATGCGTAGAGCACGAGGAGACGGCCGCCGCTCGCCGGCGGCGGGTGCTGCGGCGATGGCGCCATGACAGGGGTGCTTTCGTCCGTCGGGCTGGGTCGTCGATTGTTTCTCTTTGGGCCTCGGCCCTGGGCCTCTCGCACTGGTCTCGATTGATATTGGGCCCTCTCGCACTAATCGATTACAATTACCCCCACCGCCTCCACTCAAAAAAAAAAAACTACCCCACCTCCCGAAATCACTAATTGAGGAGCGCTCCCATAGCGATTAGTCGGGAGCTCCGCCAGCCAAGTGTCACGCGGCGCCTCGAGACTTTTCGGATGCGCTCCGCGTGTGACACTTGGCACGCGCACGGCTTCTCTCGTGATTTCCGGTTTCTGGTTTCCCTTTGTGGTTTTTCTTTTTTTCACTTTAGTCTTTATACTTCTAATGTTTTGTAATACCTTTTAATCTGTTTCGAGATCTGTTTCTCTCTTTTGTGGGCGAACCCTCATCGCGCATTGTTCTTTCTTTGCTGTCGTCTCCGCCCGTCGCCGCCGCTGCTCTTGTCGTGTGGTTACGGCGGCAGTTATTCGACACCGCTTGTTGCCTGCTCTTCTGGTAGTCCTTCTTTAGCGTCGGCCGCTTCCCATTCGTGATATCGTCATTCCCTCTTGGTTGCCTTCGTGGGTTCCTGTTTCCCTTTAACGTTTCTCTTTTGTTCCCATTATATTTCCGGGATATGGAGATTTATGGGGTAATTACAGGTGGGGACTACCAACACTATCGGATGTCAAGTTTCAACTGGGTTTTGTGGGATTAGTTGTTGATAACCATTGTGTTCCTTGCAGTTATGGCTTGTCCTTTTTGCCGTATACACGGTGGCCCGTGTTCTTCTGTTGATTCTTCTGTAGATGGGTTCAGTGTGGTCCTGGATCGGCGTTGTTGGAGGCGTGTTGTAAGAAAATCATTTTATAGTTGTTCAATTTTTGGCTCACACGCTTATTTCTTTTGATGCTATCCATGCTGTTTAGATTTTGATTATGATCCTTGTTTTGATTTGTTGTGCAGTATGTTCCGTGTAGTGTTAGAGCTCATCTTGCTCGTTACATCGAGGAGTGTAGGGCTTTAGCCATAAGGAGGGGTGATGAAGATACTGATCTGGCTCTTCAGTGCAATGAGGGTTATTTGTATGGTGTTCTGTTTAGTCATGGTCGTGTGAGGAGCAAATTCCATGGTCCTTCCTGGGAACGATTGGTCAGTGATTATGGTGTTCGTCCTCGTGGTATAATGACCATTAGGCTTGAACATTATGGAACTTGGATTGCTATTGATTTTTATCGTGTTGGTCGTGGAGATGCGTTGTCTCCTTTACCGTCTGTTGGTAAGGTTTATTTTTAAGAAATTTTTTATTTTGTTTTATTGTACATTTTGATTTTCTGTTCCCTTGAGCCTGTGTAATTATATTTTGTAGCTCTACATGGTTTGAGCGACTCCGAGAAGGAGCTTGTTGGGAGTTGTTATTACACCCGTGGTGTTTTTCTTAATTATCAGCAGATATATTTCATGAGGTGTCAACTATTTGATGATGACTACATACCCTGTTGTCCTTTTGTTCACAGGATTGATTCCATGAATGTTAATGGTCATCATATGGTCAGATTTTTTCCCATTGTTTTTTTGTTTCTGTTTATTTATTTATTTTTATTACGTCTTCTAATTATAGTTTTGAATTTTTATTCTATTTCTGATAGCTTGATGTTTTTTGTCAGGTTATTCCTGGTATTGTTGTGAGGAGTTTGAAGGAGTTTGTGACTTTTCCTAGAACTGGCGTTTTAACTCTTGAAGTTACTCTGGAATTTGGTGATGATGATATATATGTGAGCACTCCTTGATCCTACTTCATTGGTTTGGGTAATAGAATGGTGTTCAAACAGGAAGGTTTCAGTGATTTTCTTCAGGCATCGTCTATTGAAGTAAACAGCTTGGTGCTGATAACTTTCAAACAGCTTGTTGGGAGGCTTGTTGTTATCTTCAATCTTCTGCCGCAGTGATGTTAGTTATAGCCTTTGAACATAATGGATTTTGATGTATAAGAGGATTGGCTGTGCATCTCTTTTAATGATGTTTTTTTGGACGGATGTTATTTAATTGTGGTCAAAGTTATAAATACAGTAGAGGCATGTGTGTTGTTTACTCTGAGGCATGGCTGTGCATCTCTTTTATGTGAGAGGCACCTGGATTCAGCAAACTGAGGCACGGAATTGAAGTCAGAATAGGCACGGTTGTGTGGAGGCACGTAGAGTTACCATGGGTTTTATGTGAGGCACGTGGTTTCAGCAAACAGAGGCATGGAATTGCAGTCAGTACATGCACGGTTGTTTGGAACACGTGTATACTAAGAGGAACGTGTGTGCAATAGCAAAGTTACAAGGGCGATGACGGGTGCCTAACACGCAGAGGGATACGGTGGGTTTCATGCGAGAGGCACATGTGTGTGTAGCACGTAGAGTTACAGTGGGTTTCATGTGAGATACGTGGATTGAGGAAATGGAGGCACGTAATTGAAGTTAGTACAGGCACGGTTGTGCGGAGGCACGGGCGATCAGTCGCGCGGAGCACGTAGAGTTACTGTGGGTTTCATGTGAGGCACGTGGATTGAGGAAATGGAGGCACGTAATTGAAGTTAGTACAGGCACGGTTGTGCGGAGGCACGGGCGATCAGTCGCGCGGAGCACGTAGAGTTACTGTGAGTTTCATGTGAGGCACGTCGATCGAGCAAACAGAGGCACCGAAGTGCAGTCAGTACAAGCACGGTTGTGTGGATGCACGGTTTTGAATCCTCTTGCTGCTGTCAAGTGTCTTGAGGCACGGATGTATGTCAGCAGAGGCATCAATTCGAATATTTGGTTAGAGAGGCTCGGTTGTAGATGCACAGGTGTGAAGTCTCTAAGGTCATGGGTGCGTGGCACCAGAGGCATGGGTTGAGTTTACACTTAGAGAGGCACGGTTGTACATGGGTCAGTTGTACAAGGTAGTGTAGTTTTGTGGCATCATGGAGGACTGGTGTACGGAGAGGAACATGTGAATGAACGGTGTGGTCAAAGTAGCAAAGTTCTTGTCCCTTGTGTGTGTGTACCGAATGTTCTTCTGCAATATTTATGAATTGTTTATGCCAATGTTGAATAAGCATTCTACTGAAAGTTTGCAACGATACCATCATATATTCTTGTAAATGCATGATGCATCTTGTAAAGGTTGAGTATGAAAATTATAATACAATGTCGTGCGACATATCTCTAGTTCTATAGTCATGGATACAATATATGCTTGCTCAATACTTGGACATAACTTACTAATTACATTTAGACACGCACACCACTGTTCAAAGTTCAGACGTAAAATAGTAATACAATACAGACATCATCTTTGAGCAAGAACAAACATATTTACAACATGGGTTCATTCAACCTAAATTATCATAATAGTTGTGCCACACACCTGATCACTTGATCACGGCAGATCAATCAATCACAACACAGTCTATTTTCTCGCAATTTACCAACCGCTGCTTCCCTTCCGGCGCTTCCAGCCGCTGGAAGATCCCTCGTCTTTGTTCTTACGCGGGCGGAGTCTTTCTTTCACTGGTTGTTGGTGGAGGTGACGTAGCCCGTTCTTTATGATTAGGATTCTACGGTACAACTCGTAGCTAACATACCCGTCCTTTGCCGCGTACTCAAGGTGTATCGGGGAAAGCGGCTTCCACTCCCAGAACTGGTGCTTCTCCTTTGGGAATGATTTCTTCATGTTCTTGTATGAGGGGTCGATGATGGCCGCTGCAAGGTCAGCCATGGAGTCCCTTTCTCCACCACCCTTGATGCAGAATAGCCTCTGGATGTCGACGTGGTGCTCGTCTGGAATTCTGTGCATGCACGGGCAAGCATGGTCTTGTCGTTCCTGGTGTCGACGCTGGTGAAAGTTACCGCTTTCCGTCGCAGGAAGTCAACTAACGCCTGGGAGCGCTCAGACCTGCAGTAGTGGTATACAAGGACATGCTCGTGCATGGAAAGTTGGACGATGGCGATCCCTTGTCGTACGTAACTGCTCTTACATGTGTACTCGAGGTCGAGGCCGACGAACTTGTTCTTCTCCTCCTTTAGCCATTCCTCGTACTTTTTGATGATCCGCTCCACGGTCCTTGGGTCGTTGGTGTACACCACCTCCAGCACGGTTGTACCGTGGGTAGTGATGTGCTCGGTGAATGTTGTTATTTTCCCGTCGTCCATGGCTGGAGGTGTGCGGTGGTGAACTGTGGCCGCCGAGAAACTTTGGAGGGAGAAGATGCAAATGGAGTCGGAAAAGTGAAAGGGATCTTTTGTCATGCAAAAAAGGAAACCACCAAAGAGCAGTTTCTAGTCACCCGGCGGTTCCATGCGTAGATTTTTGTAAACAGTCGTTTGTTTTATCTGTTTTTTAAAGATTTTCAATTATCTCGTTGTTTGAATTTTTTTTATACGTTGCGTGCTGTGTGCGTGATCCATATGTGCGTATTCCATCTCTGGCTGTGAAAGTAGTCGTGTGAATGGTAGAACACTCAGCAGATGCATGGTCGTGCCTTTGTTGTGAAAACGTTTTTTTCAATTAACAATCTTCCTTGGTCAGCGAGGCATTGTTGTTATGTTATTTGGTGCACACCTGTGTGTTCATGAAAAGTTGGTGAAGTAAACATAGTTTGCACTTGAAAATGGAGTCGTGTTTGGTTTTAAATTGAGCTATGTTTCAGTAGATCGTTTGAATAAGTTTGATAACATGGCATTGCTGTAGGTTTTGGATCAAAAACTGAATGTTGTTTCATTTGATTTTTGAAACTTTTCAAAGGATTAGAACTACATTTTTTTGAATGAATCATTCTGATAGTTCAAACAACATTTGTTTCAAATCATCATCCTGATGGTTGAAACTGTGAGTAGAGGGTCCATAGGAGCTACATAAGTTTCAAAAGATCATTCGGATAGTTCAAGCAAGCACATGGTCCATAATAGTTACATTACTGTACCATTCTAACTCAAACTTATTTTAAATAAACCAATGTTTTGCTCCTGGGAGGCATGATCTTGAAATGAGCGCTGAACATCCTAGGAGATACACTGTGCTTCCATTTTAGGTGCAGGTTCTGACGGAATCTACAGAATGTGTTGAATGATGATGGACACAGAACGGTCATGGCGCTCTTTGAAAGTGATTAGAGCGACGTTCTTTTCAACAAAGGATGTAGCTGATATGAAGTCTTTGAAAAAAGACTTTTCTATTACCATCCGGCCGTCGTTTTTGCAGATGTAGTACGGCGAAGGAGTGATGACATGGGTAGGTTCATCAGGAGCTTCAAGGGTCACCGTGCCATTGGTTGGCATGTCCACCCATCTCTTCAGTGTTGAGACAACGCTCCTCGGAATTTTCTAGAAGAAATCAAAATTAAATGGAAATTAAAACCGTTGAATTGCCACTTGGACAATAAATAAAAGAATGGCTGAATGCAGTGAGTGCGCAAAAATTAAGAAATTCTAAATTGCAAGTAATATAATTCCTGGCATGTTCAGGTTTGTGTCTAAACAGATGAAATAACATATTAAGAGAACAACAAAAGTTTTGTTGTTTTATGTTTGAATAAATAGGTTCTTTATAATTTTACATATAAGCAAGATTTCATCAATATTGTTTATATTATATATTAGCAAAATACGTTTGGTATTTTAATAAGGACAGATTTAACCAACCATGACGCATTCTTTGGTGTTAGTGGGAGTCAAAACGTGTACAAATGGACGGCAACGGATGAAAGTACCTCCGAAAAGGCATTGTAGAAAGAATCGTGTCTGGTTGTAGGTAAGCTCAATATCCTTAGAGTAGACACAGCAGTGAACATGGTTGAAATCGTCAGAAGAAAGGTCGTCCAGAGCTAGAAAAAGAACAAGATTTGAAATTTAGATAAAGTTTTATGTAATACGGGTTAATATTATTCAGTTCGATTCATGCATATCAAAATACAGCCAAAGAAGATAAGTTTGTAATATTAAATACGTACCGACGTGGGGTAATGGAAGCAGCCTTTTGTCATTTTGATATGTTTGTATTTCGAGATTGAGACCCTCGTGTGGTAGTTCAAATTCTATGCGGTCTCCAGCACGAAGCTGATAATCATCCGCAAAGGTGTTCCACTCACCACCGCAGAACTTTGTGTAGTTCGGCCTATGCTTAAACAAAGCATTGTAAGACCTTCCTTCATGTGTAAGAAGGGCTGGCTCTACCTGCTCTTTACGCAATTTTCTTGCTTCTTCCTTCCTCTCGCCGATGTACTCAGCGAGAAAAGCTCTGACGTTACAAGGTACATACTGGAAAAAATAGTAAAAATAACAACCTGTAAGTATAACTTTGAACCCGCGTATTATTAATGTTAAAAGTTTTCTTAATTTGGATATGAATTTTTGATAAGAATTACAGGTAACAACATAATGGTATTATAGATTAATGGATACAGATTTTTGGCATATGTTGACTAGTTTTAATTAGAACTGAAGATGCATTATAGTAATCAAGACATAGGCAGACAAAACTAATGGACTATATTAATTAGGGCATAGGCAGGCAAACTAACGGGAAATGAAAACACAAGGCATGTGCGAAGAAGTAACAGTGACGATTTCTATTGTGTTGTAGGCAACTATTATGTTGGCGGCAGGTAGGGCAAATCATACCTAAATAATTCAGAACAATTATGTTAAGAAAACAAGAATATGATAACAATTTAAAAACAAGCTTCAGCGTTGAAGGTAGACAACGACTAGCTTCAAGCTGTTAGCCATATTAAAATATCCGTATGAAGGCGCATAACAACTACAAATTTACCAGAAATCTTCTCATCTACTCCTTCCAGAAAATCAGTATGACATAGTTTAGAACAGTCGTTTGGATTTTCTAATGGTTTTTATATTCCTTTAGAGAATGAAGTCGTTGTACCGGATCTGACGCTTCAATAACTATCAAATGAAAAACCAAGACGTAAAACGTAAATACGGATCGGAGCATGCTGCTTACGCATATGCTTTTTACCTGGGAGAGAGGAAGAATGAGGGTTGACGAACGGAGATTGGGGTAGGGGAAGCTTAGGGCAAGCACACACGGCTAGCAAATCTACTTGAGAACAGTACGGGGTAGGGGAATCTTAGGGCAAGCACGCACGGCTAGCAAATCTATGAGAGAAGTACGGGGTAGGGGAAGCTTAGGGCAAGCACACACGGCTAAAAAATCTACGAGAGAAGTACGGCTTGGAAGTTAATCGAGGGACCCAACAAAAACTCTACAATAACTTGTTTGAAATGAGACTATGTGTGGGAAAGAAGCACGAACCCTATAAGTATGTGGTCGGATAAGGCGGATGGGTTGTGATGGGAAGCTTAGGGTAAGCACGCACGGCCAGCAATGTAGGAGAGAAGCATGGCTTGGAAATTAATCGATTGATTGCTGGGAAGAAGCACAAACCTTAGAAGCAGGCGACGGAGAAGAAGGACGAAACCTAGAAGCAGGCGGCGGAGAAGGCAAATGAATTCTGATGTGGCTGAGGGAGTCGGAGCTTATTGAAATATAAAGGAGACGGGAGAGAGCAAGAGTAGTAATGATTGTTTCTTTTTTTATTTTTATTCTGTGAAATGGAATTAATGCTGGTTGTAGATGGTGTGCGTGCATTCCGAGGTGTTATGGGGACACGAGATGTTTGACTCATCCAGCTGCCTCCCATTATAGTTGTCCAGCTGTGCTGCCTCCGAGCTGAGTCTTTTACGTGCATATCCTGCCTTACATATTTTTTGTGAGGCGCGGTTATAGATGCTGGAAAGCATACTTGTGCTTCTGTGTTTTAATTTTTTTAATTACATGTTTAATCAGGTATAGTTGGGTGTGTTTTTAGGAGAGGAACGGTGATGATGTTATTAGATGCGCGGTCGTTGTAGCAGGAAAGGCATGGTCGATACGTCGGGGGAGGCAGATTGACGGGAGGAATGATGGTTCCTATTGAGAGTCACTTTTGCATCTGGAATGGAGCCACGGTTCGTGACTCTGTTATTGTAAAAAAATTCAATAGTCGTTGACCCAGGAGCCACTATTTTTATGTACGTTGGGTTCAGGCGGGAATATGTATGATAGCGCACAACTATCTGTATGTCAGAAGCATGGCTGTGCTTTTGTTTTAGCAATGTTTTCGGTGGTACGTGCAGGCATATAGATGCAGGTCCGTTGGTATCACTGAGGTTTGTCTTTAAGCAAAGTGGAGGCACGCGTGTGGCTTTTGTGCTGGCAGAACCGTGCTTTTAATTTGGTTCACTCCCCGTGTAGTATTTGTACGACAGGGTCATCTAGTTTGCCTCCTCTCATTGTTCTCTCGGTCAAAAGATGTGCTGGTGACCGATGGGATGGCTATTTATTATTAGTATTCATTGTGGCAGATACCGTGCTAGAGTTAACCTAGAGGCTCCTCGATTATAGTGTGGCAGCCGTGACTTTTTAAGTGCATGGTTTCATAAGCTGCAGAAGCACAACCGTCCATTCACACCGTCCCCGATGCAATTTAATGGGCGCATGGTAACTGAGTCGTCTCTCCCGAAGGTTAAGTAGTGGTCTATTCCGGGAGGTTATCGCGTCTTATTCTCTCCAGAGAAGTGCAGGTAGCTCCCATCATCCTCGCCTCGTCACGAGAAGCACGGTCGAGACTCCATTGTCGTGTCACCGTCTTTTCCATGGGCGACTTCAGAACAATACTGAGCGTCTCTTTATAGATGCCGATGGTAATACCAGGCTCGAGGTGCTGTACACCAACGAGCCCTACAAGGTGGAGGAGATTCTTTCTCTTTATGAGGAATGGCTGCGTGAGGACAGGTACAAGTTTGTTGGTCTTGATCTGGAGTACACACGAGAGGATTATTTTGATCATAGTAGAAAAGTTGCCGTCATGCAATCATGGCGCGCAAGCATGTTCTTGTCTATCACTTGTGCAAGGCCAGGACGGAGTGCGCTCCTCTAAAGGATTTCCTTCGGAACAAAGGTATCATTTTCGCTAGTGTCGACATCAGGAACGATAGGGATGTTCTCGCAAACAGTTTCCTCAAAATCCCAATAGAGTGTCACATCGATCTTCAAGAGGAGCTCATGATCAAAGGAGGCAATCTTAGGGATTCCATGGCAGATTTGGCAGGAGCTGTCATAGACAAATCTTACTTGAGTATGAAGTCATCTTTTCCCAAGGGTCTGCATGACTACCGGGAATGGAAGCCGCTTTCCCTTGAACATCTGAAATATGCGGCAATTGTAAGTGAAAACTTCATTTTTTTTATGAATTTCTGTCTTTATATTTTTGTTTTACTACAACAATAGTACTTTTTCCTCTTTACGTATATCTTCATTCTCATCCTTTTTTGTTTTAGGATGGGTATGTGAGCTACGAGCTCTACCGCCGAGTTTTGTCGATGAAGGACATGATGCATCCCCGTTGTCTTCCTAACCGCAGATGCCGTTGATGTTTCGGAGCAGAACTCCAACTGAGTGGAATGGTCACGCTGGACGTTTGTGTGGACGTTTCTGTGAGGAATGGACTCCTGGAAGACTTTCATTTCTTTTTTTGTATAATCAATGAGTACTTTTAGTTTAATCCTATGGAGTACCGTTTTGTTATTCAGTATCGTGTTTGGCTTGTCTCATGTGATTTGTAAATATTTTTTTTATGTTTTTTCATGTTACAAGTTCATTGTTGATGTTTGCGCGAGTTCATGTAAATTTAGGTAACTTGTTGAAGTGGCACATATGTATTGTTTGGGAGAAGCATTTTTTTGTTTGGCTTATATTCAGCGCCGTTTGTTTGTGTTTGAATTGTTGTCTTTTACACGTTCGCACAAGAGAGGCATGTCTGCTAACGTACGAGGCAACATTTCAGTACCCTGTCTTTGTGTTCTTTGGGACCGTGCCTTTAGAAGCCCGGCATCCGTGTCTGCGGAGGCTTCACTCCCATTGCTTCTTTTCCGCTATTTCTGTACCTCACGTGACACACGTGGTGTCTGCTTGTGCTGGTGTCACACGGCAGTTTCTCTTGAGACTGAACAACCGTGCCTCTTCCATCACTCTTTTGTGCGTCTAGCTGGTTTGTACCCATGCCTCGAGAACTCCGAGAAGCCGCAATTGCGTGACTGTATACGCTTCAGTTCCGTGTCTCCTGTACATGCATTTGCTTGTCTCAGGCGTCACGTTGGCTGTGACTCTACGTGCCTCTGGTGCAGACATCCGTCCGTGACATGACGCATATGTATTGTCTGGGAGAAGCGTTTTTTTGTTTGGCTTATATTCAGCGCCATTTGTTTGTGCTTGAATTGTTGTCTTTTACACGTTCGCACAAGAGAGGCACGTCTGCTAACATACGAGGCAACATTTTAGTACCCTGTCTTTGTGTTCTTCGGGACCGTGCCTTTAGTAGCCTGGTACCCGTGTCTGCGGAGGCTTCACTCCCGTGGCTTCTTTTCCGCTATTTCTGTACCTCACGTGACACACGTGATGTCTGTATGTGCTGGTGTCACATGACAGTTTCTCTTGAGACTGCACAACCGTCCCTCTGCCACCACTCTATTGTGCATCCAGCTGGTTTGTACCTGTGCCTCGAGAACGCCATTTCCAAAGCCGTGCCTGTGTGCCGAGAAGCCGCAATTCCGTGCCTGTATACGCTGCAGTTCTGTGTTTCCTGTGCGTGCATTCGTGTTACTCAGGGGACACACTGGCTGTGACTCTTCGTGCCCGTGGTGTCAGACGTCCGTCCGTGAGGGGATGCGGTGGCTGTTACTCGTCGTGCCTGTGCTTCTACACGCTTTGTCGTCCGGAGTCTTTAAAAGCTGTGGCTCTCCGACTTGTGCCGTTGATTTGCGTCAAGTATTGATGTATCTCACGTGATACATGCCATGACTCTCGAGCAGTGTTGTCACGGTGCCTCTTGGAAGTGTCTTTTTGCATTCAGATGATTTGTATACAGAGGATTTAGGTCGAGATTGAAAACAAGACGGAAAAGATCACGTGGCTCATGAAGCGGCGCGTAATGCCTGTATAGGCTATGTTTCCGTGCCTTTGTTTCCTGCATTGGCGTGTTTACGGCGAAGTTTACGCCTGCATGCGTCACGTGCCTGTTGTGTTAGGGACCGATATCTACAAAAGTTGTACGCTCGTGCCTGTGGAATAGACATGTATGTGCGTCTTGTGCCTGCATACCCGTGCCTCACGTGAAACCAACCTTGACTCTCGAGGGACAGATGGTGTGAATCTAGCTAGATGAGGGACGGATGAGTTACGGCCTTGAGCTAAGGTGTACGGCAGGCTGTTCGTTTGCTTCATTGGATTCTTTTCGTCGGTGGTCTTTGTTCAAAGGAGGAATCGATGACCGATGTGGTGGCTGTTTGATGTGACTATTCGATTAGGTGTCAGTTACCGTAAAATAAAGTTAGAGGCTCCTCGGTTTCTCCGTGGTATCAATTATTTGTGCACAACCGTGACTTTAGGAAGTGCATGGTTCCATGAGGTTCGGAAGCACAACCGTCTATACGCTGCTCCTAGTTCACACGTTAATCCGTATGGTAACCCAAACATCCCTCGCCAAGGTTAAATACTGGCCGTGTTTGTGAGGTCTCCACGTCGTATTGTAGCCGCAGAACATCAGACAGTTCCCACCCTCCGTACCACTCCCTAACCTTGTCGCAGGGTCTCAGGAGTCTCCATTGGCACCTTGCTGCTCGCTGCCATGGACGACTTTTTGAACACCACCGAGTACCATCCGATAGTTGCCGACGGTAACACGAAGCTCAATGTGTGGTACACCAACGAGCCTGGCAAGGTGGAGGAGATCATTGCCTTGTACGGGGACTGGTTGCGTGAGGAGAAGTACAAGTTTGTTGGTCTCGGCATGGAGTTCACACGAAAGGATTGGTATGGGCGTAGAAAAGTCGCCGTCATGCAACTGGCTACGCGGAATCATGTTTTGGTCTATCACTTCTGCAAGGCCGTGACGGAGTGCCCTGTCTGAAGGATTTCCTTGAGAATAGAGGTATAACTTTCTCTAGTGTGGGCGTCGGGAATATTAGAGATGCTCTTTTCAAGATTTCATCAATTCCGTAAGGGTACCACGTCGACATCCAAGAGAAGTTCATGATAAAAGGCGGTCAAGAAAGGGATTCCATGGAGGACTTAGCAGGAGCCATCATTGACGAATCTTACTCGAAGCTGGAGTCCTCTTTTCCAGAACTTCTTCGTCACTACTGGGATTGGAAGCCACTTACCTTTGATCACCTGAAATATGGAGCTATTGTAAGTGAACATTTCATTTTCGTTAGTTACTGCCTTTGTTGCAAGAACAATACGTTTTTTATTTTTATTTTTGTATATTGATGTTTTCATTTGGTTTTCCTTTAGGAAGGGTATGTGAGCTATGAGCTGTACCGCCGGTTTCTATCGATGAGGCACATCCTGCATCGTCGCTGTCTTCCTGATGTCAGATGGCGAGGACGTTTCTGAGGATTGTGTAATGAATTGGTTATTTGATAGTTATTGTATTGGGTAATATTACATCGACTGATGAATTTGTAATTGTGGTGGTTTTATTTTGAACCAGATGGAGTTGACTGGTTTGGAAATTTAAGTTTATTTTTGTTCAATCATGTTTTTCTTGACTAGGTGCCTTCAAGAATATCTTCCTCTATGATTTCTTGCTATTCGTTGGTATAAGATGAGATGTATTAAGAGGACCACTCAGTTGTGCACTTTCGTGAATCTAGGCAACGCACAGCCATCTGCTCAGGAATGCATTGTTTTGTTTTAGGCAAGGCACGCTCTGGTGTTATTAGTTTGCTAGTTGTTTCAGTTTTTCTCTCAATATGGTCACACTGACAGGTAGGGGTGTCACTTTCACTTTGTGTTTGTAGTGTGTTTGGCACGGTTGTTTTTATAAGAATATACTGTTGTGGTTGTGTGTTTGAAATGTTTTTATGCAGAGCTTGGGTGTGTTTAAGATTCTTCAGATTTTCTCACTGTGCTGCCTTTTTCAATATATGTTGTCTGTTTTGGGGACGATAATCCAGTGTGAGAGTTGCTGTGGGAGTATTGTGTTAGTGACGGTTGCGTTTCTGTGTTCCAATTATTGTGGTGGTGCTTTGATTTTGAAAGGCATTGTCGTGAAGGTATTGGTTGCATTGTCGTATGTTTGGCAGAGGCGTTATACTTCCTTTGGGTACTAAATTCGGAGAGGCAGTGCGTTATGTTAGGATGAGTCACTGTCATGGTTGTATGTTCTGTGATATTTCTATTTAGTCTGGCTAGTGAATTCACGTCTGTCTAGTTAGTGGAGGCATGTCCTATGTTATGTTGATTCAGAGTTGTGTGTGTCGTTCGGAAATGCTTTCTCAACACGTTTGTTCGGAGAGGCACGTATACGCTGTTATTCAATGGCACGGTCGTGCCTTTCTTTCGAAACGTTTTGCTTTTACTTACTTGCTGAGATAGATTCGTCGATGAAACTTGCGAGGTCACAGACCTTTTCCGGTTGAAGTCACGGTCGTGCTTCCATGACTCGTTGGATTGGTAGAGGGACCGGTGTTAAGCTATCGAGGGGACGGTCCTGTGTTAACTGGTGTCTCACTTGTGTGTGTCAGGTTAGTTGTCCGTGTTAAGAGTGCCACGTTCTATGTGGATAAGAGGCACGACAGTGCTTCTGTGACCAACATTACTATAGGTGAGTCATTTAGCTCCTTCGTCAGATGCTTACGAATCGATAGTGTTTTTCCTCTGTGTTCCAATTGTTTCTTTTTTTTGTCTAGTCGGAGTGAGTGATGTTCTAGTGCAAGGAATTGATGTCTTGAATATGATCTTTACAACTTTTTGAAAAAATATGATTCTTATTTTCGAAAAAATATGATGTCACGAATTTAAGACTTGACCATTTGAATGCACAACTGTGGTTATTGGGATCCATAGCAGATATCTTGGACCGACACAAAAAATAGCTGAAACATTGTTGTGATTACATGAGTCGATATGGCTGAAACAATGTTCAGTGTCTCCATCTAAATTAAGGCACATCTAAGCGGTAGTCATCTTCTTCCAAATCTTCTTCTTTTCGCTGGATGTTGTGTTTGTTGAGTACGATGCTCGATTGCCTCAAATACATGGCACATGTTGTGTAGTTCGATGTTATCATTTTGTAAGTTAGTTGTTCTCTCATCGGTTTCACATGGATCTGCAAAACAAATAAGCGCACAAACTAATAAAATTTATTGTAAAACTTAATGTTTAGTTGGCTTGGATGAACATATGTTTATGTGTTGTTAATGAGAGTGAACTTACACTATTGATAAAAAATGAATTATTATTGAAATTAATGAGGGGCATCAAATGCATGGTGTAAATAGCACTGTCATCCCTGAAATTTGAGAGCATTATGTTATTGGTTAGTAGGTGGGCAGTAGATATGGGATATGTAGTGGAACAAAAAATGCATCTTTGTAAATGAGGTAGAGCTACAGTTAGAAGAAACTCACTCTCATCTGAAGTTACATACACTCTGCACAGGTTTGACATGAAAGGAGGCAATTGTGTGAGGATAGTTGTGGTAAGCAGAATGATAAGCTCTCTTGAAGTTTTCGATGACAATGTCCGAGTGTTCCTTTATACCGTCATCGATATAAGGACACAGAATTTGAGCGGCGCATTTCAAGGTTCACGATTATGAGGTAGATAAAATGTGGTTTCTTTCTCAGGTATTAAGACCTAAAACAATTAATGGGAAGTTATATCATTGTAACAAGAAAATCTGGTAGAATTGAAGACGAACCTTTGGATGATAGAGTGAGTAGGGTGAACTCACGATGTTGCATTTGTTTGGCAGCCTGAACCCAATATTTTTTTTCTACAATTTGTTCCTTCAATAGTTCAGTGCTTGCTCCTAGTACTTGAAATTTATCCCGCATTAAATTGAAGCCGCGTCACTCAGCGTGCTAGTAGTAGTAAATGTGGTTTGTTATTGTTATTTATGATAAGCAAGAACTTACAGATGCTTCAATGTACATTATATGCTTGTGCACAGATGTTGGCGTTGGCGTTGCGTAGAATTGTTCTTTCATCAAGAACTCGAGTAAGCATCGACCACGAATGAGTTGATATATCCGTATACCTTCATTGATAAACCTAAAGTTCGATGATCGCCCAACGTCGATTGACGTAGAATATCCTCTTGCTGCCAAAAAAGATAAATGCATTTTAAATGGCATGATTTTATTATTTAACGTTAGAGTTGATGAGTATTCAATTGCAATAGTAGAATAATCGAGCTGAAACTCTTTAAATTGAAAGCATCAGGCAGAATGCATTGCAGTAGTAAAAGAAAGGATCAAAACATTACTGTTAGAGGAAGAACTAATTCATTACCTATCATTTTGAGTGATGGCTGGTGTACTGTCGATGATTGTTTCATACACTTCTTTCTCCTGCATTGTAGAATCTCTTATTTCCAAAAGTTGGCAGTGATCTTGATGGTCATTCCCTTGGTGAGTGAATCAAGTGTGTTCTAGCTGAGGATGATGTTGATGACGTTGGAAGACATGACCACCGGAGTTCATTTGACCATTACTAAGTTGCAGATGACCCTCATTACAATTGTTGTTTCTTTGGATTATTAGGCCTTGTGGTTGGTGCTGCATGCGTAGTTGTAATGTTCTGACAGTTGGATCACCGGTTGAGCTCGAAGGAATATCTGTTGGAAAATGTTGCGCATTTATGGCGGAATTCTGCATGCTTTGTTGAACTGTTGTTGCAAGGCATCAGTAACTTTGGCCACGAGACTCGCTTGTCCGTGGTTGCCGATGGTTCTGCTCTTGAGGTTGGCGTTCTTGGCACCGTCTTGATCTTGTTATTCTGAGCATCATTGTGTTGGGGGTAGTGGGCATTGTGGACATGGGTTTGTTGGTGGTATTGTTTCTGACTTTGGTTGTTCATTGCATAAGGTGAGTGCTGGCTGCTGTTTGAGCTGCTATTATTCTGAGCACCAGGACGTCGGTAGTAGTTGTTTTTTAGAGTAGGAACTTGTTGGTAGTGTTGGGACAAAGCGATTCTTTGGCAAACTGTCGGACAAGACAGTTTCGATTAAACCTGTGGAGTATGACGTACCAAAAGTCTGTGAGAGGTGGCTACCGCCTGGCATTGAGCCTGATCTGCTGGTCATATGTGGCTCTTCATAGTTAGAAAGGCAAGATCTGGATGACGAGGTTGAATTCTTGGTCAAGTGTGAGATAGTATCGAGGTTGGCATTCTTTGGGATGCTACTTGGTTATGAAAGGGTTGCTTCTTCTTTTCTTCAACGACTCATCAATTTGTTCATAGATAGATGGGTCAGACCATATTTCATCATCATCAATGAATCCAGCATCAAGGAGGCCTCTGTGGTTGCCAGCCTGTAGAGACTGATTGGTTGCAGTTTCTGTTGAATTATGTGGAGGCTCCAATATTCTAACTTTTTTCTTAGGAGGTGCCGTATTATTGTTTTCTGGATCTTCTGACTGCTGTAAGGACCTCTTGTGAGCTGCCATTTGTGTTTCTAGTTCTGGTGGATGTGCGGTTGTGGTAAGAGGGACGGTGTCTGTGGGATCAATACGTGGTTGTTTGGTACATTGTTCATGTTCTTCTGCAATGTTATTGTCTTCCGCATTGATAGTGTGGTAGTAATGATTGGAGCATCACTAGTGGATGGAAGTGCTTTTCTCGTATCCGGCCTTTGTGGCGCGGAACATTTGTCGAGAATCGATGGTGACGGCTACTCTAGGAGCAAGGGAGGAAGTGGCTCTGGTGTGTTCAGTTTCAGCAATTGTCTTCTCATCTCTCAAAATTGAAACAAGATGGACCTTAGCTTCTGGCAGTGAAGAAGAGCGTTGTTCAGTGACAATGTTTAACTTTTGTGAAGGTTGGGATCTGATGAGGCTCTTTGTGTTGGTTGAAGAATTTTTGTGGCGCTATCGTAACTGCTGGACCGTTCAGTAGTTGGTGATGTTTTCCCAATGTGATGAACACATGCTCCAAGTGTATCCGCTGAGATTGGACCAGTCAGTAACTGTTTGTCAACCATAGAGTGCGAGGTTGATGTTTCTGTTGCAGTAGGTTTTGATGTTTCCTCCAAGAGTTTTTCCAGTGGGCTTGTCAGAGAGTTGTGGTCTGTAGATCCTCTAGCAGAATTTTGGGTTTCAATCCGTTCAGAACACTCAGACGAATTTTCACCTGTCATTATAATCGCCCCACTCTTGAGCATCTCAGATGTTGGCACGAAGGGCTCATGAACTGGCAAGCCATCAAGGCAGTTCTGCAGATGGTTATGCACTTTGTCCAGATGAATCTTGGCTTGTTCATCAATGTCCTCTCTGTTGTGGTCGATCCTGTTCACCTCCAGTAGCAACTTAATCTGAGTTGATGATTTTAGCTGTGAAGATAGACGAATTTGGGACTGCTCTTTGTCGTATGGATTCTGGGAGTCTGGGTGGGGTATCGCATCAACCCTTTAAATTTTCCAGGGAGTATGACGTGGCGTGAAGGACACTGGTTGAGCCACTGCTGGAAGAACTTTGACTGCTTGTCGTGCTAGAACTTGGAAGCATAGAGTATGTTGAAGGGGCTGATGAAAAAGTTTCTTTTTCATTTGAGTTGTCCTGTTGCAAGTTACAATAAACGCCCCGGTCTCTGGTCTTGGTTTCTTTTGCACTAAGATCCCTACCAAGTGAAAGGAGCTTCTCCAATTTCTGCTCGAGAACTGGTTGAAACTGCGAGAAAAGTTCTATGTACATTTCATTGATAACTTTTGCAATTTTCATCTTGTCCTGTAATTGAAAAAATAAACATCAGAAATTTTTAATACTGGAAATGAAAATTAGTTATTAATACTGAAAATGAAAAATATCTTGTGAGCTATTGTATGTTCTGTCAAGAATTGCAGAATCACACATGATATCTTTGAGGGAAGCGCTTGGGTAACAAGGTCCATGAATCATGGTCAACACATTCCTTGAAAGAGCACACCCGACGTATTGTATGCGAAGCATGGTTGACCCTCTTGCATGAGGAAGCGATTGCTATATTGAACACAAAATCACAGCTCAGGTAGTATAGGAAGGACTTCTATATTAAACACAAAGGCACGACTAACGTCCTGTAGGAAGCACTCCTATGTTTAACACAAAAGCACAGCTAACGTACTATATAGGAAGCATTTCTATATTTAACACAAAAGCACAGCTAACGTACTATAGGAAGCACTTCTAGTTTTAGCACAAAAGCACAGCTAAGGTACTATAGGAAGCACTTTCGTATTTAACACAAAAGCACAACTAAAGTAGTACATGAAGCACTTCTGTATTAAACACAAAGGCATGGCTAACGTCCTGTAGGAAGCACTCCTATGTTTAACACAAAAGCTCAGGTAACGTACTATATAGGAATCACTTTTATATTTAACACAAAAGCACAGCTAACGTGCTATAGGAAGCACTTCTAGTTTTAGCACAAAAGCACAGCTAAGGTAGTATAGGAAGCACTTTTATATTTAACACAAAAGCACAACTAACGTACTATAGGAAGCACTTCTACTTTTAGCATAAAAAGCACAGCTAAGGTAGTATCGGAAGCACTTTTATATTTAACACAAGAGCACAACTAAGGTAGTATAGGAAGCACTTCTATATTAAATACAAAAGCACGACTAACGTCCTGTAGGAAGCACTTCTGGTTTTAATAGAAGCACTTCTGGTTTTAATAGAAAAGCACAGATAACGTACTATAGGAAACTGTCTGGATGAGCACTCGTCCTATATGAAGCACTTCTAGTTTAACATAAAAGCACATCTAACGTACTATAAGAAACTGTCTGGATGATCATAATAGGACATGTATCTTTATTGTAAAAACTTAGGGAGCATCATTTCAAACATAAAATCAGGTGCAGTAGCTGGAAATCACTTACGGAACAAAGTTTTTCTTGAGGCACAAATTCTTCTATGTAGGATTCTAGTCAGGACTCATTTGGAAAAATGGCGCTGAAAGCCAAAGCGGTGGTTGGAAAGGCGTGCGCCTAATGTCTTTCAGCTGTCATGCGCAAAAGGAAACAATTACAGTCAAGTCAAGTTAATACATTCCAGCTAAGTCCTTATGTTGAGTTGAAAACTTCGCCAAAGAAAAATGATGAAAACTTGACTCACCGTGTGTTTCCCAAAAATTCTGTCCTCTGTTGACAGGCTGTCTGTGTTAGCATAATTCTTAATGGCCTCTGTGTCCCACATGACAAGTCTTGCAGGAGTGTCAGATTCCAGGTCCATAATCTTCGTATCCAGGTACTCAAAATACGTTATCTACAAGTGGGGAAGAGGTAAAAATGAATCATGTTCTTGTAGCTGCTTGTGGGTATAAAGAAATGTACAAGTTAGTGAACGAACCACTAGAATCAGGAGGCAGCCACACAGGGCGCCTGCGAATCCTTTGTCCTTGAAGGTCTGGAGTGATGCCACCAGTTTCTTTGTTACAACATTGGACCAATCATATGATGGTATGTTACTTGCTGGTCCTTCTAGAGCGGCTAAATAGTCGGGGCTAACGCAGTCATATGTCGTTGGGCATAGAAATACCGCTGTTGCAAACATCACGAAAACCCGTTGAAACACTTCTCCTGTCAGCTATGGGGTTATGAGATCAGTTAACTCTCTGATGTTTGGAGCGTGCCCAACACACCGAGTTTCAGACTTAACCTGACATCTGAAAGCTTCTGAGCATTTTCTTGGGATAACCTGCCCTCCAAGTGGAATTCCTAAGATCCGGTGCACTGTATACGAGTTGATGAGGAATCTGTATCCACTAGGTAGTATGAAAGACCTGGAAGGGCAATTAAAATAGCGGACAAGCCAGCGAACGAAACATCTTGGAAGCTCGCGACAGCACAGATCTAGAAGGTATCCAAATCCAATATCTCTGACAAGCTGCTTTTGTGGTTCTATTAGCTTTTCACAGACAGTAATGAAATTTTGGAAGCTAAGTTTTGTGCTGAACTCTTCTTCATATTCACCCATCGTAACAGCTCTGTTGACAAAGATAAGAAACGACCTTTAGCAAATGTATTGTTGAACCACATGCTTTTCTTGCACAAGCTTACATACAAACGCTGAGTCAGCAAAACAGAGACAAATATTTAAGGCGTGATTAAAAATGCAGCTAGAATGAGAGGAATTGATTTCAAAAGAAATTTCAACGACACACACAAGATGCATGATAAGAAACACGTACTTCGAGGCAGCAAGCTGCTTCTTTGCCCTGTACTCCTCAACAAGCTTTTTGTGCGCTGCACGTTTTAACTCGATCCTTACTCTCTCTGTTTCTAACTGGTCATGAACCATGAAATCTTGGGTGACAATCTCTGTGCCATTGACAGACTGGGACTGAGTCTCTGACAGCTGTGGGATGGAGTCCATCTGATCGAACTCTACATAAGAGGTCACGGGACATCATCGTTACCAGGTCAACTATGTAAGGCAGTTGTTAGCAGTCCATGTGAGACCATCATCAACAGCTTGGTCCATGTAAGACGGTTTCTAAATCTGAGTTAGTAACTGCTTTGCAAAAAGGGATGTAAGTCCTTTGGATCTCTGCTATAGATTGCGGATCTATACAATCATTTGACCTGTGACCTCATGTTAGGGATCAGGATAGTGAATTTTGACTGCAGTTTAATTGAGCTCTACAAGTAATATAATATGTGGTCACGAGTGCTTAAGTTTTGCATGGCTGGAGATATAGCTCAACTTAGCAAAACCACGGTGCAAGCATGCAGTTGGCATGATTAAAGTGAGGTCAGCTGAGTCCTAATTTTAAATCCATAACCCTTCTGCTGTTAAGGCGGCGCAACAGTTTGAGCACGGACCAGCTGAAGATAATTGGGTCCGGAACCGATATTCAAATTGTGCCCCACATGCTGTGTTGCGCAGATGCGGTGTGTACGCAGCCCGCGGAATTGCTAGTACCGGTAATTTTTTTGTTCAAACGTTGAATCGGTGGCATAATCATGGTGATAATGCAATGGATTACCTGAACAGGAGATCCACGACGAGTGAGATGAAGGAGACCGATAAATTTTCAAAGGATTTGCGAACTCTGCAGAGGGATCGGGATTGGCTTTCCTTTGGAGAGCTAGAATATGCCTTGCACTGTCGCCACCGATGCTAGATGGAGAAAGATCTGGAACTCATCTTGGACGACCCCACAAGTTAGTCAAATACTTGGAGGAACTATTTGAGAGCCCACATGTCAGTATGACTTCGAAGTCCACCTACCACATTTTCTCACCCCAGACGGAGGTTCTCCTCGTAGGACTCATATAAGGCCGACCCCACAAGTTAGTGAGAGACTTAAAGGAATTAGTAACTGAGAGCCCACTTGTCAGTCTCGTCGACGGTCAAGTGAAGTCGACCTACCACATCTCGTCACGCCGAAAAAACATGTGCATCTCTCATGCGTCGCAAAACTCACCCCACCTATCAGGTTATTCTTCTTCTGCACGCAAAAAATCGAAGTAGGCTCTCTCTTTCCTTCCCTCTTTCTCTCTCCGTCTCTCTTTCTCTTTTCTCTCTCTCCTAGATTCAAAATCATTGAAGGAGATCGCTGAAAAACTGCAAGGAAGCAGATCCCCTCACAATTTAGAAAGGTGTGAGTTCCGAACAATCAGCGCATAAGATTCAGCAATCAAAGGTTAGTAGAAAGGTGTGAGTTCAATTATATATAAGTATAAATATATCTCTGTTGCGTGGTAAGTGTAGTACCTTAGTAAGAAAGATTGAGATCGACTTTGAAAATTTTCAACACTGATACTGCAGGTTTATAACTTTTTCGGGCAGATGTTCAGGAGTTCGACATCTGGTCGGGACAACGAGGATGGTCGGTCTTTGAACGACATCGGCAAGGATTATGGGAGGCAGGTAATAGCAAGGCGGTTGAACATTAGGGTTTGGTCTTTTATTTACGTGATGTTTCTTTGTCAAGGTGCTACCACCGAGAACACCAATTAGTAGATCATTAAGAAGAACAAAAATGATTAATATATCCCGGATGAATGCTGTAATATCTGTTTATCCTGTGCATCTACTCAGAGTTGAGTATTGAGAGGTGGAAGAAAAAATCACTACAAAATGAGAAGAAGATGAAGGATGCAGATCTTTGTCAAACACGCACATGCTATGCGGGCTGGAGTAATTGGAGTCAAGAGTGAGATACAAGTTCTTGGCAAACGTCCCAACCAGAGCATGTTGTGCAGCGGACACTGCGAAGAGGAGCATTCTAAGCAGCAGAGACTCCACTAAGCAGATTGTGCAGTGTAACGGCGAAAACTTCAAACGCTGGTTTTGAACGTCATTGGAATTTTACGTGCTAATTCTTCATAATACTCTCACGTGCCTCTAATTATTTTTTGCTTTCAAGACACGATTGTCCACAAAGGTGCAGAAGCGGGCGTTGTGGCCTTAGCGTTTGATGGCGGTCATAATGAAGAGGTACAGGTAATGTAATCCTTGCCTTGATGCAAGCGAAGGATCATTGGCAACAAAAGCATTAGTGTTCAAGGATTCGGTACGGTCTGCGCAGGCAAGAAGAGTCCAACGACAAAATCAAACATAGGAGGAATAAACTTTACTGTTCAGCAGCACCAGAAAGCAATACAGGTGACAACAAATATGGACGTGCAACAACATTTAAAGCAAATGTATATTTTTTTGTGAGCAATTTTTTCTTTGTTTTTAAATGCGGTATATTTAAATTGTAGTATCTTGCACACGCAGGTGTACGAGCAAGGAAGCAAGTATCGCGGTAGTCCACAGATCGATGAAAACATAAGGCAAGGTCCTTTGAAAGGATCACCTGCGGCGTCCAACATGAGGGGTCCTTCCAAGGGATCTCCGATGGCATTCAGAATAGTCAGCAAAATTACCAATGCACGGAGGTTGTCACCAAGATTTGCTGGACAAGAGAGGCATGGGAAAACAAAGGTGACGTCGGAACTATGCTTTTTCAATTCAATGGACAAACAGTTTTATGGAAGAACAGGGTAAAGTGTAGAACATTAGGACGGCTATGCATGCGGTGCAATCAGATATGCAGTTGTATAGGATGTTGTTGTGCCTCTCCAGTTATATGGTGTAAGCAGAAGCACATCTGTGCCTCTTTGTCTAGATGTGTGTGTAGCATGGTCACATTCGTGCTGCTGGGTGTAATGTGAACAGTGCCTCTTGTGTACCGCTTATTAGAAATTAAAAAAAAACGCATATGCTGCTCTGGGTATCTAATTCTGTTTCGTGCTATTGGTTCAGGATTTGGCGGAGGGGATAACAGGTGAAGCAAAGAAATATCATATTTCTCCATCCATTTCGAAAGGAACGCAGCGTTCAGAGCAGCAAGTAGCATGCATCGCCATCACGGATTGCATTGTAGAAGCAGCACAGTCCCTTGGTTGCACGAGTGCCGGAGAAACAGAGAGCAGCATTGCACAATGCGACAGCGGAGAGGCAGAGTCATTCATGGATTTGTCCGTGCCATGCAGAAACGACGCTGCTCCGTGTGACAAACAACAAAGCAGCGGCAGCTCCGCTGTAAGTGGACATGTGGCTGGCGATGAAACCGATGTCGTCAGAAGTGAATGCGATCAGACGAACGAAGACACAGTAGACAGAATAAAAATGGCACCGCCGACCATTGTAGAGAAAGAAATGGACGACATGTTCAAGAAGGCATATACCCGACAATTCAGGAGGTCACTGAAGCGCTCGAACCAGAGGGTGGTATGGTATTTGGATCATTGGATGAGTGCTTTTTCTTCTTCTGCAGATATGCGAGAAAGGTTGGCTTTGCTGCCAAGCGATCAACGAGCAGAAGATCGACATATGATCAGCAGCTTGACAAGCAGGTGTTTCAGTGCACCAAGGAAGGGCAGAATAAAACAACTGAGAGACATGTTAAGGAGAGAAGGAGCAATTGCTTGATCCAGACAAGCTGCCCAGTCCAAATAACAGCCAAGAGGGATGCAGATAGGAGGAAATGGTATCTGAAGAACGTGCGCCTAGAGCACAACCACCAACTTCACCCATCAGATTGGATGCTGAAGTTCATGAGATGCTACAAGAAGATGACACCTCATGAGAAATTCTTTATACAAGTGCTGCAGAAGGCGAGGTTAGAACAGAGGAAGGTTATGCAGATTTTTACTGCCATGGGGACACCGAGGCGAGAAATTATGTTCGACACGATTGACATAAGCAACATTGTATGCTGTGATAGGGCTGGAGAGCGCGGCACTGATATCGAGGACACCATGAAACTGTTTGCCGATATGCAGAGGCGGAGGCCGGGATTCCACCATGTGGAAGAGACAGAGAACAATGTAGTGCGCAGCCTGTTTTGGACAGACTCCTTGTGCAAGATGAATTATGATCTATATGGAGATTTCGTGTCTTTTGACACGACTTTCTCTACGAATATATATGGCTTGCCATTTGCACCAATTATAGGTGTCGACAACCATGGGCCGACCGTCCTGTTTGGACTAGGCCTTTTGAAAGATGAGAAAATAGGGTCATTCAAGTGGCTCCTAAGCAAGTTTGTCGAGGCAATGGGAGGTAAAGAGCCGAAACACATAATAACAGACCAGGACCAGGCGATGAAGACTGCAATAAAGGAAGCTCTTCCGAGAACGAGGCACAGGTTCTGCTGGCGGCATATTAGGAAGAACCTGAAGGAAAATAACGCAGTAGTGTTTGCGCAGCACCCAATGATGTCTGATGATATATTTCGAATCGTCAAAAACTCACTAGATCAAGACGAAGTTCGAGGCGTGCACGAAAGCAGCAATTTCTCTGCACAAGGCGGAAGGCAACAAACACCTGAACACGCTTTGGGAACTCCGAAATTTTTGGGTGCCGGCCTACTTCAAGGACTGTTTCTATCCTTTCTCGTCAACAACCACTCGCAGTGAGAGCACGAATTTGATGTGGAAGAATTACGTCGACCACTAGGACACTATAAAAAGGTTTGTTAATGCGTATCACACGATTCAGAAAAATTGCCTCGCCACGCTTGACAAGAAAAGATACCGAATAGAAGAGAAGGCTCCGTCACTAGAGACGGGTTTTCCGATTGAAAGACAAGCAAGTCAAGTATACACGAATGAAATTTTCAGGAAATTCCAGCTGGAGCTACGGAACCGGACTTACTTCAAGTGCTCCGATCCGCAAGGGGAGGCAGTATTTTTTTAAAAAGATTATTGATCCTGGAGATAAAGTGTGGAGACCATATCCCAGCGAGGAATTTGAGAGGTCTGAGTTCAGGGTAGATGTGGATGAGCAAAAAGAAATATACAGTTGCAGCTGCAAGAAAATGAGTAGGGATGGCATTCAGTGCTGCCATGTGCTTAAGGTGATGGACCAAACAGGCATGATCGATCAACTTCCAAAATCCTTTGTCATCCCCAGATGGACCAGGAATCTATTAGAGAGTCTGAAAGTTCTGTCTACAAGTCAAGGTGATAGCATGACCGCATAAGATGATGAAACGATGAGATTCGGCCTCGCTTACGCTGAGTTGTCGGATATCTGTTCAAATGCTTGCAGAAAAGAGAAGGCATACAGTGTTCTGCGTGAGTGTAGGGTAGATATGTAAATAAAAGTCATGGCGGCACTTGCTGAGGAACCAGACACAGGCATTCTTGCCGAAACTCTCAAGACCCCTCCCATGAGTGGCTCAAAGGGCACGAAAAAAGGAGATCGAATCAAAGCTGGTTCTGAGAAGAAAGGAAAAGGCTACAAAGCCGCAACCAAGTGCGGCCGTTGTGGAGAAAAGGGTCACATGAAAACAAACTGCCCGGATAACCTAGAAGTGCAGGAGAGGATGAGGATTGAAGAGGAAAAGAGGAAATCGCAGCAAGAGAAGAGGGCAAGGTCAATGAAATGGCCGGCAACACCGACAACACCATGGAGGACATCAAACGGCTCAGGACAATGCACTCCAAGCCCAGGAGGAAGACGTCAGACGCCAGCAATTCCAACGACCCCATTGACAACAGGGAGCATTTACCAAAGTCTTACATCTACGCTAGAATCAAACATCACACAAGCCAGGCACACAGAATGCATGCAGAGAAGCCCGGGACAAGGCACGGAATCTGCGCAGTCCATTTTCAGAAAGGAAAGGTCTGAGTGGAGACTTTTTGGTACCGGAGAACAGTACGAATAGAAAAATTAAAAGGTAATAATGCAGCTTAAACAGGACGTAAGCAAAAAATAGTGATGACCGCAATCTTTCGCTTTGTTTTTATGTATGAATATTGATTTTACAGGTAAATATGTCACAGAGGGGTGGGGTTGCACAAGTGTCGAGAAGGAAGAATGGATCGCTGAACATTCAAAAACAATGCTGCACGTGGAGCGATGAAATAGCAAGTGATCGGTGTGGAGGGCGGGCTGGTGTCGATTGTTTATTTTCTCGTTGTGTGGTTATAAGAACGGCTTCTAAGTTAATTTGCTGCAATCGTAGAAAGAAAAACAAATTTAAATAACAACACCTTTTGTTTCTTTATGTATTTTTACTCGGCGGAGAAAAATATCAGAGGCACATGTTTCCTTGTTATTTTCTACAGCCGCGTCGGTTTCTGAACGTGGATGTTGTAAGCATACAAGCATGCTTCTCTCACGGTTGCATCGTAAACGCACGGACGTGACTCTATGTAATACCACACCATGCCTCCGCGTGTTTACGTCGCTTGTCTCTCTGTTTGAACGAGTCGACGGGATCGTTCGGAAGACAGACACTAGTTTACATGACTCTATATAATACCGCACGATGCCTTTGTGTGCTGCCCACCCGTGCTTCCAGCGTGGAACAGATTCTTTTAATGTATGTATGTGTCATAAAAAATTAAAACTTGGAGGGGCACACCCGTTCCTGGTCTGCATGTTCAAAAGTGCATATTGTATAATCAAAGCCGTGACTGTTCAACAGTGCATCTGTACAACCATGATTTCACCTTGTCGTTTCATCGTGACGTTTGTTCTCTGCCTGAAAAGCATGCCTTCCACAAATTGCCCCATCGTATACCGACAAAGGAGCAACGCCAGCCGATAGAGTGCTTCTTATATTACTAAAAGCGTGGCCCTCTTTGCTTCACTTCCGTGCGTTAGACAGTTGCTCCTTAGTACAGAACCGTGGTTGTACAGAGTTCTTGCCCGTGCTTTTAAGGACAGTGTTTCTCGGATCGTCCATTCAATGTCTCAGAAAGTAAACTGTGAGGGTTCACATCTGTATCCAATTCCGTTGTGTTTGACTCTATGTAATACCACAACATGCCTCCACTGGTTCACGTCTGTGCCTCTCCGTCGGCGGAATCGCTCGCAATACGTACCACGAGCTAACATGACTGTATATAACATCACACGATCTCTTTTTGTGCTGCCCACCCGTGCTTCTGGCGTGGAACAGATTCTTTTAATGTATGTACGTGCCGTAAAAAATTAAAACACGGAGGGGCACGCCCGTGCCTGGTCTGCATCTTCAACAGTGCATCTCGCATAATCAAAGCCGTGACTGCATTTAATGTTTCAAGCAGGCATCTACAATTTACGGGAAAAATAAAGGAGAGGTAATTAATCTGTACCTTTCGCGTCCCTCTCGAGATTTAAGTTGTTTCGTGGGTGGACAGGTTATAATCCATTTTTCCAGATCCACCTCACTGAGCACTTGTCGTGTGCGGTGCGACCGCTGCAATGGAGATGGAGATGGAGATGGAATGTGCTACTCCTAGCTCCAAGAGGGCGAGAGTGGCGCCATCGGCGACAATGCCTTCTGGTGGTGTGTTTGTCGCCGTAGGGGAGGGAAGCGGCAAGTGTGCTCTTCCTCGATCCAAGGATGAAGAAGAGGGGTCTCGTCTGGACCTCATCAGCGACCTCCCGGACGCCATCCTAGGTGAGATCATGTCTCGTCTCCCCATGAAGGACGGCATCCGTACTCGAATCCTCGCTCTTAGGTGGCGTCCTTTATGGCTCACTGCTCCTTTGAATCTCAACTGTCACGAGATCTCTCTTGACCGTCTTTTTAACGATGGAGAAACAATTCATATTGCCATCCTCTTGAAGCTGTCCGCCGTCACCGAGGCCGTCTTCAGATTTTATACCGGAACTCGATCCTCTCAATATTCTGTCGTTAATGTTGTCAGTCTTCCGGAATTCATCTTGTCCAGTCATCCCGGCTCAGTAAGCTGCCTCTCTATCCTGGCGTGCTACCTGCGGTGCAGACCTTCCACCGTTGATGCCTGGCTCCGACCGTCAAAGCTCAACAATCTCCAGATTCTTGAGTTCTACTATCTGTTCCCAGGATTCGCGGCGCAAGAGGTCACAACACTGGGTGAATTTATCGTGCCCTCAGCGCCGGAGTCTGTGTTTAGGTTTTCCTCCTCTTTGCACACACTCGGCTTTGCTCTTTGCCATATACCAGACAATTATGCAGTGACGCTTAAGCTACCGCTGGTGAAAAGACTATCGCTTGTGGAAGTTCTTATATCAGAGGTCTCGCTTCAAAGCATAGTCCACTCTAGTTGCCCTGCATTTGAGTCTCTGCTGCTTATTTTCAGTGGGGGAGTTCGTCGCATCACAATAAACACGTATAACCTTGTAAGCATTGGCATTCGTTGTCACTACGGAAAACTCATTATTGAGGATGCGCCTTCGCTTCAACGGTTGATCCGCGATAAAGAGGACGATCATTGTTCGATTACTGTTGTCTCCGCACCTAAACTGGGGACGCTGTGTGAATTTGCGTTCGTGTCGGCGCCCACACTTGTTGAGGTACCGACTTTACCTGATTCTGGAGCAGGGTGATGACTTGTTCCGATGTTAGTTCCATTAATTTGTTGAAATCTGTTCTTTGCTTCATGCAGGGTGAGGATTTGGAGGTAACCGGTGTCTCTGCACCTGATCCGTATCCACGCCGTCTCACATGTCTTGCGGTATTGAGTTTTGACAATACTTCCAGCTTCATCTTGTTTGAGAGGAAACTAGTTTTATTTCGTCCAACCTTTAATCTATTAGTTTTGTGACGTATCTTCTGTTAATTTTTATGAAGCATTTTGGGGCAGTCGGTCTTACAACAATGCGACGATCTGTCAAGACCTTGTTCATCTACATGGATTATAAGGTGGACATTGTCGTTGAATTGCTGAAGTGCTTTCCAAAACTGGAGAACTTGTCTGTCGAGGTGATGATCTTGAGAAATGTGCATACTGTAGTTCTCCTTCCATTTAAAAATCTTTATGTTAAATTTGACTTAAGTGGATACATACATGCATACATATCTTTTTCTATGGACGCTAAATATTTTCAACCTTTCATGTATTTTTTAGGGACGGTCGACGCTTCATTCTGAAAAAAAGTATGGCGTCGTAGGCACCGGCAGTTTCTCAAACATCACGATATTTGTCTGAAGACAGTAACGCTGGAAGATTATTATTCTTGCCGGGGTAACGAGGAATTTGCGGCGTTCTTTGTTCTATGTGCAAAGTATCTGGATAGCATTGACATTAAGTTTGTGTACCCTCACGCGGAGTTCACAGAAGTATTTTACGAGGAGCAACGAAGGGTTCTGAAGTGGCACAATAAGGCTTCTAAACATGGTCGTCTTTGATTATTACCAAGTTGCTTCCATGTGCGTCAGTATTTACAAAATAGGAGTGTGGAATATCTCGATTTGACGGATCCATTCAGATGTTCATGCTGAAGAATAGGTCTTGAGATGGTTGCTCATGTTCTTGGGAGTGTCTTATTGTCTTGAAGTTTTGGAGTTCGCGTTTTGTGCAAACCTTGTCGAACAACTGTTGTTCTGTTTGCACTGTTTGTACGCTTTGTTTGTCTTTGTTGTCCTTGAGGAGTCACGAAGGAGCTTGCAAACAGAAAATCAGCCTACCTTTCTGTCTTTTTATGTTTATGCTGCTTTATGTCATAGTCGCCAGTCATGTGGAAATGCGCCAATAAACGTGTGCCCCTTTCTGTCTCTCGAATGGGCTGTTACGTGTCTCATAGAGTAAGCAGAAAGTGTTGACATATAAACCCGATTCTGTTAGGTTTCCATAATAAACGCACATACGTGCCCATGCCTCCGTGGTCATCACTGCGTGCCTCTTCTTCTGACCGAGTCCACCGAGCCATTCGGAATACAAACAGAAAATCTTTCTGCGTGGATCATATATAATAGCTCTCCATGCCTTTAAGCGCTTTATGCCCGTGCTTGCGACCCTGAAACATAGACATGCACGAACGTCCACCCCTTTATCAAATAATATAAGTAGAATCAAGAAAGAACCGTTACACGACTCAATACGGAGCCGTGTCCTTATGGAATTCACGTCCGTGCTTTTCAATATAAGGAGTCTGCGTCTCTGACGTAGGGCATTCCGTGCCTCACAGAGTAAGCGCCCATGGCTATGCGTAACATAAAGGTTCAGTTCTGTGGGCTAAACGCCCGTGCATCTCCGTCTGATCGAGTCACAAGCGAGCATGATTCTATGTAATACCACGGACCATGCCCTTGAGCGTTGCATGCTCGTGCCTGTGAGCCCAAACATTCGTGCCTATCCGTCTGAACGAGTTGGATGTAATCATTCTAACACAAACCCAAGCGAACATGACTCTATATAATACCACACCATGCTTTGTTGGGCTGTCCACCCGTGCTCGTGTATGTTTTCTTCCGCAATAGTGAAGGAAAATGACCGTTCTTTTGTTTTCCACCATAGCGATGAAGGAAAGATATAATTTAAAGTTGTCATCCAATTGGTCGACGTCCCCTCCCCTCCTTTCCTCACATGCTGGATCTGCGCGTAGTGAAGACCTAGTAGTTTTTCAGATCCACGCCACATATAGCGGTGCTCGCAGGCGGCACGAATCTAGCAACGAGACGGGGATGGAGATCCGGCGAGGTTCCCCGAGCAACAAGAAGGCGAGGTCCGGGCCACCGGCGACTTCGTCCTCTAGCGGCATGGCGGTCGCGGCTAGAAGCGGCGTGGGCCCGCTCAGTGGTTTCGAGAAGCAGGAGTCTTGCCCGGACCGCATCAGCGACCTCCCGGACTGTGTCCTCGGTGAGATCATCTGCCGTCTGTCCACTAAGGAGGGCACCCGCACTCAAATCCTTGCACGTCGGTGGCGCCCTCTATGGCGCGCCACTCCTATGAATCTTGACTGCAGTGAGATCCCTGTCGGTCGTGTTTTTAAGCCTCTAGAAACAGTTCATATCGACGTAGTCTCGATGCTCCCCAGCAAGGATGTCATTCGCATTAGATATTTTGGAGCTCGGTGCAATTTTCAGCCTGACGTTGGTGGTTCGTGCCTTCCGGAAACCATCCTCTCCGCGCATGGGTGCGCAGTCCATCGCCTCTGCATTCCCGCGTGCTACCTCCACTGCAGACCCTCTACAGTCAACGCCTGGCTTCGATCCCCAAGACTGAAGAATCTGCAGGTTCTCGAGTTCTACTACATGTTCCCACGTTTCGTGGGATAAACCATCACACTACCGCACGAATTCTGTTCGTCCGCGACCTCGCTACCGACTTCCATGTTGCTGTTTTCCTCACTGCACACCGTCACATTTGCTATTTGCCAGATACCTGATGAGTATGCAGAATTGTTCAAACTTCCACTGCTTAAGAGGCTTTCGTTTTTGGACGTTGATATATCAGACGTCTCACTGCAAAGCATAATCAACCATGGTTGCCCTGCCCTCGATTGGCTCCTGCTTGTTTGCAATAACCTGGACCACTACATCATAATAAACTCAGCCAAAGTTGAACTCATCTGTATCCTTTGTGAGAATGGTGAACTCGTTGTTGAGGATGCGCCCTCACTTAAACGACTGATTCACGATATTCAGAGCCGCAGCTTGCAGATAATCGCCTTCTCTGCACCTAAACTCGAGTGTCTGGGCAATTTTTACGAAGGATCTCCTGAATCCAAGATTGTTTTTGGCTCTACAGTTATCGAGGTACTCACCTTTTGCACTATATACTCTTTAGTTGCATTCGTTCCACTGCCCGAGTTTCATGCCATGTAAACTTTTATCCATCTAGTTTTATGATATGTGCTTGGTGCGGGCTTTGTCTCGTAGTCGCCCTATCAATGGCGGTTCAATCTGTGAAGACCCTGCTTATCCACATGTCATTAAATCTGAACAAGGTTGTTGCCTTGTTGAGATGCTTTCCTAGTCTAGAGAACTTGTTTATCGAGGTAAAATGATTTCCAGACGCATTGAAGCACAAACAATGCATAGTGTACTATATTGGAGGCCTCTCTTTCCCCTTGTAGTCCTCAAGTATTCTCACTCTTTATGCATTTCCAGGGAGGAGTTTGCCGTGAGGAAGGTGTAACAAACAAGTGGTGGAACAAGCACCGGGAGGAATTTGCAACGTTCTTTATTTTGAATGCAAAGGAGTTAGAGACTAGGAGGCTTAAGTTTCTCTCCCCCCAGACAACATCACTGAAGGATTTTATAAACGTCAAGAAGAGGCGCTTCAATGGGGCAACAAGGCTTCTAGATGTGCTCGTCTTATATTGTCAGGGTATTGTAGGCATATGAACTCGGATTTAAAAGTACACATCTGGACAAACCAAAGTGCCCAATCATGGATTTGCGGATCCATTGACTTGTGAATGTTGAAAAGCGGTTATCCGCTGTCAAATATAGGTGTTGTTGTGAGCTTTCAGTTTGGATTTCCAGCTTGTACTTTATGCACTTTATGCTGTGATGTTGTCAGAACTTGTTTTTGTGGTCTTGAGTCGGGAAGCAATTCAGCAGCTCAAAAAACTAACAAGTTTTAATGTTTTTGTGCACCGTCTGTAAGTTTGGATTTCCTTTTGTGAATATTGCGAGCGAATAAAATCACCTGGAACACGCAGTCACGTGTGATGTGACGGCCGTGCCTATCCAAATAACTTGTTAGCTGAGATATTTTACAATACAGAGGTGTTCGTGCCTCTTGTGCCTGTAAGACTGTGCGTCTGTTATCACTGCACGACACTTACTTTGTGATGGACCAAACAGGTATGACTGTGGAATCACGGCCGTGCCTGTATGGCATGTAGAAATGTTGTTTACGCCATGACTTCACTTACTTGGTTTTGTCCGCGTTTAAGCAGAATCATCTACAAACATACTATGGACTGTACGTCCACACCCGAATAATATTCTATGGACTGTACGTCTGTGCTTCTAAATAAAAGGAAATAAGCTTTTAAAAAACAACGTCTCTCATATAGGGCATTCCGTGCCTCACAGAGTAAATGCCCGTGGCTGTGCGTAAGACAAAGGTTAGCGTGACTCTATGTCATACCACCGACCATGCCTTTGAGCGCTTCATGGAAGTGCCTGTGACAATTGTGACCCCGCGTAAAACGCAATCATGCCTCTCTGGTCTGACATAGCATGCCTCCTCTGGTGATAGAGTCAAAGGAATAACATACTATGGACTGTACGTCCACACCCGAATAACATTCTATGGACTATACATTCGTGCTTTTAAATAAAAGGAAATAAGCTTTTAAAAAACAACGTCTCTCATATAGGGCATTCCGTGCCTCACAGAGTAAATGCCCATGGCTGTGCGTGAGACAAAGGTTAGCGTGACTCTATGTAATACCACCGACCATGCCTTTGAGTGCTTCATGCCCGTGCCTTGACAATTGTGACCCCGCGTAAAATGCAATCATGCCTCTCTGGTCCGACATAGCGTGCCTCCTCTGGTGATAGAGTCAAAGGAATAACATACTATGGACTGTACGTCCACACCCGAATAACATTCTATGGACTGTACGCCTGTGCTTTTAAATAAAAGGAAATAAGCTTTTAAAAACAACGTCTCTCATATAGGCCATTCCGTGCCTCACAGAGTAAACGCCCGTGGCTGTGCGTGAGACAAAGGTTAGTGTGACTCTATGTAATACCACCGACCATGCCTTTGAGCGCTTCATGCCCGTGCCTGTGACAATTGTGACCCTGCGTAAAACGCAATCATGCCTCTCTGGTCCGACATACCGTGTCTCGTCTGGTGATAGAGTCAAAGGAATCATTTGGAACACAAAGAGACACGAACGTATACCCGAACTGTTCTACATGCCTGTGTGGCATGTTGGATAGTGCATTACAATGCCGAAGGGAGGACCGTGTGTCTGGTTCGTGACAAGCCGTGCCTCTGCCACGCTTCAACAGTTTTTTCCGTGAGCGTTTCAGCAGAATCATCTGCAAAACAAAGGCACGACCTTGAATCTTGTAGTGTCTTGATTTGTCAACGTGCCCGTGGAAAATTTTGCTGCTCGCAGAGGGAAGATGACTGTAGGACCGTGCTTGCGGCGTCAAACAAATTCTTCTATTGAATGTGTGCCTTAAATAATTAAAACACGGACGGGCACGCCCGTGCCTGGTCTGCGTCTTCAACTGTGCATCTCGTACCTTGTAAGCCGTGGCTCTATTTAATGTTTCAAGCAGCCACCTACCTTTTACTCGTTACGAGTAGTAATTAACCCCGACCCTCCGTCAAAAGAAAAAAAGAGGTAATTAATCTGGACCCCTTCGATCCCCGTCAGCGGGTATTTAAGTCGTTTGATGGATTGACAGTCAGAATCCATTTCTCGCATCCACCTCAGTGAGCACTGGTCGTGGGCGGCGCCACCCTTGCAACGGAGGTGGAGATGGAAAGCGCTGCTCGTAGGATCAAGAGGTCGAGAGTGGTGCCTCCGGCGACGCCGCCTTCTGGTGGTGTTCTGGTCATCGGAGGGGATGGAAGCGGCGACCATGCTCCCTCTCGATTCGAGGAGGAAGAAGAGGGATGTCGTGCGGACCGCATCAGCGATCTCGCCGACGGTGTCCTAGGTGAGATCATCTCTCGTCTTCCCATCAAGGATGGCATCCGTACTCGAATCCTCGCACGTCGCTAGTGAACTTTGTGGTCCATCGCTCCTCTTAATCTCGACTGCCGCGAGATCTCTGTCTCTCGTCTTTTTAACGATGGAGAAAAAGTTCGAATCGAGACCATATCTCATGTGTCCGCCTTGGCCAAGGAGTGCGTTCGCAAATGCTATTCCAGTCGAAATACTGCCTCTGATGCTGTAAGTCTTTTGGAATCCATTCTGTTCGCCATGTCGGCTCGTTAGCCGCCTCAGATCCCGGGCGTGCTACCGCGGTCAAGTGCACCTTCCATCGTTGATGCCCGGCTCCGATCCTTGAGCTGAACAATATCCGTGATATTGAGTTCTACTACCTCTGCCCAAGGTTTGTGAGGCAAGAGGTAACATTACTGGATCTATGCACTTCATCTACGCCCTTGGCACCGGAGTCCGTGTTTCCGTTTTCTTCCTCTCTCCACACTCTTGCCCTTGCTCTTTGCCAAATACCGGACAATTACGTTGGGACGCTTAAGCTACCACTGCTTGTAAGCATTGGCATTCGTTGTCCATTCGGAGAACTCATTATTGAGGATGCCCCTTCGGTTCGACGGTTGATTGTTGATTGTCTTGTCGACGACTGCTCGATAACTGTTGGCTCTGCACCTAAACTAGAGACGTTGGGTGAATTCGTGTTCGTGCCCCCCTCGACGCGTCTTGAGGTACTGCCTTTCCTTCATATTGGAACAGATTTGCACTTGTTTCGAGGTTTGTTCTATTAATTTGATGGTCTATGTTCTATTCTTTATGCAGAGTCAGGACTTGGAGTTAACCGGTGTCTCTACGTCTGAACCGTATCCATGTCATCCCGCGTGTATTGAGGTATTGAGTTTTCACGATACTTCCAGCTTCACTTTGTTTGTGAGGAAACAAGTTTTATTTCATCCAACCTTTATTCTACTTTTTTTTTGTGATCCACCTACTGTTACTTGTTATCAAGGGTTTGAAGGCAGCCAGTCTAACAAGAATGCGTCAGTGTGTCAAGACCTTGCTTATCTACATGGATTATAATGTGGACATTGTCGTTGAATTGCTGCAGCGCTTTCCAAAACTGGAGAACTTGTTTGTTGAGGTGATGATCTTCAGAAATGTGCATACTGTAGTACTCGTTCTTTTTCAAAATGCTTTTCTTAATTTTGACTGAAATTGATGCACCCGTATCTACACATGATTTATTGTTGGATATATACATACATAGACAAGTCTATGTCTAACTTCTTGTTACGGAGGTGGTAGAACTAATTGTTTCATTTGATTTTTTCATGGTCTGTAACTCTTTTTATAGACGCTAAGTATTTTCAACCTATCATTTATGTTTTAGAGATTTTCGATTTCTCATGGTGAAAAAAGCAAATGGCGTCGTAAGTACCGGCAGTTTCTCAAACATCACGACATTTGTCTGAAGACAGTATCACCGAGGATTATGTTCGCCATGGAGTTACGCAGATTTTGCGATGTTCTTTGTTCTTAGTGCAAAGGATCTGGAGACCATGACCATTAAGTTTTCCTCCCCTCCCGCAGAGTTCACGGGAGTATTTTACGAAAAGCAACAAAAGGCTCTGGAGTGGCATAGAAGGGCTTCTAAACGTGCACGTCTTAGATTATCATCAAGTTGCAGCCATGCGCGTCCGCATTTAAGAACGAGGAGTATTGAATACCTGGATTTGACGGTTCCGCTCGTGTGTGGATGCTGAAATCAGGCCTTGTGTTACTTGTCCAGGTGTATGGAGTTATTTGTTGTTGCGTTCTCTTTGCATCCTGTGTAGGCTTGTCTGAAAAGAGGAGCTTGGGTTCTATGTAAACTTTATCAGAGATCCGTTGTAGTCTTTGCACCGTTTGTAGGCTTGTCTATTTTTGTGTTGCGTGCAGCCATGAAGGAATTTTGTGGTTTTACGGCTTTGTATGGGCCGAAGGACTATGCAATTCTGTGGCACGAAGGTTAAAATATATAAAGTAGTTTTAATTTTTTAGTGGAGAAATGCTCGCTGTACGTGTAATCGTACCTGTGTTGTATGTACGAGAGTGCCTGGGTCACGTTCTCGTATGTACTTGCCATACACACTGAGGAGCTGCAGTTGAGCCTTGCACTCATGGAGCTACATTTGAGTCGCTGCACTGTTTCTGCTCCTTGTTCGGTGGTTATAAAAAACGACTTGTAAGTTTATTTGGTGAAGTTGTAGAAACAAAACAAATTTAAGCAGAAGAGATTTTGCTTGTTTAGGTACTTTTATTACTCAGCTGAGAAAATATTATAAGGGCGATAGGTTTGCGGGTAAATTTTTGCAGCCGTTTCTTTATGAAGCTGGATGGTGTAAGAATACAACCATGCGTCTCTGCTGCGACACAACAGAGATGAAAAGAGCTCAAAGCATAGATAGCCGCCCCAGCGGTCAACCAAACCTGTTTCGCGGGGCGTTACGTAGTGCCTCTGGTGACCGCACAACCGAGTTTCTACTTAACAGGCCACACCCAAATGCGTCTCAAGGATTCTAGCCGTGACACCGCAGACTCACAACCATGCTTTTGACCTTGCCGTGACATCGTGATGTTCGTTGTGTGCTTGAATAACGTCCCTTCCACACCCACCCTCATGCGTGTAGCAAAGCATCAACGCCAGCTGATAAAGTGCTTTTTCTACTACTAAAACTATGGCCCTTGTTGCTTGACTTCCATTCGTTTGACAGTGGCTCTTTGGTACAGAACCGTGGTTTGCTTTTAAGGACGGTGTCTCTCGGATCGGTCATTCATTACCTCACAAAGTAAATAGTGAGGGTTCACATCTGAATCCAATTTTGTTATGTTTCTGTAGTAAACCCTCGAACGTGACTCTGTCGAATACTGAAGTATGCCCCCATGGGCTTGTCGTCCGTGCCTCTACGTCTAAACAAGTCGACGGAATCATCCGGGAAATAGACACAGGCGAACATGACTCTATATAATACCACACGATGCCTTTGTGGATTTGACGCCCGTGGCTGTGATCCTAGTGACTGAAACACTGAAACTCAGGCTAACGTGTTTATGCTTCGTTTACATTTCACAAATGGATATAGTACCGGCAGTAGGTTCACGATGTTTGCTGTGTAAGAATCTCGCGGCATGTAGAACAATGCGCGTTGTATCACTTCACGATCGCTATGCGTGGTATGTGGCAAACCGTGCGCTTGGCATGGTCATGCCCATGTGATGCATGATCGTCTGTGTGTTTGCCGGATGCACCGCGGGTTCATCAATCATTCGAACACAAACGCAAGCACAAGCGAACATGACTCTATATAATACCACACAATGCCTTTGTGGACTTGAAGCCCGTGCCTGCGTGACCCTTATCGCTGAAAACATGTAAAGTCACAAACGTACATAGCCGTGGTTCTGCAGAGAGTCGACGGAATCATTCGGGAAATGTATACGTTTAACATGACTCTATATACTACCACACGATGCCTTTGTTGATTTGACGCCTGCGTGCGTGACCCTTATCAACTGAAACACGCATGCACACAAACGTACATAGCCGTGGTTGCAAGAGACTTGAAGCCCGTTCAGCTAATGAAATGTAAGGCATGAGCAAAAGAACATTTAGCCATAGACCGAAATGCCGTGTTCACTGTTGGCAAGGTTACATATTGAGAAAAAAGGTACGGGCATTGTTTCACAACACCTACGTAAATTCCAAACAGGAAAGTGGCGGCAACATGTCACTCCAAGACTGTTTTCAGCACTTACAAGTGAATGGATCCTTTAAATCTGTGTGCTCAACGCATGCGTGCCTTAGATCCAAGTTCCCGTGTTTGCAACTTGGCGACAACGTAAGGCAAGCATGTTTAGAAGCCTTTTTGTCCCACTGAAGCACGTCTTGTTGCTGTTTGTAGAATTCTTCCATGAAGTCTTCCTGACGAACAAACTTTATCCTCATAGTCTATAGCTGTGCTGCATTTAGAATAAAGAATGTCGCAAATCGAATGCTTATCTCGCATTGAACATAGCTCTCCAGCGTCAGTGACTTCAAACGAACGTCATGATGGTGCTTGCAAGAACAAATGACGCAAGACTTTCATCATTAGAGGGTATTTCCTGAATAAACATGAAGATTTGAAATCGTTAAGCACCATAAAGAGTGGTTCTGCTGGGAGAGCAAGTGAAGGAATAATTCTATAACCTTTGTTGTTATAAAAGCTTTTATTTAGTTTTGTCCTGATACTTGTCCATTAATATAGAGCTTTCCTGAATAAACAGGCGTTTTTTTTGTTGTTGTTCTTGTTGTTGATTGGAGTTCTACACCATGCATGGTATGTGTTTACAATTTGTGTGAGAAGCATCACCTCGATATACAAGTTCTCCAAGCTTCTAAGTGTTGCACCAAGGAAAAGACATGCAGGTCATAATCCATGCCGATAGACAACGCCTTGACAGAATGAACCGCTGTGGATGTGCTGACCGTCGGCAAACACTTCAAGTGGAATAAAATATAATATTAGTAGAGTAAAGGTTGAATTGCATGGAACTTGTTTGTACCAATGAATGGAGGTGAAAGTATTGTTGAAAGTCAAGACTGAATAATTATACGGTCATTTGTATTGCCGGATTCAGAGAAAATATTAGATAATTTGCCCATGACCTGCATTTTAGGTGCAGAGGTGATAACTATCTGCAACTTCTTGCAATCACCATCACAAAGCAACCGTTGAAGTGACGAGGCATATTGTATAGCAATTTTCCCAAAGATACCAGAAATGCCGATGCTCATAAGGGTAGGTGAGTTTATTCTGATGCAATGGTGCCTGACATGCCAAACAAGCAGCAGAGACTCAAGTGTAGGAGAAGTAGAGCTGATGATGCTTTGTAATGAGACTTCTGATACATCAACATCTACTAGTGAGACTCTCCTGAGCAAAGGGTAGTTTAAGCGCCTGCACATAATTGTCTGTAACTTGCAAAGAGCAAAGGCGATGGTTTGGAGAGAGGAGGAAATCTTAGGGTTAAATGCTGGTGGTGATGGCATGAATGAAGGGCATGAGAATGGCCCTATGTGCTGTTCTCTCAAGCATGGTGGGAACAGGTAGTAAAACTCGAGCACCTGGAGATTATCCAGTCTTGGGGATCGAGCCAGGCGTCGATTGTGGAGTGCCTGCAGTGGAGGTAGGACGCCGGAATGCAGAGGCGGTGAACTGCACTGACGGTTGGAGAGGATGGTCTCGAAGGTATGAATCATCATACAAATTATCTTCACCGACATGTTCTCCTCTAAAAACGCTCCAAAGGTATGTTACGCGGACGAGTTCCTTTGGTGTGGCGGAGAACGCGGTGACCAACTCAAAATGTACTTGATCTAGAGGGTTAAAAAGACGTGGGATAGGGATCTCACGGCAGTCCAGATTCAGAGGAGCGGCGCGCAACAGAGGGCGCCAACGACGTGCGAGGATTTTAGTATGAACGCCTTCCTTAGTGGACAGACGGGAGATGATCTCACCAAGGACACCGTCCGGGAGGTCGCTGATGCGGTCCGGACAAGACTGCTCTTCTTGATTCTCGGATCCAGTAGGCGGACCCTCACCGCTTCCAGCCGCTACCGCCAAACCATCAGAAGAAGGCGTCGCCGATGGCGCGAGCCTCGCCCTCTTGGTGCTCGGGCCACCGGAGTGAACCTCCATCTCCGTCCCCATTGCTGGGATCGCGCGGCCTGCGAGCGCCGCTATTTGTGGTGTGGATCTGGACAGTCCAAGAAAGAGGGTGTGGCTAGGGTTTCGAGACCCCCTCGGTCCACCTTAAATAGCCGGAGCCTGACCTCGGGCGACGAGCCAGACCGACGTCAGCGGAGGAGACGTCCGTCGGACCCTTTTGTCTCCGTAGCGGCGGCACGTGGCGTTCACACCCGAATAGCGGCGACACTAACGTGACTCTGGGTAAGAAAAAACCATGCCTCCGTGGACTGGACGCCCGTGCCTCTCCGCCAGACCGAGTCCACCGACTTATTCGAATACAATCGTAAAACCTTTGAGTGTGACTATATATAATAGCACGCCATGCCTTTGAGGGTTGTATGCCCGTGCTTGCTTGTGACCCTTGACATCAAATGTAGATAGCCTCGAACGTCGACACCTTTATCAAGAAATAAGTGTGACGCAACTCGTTACTGAATCGTGTCTGTATTGTCTTCACGTCCGTGCTTTTAAATACAAGGAAACACGCTTTAAAAAACAGTGTCTCTCGTATAGGCAATTCCGTGCCTCACCGAGTAAACGTCTGTGCATCTTCGCCTGGTCAAGTCTCACAGGCTAGCATGACTCTATGTAATACAATCGACCATGCATAATAAACGCATGATTTTGACCCTGCCTAATACTAATGTATGCCTCCATGGGTTTCTCGTCCGTGCCTCTCTGTCTGAATGAGTCGACTGAATCAGTCGGAACACAAACACAACCGAACATGACTCTATATAATACCAAACGATGCCTTTGTGGATTTGACGCCTGTGCCTGTGAACCTAATGATCAAACACGAGAGTCACAAACGTACATAGCCGTGGCTGCAGAGAGTGCTAGCCCGTGCTTTTAAAAAACGCGCCGCGCTGGTGGTGACATGTGGAATTATTTCCTTGCACTGCAGGCCATCCTCGCTTTTTTCTGAGATCTTCTCCTCCTCCTCTGTTAAGCTCTTGTGTTTTTTGTATGTGCGCCGTGAAGACCTAACCTAAGTGTCTATCTCGTCCGGTTTGTGCAAAGAACGCCGAACGCGGATCGTGCCTAATACTAAAGTATGCCTCCATGGGCATCTTGTCCGTGCCTCTCCGTCTAAACGAGTCGACGGAATCATCCGGAGAACAAGCACAGGCGAACATGACTCTATATAATACCACACGATGCCTTTGTGGATTTGACGCCAGAAAGTCAGAAACGCACATAACCGTGGTTGCAGAGACTTCAAGCCCGTGCAGCTAATGAAATGTACAGTTTGCGCAATAAACGCATGAACGTGATTCTGCCTAATATTAAAGTATGGCTCAATTGGCTTCTTGTCGTGCCTCTTCCAGATCCACCTCACCGAACAATGGTCGTAGGCGGCGCCACGACAACAATGGAGGTGGAGATGGAAAGCGCTGCTCGTAGTACCAAGAGGTCCAGAGTGGCTCCGCCGGCGACGCCGCCTTCTCGTTGTGTGCTTGTCGTCGGAGCAGAAGGAAGAGGCGACCGTGTTCTCTTGATCCGTGAGCATGACTCCATGTAGTATCACCGACCATGCCTTTGAGCATTTTATGCCCGTGCTCGTGACTCTTAATAAGGAAACACGTATATCCACGATGTCCACACCTTTATCGAACAATATACGTAACATCAAGAAAGAAGCATGACGCAACTCATTATGGAACCGTGTCCGTAGGGAGTTCACGTCCGTGCTTTTAAATACAAGGAAATAAGATTTTAAGAACATCGTCCCTCACATAGGCCATTCCGTGTTTCACATAGTAAACGCCCGTGGCTGTGCGTAAGACAAAGGTTCATCTCTGTGGGCTAAACGCCTGTGGTCTCTGTCTGATAGAGTCACAGGCGAGCATGACTCTATGTAATACCACAGACCATGCCTTTGAGCTCTTTATGCCCGTGCTCGCGGACCCGAAACATTGAAACAACGAAAGGCAGGAATGTCCACGCCTTCATGTGTGCACAAGACATGACTCGTTCGTTCTTTTAAAAACAACGCCTCTATAACTGGCCATTACGTTAATGTTCATCTGCACCCATAAACTTGGAAATGAACGTGACCTGTGAAAGCAAAACACATTTGTTATCAAAGTTACTGATGACACAAGGTAACGCAAGACAAAATAAGAAACATTTAGGGCACTGCTTAATAGCCTCAGATACGAGGATCAGGGTCGCTGCTTGGAATGAACGTGACCCAGGAAAGCAAAACACATTTGTTATCAAAGTTACTGAAGACACGAGGTAACGCAAGACAAAATAAGAAACATTTAGGGCACTGCTTAATAGCTTCAGATATGAGGATCAGGGTCGCTGCTGTCTACTTAGTCCGGCGAGACTTCTTTTTTGGTTGCTCGGTGCGAAGTTCCTCGATCTGTTTCTTCATAACGTATGATTCCAGCTTCAGCTTATCGCACTCAAGTTTGAGCCGCGCCTTCTCATTCGTAAGACGTGCATGGATCTGTTCTCCTCGTCCAACTTCGCGGATGTCTTCATGAAGTCGCCCATGATTGAACAGGTTTACCACCTGGTCAAAGGAGAAGGTGTCGTTGATACACCCTCATCAACATTAGGATGAAGCTCACCACAATGATCCATGTTTCACAACTAAATCAAGTAGCCGATGTAAAGAAAAACGAATGAAGCCAAGCAGAGCGAACTTACAGATGAGGAACCTCGCCACCGAGATCTCCTGCTGCAATCGGACACGGTGCTCGAGTAGTCTCCTTCGCATGTAAGTGGCCGAGAGTCTCGTGATAGAGAACAGCAAGATGACTGGATGGCCTGGAGGCGGACAAAAGGACGACGGGAATGTGGCTAGGGTTTCTAGACTCCATCTGGCTTATTCACGTTTCACTACTAAATCAAGTAGCCGAAGGAAAGGAAAAACGAATGAAGCGGAAGCAGAGTGAACTCACAGATGAGGAGCCCTCGCCAGCCTGGATCTCCTGCAGTGTCTGGACACTGGGTTCCGCAGTAGTCTCCTCCTGACCAGCCATGGCGGAGAGGGTCAGGATAGAGATCGGGAAGAGGAATGGATGGCCTGGCGGCGGGTAGAGGGGGGAAGAGTGTGGCTAGGGTTTTGAGACTCGCTCGTCCGCTTTAAATAGCCGGAGCCTCGCCTCGGGCGATGAGCTAGACCGGCGTCACCGGAGGAGACGTCCGTCGGACCTTGCTTCCGTGGCGGCGCCACGTATGCTCACACCGAGTAGGTGGAAACACCCGTCGAAATGTTGGGTTTCCGCAATCAACGCACGAACGTGGCTCCGCATTAAACACAAGAATGCCTCCCTCGGCGTCCCGACCATGCATGTCCTGTAATATAGTCGACGGATGCATTTGGAACACAAAGAGACACGAAGGTGACTCTGGATAATTACAGGTCATGCGTTTGTGGGCTTGACAACCGTGCCTGTGACCTGAAACACTAACACACGTAAAGCCGCCTTCATGCGTAAAGGGCGTTGACGCTGCTAAACATATAAAGTCGCCGTGCATTTGTGGGCTTGACAACCGTGCTCGTGACCTCAAACATCGACACACATGAAGTCCTCTTCATGCTTATAGGACCGTGACGCTACTAAACATATAAAGTCGCCTTTCGCATTTGAGGTAAAATCTTACAACGAAAACAATTGTAACAAGGACAATACGCCGATTCTATTAGGTTTTCGTAATAAATGCACAAACATGACTCCGAGTAAGAACAAACTATGCCTCCGTGGGCTTGACGTCCATGCCTCTCCTTTTGACCGAGCCCACCGACTCATTCGGAATACAATCAGAAAACCTTTGTGCGTGACTCTATGTAATAGCACGCCATGCCTTTGAGGGCTGTATGCCCGTGCTTGCTTGTGACCCTTGACATCAAAATGTTGATAGCCTCGAATATCGACGCCTTTATCAAAAAAGAAGCGTGACGCAACTCAAGATCGAACCGTGTCTCGTATGGACTTTACGTGTGTGCTTTTGAATACAAGGAAACACGCTTTAAAAAACAGTGTCTCTCAGATAGGCTAATCCGCGCCTCGTGCCTCGCAGAGTAAACGTCTGCGGCTGTGCGTAAGACAAAGGTTCACCCCGGGCTAAACGCCCATGCATCTTCGGTTCGATAGAGTCACAGGCTAGCGTGACTCTATGCAATACCACTGACCATGCCTTTGAGCACTGCATGCCCGTGCCTGTAACCCGAAACACTGAATCAAGGATGAGGCGGCTTTTCCTTGGGCGCTTTGAGTGCTTCACAGGCTGGTCAACCGTGCCTATGACCTGAAACACTAACACACAGAAAGTCGCCTTCATGCGTAAAGGACCGTGACGCTAATAAACATCAAAAGTCGCCCTTGTGCATTGGAGGTAAAATCTTACAACGAAAACAATTGTAACACGGACAGTCGGCTATCACTCTGCAGCACTTAATGACAGTAACGTTGCACTGCAGAGAAGCATGGTGTATGTAGAACCTGCTCTTGCTACTCCGACCGGCGAACATGCCTCTATGGCATGCAGGGCAGTGCTCCCCTATTCTAAAAGGCGGTGCCTCGTTTCCTTCCTCAAACAGGAAAGAAATTATTTCTATATGTATTATTTTGCGGGGGAAATAATATCAATATTAATAGTGGTATTTTGTGGCGGTTGCTTTCTGCAGTCGCCTCGGTTCCATCCTAACCGACGCCCCCTGAAAACACCTGTTCCATTACTATCTATAGCACTTCATCTAATGCAAAGAGAGGAGTTCGATCATTTGTTTTTGTTGATCTTGAACAGATTCCTCCACTTCTCTCGCCTTCCTTCCCGGCTCCGCCACGCTTAGCCGCTTTTCCGCATCCACGCCACAAATAGCGGCGCCGCAGCCGCGCGATCCCAAAGAATGGAGGCGGAGATGGAGGTTCACTCCGGTGGCCCGAAAGCACCAAGAGGGCGAGGCTCGCGCCATCGCCGACGGCCTCTTCCGTGGTTTGGAGGTAGCGGCTGAAGCGGCGAGGGTGCGCCTCATCGATCCGGAGGATCAAGAAGCGCACCGTCCGGACTGCATCAACGACCTCGCGGACGGTGTCCTCGGTGAGATCATCTCCCGTCTGTCCACTAAGGAAGGCGTTCGTACTCAAATCCTCGCATGTCGTTGGCGCCCTGTTTGGCCCACCGTTCCTCTGAATCCGGACTGCCGTGAGATCCCTGTCGCACGTCTTTTTAACCCTCTAGAAACAGTTCATATCGAGACCATCAGTAGGGCCTCTGCCTACAGCGAGGAGCTTGCTTGCATACGATACATAGGAACTTGGCATCAGGGAAAAACAGTTCCTGATGATGGTTCGTCCCTTCCAGAGTCCATCTTCTCCAGCCATGTGGGCGCAGTTCTCCGCCTTTGTATACCGCGCATACCTCCAATGCGCACTTCTACCGCCCACGCTCGCTTGAGTCCCCAGTTGAACAATCTCTAGGTGCTTGAGTTTTACTACCTGCTTCCACGATTCGTGAAAAAAACTATCAAACTATCACACACATGCTCTTCATCTACGCCTCACTACCAAGTCCGCTCTTCGGGTTTTCCTATTCTCTCACAAGACCGTCCGCCTTCACTTGTTGCCGATACTGCACCATTATGTAGAGGTACTTCAACTACCATCGTCAAGAGGCTTTCGCTTGTTGAGGTTTATATATCAGACTTCTCGTTGCAAAGCATGATCAACTCTAGTTGCCCTGCACTCGAGTGCCTGCTACTTGTTTGCAATGGAGAAAGGCATCGGATCACTATAAATTCGCCTAACCTTGTAATCATCGGCATCCGTGGTGAGAAAGGAGAATTCATCATCGAGGATGCCCCTCTCTTCAAAGGTTGATCCATGATCTCCAGAGCAATAACATGCAGGTATTCATCGTCTCTGCACCTAAACTGAAGACATTGGGCAAATTCAGACCTCGCTATGGCTCCACAGTCTTATGGTATCGACATTTCACTACAATTGCAGCTTCATTTCCTTGAGAAAGTAGTTTCATGTCATGCAACCTTTTGTTGTAATAATTTTATGTTTTATTTTCTATGTTATGTGAAGGGTCCGCGACGGTCAGCCTATCTACAATGCGGCAATCTGTCAAAACCTTGTTTTTGGCCATGACTTATAAAGTGGACCTGGTCGCTCACTTGCTTAAGTGCCTTCCAAATCTGGAGAACTTGTTTGTTCAGTGATGATTCTCACGCCCAATGAAAAGCTAATACCGTGCATAGTGCAACACTCCTTGCATCTCAAAAAGCTTGTCTTACATTTTGTTTGCAATGGATACACACTATGCCTAGGCATGTTTTATTATTATTATTATACATACATCCGTATCTAGGGAAGTGTTCGACGAACTGATTGGTACAGGGGTCATGGAATTTATCGTTCATTTTGTCCTTCAATAGACCTTGAGTATCTTTCAACCTTTATGCGTTTTCAGGGAGGAAACGTTCCTAATGGTGCAAGAAATGTTTGGCGTCGCAAGCATCGCGAGTTTCTCAAAGAACACATCATTCATTTAAAGACAGTAACGCTGGAGGATTATGAAAAGAGCGGGAAGAACACTGATTTTGTGAGGTTCTTTATTCTGAATGCAATGGAGCTAGAGACCATGAGGATTAAGTTTCGCTTTCCCTCGGACTTCACGCAGGAATTTTACGAACAACAACAAAAGTTGTTCCTGTGGGAGAACAAAGCTTCCAAACACGCCCATCTCAAGTTATCAGCATGCTGCAATCATCTGTGCTTGGATTTGAAACACAGGCGTGTTGAATGCCTGGATTTGTCAGATCCGTTTACTTGTGCCTGCTGGACACAGGGCTGAAGTTACTTCCTCAACTAGTACAGTTAGATGTTGTTGCGCCAATCTGAGACCATGTTATGTCTAAACATGACCAAACAATCCATTCGCCTTTTGCACCGTTTTGTAAGCTTGTTATAAAAATGCTCTTGTGGTATGCACCTGCTGTTTTGAAAATTTGATAGTTTATGTCACTATCGTGATGCTACAAAAACATTCACGTGCGGTAGTCGACCAGGGAACAAAAACATTTGGAAGAGAAGAGGCACTGCCTTGCCTGTTCTACAAGGAACGTGCATCTAGTTCATGAGAGCCAGTGCGTCTGCAGTGACCGGACGACACTGCCTCCTTTGGTGGCGCATCAGACGTGCACATGGCCGTGGCTCGCTTAATCTCAAACCGTGCTCCCAAAGAAGCTCAGATGTACGTGCCTTTGGTGTAAACACATGTCCATGAACGAGTTTATGTCTGAGTACAAACTATCGATCCACGGAGGCACAGATGTGCGTCTGCATCAGGAGTAAGCAGGACTCTGTAGATTGTAGATTTTATGTGTGCGATGCTTCTGTCTCACATATGACTGTGTGTTTGACAAGTCGCACTGTGTTATCGGAGGCATGGTTCCGCATGCTCGCCAAAGCGACACATGTGCCTTGCTAAATTACAAGAACCCATGCCTCATTGAACGATGCAAGATGAAATATTGTTGGATGCGCCTCGCTAGCAAAGACGCTTTCTTTGAAATATAAAATATCCAGGAGATAAATATTTGATGTGCGTAGACCGTCACACACCCTCTGAGAGATTGCAAAAAATGAGATACATGCCTTTAGTCAAGTAATTATGTCCAAGCATAAACTTATACTAGACGTATCCCTTGCAACATTTCGAAAGAAGGCAACTGTTAATGATCATTCTTCGAGGATTGCCTTGATCATCAGGAGGTCATCAGTGTTCGCAAACCCTTGCCCCAAAAGATCACAGATGGCACTTTGCATCTTGCTTCTATTCTCATTCAGCTTATGCACCTCCTCCTTCAGAAAATCCTTGTCCAGCTTAATATCACCCTTGTCATCCTTAAGATTATGAATGGCACTTGTGAGAGACCTCTGAATGCGCTTGACATCTTTATCAACGATACCCATCTGCTTCTTTTGCCTGTCAATCTTCATGGTAGTTACATTACTTCCTTCCACAGCTGCAACAAGGTTCTCTAGCTTAAGGTTCACTTGTTCAATATCCATTTTAAGCCTGCTTATCTCTTCATCCTTTGCTTGCAACTTCCCCCAGAGCTTGAGTAGGCACCTCTGCATAATGGCAGGCCATGGGCGGTCAACCCATTCGATGACTCCACAGTTCACGCCTCTCTGCAAACAAAAAGGAACAAAATAAACAGAGGCTATTAATACAGTGCTGCACGAGCTCTGGAATATAACAAAGTTCACATATACTTGCTTCATAACCTCATTCAACTAACTCTGAACCGTGTTTGTGCAACGTGGCGCGTGAATGGTTAGGTACCCACAACACTAATTATGGTGCTTCGCCCACCCTGTCCGCGGAGTTATTTCATAATTGTACTTAGTTTCTTTTAAGCCAGCTTGAATTAATCTGGAGCTACCTCTGCAGTCAAGTTATTTAGAGATTTTTTGAAGAATATATCACCATTAAAATGTAAGTCCCATTTGTAAACAAACATGAGAGTGTCTAGATCACTTCTTTTGTTTTCAGTGATGTAAAATAAGTAGTGACCTTTAGCCTTTTATGTAAAGTAAAAGGACTACACAATGGTTTCTACAATCAACTGGAAAACACAAGAAGAAATAAGTCTTCTTTGGAAGACTATAAGTCCTATATCCAAACAGTTTGATTCAATAAGAAAGTAGCTCAGATTTTCAAAAGTGACTAACTTTCACAGCACAGCCATAGAACCACCTCCCCGTGTCACTTCCTTCAAAAGCCACACACCTGAGAGGCTTGGTATCATGGAGAACGCAGTAGAGAGGACGGTCGAGCTCTTTGCCACGTAAATCATGGTCCCGGATGGTATCGTGGTTCTCCTACAAGGACACATGAATGTTTATAGCTCAGATCTTTTGTTTGGAAAACAAATCACAGTTTAACGCTCCACATGTAGAATGAAATCACCTACATAGAAATCAAAATCCAGCTCAAGGAAGTTCAAGCCTTCCTTCCTCCCCTCTTGTCCGAACTTTTGTGTCGACATGGCCCAGAGGATGTGAGCAGATGCGAAGCCGTGGGCGGCGTCGAATTTGAGAGGAGAAGAGAGATAGAGAGGTAGAGAGAGAGATAGCGATAGAGAGAGGGGGGGGGGAGAGATACAGCGAGAGAGCCAGAGGACTTCGACATGGTCCGGCTCGACCAAATACTCCACCTACTCGCTGCACTCCACCAACCACCACTCCACCTCCGCCATCCCCCATTTTTTTTGCTACTGGGATGGCATCGTGTATTAAGACGCCACGTCGAACAAAAAACAAAGCCAAAGCGGCACGAATCTTGATGCTAAAATCAGACAAATAAGATAACAGACGGTTCCATCATTTCCAACTCTCCCACCTCCACTACTATCTTGCTTCCTCTCTTCCACAAGAATCTCAAACATTCCGCACTCACAAAAGGTCTCCTCTTAGGTTCAAGATTTTGCCTCCAGCACTCTACATCCATGCCTCCCTGTGCCTTCAATGCCGCGGCCTCAAGTGCCTACATCCACGTGCCTCGCGTGACACTTGCAAAGGACTCCTCACGGGCCCGTCAGTACACACCCACGCCACTTCACAAACGTGGTTCTCTAACCGGTAGTCGGGCCCATGCCTTCGCCGCAAGACACTTCGTGCATCCAGAGAGTGCACAACCGGGACTGCACAAAACACACGACGGGTCAAGATTAGTTTCAGCTTTGGCGGCGAGTACAAAAATTACTTCCCTCTCCATAATTACTCCATAAATACATCGCTTTGTTCGCCTTCTCTCCCGAGTCACTTGCTCTTCCGCCCCCTTCTTCTATGGTTCCTTTCGCCTTTCTTGCTTCGCCTTCCTCACTTTATAGTCCACATAGATGGATCTACGATTCGCCCACTTGCTCAAATACAAAGAATTTTCTCCCTTCTGCTTAATACTTACGCCTTCCGTGCTATGTTTTTTAGATGGATTCTTGTTTTATGTTACCCTTTTAATATTAGTTTTTGTGTTAATATCTTACCTCTTTTAAGAGGTTCTACAGGGGAATAATCTTGGGGGGCAACAGTTGATTTTTTTCCCAGTTAGTTCGCTGCAAGCTTGTAAATTTGAGGATCTCTGTGCGTGTTTTTTTTCATTTTTTTGCAGAGCCACTAAGATCGAGGGATATCACCGTAGTAGCATTCGTTCCCCTCTACCTTACTCGTTGAAACAAGCGTGTATCAGTGATATACAATCCTTTAATTCTTTGTGCCATTAGTGGAGTGTTGAAACATTTTTTAATAATTAATGAACCTGAGTCTTACATATTGTTACATCTCGCATAAAGATGGCGTGTAAAGTTTGCAGGAACCTCAACTGTCCCGTGTTGAATCTGATGTTGCCCAATCTTTCTTGATTGTGTCTTTGCCTCGTTCTTATGAGTCATGCCCGTAAGTTATCTTTATTCTCGCAGTCAAGAACCATTAACGTATTCGTTCGGAGCGAACTATACTGCGCTTGCTTGTTTTTATTTTATAGGCCTTGATGTAATATAATTAGAAGTTCAATTGTTTTGTATAGGTTTAATTAAATGTCATAGATGGTGGCTGTGCCTGTGCCTGAAATCCAGGAAATTTTAAGGAAAGAAAAACAATTGCATGCATTTTTTCTTCTGAAAATCAGTAAAACATTTATTTACCTTTGTCTTGATTTTAATTTTATGCAGTATGTCCCATGCTACTACCGGAACCAGGTCCTTTCTTTGATCTCTTTATGGAAAGATGAAGCTTTCGAGGATGGTTTTGAAGACGAAGATTTTGACCTTGTGTTCGGCACTACCGAGGAATTGTCTTACAAGATTAAGTTAACAGATTAAGTACCACAGTCTAAGTTTCATGGACCTGGATGGGAAAAGTTGATACGTGACTATGATCTGCTTTATGGTGATATTATAAAATTGGATTTGCAAGCGTAAGATTTCTTCTTCCGATTGACTTGATGTTGAGTGAATCTCGAGGAGGTCACAAAGCGCTTCCCAAACCTTCCATTGGTACGCTCGATCGCTTATCAATATTTGTTCGTTTAACATTTATCTATTATAATTTTACCAGAAGCGTGCCATTGATATCTATGTGCTTAATCTGTGATATAATGTATTAAAACTTTCTTTGTACTCACAATGTAGTTTATAACTGTAATTTCCTTTAAAACCAATATTCGCTTATTTTAGTTTTAATCGCTTTATTTAGTGTTTCACACACGGTGGCTAATACATGGTTGTATTTACTTAGCCCTCGAAGGCCTCGCTTATCGGAAAGGAGCTACATAGACGAGACAGTCTACACCGGCATAAAACTTTCCTATATCGACATGGCCTGCATGATTAAACTAGTCCTAAATGCTAAACACATCCCCGCCATTACCTTTGTGCACCGTCTATGTTTCACCAACGCTCACATTGCACCGCTTGGTACGTCGTTGTTTATTTCTCTAAACCACAGTCAACATGCGTGTCTTCGTAATCTAATGCCAGAATAATTTGTTATTGTACAGAAAATCCCAACTAGTGTTACACATGATCTTAGGATGAAGCTTGGATATTTGCCTCTCAAGGGCAGCATCAGGCTTGTTCAAATTTTCAGCAGCATTGATTTGCCTGGCACCCATCAGATATACACAAAGATGGAAGGATGGCGATCACCGATTTCTCCTTTTGCAAATGCAGCCAGCCGACAGCTTGATTGCGTTGTACTGATCACTATCGAGTGGCACACTGTGCGCGGGTAGGACTCGCTCTCACTTGTGATCACCGGTCTTTGGACCACATAAATTTGAACTACTATGGTATTAAGTTAAGTATCGTATGTGTGTTATTTCAAACTATGAGTGCAGTTGAAATCGTCGTAGTACATACCTAATAGAACTTATCGGTTTAAATTCTTATTCAGACTATGGTACTGAATGCAGATGCGATCCTAAACGTGGTTGTTGTCGCTGTTGTTGTTGTTGTTCTGGTTGATGTTGTTGTTTTTGTTGTGGGTGTGTCTCTTGGTTCAACATGTTTGCTCAGAGAGGCACTTGAACCTAGTGCAGGCTCAGTCCTGTGTTAAGAAGACTCATGGTCATGCCTCTGTGCTTTGGTTAACTTAGCTGACTTTGTGCAGTAAGAGAGGCACAACCGTGAAGTTAGTGATGGCACGGTCATGTAGTATAAGAGGGTACGGCCGTCCCTCCTAGTTGTCATTATTTCAGCTGAGTCGTGTCCTCAGATAGGCACGTTGGTCGAGCAAGCGGAGGCACGGTGCCATATTAGGAAGAAGTCTTGAGGTCGTGCGTCCCATGTCAAAAAGAAGAGCTGGGATCGTGCGTGCGTGTTCAATATGTTTGTAGTGACACGCTGCTCGGAGAGGCATGTGCGTGAATCAATTGGAGGCATGGAGTCCGACTTGTTGCCACTGTCCGATGTCACTGTTCTTGCAGCGACATCAATTAAAAAATACTACTCCCTCTGTCCATTTGTATAAGGCATTGTTGACACTTCAGACAGCGTGCAAAAGTTGACTCCAACCCATCTTTCCAGATCCGCCACACCCATCGCTCCTAGATGGAGTCCGATGCTTCTCGTACCAAGAGAGCAAGGCTCATGCCACCGACGACGCATTCCGCTAGGTGTTTGGCGGTACCAGCGGGGACCGGTGAGGGTCCGCCCACCGGATCTGAGGAGCACGGGAAAAAAACTCGTCCAGACCGCATCAGCGATCTCCCGGACGTCATCCTAGGTGAGATCATCTCTCGTCTCCCCATCGTGATAGCATCCAGACTCGCATCCTCGCCGTCGATGGCGCCCTTATGGCCCACCGCTCCTCAATCTCGACCGCCGTGAGATCCCTACCGCCGCCTTTTTAAGCCTCTAGAAACAGTTCAGATCGAGAAAATCTCCGTGGCGCCTCCTACCGGGAGCTCGCCGTGAAAAGGCACTTCGAACTCGGTGCCCTCGCAACTGCACCGATGATATGACCCTTCCGAAGCCATCCTCTCCGCCCATGGGGGCGCAGTTCACCGTCTCGTGATACCGCGTATATCTCCAGTCCAGACACTACTGCCGACGCCTGGCTGAAATCATACAAACCGAACAATCTCCGTGTGCTCGAAGTTCTATTACACGCTCAGATTTCGTGAGAGAGTGTGTCATACGACCACTCACACAACCATCATCCGCGCTTTTTGCACCGGGCGCCCTTCTCTCGCTTTGCATCCTCCCTACACACCGCCACCTTTTCTCTTTGCCAAATACTGCATAATTACGTTCAGGCTCTTAAACTACCAAAGTGCTCAAGAGACTTTCACTTGTGGACGTTGGTATATCGACATCTCGCTTGAAAGCATAATCCACTCTAGTTGCCCCGCACTCCGTGCCTTCGCTTACTTGGAATATGGAAAGCCGTTGCATACGAATAAACTCACGTAACCTTGTAAGCATTGGAATTCGCTGTGGACATGGCGAACTTGTTATAGAGGATGCCCCGTCACTTCAGCGGTTGCTTAACGATATTATCAGCAGCGACTTGTAGATAACTGTCATGTCTGCACCTAAACTGGAGACTCTGTGCAAATTCCATGATTTTTTCTCTGAATCCAAGGTCACGCGTAACCCTACAGTTATCCAGGTACCTAGTTTTCAGTTGCATTTGTCCAAGTAAACAAATTTCATGTAATAGAACCTTTTGTTCAATTTTTAAAATTGTTATGCATGCACCATACAGTGGTTTGCCGGCAATCACAACAAAGTGCTTCAAACGGTCAAGACTTTGCTCGTCAAGGTGTGTTTTGAAGTGGACGTGGCCGTTTCCCTCATGCAATGCTTTCGAAGCCTTGAGAACTTGTTTATCGAGGTGATGATTCTCGCACACATTGAAAACCCATAACATGCATACTGTACTACTTCTACTGTATGTCTTAAAAAGCTTGTCTTGCATTCATCTGTAAATTGATACACCCGTGGCTAGACATGTTTTAGTATTACATACACCCGTATGTACAAAAAAAACAATAAATACTTTACACTAGATGCTCTTTCGACAGAATCTCTGTTTTTAGAGCTTAAGTATTTTCATTCTTCATGTACATGTAGGGAGGACTCGCTATGGAGAAACAAATACATGGCGTCGCAAGCACCAACCGTTTGTCAAACGAGATGACTTTCGTTTGAAGACAGTTACGCTGTATGACTATGAACCCTACTTGGTAAACATTGAATTTCTGAGATTCTTTGTTCTGAGTGCAAGCAAGCTTGAGACCATGAGGCTTAACTACCGTTTCGACCAAGACTTTACGGAAGAATTTTATGAAAAGCATCAAAAGGAACTTCTGTGGCACAAAAAGGCTTCTAAACGTGCTCGCCTTATATTGTCAGGAGCATGCAAGCACCAGTTATTTTATTTAAAACTCACGCGTGTTGAATACCTGGATTTGACAGACCCATTCAGCTGTGACTACTGAATACAAAGCTGGAGTAAGTTGTTCAAGGTTGCAGGTTTACATGTTGTTGCGCCCTTTTGAACGTGCGTTTTGTCTAAACATGAACAGACAACCCTTTTAGTATTTTGTACCATCTGTAAGCTTGCCATAACAATCCTTGACTAGAAAGTGTTGTGACTATGCAAATGAAAGTGTTGTGACTGTGCAAACGTCCGTGCCTTCAAGCACATTGAACGTTTCAGCGGAAAGATTCTGAGTATTTTACCGGCACGACACTGAATCTTTGTTAGTACAACACCATATTCCCAGTGATAATGAACTCGTCGGTAGTAACCTTTCCAATACCGAAGCAAGTCCGTGATTCGTAGGCCAATAAAACCATGTGTATCGTGACATGCCGGTTGTTCTTCGTCTTGAGTTCAGACTTTCCCTATAAACTTCACAATCGTGATTTTCTAACTGAGTACCAAGAAGGTTGGTACACGCACTGTAGAGGCCTTACTTGGCGCCTTCGCGCACACTTTCTCGCACCTGCAGAGGCTTTATACTGAGCCAGGCCTAGAGAAACACCACGCCTGCGTGTGGTGGCTCCCAACAGTGCCTCCGCGCCCGCCGCATCTACGTGCCTCACGCCACATAAGCCGTGACTGTTGGGTTGACACTGCGTGCCTAAGAGGCTTCCTTACCGTGCCTCACGGTGTTTCAATACATGTGCCTCACATGACACTTGCCGTGACTGCTGTGGTTGCAGAGAATACACGCCTGCGCCTCCGGAGCTGAGTATTCGGATCCATGCCTCTCGCCACCGTTAGTTTGTGCATTAAGAGGGTTGACAATCGTGCGTGCTCGTGGAGGCTAGACTTCGTGCCTCCGGATCCTGCACCCTCGTGCTGGCGTGCCACGAGCCGTGGCTTTACGTTCCCTCGAGACACACGGGACGTGGATCCACGAACTCCACAGCCGTGTCTCTTCAACTGAGATTTCGCAGCCATGCCTCTGCCACCACACTTTTGTGCATCCAGGGAGTTGATACCTATGTCTGTAGAGGCTTCAATGGGGTCGGTGCCTGTAGAGACTGCAATTAGGTGCCCCCAGCGCCTGCACGCACGGGCCTCACAGGACACTTGCCACCGTGTCGTGGCTCTTTAACAGAGTATGACAACCCAGAGAAGGTTACTGAATTCGACGCCTTCTGCGCACACTTTTCTGCACCCAGAGAGGGTTTATACTGAGCCAGGCCTAGAGAAACACCACGCCCGTGCGTGTGGTGGCTCCCCAACAGTGCCTCTGACGCCCGCCTGCATCTACGTGCCTCACGTCACATAAGCCGTGACTGTCGGGTTGACACTCATGCCTAAGAGGCGTCATTACCGTGCCTACGGTGTTTCAATACATGTGCCTCACATGACACTTGCCGTGACCGTTGTGGTTGCAGAGAATACACGCCCGTGCCTCCGGAGCTGAGTATTCGGATCCATGCCTCTGCCACCGTTATTTTGTGCATTAAGAGGGTTGACAATCGTACGTGCCTGTGGAAGCTAGACTTCGGTGCCTCCGGATCCTGCACCGTCGTGCCTGGCGTGCCGTGAGCCGTGGCTTTTACGTTCCCCTGGAGACACATGGGACGTGGATCCACAGACTCCACAGCCGTGTCTCTTCAACTGAGATTTCGCAGCCATGCCTCTGCCACCACACTTTTGTGCTTCCAGGGAGTTGATACCTATGTATGTAGAGGCTTCAATGGGGTCGGTGCCTGCAGAGACTGCAATTAGGTGCCCCCAGCGCCGCACGACGCGTGCCTCACACGACACTTGCCACCGTGTCGTGGCTCTTAACAGAGTATGCCGACCCTGCAGAAGGTTATCGACTTGGCGCCTTTCTCAAGACACTTTTATGCACCCAGAGAGGGTTTATATCGAGCCAGCCCGAGAAACACCACGCCCGTGCGTGGTGGCTCTCAACAAAGGTGCCTCCAGCGCCCGCCTGCATCTACGTGCCTCACGTCACATAGGCCATGACTATTGGGTTGACACTCGTGCCTAAGAGGCTTCATTACCGTGCCTACGGTGTTTCAATACATGTGCCTCACATGACACTTGCCGTGACCGTTGTGGTTGCAGAGAATACACGCCCGTGCCTCCGGAGCTGAGTATTCGGATCCATGCCTCTGCCACCGTTATTTTGTGCATTAAGAGGGTTGACAATCGTACGTGCCTGTGGAGGCTAGACTTCGGTGCCTCCGGATCCTGCACCCTCGTGCCTGGCGTGCCACGAGCCGTGGCTTTTACGTTCCCCTGGAGACACACGGGACGTGGATCCACAGACTCCACAACCGTGTCTCTTCAACTGAGATTTCGCAGCCATGCCTCTGCCACCAAACTTTTGTGCATCCAGGGAGTTGATACCTATGTCTGTAGAGGCTTCAATGGGGTCGGTGCCTGCAGAGACTGCAATTAGGTGCCCCCAGCGCCTGCACACACGTGCCTCACACGAAACTTGCCACCGTGTCGTGGCTCCACACCACCGTGTCTCTACAGGCCGCACAACCATGCGTCCTTAACTGAGTATGCCGAACCTTGGCTCTGCCACCAAACTTCTATTGTGTCCGCACGGTTGATAGCCGTGCCTCGTCCAGACGCACGTCCGTCCAAGCCGTGACTATTCCACCATGTCCGTCGAAATCTTATAGATTAGGTACGTATATATATTGTCGTCTTTGTGAATCATAAAACCCTACCCCTCTTCCCAGATCCACCACACAGGGAGCTGCATCGGAGGCAGCACGAGCTCGGTAATGGAGACGAGGAAGCGTGCCTCTAGCAACAAGAAGACGAGGTTCGCGGCTGTACCCATGCCCTCTGAGCTCGTTAAGAGGAGCGACCGTGGCCCGCCTACTGGATCCGAGAACCATGTTGAGTCTGGTCCGGACCGCATCAGCGATCTCCCGGACACCATCCTCGGCGAGATCATCTCTCGTCTACCCATAAAGGAAGGCATGCGCACACAAGTGCTCGCATCTTGGTGGCGCCGCATATGGCACACCGCACCACTCGAAATCGACTTCCGTGTGATCCTTGATACTCGTTCTATGAGGTCTTTGGAAAAAATCTGCTGCCAAATCATCCGCGTTCTCCCGGGCAACCAAACCGTCCAAGAAACATACCTCGGAACTCAATGCCGACATCTTAGCTGCAACTGTCGCGGAGAATCTGTCGCCGATGACTTCATTCTTCCTATATTTGTCCTCTCCGATCATGAGGGCCCGATTCGCCGCCTCTGAATCCCGACAAGCTACCTCCAGTGCCAACCTTGTGGCGTCGATGAGTTGTTCCTGTCCCGGAATCTGGACCAACTCCAGGTTTTAGAGTTCTATCATATATTCCAAAGTTTCTTCTATACAGGGCCATCGGCAGTCAGAATCCCTTCTTCTATGCCGTCGCCACCGGCATCCATCTCCAGATTTTGCTCGTCTCTCCACACCGTCACCTTCGCCATGTGCAAACTAGAAGACAATCTAGTAGAAATTCTTTGCCTCCCACTGCTCAGGAGACTTTCGCTGGTGGAGGTTTATATATCGGATGTCTCCTTGCGGAAGTTCATCCACCACGGTTGCCCTGCCCTGCAGTGCCTGCTGCTTGTTTGCAACAAGAAATTCACCTGTCTATGAATAAAATCAGCTAGGCTTGTAAGCATTGGCATTCGTTCCGACGAAGGAAAACTGATCATTGAGGATGCGCCTTGCCTCCGGAGACTGCTACATGATCCTGTAGATGCACAACTACGAATAATAGTTGTGTCCGCGCCTGTGTTGGACACATTAGGAAATTTTTTTGAATTTCCCAACGAAACAAATATCGTCATTGGTTCTACAGTTATTCAGGTACTCCCTCTGCATGTTACTTTGATCTACGTTATTCAAAAGCACTTGAGATTCACATCCACGAGCTAATAATATCTCGTTATGTGCTCAGTGAAGGGTCTCTGCAATAGTAGCCTACACGCGGTGCTGGATTCCGTCAAGACCTTGTTTATCTCACAGACATGCTTTAATCTGGATGAGATTGTTGACTTGATGCGATGCTTTCGATGCTTGCAAAACTTGTTTATCGAGGTGATGATTTCACACACGTTGAAAGCCCACGGACAATATACATAATATACTGGCATTAACTGCTCAGTTTTGCTCTTCATGTGTGTTTAGGGGGGAGGATGGGATCAAAGAGGTATAACAAATGAACGTCGCCAAAAGCAGTTGGTGTTTCTCAATAATCACGACATTTGTTTGAGGACATTAACACTGGAAGACTATGAAGTCACAGATGCAAACACTGCATTTGTGACATTCTTTGTTCTCAATGCTAGGATGCTACTGACAATCAGGCTTAAGTTTGGCCTCATGCAGATTTCACTCGTGAATTTTACAAACGGCAAGAAGAGGCACTTCAGATGGACAAAAGGGCTTCTAATTGTGTCAAGCTTAAATTAACAACAACTTGCAAGCATATGCACATGGATTTAAAAAACACAGGTGTTGAATATCTGGATTTGCCATCTCCGTTCAACTGTAGATGCTGAAAATATGTCTGGAGAGATGTACTTGCTGCATTGAATGAGTGCATTGTGTAAACATGGCCAAACGATTCTCACTCATTTTCCACCGATTGTCTCAGAAGTTTTTTTTTTTGAGGCTGTAAACTCATATTTTTAAAATTAGGGATATAAATGTTTATGCTTTCTGTTTTCAACATCGATCATATCTTTCTGGACCTAACAATAAAAGAAATCAGCTCGCACAGATGCTCAAAAATCAAACTAGTATCCTCTTGTTTATGTCAGTTATTTGCCATGAAATTCTGTCTTTTAAAAGCAACATGCGTCGATCGCAAACCTGCAATCGCTGCAATCATGCCTCTCGAAGACGTCCATGCACCCCACAGGAAACGAACCGGCATCGAGAGGTTGTGAAAACCATACGTCCGTGCGAACGCGTCAATAAAAACATTTGGAATGCTGTGATAATGACTTAAGGTCAGCAACGAACCTGCAATCACTTTTTAGATGCCGGGTTCCCATTATCATTATCATATTGAACAAAACTCATGCATCCAAAGAATTCGTCAAAGCAATAGATTACGTGCCATTTTTAATTGCGGGCACCATGTCCCTCCGAGAGGCCGTGCCAGAAATTAACAATTCGGAAAACACTAGCACGGTCTTGCGTCATTTGAACATACACCCGTTCCTCTCTCAGTGAACAAGCAGCCTAAAATGTTGCGAGAACAGAGGCAATTCAGTGCATCTTCTCCTCGGAGAACTGTGCGCACCGTGGCTTCACTCCCCTGTCCCTCAGAGTGGCTGTGTCTTGCAAAAACAACCAGGAGAACACAAAACAACTAGGAGAACAACCGTGCGCCAACTGTTTAAAGACCGCGCACATCACAATGAACACGCCATCGAGAACATTTAGAATACTGAGGCCTTTCCGTGTGTCTCATTCTTATCATTACATGACGATGCGCATCGTGGCTTCACCTTCCTGTCCCTCCGAGAGACCGTGTTAGAGAAAAGTACTTCGGAAAACAGAAGCATGGTTGTGCGTCATGGGCGTGCCTTATTTGCATGTAAGTCCGTGCGTGTTCGTGCTGTCCGTGCGTGCCTCTATGCTCATATAATAAGCCAATAGTCTTGTCTTTGCCAATGTACAGTAGCCCCATGTCGCTGAGCGGTAGCGTATTATAAGTGTCTGCTGTTTTTTTCGCCAACCCAGATCGCCTCCCGCTCACCGATGTAAAGTTCATCGTCCCTTCTCCTCGATTCTCCCTCTAGGTCTAGGGTTAGTCCATTTTCTCTTAATTTCTATGTGAATTTTTCGCTATGATCCGTTTTCCTCTCTGTTGGTTTCGTCTCTCCGTGTTTGAATGCGACGCATCTACGCTGTTATGCTAGGAATTGCATGGAAAATCGTTGTGATCTAACCCAAATCCACGCAGTACGAGGCCGAACCTGTACACGACCCATGCCTCTTAGGGATAGGTTGGTTGGGAGTCGGCGTTTGTGCTCGAGAACGCTACGAGCTGCAGCGACCTGCGGCGTCCAAGTCCGAGGTGAGCGATGAACTTCGCCGAGGGAGGTTGCTAGTTTATATTGAAGCCCGTTAGGTCTTGCAAACAACAGCGGTGGCCGGAAGTCCAAGGGAGTGGCCAGACATTGAGTTCTATTGCTTAACCGGCCACAGTGTGCTGGAGATCGGCGTTTGGGGTGCTGTTGACTGGGAGTCGGTGTCTGTGCTTGATGATAGCGTTTGGGGTCCTGTACACTGGAGGCAAGGTTAACGTTGATGGATCATCCGTTTCAAATACAATCTAGCCACACATGTTCTGGTGGTTGGGTGTCGGCGACGGTGGCATATGGTTGCGGATGACGATGTTGTTGGGTGCGGCTCTAATGAATTTACATATAATTTTAATGTTACAAACACTCCTTTGAGCCGCCTGTTGATAGACTATTGTTTCTCGTCTTTGCTTCCCTTGTCTTGAAATACACATTTGCTGAAGCTGCTTTCAAAAACAAGAAGCAGAAATCCTTTCACTGATTGACATTGACAACCAAGATTGTGAACTGCTCTAAAAATAGTCAATACTGAATTGTGATGAATTAAGCAACCATTTTTGGAAAATAAAATACTAATTTAATTAATTTCATATTTCCTCTGTTATTACATATGCCATCTCTACTGTTCACCTTCTAATCAAAAGTTGTGCACGTGTCTTTTTAGGAAATTGCTTGTGAAAGACTATTTATGTAAAAATGCCGGTTTAGGCGAATAGTTTTTCAAGACAATAAAATTTTCCTTGTCTTGAGAATTTCATATAACCGTTGTGTTGCAACGTATTCCAGGGGAAACCATGTGCTGTGATATATGTACCAACTTCGGCTGCCCTGGATTGGAGTCGGGTGTTCTTTACGGTAGCGATAAAGGCAACTTCCTCGATGCTTCAAGACATGCCTGGTAAGGAGAGATGTTTGCCACCCCGTGCTGCCCATCAGTTACTACCATATTGTCCACATCGCGATAACAGTGCATCTTACTAGTATATCTTTCTGATTGAGGAAATATAAGTTTTCTACCATATTGTTGGAATGGAATGCCTACATTTAAGAATTTAATGACATGTTTTCAATTTTTTGATGTACCTTGTTTTATCCAAATAGCAACCTGTTGAAAACAATTGGTACATATATGATAAGCGCTATCTGTCTTGGTTATACATGTCGGTATTCAAGGATTCCTTCTTTCCGGTTTGAAGATTTTTTTCCTTATGCGGTATGTGCCATGCTATTGCAGGCAGCAAGTCACTTCTTCAATCTATCGATTGGAAAGAGCAAGCATTTCAAGAAGAAGGAAAACAAAGGAATCCAAGATCTGATCACTAACGACGATTTATCATCATATGAGGTCTGCATCACCGATGAACACAACCGGTCAAAAATTCATGGACCTGGCTGGGAAAAGTTAATTGGTGACTACGGTCTTCATTACCGAGATCTAGTCATCATAAACCTGGATACTGGGAGTCTGTCCATTGAGATAGATCTGAGACTCAGTGATTCTCGAGGAGGTCACAGGCCCCTTCCCAAACCATCACTAGGTAAGTGCACCAACTTCCATCCTGTTTTATCAACTACGTTTATCAGCATACTTTGCTGCTCCTACCCCTGTCCACTAAATGAATGTCATACTTACAGTCAAAGTTATTTCGAAAACGTTTTATGCATTCTGTTGATTATCATCCCAACTTGATCACATTCATTGAATTTAACCATTCCTTTTAAACTTAAATACGGAGTCCATCAGTTTAAACAAATTTGTTTGAAAATGAGTTATTTTTTCCATGCAGCTCTTGATTTTCTAAATGACTCGGAAAGGGAGTACATTGAGAAAACAGTGTTTGGTCGAGGCGTAAACCTCTCATACGCATAATTTGGACAGATGATATACTATGTGTTTGAGTCTGACGACTTCCCCACCATACCCTTTGTGCAGCATCTAAACGTCACCAATGTCATAAATGGTCGCCTGGTTAGTCATTGAATATTTGTTTTGATCCACTGCCATGGTTTTTTTTGCTATTTTCGATGTTTTATGTCCTTGTACATTGATTTTATCTAGTAATATTGGTACAATCTGCAGAGAATCCCGTCTGCCGTTGTGAGGCTTCTAAAGATGAACCTGGGATATCTACCTCAAAACGGTGGAATCATCCTAACAGAGATGTATGATGCAATAGACACGAGCACAACGTACTCCATACGAACCGACGGCAGAATGGAGGTGACAGGTTTTTCAGATTTTGCCCGGGAAGCTCAGCTAAGTGTTGGTTCAATTGTCCTTGTCACAATTGAAAAGCTGTGGCCAACACTAGGAAACATGAAATTGCTGCGGATGATAATCAATGACCTTTCCTGATAGAGCGCTGCCGGTGGCTATACTTCCTAGTTCAGTAATTTATGTCTGTTTTTTGAACAGGTTATACACACCAGTTTTGTTATTTAGTTATGTCATGGTATGTAACTGAGCATATAATTATGTCGAAGATTACGGTGGTGAAAATTTCCTGTAAAAGAAGGTGAAACACTTACAATAATAATGGAGAATGATAAATGGAGTCGCTGACTAATGATAAAAGGATTCACTGACTAATAATGGAGAATATGTGGCTGTGGCGAAGTGTGTTTCAGAATAGTTTAGTGACGTTGCTAGCTCCCCACGTCAGTAGTATACATAATTTTCACTATGGTGCTCCGCATAATATCGTCATGCCAAGTAGTTTGTTGAGATGAGCTCAAGCATACACCTCCTAAAAACCTAGCGCCTTCCCCTATGGCTCACCACCTTAAGCATCCATGCCTTTACAAACTGTCGGTTAAAACACTTGATGTAACACGGGCACAGATTGACGTCCATGCAATCACATAGATTCATGTCCGTGCCTTACGAAGCGTCGCACTGCCTCTAGCTGTGCTTCTCGCCGTATAAGTGCGTTCGCAGCTGCATGCCCACGCCCTCGCTTTCTTCTCGTGCCCATCTCGTACTTGCAACTATTTCCAGACATGACCGTGTACTGAAATTGCTTCGGCACATTCATGCCTCTAACAGTTAATTGAAAAACATTCCGGAAAACAGTAACGGACGCCTATTGTCAATCCTCACTTCACGTACATTCGACGTTCATTCCTTTGTCACAGAATAACATATAAGTTTAAAACGATTATTGCTACACTTGTAAAACCCAGAATGCCCTGGATAAATGTCGAATCCCACCTTGCGGTAAAAACATGGAGACCGGTGCTTCCCAGAAACACATCTGTGGCTTTTTGCGCATGTAGTTGAGTGCACGGCTAATTGTTCATGCCCGTGCCTCACGTAGCCATAGCAACGAATTGACATCTGTGTAATCACGTAACTTCATCTCCGTGCCTCACGTAGCACCGTATGTGTGCCTCTATCTGCGCATCTTAATGTATAGGTGCTTCTTGCAGCTGCATGTCCACGCCCCTCATTGCTTCTCGTTCTTTCTGCCCATCTCGTAGCGTCAGTTGCAACACAGACACACAACAGTGCCTCTGATAAAGCACATCACTTATACAACGAGGGTGCAAAAAGTTAACATTTGACGGCAAACTGAATGTATCACTGAAAACAATTGCCACGACCAGTGAATGTACCACGTCCGTGTGTCTGAGAGTTAAACCAGCCACTTCAAGCATGCTTCTCTTGGTCAGAGACTTGCGCATGAGATAAACTGTAAAAGTTAACGTTAGACAGAAAACTACGCAAGACAACGATCATCTCCCCGACTTGCTGGAGATTCGACGGTTGTTAAAATCATAACTGCTGACTTTATTTTAATTTTTTTAAGAAAAACCACGATCAAAAACCCAGGATGTGCACAACTGCACCGTCAGGGAGACGAAACCACGATCCACAACCCACGATGTGCACAACCGCATCGACAGTGAGATCGTGCACTCCTTTGCCGCTTCCCCGCCCTTAAATTTAGACTTCCGCTGCAGACTTGTCTTCCACAAACAACAGAAATCGCCATTGCACTCCCACTCACTGTTACCCATGAAATATCAGGTTGCAGGAGGACGAACTGCTCCAGGCCATGGGATTCACCGAGTAATTCGAGGTGCAGGCCCATGGCAACACCAAGTTGCAAGTGATCCACACCAATGAGTTGCACAAGGCGGCCACCATCATCGAGCAGTACGAGCGACACCTCGAATTAGAGCGCCACAAGATCGTCAGAGTTGATGTGGAGTACACCAACGACGTTGGCCAAGGTCAGAAACCAGCCCTCGTCCAACTCTCCGTCGACAAAGATCATCCGGTGCTGCTCTTTCAACTGAGCGCCACCGACAAGAACTACACCAGGTTCGACAACTTCCTCGCCGACCCCAGGTACACATTTGCTGGCTTCTCCATCGACGGCGACATAGAGATGCTCGGCCGCGTCGGACTGGAGATCGCCCACTTTGTCGACACCCAGAAGGAATGGACGGTGCCTACAGCTACCAAGCCCCTGGACTCGCTTGGCGATGTCTCAGGCATCCTTGTCCACGACTACTACAAGGACATGAAGAAGAAGATCACCAACGCAGAGCACCAGTGCTGAGAGCGCATGCCCCTGACCATGAGGCACATCGAGTACGCGGCAAAAGATGCTTACACTGCGTACGAGATATGGAGCCGCCTCACCACTATCCAGGAAGGGCTCCGCCGGGCAAAACTCGAGAAGGAGCAGTCCAAGAAGCGCGCAAGGTCCTGGGGCGACTAGACTACTGAAGCAGGTGGTCCCGGCCAAGAAAAGTATCTACAAGATTGCTCATGCCATTCTAGATTTCTCGTTACATTTGCTTTCTCTCAAGACTACCGTTTGCTTGTTCTAAATTTAGATTTGCTTTTGTCGCAGTTAACCTTGTAGTTTGCTTCCAGTTTACATATGTTCCGAAAAAGTTTATTTCCAATGCAATGTTGGAGTTTTCTATTATTAGAATATATTGGCGTGAACTAGAAAATATAAACACAGTATAGATGCTACACGATTAGCATAACGCACATGCACTAGTAACTTTGTGGATGCAGCGTCGAAATGCAGGGACAACAACTACAAAATGCTACTAAAAGCAATGCACAATGTTCTAACAAACCATTGCACACGCAATATTAAAAATAGTTCGAATGCAACACTTTTGAAAAACATTTTGAATACAGAGGTAGTTAGGTGTTTATTCTCCTTGCAAAACATTGCTTACGTCCGTGACCCTCAAAGAAGAACACTACAGAGGCACGGTTGTCCATCAATAACACCAACTACTTAAAACACCCACGGAGGCACTTATGTGCCTCCACTCCTATGGGGACCGTGCGTAAATTTGCTTCAGGTCCGTTAATGAGGCCGAATGACTTCGAAGACACATCAAACTCATAAGCCATGGCCCCCGCAATGAAAACATGCCAATGAAAGCTTCTTGAAAACAGAGGCACACCTTCACGTGCTTGCATCACGATCCTTCGCATCCGTACCTCCCTTAGAATCACGTCCGTGCCTTACAGCCAACTTCCGACGTATTGGGTCTATGAAGATTTGCATCCTACACCTCCGTGCCTCGACAAGTACGACGACCGTGCTTGTAACTGTGAAGCGTATAGGACAACTTAGGGACGACCTTGCAACTATTTTAGACATAACCGTGCCTGTTCCGTCAACACATTCATGCCTCTCAAATTTAACTGAAAAACATTCCGGAAAACAGTAACGGACGCCTATTGTCAATCCTCACGTCACATACATTCGACATACATTCCTTCCTCACACAAGTAATAGCCGTGCCTCTGCCACAGAACATATATTTGAAAAACGATTCTTCCTACACTTGTAAAACCCGGAATGCCCTGGATAAATGTCGAATCCCACCTTGCGGTAAAACCACGGAGGCCGGTGCTTCTCAGAAAGACATATGTGGTTTTTGCATATGTAGTTGAGTGCATGGCTATCTGTTCGTGCCCGTGCCTCACGTCGCACCATAGCACGAATTAACGTCCGTACAATCACGTAGCTTCATCTCCGTGCCTCACGTAGCATCGTATCCGTGCCTCTTGTTGCACCTCTCGTTGTATGAGTGCTTCTTGCAGCTCCATGTCCACGTCTCTCGTTGCTTCTCGTTATTTGTGTCCATCTGGTAACGTCTGTTGCAACACGGACACACAACAGTGCCTCTGAAGAAACACAACACTGCTCCTCCCAGCGAATGTATGAAGAAAACATTTGCCACTCCTTATGAATGTACCACGCCTGTGTGTCTGAGAGTTAAACCAGCCACTTCAAGCATGCTTCTCTTGGTCAGAGACTTATGCCTCTACATACTGCCCCTGGATGCCTCACTAGATAAATTGTAAAAGCTAACATTTGACAACAAACCACGCAAGAGAGCTATCATCGCCACGACTTGCTGGAGATACGACGGTTGTTAAAAACCTAACTACTGACTTTATTTTAATTTTTTTATAGAAAAACCACGATAAAAAACCCAAGATGTGCACAACCGCACCGTCAGGGAGACGAAACCACGATCCAGAACCCACGATGTGCACAACCGCATCGACAATGAGATCGTGCACTCCTTTGCCGCTTCCCCGCCCTTAAATTTACACTTCCGCTGCGGACTTGTCTCCCTCCATTGCGCTCCCACTCACTGTTCCCCACGAAATACCAGGTTGCAGGAGGACGAACTACTCCAGGCCATGGGATTCACCAAGGAATTCGAGGTGCAGGCCCACGGCAACACCAAGTTGCAAGTGATCCACACCAACGAGTTGCACAAGGCGGCCACCATCATCGAGCAGTATGAGCGACACCTCGAATTGGAGCGCCACAAGATCGTCGGAGTTGATGTGGAGTACACCAACGAGGTTGGCGAAGATAAGAAACCAGCCCTCGTCCAGCTCTCCGTCGGCATGGATCATCCGGTGCTGCTCTTTCAACTGAGCGCCACCGACAAGAACTGCACCAGGTTCGACAACTTCCTCGCCGACCCCAGGTACACATTTGTTGGCTTCTCCATCGACGGCGACATAGAGATGCTCGGCCGCGTCGGATTGGAGATCGCCCACTTCGTCTTCATCCAGAAAGAATGGAGGGTGCCTATAGCTACCAAGCCTCTGGACTCCCTTCGGGACGCCTCGGGCATCCTTGTCCATGACGTAGAGCTCACCAACGCAGAGAAGCAGCGCTGGGCGCGCATGCCCCTGTCCATGAGGCACATCGGGTACGTGGCAAAGGACGCTTACGCTGCGTACGAGATATGGAGCCGCCTCACCATCATCCAGGAAGAGCTTCGTCGGGAAAAACTCGACAAGAAGCAGACCAGGAAGCGCGCTAGGTCCTGTGGCGACTACGACTACTGAAGCAGGTGGTCCTGGCCAAAAGAAGTATCTAGAACATTGCTCACGCCATTCTTGATTTCTCATTAGATTTGCTTTCTCTCAAGACTGTCGTTTTCTTGTTACAAATTTAGGTTTGCTTGTGTCATAGTTAACCTTGTAGTTTGCTTGTAGTTTACATATCTTTTGCACAAGTTTATTTCCAGGGCACCACATAGGCACTTATGTGCCTATGTGCCTCTCATACCAAGGAGAACGTGCGTAACTTGGCTTCAAGCAGTTTTACGCAACATTCTAGACGCCAACCAAAAGATTCACCTTCTCTCTAATAAGTTCATTAACGAGGTCTAATGCCTTCGAAAACACATGCAGCTCATAGTCCATGCCCCCCGCTATGAAAACGTGTGAATGACAGCTTCTTTAAGCAGAGGCAGCTTTAAAGCAGAGGCACACCTTCACATCCTTGCATCACAATCCTTTTGGCGTCTGCATTCCGTTAGAATCACGTCCGTGCCTCCAGTTAGATTACGTGCGTGCCTCTACGTCGAGTAAAACCGTACCCCTATCCGTGTTCTCAGAAGCACATTTGTAGCTTTTTTGGGCATGTTGTTGAATGCCTCTATAGAATCTAACCATGTTGAAACCATATTCAAATCTAACCGCACTGAAATCTCTAGAATAAAATATGTGACCCAGTTGAGACGTTTATTTTGTACTACTTGAAACTGCAATCTATAATAAAACAATACAGTGTAATAAAACATGCGCCTTCCGACAAAAATATTATACTGGAAACTACAATTTGTAATAAAACATACACCTTCCATCAAAAATTAATTGGCTCAACATTGCACTAACCAGTACAATGTGAATTGTTCTGCCTGGTACGAAGTTATTGCAAAGTTGACACATTTCTTTTGGATGGGGCAAGATACTACTTAAGAACAAAAAACGATTGCTTGACATGGAAACGAAATTGTCTCCATTTTGACATCGACGATTGCTTGACATGGAAAGCATAAAAACCATGGAAAAGCAAACATCTACCAACAAAACTACACTACTCCCCGCCGTCGGAGATGTCCACTATCTCCATTCTGACATCGACGTCGTTGGCCTCCGCCTCCTGCTCCGCATCCAGCTCGTCGAAGAGAGCATCGGTCTTCGCCTGTTCTTCCTGGAGGAAGCGCCGGTTGGACTCCACATACGCCTCATCTTGGATGGACTCCAGGATAGTGGTCTGCTCCGCCATCAAGGCCGACTCACCGAGATAGAACTTCGCCTCGTCTTCCTCGTCCATGCCTTCCTCGTCGTCCTCGTCATCCTCGTCGTCCATGCCTTCCTTGTTGTCGTCCTCCTCATCCTCGTTGTCCACGCCTTCCTCGTCGTCGTCCTCATCCTCGTCCACGCCTTCCTCGTCATCCTCGTCCACGCCTTCCTCCTCATCCTCGTCCATGCCTTCCTCGTCGTCCTCCTCATCCTCGTCCATGCCTTCCTCGTCGTCCTCCTCATCCTCGTCCACGCCTTCCTCGTCGTCCTCATCATCCTCCTCCATGCCTTCCTCGTCCACGCCTTCCTCGTCGTCCTCCTCAACCTCGTCACCCACCTCCTCTTCCTCCATCAGATCTCCCCCAACTGGATCACCCCCCTTCTCTTCCTCCATGACATCTCCCCCACTGGATCAACTCCCTGCATGAGCTCCGGCCTTGCGCCCCTCCACTTCCCCCACCTCCCCAATCTCCTCCGGCCCCGGTGAGTCCGGAGACATGCCCGCTGCGACCCGAGCGGCGCGCCTCGAACGGATGTGCTCCTGCAACTAAAAGCGGCGCTCGGGAGTAAGCATCGCGTAAGTAGTTATCTTGTGCCGAACCATGGCGGGGAACGTCACAAACGAAAAGAGGAAGATGGATGATTTCCTAGGATTGCCGACGAAAGAGGGAGAAGCAGGATGATTTCTAGTGGTGGCGGATGCTGCTCGGCTTAAATAACTGCTCCTTGACCTCGAGCGAGGAGTCGGAACGCTGACACGCGGCATTCACTTCCCCGACGGATGAGGCGGCCATCGGTCCTTTTGGATTCCGCAACGTCGACACGTGGCGTTCACTCTATTAAATACAACCTCCACCTCCTGCAGAGCGGCGTCACCAGAGGAAACGCCCGTCGGACCCTTGGGTTTCTGGAGCGGCGTCCAGCCGGCGTTCACACGACGCCCGTCGAACGGTGGGGTTTCTGCAATCAACACACGAATGTGACACTTTGAGTAACGATCGCCGTGCGGTCCTGGCTTCATAGTTGTGCCTTTCAGTGCGAACGATTCAACAGAATCATTTGGAACACCAAGACAAACTAACATCACTCTACACAATGCCATGTCGTGCCTTCCTGGGACCCATGACCGTGCGAGGAACATACCACACCAGCGTCTCTCGAATAGGCCATTCCGTGCCTCACAGAGTAAACAGTGGGTGTTCACATCTGAACCAGTTCAGCCTGACTCCCCAATTAAGGAAAGAACCTGACGGTGCCTTTGTGGGTTGAACGCCCGTGCCTTTCCGTCTGATCGAGTCGACGAAATCATTCGGAACTCAAACACACAGGAATGTGACTCCATATTATATGCAGCATGCCTTTTAGCGCTTCACGCCCGTGCCTGCGACCCTTAACACTGACACGAACGTCCACGCCATCGTCAGTGCATAAGTCATCGTCCGCGCCTATATTCACTTCACGCCCGTGCTTCTAATAAAAGAAGTATGACGTAACTCAGTACAGAACCGTGGCTTTTGAAAACAAGGAACTTACGCTTTTAAACAACTCGACTCTCGAATCGGCCACTCACAAAGTAAACAACTAGCATTAACATCTAAACCCATCCTGCCTTCATTCCACGATAAACGTACGAACGTGACTACGGGAAAGACGAATCCATGCCCCCATGGGATTCACGTGCGTGCCTATATTTATCAAAGAGTCAACGGAATCATTTCGAACACAAATACACGCGAACGTGACTCCATATAAAACTACACCATGAAACTGTTGGATGCAAGCCCGTGTCTGTGACCCGAAACACTGCCAACACAGAAAAGCCACGAACGTACACGCCTTCATCAGTACGTCATTACAATACTAGGTACACAAACACAGACGAGCGTGACTCTATATAATACCACACCATGCCTATGACTCTCCATCGATCGAAGTCAATGCCTTTATCGAGTACTACACACAACAACAACAAAGAACCGTGACTGTGCTTTTGAAAACAAGGAAAGAAGCTTTCAAAAACAGCTTCAACAGTGAGTGTTCGCATCTGAACCCATTCTACTAGGTTACCCCAACTAAAGAAACGAACGTGACTCTAGCTAATAAGAAGACTTGCCTCCGCAGGATTCACGTCCATTCCTCTCCAACAGAATGAGTGAGTGCGGTCATTTCGAAATACCAAAAGAATACACCGATGGTAATGTGACTCTGACTGTGCGTAATGCAACCATATGCCTTTGTTGGCTGACCGGCTGTGCCTCTCGTTCTGAAGGAGTTGACAGAAGCATTCAATGAAAGCGAAGGCGAGTGTGCCTCTCAGATAAAACATCACCATGCCTTTGTGGGGCGACGCCCGATTACTGTTACCGAAATATTGCCAAGAGGCACGAAAGTCCACGCGTTTATGAGTACAAGTCATCATGACGCTACTTAGTACAGAACCGTGGCTATACGGACTTCAGGCCCGTGTTTTGCTTGAAAAACATGGCATCGTGATGTGCATTCTTTCTTGAAAACCGTGCCTTCTACATCCACGCGTCTGTGCGCCTAACAAGCAAGGAACGAACCCTGACGGTGCCTTTGTGGGTTGAACGCCCATGCCTCTCCGTCAGACTGAGTCGACGGAATTATTCGGAACACAAACACATGGGAACATGACTCTATATTATGCGGCATCATGCCTTTTACCGCCGCACGTCCGTGCCTGTGACCCTTAACACTACCACGAACATCCACGCCATCGTGAGTGCACAAGTCATGTCGCTGCCTGGTACAGAACCGTGGCTGTATTCACTTCCCTCTCGTGCTTCTAATAAAAGAAATGCCATGCAACTCAGCACAAAGCCGTGCCTTTTAAAAACAAGGAGCTTACGCTTTTAAACACCTCGATTGTCGAACCGATCACTCGCAAAGTAAACTTTAAGCGTTAACATCTAAACTCATTCCGCTTTGTTTCAATATTAAACGTACAAAACGTGACGCTCAAGCTGCACTCCAACCATGCCCTCATGGCATTCATGTCCGTGCCTCTCCATTTGATCGAGTCGACGCAATTATTCTGAAACCAAACACAGACGAGCGTGACTCTACATAGTACCACACCATGACTATGCCTCTCCACTCAATGTGCCTCATAGAATATACAGAGTCACACTGGCCCATGTTTCACGCCCGCGACTCTACATAATACTACACTTACCGTGACGTGCGTTATTTGCTTGAAAAACGTGACTTCTACATCGACGCGACTGCGTGCCTAACGTGACTCAGCCTAATGGGAAAACGTGACTCAATAGACTCGACGCCCATGTGTATCCAAGTGAACGAGTAAGCGGAATCACATAGTATACAGAGTTACACTCGCCCGTGTTCCTGACGAAACAGTGAACAGTGGGTGTTCACTGTTGAAGCTGACCGGTCGTGCCTCTCCGTCTGAACGAGTCGACAGAAGCATTCAAAACAGAAAGTCGACGAGTTTAACAGTACAAATCATGACCCTACATGGACTTCAGGTCCGTGTTTTTCATATTCGTGTCTCTCGAATCGGCCATGCTTTCACCTTCATGTTTTGGCACCGTGACATGCGTTATTTTCTTGAAAAATGTGACCTAGCGTGACCCAGCCTAATGCAAAAACGAGACTCAATAGACTCGACGCCTGTGCGTATCCAAGTGAATGAGTAAGCGGAATCATTTGAACCAAAACTACACACGGTTCGGAAAAACGTGCTCCCCGCGGGAAAACAAAGTGCCTCTGGTGGAAGCACAACCGTGCTCCAAGTGCTAACAGGCGACATCCATGACCTTAGCCTACTCAACTACATGTGCCAACAAACGAAACAACAGGACGACAATGCATAAATGCTTTACAGATTCATGGCAGTACAAAAGGCCACATGCCCCAACGCAACGGAAAAACACGCTACAAGATCTCTGCCTACACTCCAGCAATGTTCTTGATCGGCTACTGGGCGAGCACGTCTTCAATCTCCTTCTTCGTCGCCTCATAACTTTCCTCCACAGCAGCAAAGGAATCCTCCACCAGGCTCTTCTACTTGACGAGGACCCCGACATTCTCATCCATAAGCTGCCCCACTTCGCCCGAGAGCTTCTACACCAACGCATGGCTCTGCTCATACAGATTCTTCAAGCGAGCGGCCTCCTGATCCTTCTGGTCGAGCTCGTTTAGAAGCTTATCATTCTCACACAAAGATCGAACTATGAGACCAGTGGACTTCTCCACATAGGCATTGCTATGCTGCAGCAACTTCTCCAAATGAGCGATGAACTGCTGCTGCTTAATTAACTCATCGAGCAAGTCGTCGCTGGCTAAGGAATTCTATACTGCCATCTTGCTGAGATCTTCTCCATGGCGAATGCGCTTGTGCGAGGAATCGCATCCACGCGAGAGATCGTTCGACACCTGGGCAACGGGGCAGGATATTCCTGCCGCCGCTACGGCGTAGCGGCGGCACCTCTCCCTTCTTTCCGCGGCTTTTGTCCTCGCTGCCTGGTTGCTTGAACAACCAGAACCCCTCTTACCGGCCATGGCGAAAGCAAGGAGCTACCAGCAAGAAAGAGGTGCCTGTCTCTGGAGAATAGTGGACGTGGGGTGTTCGATGAGAAGGTAGCTTTTTATAACATACGCAAACCAGTCAGATGGTCAAACGGAGTAACCGGCGCCTCGAATTCTCCCAATCTATCTTAAATACCTCAAACTCTGCACGGCTGGGAAACACCAGTACTATCATTTTTTCTTCCCGTGCGGTTGGTCCACACCACAACCACTCAACTACTTTCCAATGGTCCGTACATATTCAACAGAAAACATCTCAAACACAGTTAACTTACTTTGTATGCGTCATGCGTATTCCAGAAGAACTTACTGTCGAATTCATACCATTCTCCATTGACATTTTTTGTTTTGAAATGATATTTATATCAAAATCTAACTCCAGGTGACTCGTTCATGACGCTACTAAGTACAGAGCCGTGGCTATACGGACTTCAGGTCCGCGTTTTGCTTGAAAAACGTGGCATCGTGATGTGCGTTCTTTGCTTGAAAAACGTGCCTTCTACATCCACGCAGCGTGCGGCGCCTAACAACCAAGGAACGAACCACGACGGTGCCTTTGTGGGCTGAACACCCGTGCCTCTCCGTCTGATCGAGTCGACGAAATTATTCAGAACACAAACACACGGGAGCGTGGCTCTATATTATACGGTAGCATGCCTTTTAGCGCTTCATGCACCTGCCTGTGACCCTTGACACTGCCACGAACATCCACGCCATCGCCACTGTACAAGTCATGTCGCTACCTGGTACAGAACCGTGGCTGTATTCACTTCATGTCCATGCTTCTAATAAAAGAAGCACCACGCAACTCAGCACGAAGCCGTGGCTTTTTAAAACAAGGAGCTTACGCTTTTAAACTCCTCGACTGTGCAAAGTAAACTTTTAGCGTTAACATCTAAACCCATTCCGCTTTGTTTCCATAATAAACGTATGAAACGTGATGCTCCGACAGACCCAACCATGCCCTCATGGCATTCATGCCCGTGCCTCTTCTTCTCAACGAGTCAACGGAATCATTTCGAACACAAATACAGGATACCATGTCGTGCATTCCTGGGACCCATGACCGGGCGAAGAATATACAACACCAGCGTCTCTTGAATAGTCCATTCCGTGCCTCACAGAGTAAACAGTGGGTGTTCACCATGACTTCGAACCAAACAGTGCCTTTCTGCGATTAACGCCCGTGCTTCTCCATCTGGTCGAGTCAACGGATTTATTATGGATCCAAACTCTGACGAGCGTGACTCTACATAATACCACACCATGCCTATGCCTCTCCACTCAATGTGCCTCACAGAATATACAGAGTCACACTGGCCCGTGTTTCACGCCCGTGACTCTACATAATACTACACTTACCATGACGTGCGTTATTTGCTTGAAAATCGTGACTTCTACATCGACGTGACTGAGTGCCTAACGTGACTCAGCCTAATGGGAAAACATGACTCAATAGACTCGACGCCCGTGCGTATGCAAGTGAACGAGTAAGCGGAATCAGTTGAACCAAAACTACGCAAGATTTGGCAAAACGTGCTCCCCGCGGGGGAAGGAAATGCCTCTGGTGGAAGAAGAACCGTGCTCCTACTGCTAACACGCGACATCCATGACCCTAGCCTACATGTACCCGACAGAATGTTTTGGTCACGTCCATTCCTCTCCAACAGAACAAGTGAACGGAATCATTTGGAAATACCAAAAGCATACACCCGTGGCAACTAGACTCTGACCAATGCGCTAGCATGCTTCCATTGAGTTCATGTCCATGCCTCTCCAAAAGAACCATGAAACGTGACTCTGAGTAACGCCAAACCATGCCACAATGCATCACACAACAACACTAAAATCAAAAAATGCTTACATCCCACAGACTAAGACTTAAGAAAGCCAAGCAAAAAACAAGCTCATCGAAGTACACAGAAAGATGCAACAGTCTTGATGTCCAAACCTACGGTCTAAGATTCGAGACGCTTCCCTTTTTCCATAGGAGGATGAGCGCTGGTGGCCTCACTTCCATGCGACTCACCATGGAACGTCATAGAAAACGTCTGTAACACACGCAGGAACGAACGTGACTCTGGGTAACACCAAACCATGCCACCGTGGATGTCACCACACTAAAATAAAAAACGTTCCGGCAGTTGAGCAAGCAAGGAAAAAAACAAGACCATCAAAGCCCACAGAAAATTACACCAATCTTGATGTCCAAACGGACGGTCGAAGATTCGAGACGGTTCGACCATTTCCCTCTCTCCCTCCACTACTTTCTTGCTTTTGCTTTCGCACCGAAAATCTCGAACACTTCACTAGTTCCCCTTTCTTGAACACCCCCGTCTTTCCTTCTGCCCCCATTATCCAATCCAGCAAACCAACCAAAAATCGAAATCGCGTTCGCCTCACCCACCAGCCGCCATCCACTTCGAGATACAAGCAATCAGTCAGTGCCCGTGAAAGCATTAAAAACCTCTCCGGGCGGTGGCGGCGACTGACGGTGACGACCCGTGCTCGCGGCGGAGATACCAACAGAGACCAAGGACAAAAACAAGCCGATGGATGCGAGGAATCCCTCACAAGCAATCGAAGGTAAAAAATATTAATCCATTACATTCCATTACCACAGGTCGATCAAAGCGATTTCCCCCCTTTTTGACGGACACGAACCCTAGCCGCCACACAAAACCGTGTTTCCAAAAAGTCTGTCTAGACTTTTCTAGTTGAAATAAGGTAGACACGCGTGCAATGGGATGCTACCCTTACCCGTCACAGAAATCCGCCGCAAGGAATTTGCCTAAAACGTCTTGTGCATGCCGAACTATCTAGAACACCGCTCTAGATTCAAACCATGAGAGCATCCTTAAATTCAATACCTGGTATTTACAGGAGATTCTATATATCCGTTGGTTGCCCCTCTTTCAAATTACGTGCCTCTCTCGTATTAACGTCCATGCACCAATAATAGATCTAGCTGTGTGCTTATAGCGTGAAACAACATGTGCCTCTCCGACAATGCCGTTTTTTTGTCCACGGGATGCATCTCCTCTTTTTGCTGTGAAATTCAATTATGGTTCTACTACTGCTAACGCCTGGGCATTTTTATGCAGCAAGGACTAGTAATAAGGAAAATAGGGTACCTGTGGAACAGCCTGCCGTGCAGCAAGGTACTATAAAAGGCTCACACAATCCATATAACAAAAACTATGTAGCAGCAGCATTAAGTTAACCAATTGCGTCCACAAAATCCTGGGAAATTGCACTTTGATGAATTTTTTCACACACTATGTGTATTATTATTCATCCGAGAACATTTTATCTTACACTCTAAACCATACAGTTATTGCTCCAATTTACAGAATATCATTTGTAGTGTATTTTTTCCTATGAAAAAAGACTTCCCCTCACTGATATGGACTTGACAGCAAACATACTGCTCACACCAGACCCTAATTTCTATCAATGATTGGCGAAACAAAGAGTTAGTGGGAAGACTTGATATAACAAGAAAACAATGGATTGATCGCTTTTTTAGGTCACGAAATGAAAGAAAAGGGCTATCTTATGAACCTATGTAGATTAACCTTCAGAATCTTTTTTGTGCAGCCGTGGAAGACATACTTTTAAAACTATATCCCATTTATTTCGATGTTACTTCGTAATCCTTTTGTTACATAATCATCGTGCAGGTGACGGAGAAGTAGATGTTGAAACGATTTTTTCTGAACTTAATAGTTCATATCCAGGAAAACCAGACATCTCTCCTCACCCGTCAGAAAAAAGAACGGCGAGACCATGGACAGCGAAGCACCGAGAAAGTGCCAAAGACTAGCTTCCAGCAGGAGGGCAACAAAAAGCAAGTGGCTATCAACAAAAAACAGTAGCAATCAGAAACAAAAACAGACATACCTCCTCGAGGAAAAAGACAAAAGAGAAATGACAAAACTCAACTCATCGGCCGACGGTGGTAGCTTGAAGCAGCAGCAGCCAAGTCCTCTAATGATAACCCCGCCAGCAGTTCCACGCGCCGACAATGATGTAAATAAAGCTAAGAAGAAAAACAAAAGACAACGGTTGGAAGAAGACGAGGATGATGCTAGCAAAGAGTCAAAGCGTGATACTCCCGACGACGACGATGGCACAAAACACGATGATGATGCCATTTGTACAGAGGGCGATGGCGCCCTGGGGACAACAGTGGTGTAAGTGCATCTAGTGCCACCCCTAGTTGGTTTTGGAGTATTGACGACAAATGTGGTTGAGGGACTAATGCGTTTGTGAGAATTGCAGGATAACGCAGGTAGTGTCCCTCATTGATTCGGTTTACCTACCGGAGATGACCCCTAAAAATGTATGAAGACATTGACGACAATGGTGGTATGTGAAGATATTCACATTGAAGACTATGACATGAGAAGACATTGAGTGAAGACTATGGAGAGCGAAGACTGTGTCGTTTCGTTGTTTCCTTTTCTTCTTTGTTGAGTCATAGGAACCACCTACTGTTAAGTTGGGTCCAAGTGATCATAGTCAGAATGACTGAAGTGATGCTCAACCAAATCCTATGTCTTCGAGCAAAGACAATGAGAGCAAAACTTATCCAGAGCTGGATGAGTTAGCTTTGCTTGTAGCCCAAGTAAAGTTGCCGTGTGTGTTTGAAATCTGACCGTTGGAACACGTGTCAGTTCCTTAGTGACCCAGGGTCATTTCGGACATAACAGGTCGGGTTGCCTAGTGGCTATAAATAGCCCACCCCCTACACCATAAATTGGTGGCTGCTCAGAGTTAGTGCACAGCTTTTGTCGTTTGAGAGCAACCCACCTCGAAGCCTTTGAGAGAGAGAAATCCTTGCGAGGACAAAGCCCAAACACCTAGAGCCAAAGAGTGTTAGGCATCATCAAGTCTTTACATGCTGTGTGACCTGAAGACTTATTACACTTGAGGACTGTGAATCCTCCAGCCGGTTAGGCGTCGCGTTCTGAGCATCCAAGTCATTGTGGATTGCCGGTGAACGCAGTCTGTGAAGGTTCGGAAGTCTACCTTGAAGACTTACTAGAGTGATTGAGCGAGGACTGTGTGTCCTTAGCTCAAGGGGAATAAGGTGAAGACGCGGTCTTCTGAGTGGAATCTCAGCCTCCCTAACCAGATGTACAGTTGTCACAGCAACTGGAACTGGTCCAACAAATCATGTGTCTTCAACAAGTGACTGCTTCTATCTCCTCCCTCACCTTACTTAGAGTTTGTATTCGTGAAGTCATTGCCTATTTGTCATACCTGTTTGACTTCATTGCTTGACTACTTTTGTTGATTGGCTTCTCACTATCTTCCATCTTGATCCTTACTACCAAGCTGCTATTAGTCTTGTACTTTCAATGCTATTGCATACTTGACTATGGTTTGCTTGTTGTAGTTTATCTTCCGCTGCATATCAATTAGGTCATTTCTATTGTTTGTCTTTGAAACATCCGTGTTTTGAAGACTTTCCTAAAAATCGCCTATTCACCCCCCTCTAGTCGATAAGTAGCACTTTTAATTGGTATCAGAGCAAGGTACTCCCTTGTTCTGTGTGATTCGGTTTAACCACCTGGAGTTTTAGCTTTGTCGACTGCAGGGATAATCAAGTCTCCGCTGCTTTCCCCGTGTTCGATGGAACTGACTATCGTTACTAGAAGAATAAGATGCGCATGCATCTTGAAGCCGTTGATGTCAACCTCTGGTATGTCGTCAAGAACGGCGTTCCCAAATCTGGTGAAGGTGTCACCCCTGCTGATGTCAAGAAGTTCATTCAACTGGACTCAACTGCAAAGAATATCATCTGTGGTCATCTGACCAAAGGACAGTATGGCCGTGTGAGTGCTCTAGAAACGTTGAAGCTAGTCTGGGACTGGCTATCCAAGGTCAACGAAGGCGTCTCAACCCAGAGAGATCAAAGAATCAGTGTTCTTTGCAACCTCTTCAACCGCTTCAAGAGAAACGACAATCAAAATGTCCAGCTCACGTTTGATCGCCTCACTGACATCACAAATGAGCTTCATGCTCTCGGCGCCACTAAGATCACCAAGCATGAAATTGTCAAGACACTACTGAGATCACTTGACAGCTCTTTTGACACCCTTGCCCTCATGATACAAGAACGTCCTGACTTCTAGACACTCGATCCGTCTGATATACTTGAGAGGCTCAACACACATGAGTTCCAAATTTTCTGAGAAAAGAGATATCTATGGTCCCAACTATGGCCGAACTCGCGCTTTGAAGGCAAAAGTTGTTTCCTCATCTGAAGAAGAATCTGACTGTGGTTCTGATGATCCTGAAGACATTGGAAAGGAACTTGCTATGCTTGTGAAGAAGTTCCAGAAGTTCACTAGGAAGAAAGGCTTCAGAAAGTCTTGATGATCCAGCTCAAGAAATGATGAAGCTTCCACTCATGACTACAAGAAGAGAACCTGTCACAAGTGCAAGAAAACTGGACACTATATCTCTGAGTGTCCACAGTGGGACAATGAGAAGAAGAAGAAGAAGAAGAGCAAGGAATATGATTATGATGACAACAAGAAGAAGAAATCTTCAAAGTCTTCTTCCAAGTCCTCATCTAAGTCTTCATCTCATAAGAAGAGCTCATCCGCAAGGCTCGTGCTTTTGTTGGCAAGGAAATGGATTCAGAGGAGGAGTCTGCTTCGAGGAGGTGGAGGTGGAGTCCAAGAGGAGTCCGACCTCACAGGCCGCAAGTCTGGCTTTAGCCACATCCTATGTTGCCAAGTCCATCTTCAACACTGAAGACAATGACTTCTACACCAGCGCTGATGCTGATGACAAGGACGACCCTGCTCCCACCTACTGCTTCATGGCACGCGGTGCCAAGGTAAAATCACGTGATGCTTACTTTCAAACATCAAGTGAAGATGACTTTGATTGTGAATCCAAACCCAACTACAAAACACTTGCTAAAATTGCAACCGAACAACAAAGAGCTATGGAACATACTAAAAAACTGTTAGACAAAAGCGATGACCTGTTGGACGTGGAAATGACACGTTCACAGTCCTTAGTTGAAGACATTAAAAATCTTCATGCTAAGTACCAAGAACTTGAAAGTCGTCATGAAACGCTCTCAACTACTCATGAAAAGCTCTCCTATGATTATATTCAAAGGAAGCAAGAGCTTGAGAAATTGAGAGCGGCTCATGAAGATCTTCAAAAAGAGAATGAGTCACTTCGCGCTCAGATCAGTTCCGCTCGGGATGGATTTGAACCACCATGTCTAAAATGCCTTGAGCGTGATATAGCTACCTCGCTGTTGAATGTTCAATCTTGCTATCGTTGCATTGTCTTCAACTACTAATGTGGTAACTAACCCTCTGCGGGAGGATACCACTGCTATTGCTGATGAAAATGCTAGGTTGAAGACATTGCTTGAAACAGGGATGTATAAAAGTCCGAAAGGGCATCGGACACTTTGCGATGTCCTCAAAAGCGGATTCTCGAACCGAAACCCTAGGAAAGAGGGTGTTGGGTTCGAAAGGAAATCGAATGTTGATGGTTCCTCTTTGGAAGCCCGAGCAGATCCCAAAACCACATGGGTTGTCAAAGGGACCTTCAAAGGATCCATCCACCTTATCTGGCTTTACCGTGCTAACCCTATTATCATTGATGAATCCTTTGATCCAAACTATAAGCTGTTCAAGAATCGTAATGGTGAAGTGTTTGCGGTATATTGGTACTAACTGCAGGAATGGACCACCTATGAAGAAGATCTGGGTTCCCAAAAGCTGTCTTGAGAATCTTCCGGTGAATGTCATCATGACACCACCAGGAAGAAGACAAACCCAGACCTAAGGCGCCATATGGTCCAAAGGCTTAATATAGACAGAGGACTCAACAGAGTCACCCTAACGCCAATGTTTTGCAGGGAAACAGTACTCAAATTTATGAATATGAGCGTGTGTCTTCAAACCGCTATGTTCATAGAACTAAGAACTTTTATGCTTATTCATATGAGTATCATTCATCTCCTGCAAGGCTATTTGCTAGGGATCCAAAGCCGAAGTTCTCAGATGCTGCACTTAGACTCATTGCTTCTAAGCCACCCTCAAGATGTGGGTGGTTAAGAAGAATTAACTCTCTTTGCAGTGAAAGGGTCTCCACCGAAAATCAAAGGCGTCTGATGCTATTCAGGGACCTAAAACATCTTGTAGGACGCACGATCAAATGCCCAAATGATCTCACTATGTATTTTGTCCTCGAATCGCTTGCCATTCATCCTATCTGTCTTAATCTTGATCTGAGCTTCAATAATCCTCTTGTCCGTCAAATGTTTATGCTTCACAATACTCTTGGTGAAGCCTATCCCTAACTGCATCAGTAGGGTATGACACCTCATGCTTCGTAATGGATTATGGACAGCGGATGCACTAATTATATGATCTGTGATCAAAGTCTTCTCATGGACTCAACCTTACGCCCATCGGACAAGAGTCACATCACATTTGGCTTGACACTTAATGGTAAAAGCAAGTCTTTGAAGGGTATAGGAAAGATGATCTATACATGGTAGATTTCTCAAGCAGGTCCACATCTTGCCGTATGTCTTCTTGCAAAAGCTTGAATCTTTGGCTCGCATCGGAGGCTGGGGCATGCTGACATGAGGAACTTACACACACTCGCCAAGAAGAAGCATGTCATAGGCATCGAAGGTGTCAAGTTCAAGAAGGATCATTTGTGTGGTTCCTGTGAAGCTGGAAAGATGACTAGGGCAAAGCACCCCTCGAAGACAATCATGACCACATCTCAACCCTTCGAGCTGTTACTCATGGATTTGTTTGGCCCTACTCATTACTCTACCCTCACAACAACTGCTTGTCTCTATGGCTTCGTCATTGTTGATGACTACTCAAGATACACATGGGTGCACATAATTCTCTACAAGACTGAAGTGCAAGATGTTTTCAGACGCTTCGCCAATCGAGGAATGAACAATGATGGCATCAAGATCAAGCATATCAGAAGTGATAACAGCACTGAATTCAAGAACACCGGACTTGATCTTTATCTGGATACTATGGGAATCACTCATGAGTTATCTGCTCCATACACACCTCAGCAAAATGGCATCGTGGAGCGCAAGAACAGAACCCTCATTGAGATGACTCGAACAATGCTCGACGAGTACAAGACACCAAGAAAGTTCTGGCCTAAAGCCATTGATACAGCTTGTCACGTCATCAACTGTGTTTATATCCATAAGCTTCTGAACAAAACTTCCTATGAGCTCCTTACTGGCAAGAAGCCAAATGTCAGCTACTTCAAAGTATTTGGGGCTAAGTGCTGGATCAAGGATCCCCATCACAAGTCAAAATTTGAACCCAGAGCTCACGAAGGCTTCATGCTCGATTCTGAAAAGGACTCACACTCTTACAGTAGTCTTCAATCTCTATCTCTACAAAATTGTCGAAACTGTAGACGCATGTAATTGATGAAACCAATGGTTCACAAAGAGAGTTCCTGCCAAGTACACTAGACGAAGCTCCGCCCAAATGAATCTATCAAGCTGATGGGAACCGTGAAATCATGCCAAATGAAGCACAAATCTGAAGAGAGGAACTTATCATTTCTGCACCTAACCAACCTGAAGACAATGCTCAGCCTGAAGACAATCCTCCCAATGATGACAATGATCAGCATGAGCAAAGTCTTCGTCCAGGACATCCTCGAGTTGCAAATGAAGTACATATTGAGAAGATAATCGATAGCATCAATGCACCTGGTCCACTTACTCGCTCAAGAGCAACACAGCTAGCAAATTTCTGTGGGCACTTTTCATTCGTGTCAATATCAGAACCCAAGAAAGTTGCTGAAGCTTTTATGGAACCAGAATGGATTCAAGCTATGCAAGAAGAACTTCAATAGTTCAAGCTGAATAATGTTTGGGAACTTGTCAAGCGCCCTGACCCTCGCAAGCATAACATTATTGGCACCAAATGGATATATCGAAACAAGCAAGATGAGCATGGTCAAGTCGTCGTAAACAAAGCACGGCTTGTGGCTCAAGGATATACTCAAGTTGAAGGAATTGACTTCGATGAAACATTTGCTCCTCGTAGCTAGGCTTGAAGCCATTCACATACTACTAGCCTATGCTAACCACCACAACATCTTGCTCTATCAAATGGATGTGAAGAGTGCATTTCTCAACGGCAAGATTGAAGAAGAAGTATATGTCGCTCAACCACCGGCTTTGAAGATCCAAAACATCCCGATATGGTGTACAAGCTAAATAAAGCAATCGTATGGCCTCAAACAAGCTCCTCGCTACCGGTATGATACGATCAAAGACTTCCTGAAGAGTAAAGGCTTCAAACCAGGATCCCTTGATCCCACACTCTTCACGAAGACATATGATGGTGAACTGTTTGTATGCCAAATATATGTGGATGACATTATTTTCGGCTGTACCAACCAGAAGTATAGTGATGAATTTGGATACATGATGCAAGAACAACATCAGATGTCCATGATGGGAGAGCTCAAGTTCTTCATTGGTCTTCAAATTCACAAGAAAGAAATGACATCTTTATATCTCAAGAAAAATACCTCCAAGATTGTCTGAAGAAGTTTGGAATGCAAGAGTGCAAAGGATACACGACGCCAATGCCAGCCAAACACCACTTGGGTCCCGACGACAATGGTAAAGAGTTCGATCAAAAAGTATACCGCTCCATGATTGGTTCCTTACTTTACCTATGTGCATCTAGGCCAGATATTATGCTTAGTGTTTGCATGTGTGCTCGATCGATTCCAAGCGGCACCAAAGGAATCGCATCACTTAGCTGTGAAGCGAATTCTTCGATATTTGGCTCACACCACAACACTCGCATTATGGTATCCAAAGGGCTCAAAATTTGATTTGGTTGGATTTTTGTATGCTGATTATGCTGGTGACAAGGTGGATCGCAAGTCTACATCAGGCACATGTCACTTTCTGGGACGATCACTCGTCTGTTGGTCTTCAAAGAAGCGTAATCGTATCACTCTCAACTGCTGAATCTGAATACATTGTCTGGATCTCATCGTGCTCAGCTTCTATGGATGAAGCAAACTCTCAAGGACTATGGCATCAATCTGAAACAAGTACCTCTCTCATGACAACGAAAGTGCCATCAAGATTGCCAACAATCCAGTCCAGCACTCAAGACAAAGCACATTGAAATTGGCCATCATTTTCTCGTGGATCATGTCATGAAGAAAGATATTGACATCATTCACGCCAACACTCAAGAGCAACTAGAAGATATCTTCACAAAGCCCTTGGATGAGAAAAGGTTTTGCAAGTTACGTGTGAGCTAAATATCTTGGAATCCTCAAATGTCCTGTGATCAAGCACACATCCTAACACTTATGCATGTTGATGACTTAGATGTGCAACACACGAAGTAACGATATCTTCAATCAATGAAGACTTACATTCTCGTGTGTGAATACATTAACGTGAATTTGACTTCGAGCGCCACGATAATTGTGCGCCGTGTCCGGTCTAATACTTCCTATACGGTGGGTAACGCCACCACCAAATTTCTTTGTTTGAAGTGTTTCACACGTATGCGTTATTTCTACAATACATTCGCATTTGATATTTATTCAACTTCAACTTAACATCATGATTATCTTCGCTATGTTGATTTGGTTGCTTTCTAATATATATATATATATATATATATATATATATATATATATATATATATATATATATATATATATATATCGCTCGTCTTCTACAAAGATTCACTTTTAGCTATGTCTTCAAGTTGAATCTTTTGAACTAAGTGAATGTGATCGACCCTAATCTCTCTATGCTTTCTATGTCAAACTCTATCTGTCCAAATCATATGCATTCTATTGAAACTGTCGAATGTCTTCTCTGCGTCCTTGTCAGCAGAAGACACAGAGACAAACTTTAAGTCTGTTTTAAATGATTCATCCCTACTGTTGAATTCCGGAGAAGCCGGAACGACCATCCGACAAACCTAGCGGGCGTGGGAACGTGGGACATCTCAGAGTATGTTGCATGCTTGCCACGTGCCCCTCAGATGTGAACCGCCAGGGGCACCTGCGTAATTGCGCTGTGCCGCACACCTCGTAATAAATACATGTCTCATGCGGTCAATAAAATCTTCTTCCACCTCTCCACCTCGTCAAAACCCTAGCGCCACCGCTAGCTCTTGATGACGCCGGCGACGAAGCGCTTAGCTGCCGCGACCTCTCCGACGCCGTCCTCACGCCGGCCGCGAACATCGTCATCTTCACCGCCGCCGTGGGTGTCCTCCGTCGCCAAGTTAGGGCACGGTGGATTGAACTGCTCGGCTTCCTCTTCTTCCCGTCTAGCAGTTCTTCGAGTGGTAAATATAAATCTATTTTTACCATCTGTTTGATCTTCAAGATTCATCCTACTTACCAAAATTAGTTTCTGCCCATACTATGTTAGATCTATTCTGTCTACATCTCGTACTGCCAAGTATATTCACTTAAGCTTCACAACTAGTTAGATTCCTCACTTGTACTTATTCACGGATTCGCATAAATCTGGAACCAACTCTCGCGTATAAGTGAATGTCTTCGCATCATGAGGTCAATGTCTTCAAACCGATTTATCTTCAAAATCTTCCGAGAATGCATATGACCTCTTCCCCTTCCTCGCATCTCTAATGCCGTCACGGAGTACATGTCCGTGGGAGAATCCCTTGGTTCTCATAGTCTGCATTCGTTTGCAGAACTCTTACAACATCAAATTAACTCTCCCGAAGCCAGTTCCTGTTTGTCCAGCAAATGCAAGCCCTTGAAGCCTTTGAACGTATTGAAGCCATTCAGTTTAAAGTTCATGGCTGCAGATAAATCAGTCAGGAAGGGCGGTAGACAGCGTCGTGAGGGAAGCTCAAAAGATCTGCCTGATGACCTCGCAGAGCTGTACAAGACAGATCCCGAAGAGAACTACAATCAGTGCAAGACGCGAATCCGATGGATTCGTCGATATTGGGCTGAACAGTGGTTCAAGTACAATTTCGTCACACAGGAATATGCCAAGAAGAATGCTATCAGAAGCCCTTGGGGTGATATTCTCTTTCGACGCCTTCCTCCCAAGAACATGGCTGAAGCTATTGCACAAGGTTTCTATCCTTGCATGGTCCATGGACCTCAGCCTGAGAATGCCGACCCAACGTCTTTGCTCTGGTGTCGTGACGATAATCTCTTCAAGCGCAACTTCCGGACGCAAAGGCTTCGCAATGGAAAACAAGAAGTCATTGGGATTAGACTTCAACCCTGGTCCCTCTGCTCCCCGTGCTGACGGCTCACGTGACGCTGAACCCAATGTCATCGGTCCCTTTTCAAACCTTGATGGCCTCATCACCTACATCCTGGTCCAAGGTGCCAAAGTGGATCCTCTGATGACAATGCTGACTCTGATGAAGCCCCAGCTCCAGCTCCTACTCCTGCTCCAAAGCCGTAGAAGCAAAAGAAAGTCAAGGCTTCAAAGTCAGCTGCTCCTCCAAAAGCTTCACGTGTGAAGCTGGCCATCTTGCACCTCCCCGCCGCAGTGTAGTCTCAAGAACAATCCGTATCTCCAAGAAGACGGAGAAGAGAAAGAAAATTGTCAAGAATACTGAACTGCATCGACTCCAAATGCCATTCTGCGTGAAGAGCACATTGATCTGTCCAAAGGATGAAGATCTTGCAGATGATGCCCTTGAGCAACTTATCAAGAGCAAAGAAGAAGCAGAAATCTTCAACAATTTGCCTCTCTTTGATGTGGCAATCATCCATCACTTCATTGATGAGTGGTTTGACACCCCAACATCAGCTTTGAAGATCTGCAACTTGCCATTGGCCTCAGCGTCGCCTTCAATGGCACCATTGCTTCTAAGCTAGCTCTTGCTCAGCGCATCGTTGAACTAAAGAACAAAATCGACTATGAAAAAGCTCAACTCAAGAAGCATATGGCTGCACTCAGCGTGCAAGACGTCAAAAACTTCAAGGTCATGCTGCACGACCTCAAGGAAGCCTTTGTCAAGAAGCGTGAAGAAGCCAGAGGCTCTCGTGAGCGCATGAAGAGCTTGGTGACAAGTGTGTGCTTGCCTAAAATGAAATTTGAGAAGCGCAAGGCTCTTGGCCGTCCTGGCATTGACCCCAGAATGGCTGCAAAGAGAAAGAAGTCTTCAACTAACCAAGCTGCACCTTCAAGGCAGGAAGAACCCCGCATAGTCTTCCCAAACAGCATGACTGGCTCGAAGCCAAAGGTCCGGTCAACTGCTTCTGAACAGAAGAAGACGAGGGCTGCCGAGGCTGAAGCCAGAAAAAGGAAAAATCCTGACGCCTCTGATGCTGCTCCCTCCAAGAAGAAGCTTAAGACCAAGAAGAATCGGGCTGCTCCCACAGAGCCCTTGGTTGTTGAACCCATTTCAACGGTTCATCCCGCGTCTGCAACCCAAGAACTTCGCATGACTGTTCATGAGCCTGCTTCCACAGAGGCTCCTCAAGTCGAAGAGATTCCAGAAATGATCCCATCATCGCTGAAGACATTGGTCACCATGACAATGTTGAAGATGATGAAGTTCTTCCTCAAATCGAGTACAATGTGGTATCATCACCGCTCGCATTTAACAACGAACTCATCAGCATTGGTCGTCCTCTGACGCCAATTGCTCAGGATGCTTCATGGGCTGATCGCCCACAACAACAAGACTCCCCTAGTACTCCCCAACAACAAGTCACACCCCAACAACAAGTCACTCCCCAACAACAACAGCAAGAAGAAGAGGAAGACTTTGAGGCCCAGGCAACCCCATCTCCAAAGGCGTCGCCAACATTTCATAGGCTTCGCAAAGGTCAAAGGCCTCAAGTACCTCTCTCGAAAGCTGCTCCTGTATGAGAAGTGCACCACCAACCTATTGCACGTCAAGTGTTCTCAGAAGCCACTCCAACTGTGAATGTCTCTGAGTCTGAAGCTAAAGCTGCTGAAGACAATCCGGCTGCATCAGCCCAAACACCCAAGTAGAAGAAGAACATGTCCCTACACCCCTCAGAATCAAGAAGTTATACACGATATCAACGTACGTTGCCCGACCCTCCAGCTCCTCAAGTGGAGGTTGAAAACATTGAGGCTGCCACCTCCGACACCAATGAAGCCAATGACGTGGTCATGGCTGAAGCCAATGTGGAGCCTCGTGCTAATCGCCTTCCCGGCCACTGCAGGAAACGCGTGCTCGAAGCCAATGAGGCAATCGCCTCCCGAAGCATCTGTTGAGCAGCTGAAGCCTCGATTGTCGCCATCGCCCAGCTCGCCACCAAGGCCCTACACAATCGAGCAAGCATACAACTATGGCGAGCTAGTCACGATAAGATGGCCCGCTCGGTCCCTCCACCTCATGCCTCTGGTCCTCAATTCGACTATCATATTGAGCATAGGCCTCGTGTCCAAGCCGAAGCCAAGATCGCCAAGGTTTCCAGCGGTGCCACCTCTGAGTTCTTTCAATGCAAATGGCTTCAAAGCCCACAACACTTTCTTTGACAAAGGCAAAGAACCCCTACACAAGGCCAAGGATCTCATCGACCGCTTCGAGCTATCGGCAAAGAAGCTATTACTCATGCGTTGCTCAGATGATCAAGGGCGATTTTCCCTCATATGCGCCTCGACATTGAAGCCATTGCGGACTGCCATGCTTAGAAGAAGCACTTGATTGCTTTCATGATGCGTGTCTGATTGGTTTCACATGCATAAAGAACACTGGAATGAAGAACTTGTGCTTCAATTCTATGCTACCCTTCACATCCGCGGCTACAACAGAGATACGAAGACATGGGTTCTCGAGTGGATGACAGGAAATGTTCATCATGAAGCCAAAGCTCTTGACATCATTGAGCTCACAGGCCTACCCACTCCCGGAGAGCTGTTTGAACCTGGATGTCAACTCCACCGCGATGCACTGGAGAGCATATTTCATAAGCCAGAACCCGACATGAGTCAGATGCTGAGCATGATGAAGCCACTGCCACATGACGTTGAATACCCTCAGCACTTCTTTGTTGATGACCTTGAGTATTTGCCTCACACAATGTATCACATCATCAGGCGAACTCTATGGCCTATCAAAGGGCATTCATCGTCTGCAAAGCTTGAAGGAGCAATGAAGACATTGGTCTTCTACATCCTCAATGGCATCAGCTTCAACACGCAAGAATTCTTCATCCGACAACTGGCTGCGTCTGGATCTTATCTGTTTGGTCTGAAGTTCTATGCTCCATGGGTCATGCGCCTCATCAAGATGCACTCTGCTATCAACTATCAACCCTCTGCTCGCAATCATCTGATCTTTCTACCGTGAGGTTGATATGTCCGCTGAAGCCATATACCCCGAGCCCGCCAAAATGCCACTAAGTCTTCGTAATGCAGATCACCATAGCTTCTCTCAACCCATGGAAGGCGCCCAAGCGGTATCTCGTGTCTATCCTCGGCTGGGAACACACGTCACGCCTCATCGCGGCGCGGATCAAGCCACCGAGAGCACAATTGGCCAAAGGCCTCTAAGCGCTCTCGATTCCTCAATGATCGAGAACTTCTTGTCGCTACGCATCAAAAACAAGATAAGCATCACTCCTGGCTCAAGCGGCAAATGCAAAGCCTCTTGGTGGACGTCAATCGCATTCGAAACCTTGCCACCAAGAATGCTTTTGTCACTCACGAGACCTGTCGGCGATCATGGAAGAGTTTGACCACCTTTCACTCAAGTAGATCTTCAAGACGACGGCTTCAATCAATGCTTCAAGTTTGACTCCACTCCTCCACGTAATGCAGTCCCACGATTTAACTCCATCACTTGAAGACTCTGACTATTCTTCCTCCGCGACAACTATCAATGCCAGAGTGATCGATGATGAAGCCGATGCTACTTCACCGCCCCCTACTTCTGCACGAATCGACACTGCGCCAAGCTCATCTGCACCGCCAACCAACAACGACAACCCTGCTGCATCATCTTATTCAGAAGAGGACGAGTAGATGCTCTATGTCTTCAAACCTTTTTGGTCCTTACTGACAAAAGGGGGAGAAGCATATGAGTTTGATAGTCTTCAAGCGGGTTCATACGGGCGGTTGCACTATATTTTGCCTAGTGTTTACAACTCTCGCTTTTGATACATTTGGTTCTTTGAGTTGTAACACTTAAACTCGATGGTCGTCTGCTACTTATTTGCTTTACTCTGGTGTGATGATAAATTCCGCATGTGCATTTATAACTTCCGCACTTAGATCATTCTGCAGACGTCCATTTTTCATTATGCATGTCATTCTCTTAGCTATATCATTTCATGCATGATGAATTATCTTCATAAGTTGAAGAGGATCTCCACAAGTACAACCTGCCATGTGCATTTGCATTCCAAAAGCAAACTACTTATATGCACATCTTCAGGGGGAGCCTTTGCCACTTATGAAGACAATTCCCTATCCTTTACAATTTCACATATTTTATCCCCGTTGAAAACTTCAACCACTTTGTCATCAATCACCAAAAAGGGGGAGATTGCAAGTGCATCTAGTGCCACCCCTAGTTGGTTTTGGAGTATTGACGACAAATGTGGTTGAGGGACTAATGCGTTTGTGAGAATTGCAGGATAACGCAGGTAGTGTCCCTCATTGATTCGGTTTACCTACCGGAGACGACCCCTAAAATGTATGAAAACATTAACGACAATGGTGGTATGTGAAGATATTCACATTGAAGACTATGACATGAGAAGACATTGAGTGAAGACTATGGAGCGCGAAGACCGTGGTCGCTTCGTTGTCTCCTTTTCTTCTTTGTTGAGTCATAGGAACCACCGTCTTTATTAAGTGGGGTCCAAGTGATCATAGTCTGAATGACTCAAGTGATGCTCACCCAAATCCTATGTCTTCGACGAAGACAATGAGAGCAAAACTTATCCAGAGTGGATGAGTCAGCTTTGCTTGTAGCCCAAGTAAAGTTGCCGTGTGTGTTTGAAATCGACCGTTGGAACACGTGTCGGTTCCTTAGTGACCCAGGGTCATTTCGGACATAACAGTCGGGTTGCCTAGTGGCTATAAATAGCCCACCCCCTACACCATAAATTGGTGGCTGCTCAGAGTTAGTGCACGGCTTTTGTCGTTTGAGAGCAACCCACCTCGAAGCCTTTGAGAGAGAGAAATCATTTCGAGGACAAAGCCCAAACACCCCGAGCCAAAGAGTGTTAGGCATCATCAAGTCTTTACATCTGCGTGACCTGAAGACTTATTACACTTGAGGACTGTGAATCCTTCAGCAGGTTAGGCGTCGCGTTCTGAGCATCCAAGAGTCATTGTGGATTGCCGGTGAACGCAGTCTGTGAAGGTTCGGAAGTCTACCTTGAAGACTTACTAGAGTGATTGAGCGAGGACTGTGTGTCCTTAGCTCAAGGGGAATAAGGTGAAGACGCGGTCTTGAAAGTGGAATCTCAGCCTCCCTAACCGGATGTACAGCTTGTCACAAAGAATCGAACTGGTCCAACAAATCATGTGTCTTCAACAAGTGATCGCTTCTATCTCCTCCCTCACCTTACTTAGAGTTTGTATTCGTGAAGTCATTGCCTATTTGTCATACCTGTTTGACTTCATTGCTTGACTACTTTTGTTGATTGGCTTCTCACTATCTTCCATCTTGATCCTTACTACCAAGCTGCTATTAGTCTTGTACTTTCACTATATTGCATACTTGACTATGGTTTGCTTGTTGTAGTTTATCTTCCGCTGCATATCAATTAGGTCATTTCTGTTGTTTGTCTTCGAAACATCCATGTTTTGAAGACTTTCCTAAAAATCGCCTATTCACCCCCCCCCCCTCTAGTCGATAACTAGCACTTTCAGGTGGCGCCGCAGAGGACAGAAACGATGATGTAAAAACCATATTCTCTACAGATTTTTGCTACCGCTTTTCACCAAACCATCCTCTATAACAAAACCCTCTCTTTCTCAACAGATAAAAACAAGGCAGAAGCGCACAAAATGAAGAAAGACAAGTGGAAAAGAATTGGCAACACCAACGGATGATGAACAGGAGGCAACAACAAATAAGGACAAATGTGAGATCAAGTCAGGAGCAACATTTGATAATGTCAATAAAGCATGGAATACTTGAGGAACGTCACCAGCAAGATGTTAGGGAAGCCGGGTTTGGAAGCATAGAGGGATGCCAAATAAAGCGCTCCATATGCAAACCGCTTGCAGCACACATCTACGACAAACTGGACATAGAAACCATGAAAATAAAGTTTGGTGAAGCTGATCAGCAGAAAGAAATCACAATAACAAAGGAAGGCATCCACAAGGTGTTTGGATACCCAAACGGTACGAAAAAGACAGCACCAAGGCCAAAGATTTCCACAGCGACAATGACCGAACTGGTCACATAACTTGGCCTCAAGAAAATGGGTTTCCATCACGACGATCTGTTTAAAGAACTAGAAAAATTGGTGAAACAAGATGACGAACAATCAAACAGGAAATCAGTTAAAATATTTTTCCTTATTTTTTCCACAACATTGTCTGTGGAACAACCTCCCCTACCTTCTGCAAACAAGCCATTATGGTCAAGGACTTGGACTATCCGTAAATGGCAAAGATGGATTTCTGCTGTAATCGTTGAAAGTATTAGGGAAGGAGCAAAGACATGGAAGAAGCACAGGTTGTTGCCACAGAAGAAAAGAACAAAAAGCATCTCAATGGTTTGGTGCAAGGACCAAGAATAATGTACCTCATCGTCACGCTGCCGACCAACACAAAAAAAATGCGGAAGATTGCCAACACAATGGACAAGACATCGTTACCGCGAGAAAACCACCTAAAAGAGAGTGACCTAAGGAAAATAGCTAGAGCAGACATGAAAACGGACGGAAAAGCACGACCAGATGACTATGAATTTGGCAAGATACAGGTATAGCCCTATTGAATATATATGCATAATCCCTTGTAAAAACGGCTTCCAGTCTAACCAATTCCATCATGCCGAAACAATGCAAACATGGAAAGGAACATCAGAGAGGATCTTCTATGCCAACACAAAGAACACCTTCAGATTCAACATGATGATACCAGCACAACAACAGGAGCACCAGCAAACGACCAAGCTACTACCACCTCCAACCAAGCGATAGGATGAAGCACATGTCAGCACAAGTGGAAGCAAGGAACCAGTCACAGGCACCAGAACAGGATCATATGAAATATTCGGAAGGATAGGAGAAATGTTGAAGCAAGTACTCGATGAAACAAAACAGATACCCGGAATAACGACCAGGGCTGGACACCAATGCAGCAAACAAGAGAAGGAATTAGATGAAAGCATGAGGAACACAGCGGTGCGACAAACAACGGCCGTGATTGATTCTCTCGAACAACTTAGAGAATTCCAGGACATTGTTCATAGAGTGAGCTTTCAAGAAGAGACGACACTGAAGCTGCAGGATCGAGCAGACGCAGGAGACACAGCTGCACTTATACATGGCAACCACACGAAAGAAATCGTAGCCGCACTGCAACTGTGGAGGGAGGAGAAAAAGAAAGAAGGAAGAATAGGACCAACAAAACAAACATGAAGGGAAGAAAAGAATAACAAAATCAAGAACATAGAACTCGGGAATTAGCCAGAGGGAGACAGAAGAACATAACAAGGTGCAAAAGGATCAAAACAAGGAGGACGTATCAAGGAACACATCAAGTGCCGAAGGACAGCAAGAATAAGGTAGAAAAGTAGCTGCAGAAGCAGTTAATCAAGATGAGAAACAGGTAAATGAAAAAAGTGACTCGAAAGCGATGCTTTCAAACTTGAAATTACAAAATCTGCCTTCAGTTCTGTCAGGGACACGGCAACAGAACGCCACCGAAACATAAAGGCCAACAGCACCATGTCGTTAAGAACACCGAGCAAGGGGATGGAAGCAATAGAACAAGCAACCCAACAATAGATAATGCTCCCTCAAGAGCGTCAACAGGAGCAGTACAAGAGACAAACAGGATCAGAGGCAGCAAAGACGTGAGTATAAAAAATCAGTCTCTTCTCTCTAAAAAGTATCTTCTCTCTAAACTAAAAATGCTCCTGAATTAACTGACAAATCTGCAACAAAATATACACTCATCCGGACAATTATCATATCAACGCTCCTGCAAACGAGCCACGGGCTGATCTAGCATCGACTGTTGACAGCAAGGTAGAAAAACAAGAAGAAAACAACAAAGAAGAGGTAAAACTTCCAAACCCACTTTGCCCAAATACCGTCAACTCATATTGTTTCAACTACCAGGTATTACAAGCACATCAAAGAGAAGAGGATGCCCATGCAAGTCAGAAAGTTCATATAGAAGAGCTTTTCAGACAAGAGCATCTCGGATGACCTATACAGGGAGAAAGCCTCGGACACTCCACTGGTGACACACCCAAGGCTGGCATACAAAGCAAAGAAAAAGTGGACGCACAAACGGATATCCCAACCACCAGCACAAAGGTAAAATTCAACAAGAACCATTTTTCCAAAATTTATAAGAAATGTACTGCCTAGCACAACCTGTCATAGTAATACAAGAATTACAAGCAATGAATCATGCTTTTCCTTTTTCATGAAACGCAGGAAACAAACAATGACTACCATGCCAAAGAACAGCAAGGAGGACAGACAGGACAAACCAAAAAACAAGGGCAAATGCTGACTAAAACGGTACCCAGTACACCATCATCAAAGACTAACGAGGTAAAGCCACACGCACCTGCTCCTACAACGTTAAAACAAAAAAATTATGCATGTACAGATGAAATCCAAACTTTATTTACATTTTTTGATTGAACAGAAAAAAGAAACAAATGAAGCAGGCGATGTGCCTCAAGAAGCGATAGAAAGTGCTGCTACCGCTCGACAATGTACAAAAACTACACAAGACAGAGAAAAAGTGACAGGCACGGAACCGGAGAGATTGAACATAGAGGTCAAGCTACAAAACCTCTTTCTATAGCATATAAAAAAATGGATCCACCAGAAACAAAGACAGACACATTGTAATTACTTTTTGCGTTCCGATAGATGCAAGAAACAGGGGAGAGCACCAACATTCAAGGCAAACAAACACAACAACACAGGGGAATGGAACAAGCAGAAGATGTTCTTCCAACAACACACAGCCTAACCGCCGTAGACCAAGCCGAAAAACCTTCGCTGTCTGGGCAAGAAATAACAGAGATGGCAACACCGATGCAAAACATCGAAAAGGTGAAGTGAGATAACCTGCTTTTAAGGAAATTAGAAATTTGAGTGAACAAAGACACAAATGCAATCTCATTTACCTACCTCTATGTCTCAACAGCCACAAGACAAAAACGACGACACCACAGAGGTCCAAAAGCTCAACTCACCGAAGAAAAGGTCGAAGAGGCAAGACCGTGAAACGACTGAAAAGGTGAAGCTACAATAAAAAAAGTTCAAAAGACACACTAAACATTTGAGTATTTTTCTTAGGGGACAGACAATAAACTACAGTGAAAATAATGACGGTATTTATTTATTTTTTAACGACGCTTTTGCTCGATAACGCAGAAACCTCAACAGGACACGCACGCAGACACAATTAAAGAAGCAAAGGGCCACAGTGCATTGGAAAACCATGCGGCAAACATTCCAGTGAAAGAGTCAAACAGCAACGAGAAAAATGCCGCACCATGAGACAAGAAACATTGTGCTGTAAAAGATGTTGTCGCCACAAACACGGCGATAACCCAGGGCAGCACTCAAACAAAACGTGAACCGTTCATCATACAAAAGCTGGCCATCGAAGAAGGGACAAAAGACAAAGGGATCAAACACCTGTACAACAACGTCATGACAGCGAATAAGGACAAAAGGTAAGTTCATGTCAACACCAAAGAATTATTTTCTTCCAATGATTTCCTACCTTAAACATTTTATATGTATACCTATAAATATATATGTTGCAGGCACGCGATTTTAATAAATACAGAGACGACAACAAGAATAAATACCACATGGCACAAAGCTCGACATTGGAAAGCCAAGGTCGCACCAAACCATGGCAACATGCTACAGATGTTGAAAAAGCAACTCAGGGGCACAAAGAGAAAGATTCTATCAACATACAACACCATAAGTAGAGCTCAAGTTTCAACAATGAATATCACTCTATCGATCAATCAACCTCTCTGTACAATTGAATTTACAAATTTCTTCTACGCACATGTGACAAAACAAGCAGGCATCAATACGCATGGCCAACCTTGAAGATCCATTGGAGTTGAAAAATGAAGACGAAGCACACGTCAGAGATAAGACAATTCCTAAAAAGCTTAAAAGATTCCTTGATCTCGAAGAAGGAGAGCAACTACAAGATTTCGACATGGTAAGCACATCTCATGTTACAGACAAGAGATACAATCTCGGCACTACAAATACGTCTAACGATCAACAAATCATGGCTAAATCCAAAAAGGACCCCTTATTTATTTATTTTGCATTTTGCGCTTCTTTCTACCAGTTTGCATAGGCGGGCATGTTCAACAAAAACAAGGAATTGTGGGCCACTACTTCGTTGTTACAATTAACATAAAAAAAGAGCGCTTTGAACTCCTTGACTCTTTACCAATTGAATACACCGGCACAACGGACTACTTCAACACAGTAACAAGCAGAGTAAAGAGGATATGGAAGCAAATAAGCTCATTGCTCCAACTGTCTACAAGTAATATTGACCATTTAAAAAAGGTCAAAATGAAGGTGCCACTCCAGGGGAAAACGTAAGCACTACAAACCTTTCTCCTTTTCCTTACTCACTGTAACAATTATTAATGCAATCCATAGAAAACATAGGACATTAGGAAAACTTCACCTAAACTGCCCTACCATCTTTGGACAACGACAATAATCAATCATCCTTCTACCTGCAGACTCGACTGTGCATTCTATGTGTTCATGAACGCAAAGCACTACACCGACGATGGAGAAACAATGTTACTAACAGAGGAACAAGTCCCAGAGTTGAGAAAGAAAATTCTCTATCAAATATTCAGCCAATACAGAGATACGGCCGCACTGTCATTAATCAACTACACCGCATGTTTGTCTTATTGAAGATAACAAAGTAAAATTCTACTTATCTAATTTTCAGAGACACACCAATAAGTTTTTATTTTTTATTTTAACAGATATGCTGAAACCTGAGGTCGATATGGAAGACAGTGAAATGGAACGAATACATTGTGACATAATTCAACAAGAGATTCCTCCAACTCCCGAGCACATTGGGACAAGCGCTCAAGAGATAAAAGTTATTGACATTAATGACACAAGCAGCGATGAGGAGAAAGAAGATTATCACGTGAGCGGCAAGGATACCACCAAGGTGTCTGAAGAAGCACGCACGGAAGAACAAGCCCAGACAGATCCTGGTTTACAGAGGGAACAACACGCGCATCCAGACATTGATTTACAAAAGGAAGACGAACGGAAAGATCCGCCGATAGAACAAGACATACCACACCCAGATAAAAACAACGAAGGCATAACACGCTCTCCTTTAGAAGTGGATAACAGGACAAAGAGCGTACCAACTCGCCAACAACAGCTTTCCAAACAGGACATGAACCCTGTTGGCAAAGATCGCATACCAGAACATCACCAGAGGCGTAACATGCACCGTAAGAAAAGAAGGAGAAAGGAAAGATTCTATCGTAAAAGATACTTCAAAAGAGGAAACACGATGCGTCAAGTCTCAATAGAACCGAGCATCAAAAACAACAACACACAAAAGGACACACCAACACAGGCAGCTTAACGAAAGCGAGTACGCTTTGGTCACGACAAGAAAAGGGAAGGCATCTTGCAAGAGTGCATAAGTTCCCCAAAACCCTCGACGATTCAATCACACGAGATCAACTCAGCAAACATAATCTCAACTAAGAGGCCATTCAAGCGAGCAAGCAAGGAAATTGAGAAAGTCAACGCTCCAGCACTTGTTCCAGGAGATTTCATTTACAAAGAAAAGGCCATGCAACTCTATAGATATCTGATGAGCCGACAAGGACAAAAACAATGCGGACAGTAAGTAGATTCTCCTTGTTCCATGGAAACGATTACACAGAGCTGCACATTCTCTAACATCCAACTAACCATTCACTCACCTAATTCTAAACCCTCCTTGCTTGCAGAGAACAGCTATATAAAACCTCAAAGAGCGAAGGCTATATTTCAGGAAAATCTTTCATGGAACAAGCAGGGAAAGAAAACGCACAAATGGAGGGCTCCATGCTAAACGCTACATCGGACGAATGGATGTAATGTAAACAGTTCAACCTGCACGTCACAACTGTACTCCCTGCAGAATTCGCAAATGTATGCATACCTCACCCACAAAAACACCTCCATCATTACTATGGTACAATATTTAACTAATACCACACACTCTTTCTTGAAGATGGTGCTAGGTCTCAATTATAAAAGAGGCGAGCTATCGAGAATTCAACAAAGACGATGCACTACAAGCATTTGAACAACTCGTGCGAGGTAAAAACATCCTGCACTCAAGATGGTAAGTTCGAACTATTATCAACACATGACTTATTCTCCTTGGGCTTCAACAATTAAATGAAATTCAATTTTACATCAACAACGATCTCCTCTCTCAACGTAGATCATGATACCTCATCACACGGACAAGCACTACACGCTATATGTAATGAACAAGTACAGAGATAGCATCGACATTCTTGACTCACTGAACTATGTAAACTACGCCGATTTGTCTTGGAGTAAACACCATGTGCATCGAGCAGAACTGGTACGTGGTTTTTTTACATTGATTTATTATTTTCCTCGCGATAGTATGATACTCTTACTTTTATCAATGCCGTACCCAAATCACAAAACATAAATGCAATCACAGATGAGAAGGATGTCGGTGTTGATGAACAAGTACCACCAACTAAAAGACAAGAACGAACCAGTCTGGGCAAGGATAGCAGAAAGGCCCCACAGGATCTGCACACCAAAGCAAAAAAGGAACACAATGCGGACACTTCACGGCCCAATTTGCAAAACACTGGAATGGGAAAGAACTGGTCAAGGACAGAGAGGATTTTCATGTAAGTTACCAATACATACAAGTCAAATTACTTGATTTCTTTATTACCGCAATTAGTTTATTGACAATGGTGGACAACACGTAACTATAAACCATGCATTTTGACATGCCTGCAGCACAGCAAGGTGGATGCAGAATGGAAACCAGAGTACGATACACACTCATATTCGGTAAAACCAACCAAATAAAGCACCATCAACTTCCTGAAAAAATCAAAGTTTTCAAACCAGAGACTACAAACCTTTTACCCCCATGAAAGGTAATATAACTATTTTCATTTTTACCACCACTCAACAAGACAGGAGCTTCAAATATATCTTTTAGAAGCAACAACCATAACTTTTTATCTGTTTTGACAGAGCGAGACGAAAAGAACCAGGATCAATCAATGAGCACCAACAAATACCCGCAACACCGGCATTCATTCATACACGTGCGTAAGGCAAACGAGCTCTACGACATAGTCATGAGTGACACATGGCAGGACAAATTCAAAAGGTGAGTTGGTTCCTTTTCCAACTGAAATTAGTTAAAGTTATGCGACAATCACACAAGTAAGACAAAAACTAGAAAGAACAATGAATTCCTGCTTATCAGCTTGCTTGTAAGTGACATTCTAAATAGAATTTTCTTCTACTGTTTTTCCTGTAAGCAGAGAAGTAGTATTCTCGGGAGAACAACCACAGGGAACAAATAAGCAACTCTCCTTTGGATCAAACCTAAAGGAAATTTTTGGGCCTGCGAACAAGAAAAAACATAAAGGAATGGAAAAGAAGGTCCTCGATGAGTTAGCAGAAGCATGGGAGAGAAGCAAGCAAACTAAATACAAAAGACATAGACCATTATTAGGCCCAAGCTTTGCAGAGGTAAATTTAAAAAAAAACCACAAGGATCATACAAACTCGTCTTTTTGCAACGATTGTTTAATCTCCTGGTACCGATCTGTTCTTCCTAATTCCTTTTAATGGTTTTTTATTTGTTGCCTGCAGAATATTCTAGGTTTAAAGGATAAAAGAAAATCTGTGACACAATTCACAGATGATTTCGAACGAGAGAAGGATTCCTTGGTTCCTTTGTTCCTTAAGAAATGTCAATTAGACAAGCTCAAAACAGCAAAAATGGTAATACCGTTAAAACTATATTCTAAACTCTCCTATAGCAATAAAACTCTCCTCTAACAAAATAAAAATAAGCATTTCAAACGAAATACTATATTCTAAACTCTCCTCTGACAATAAAACTTTTGTACCGCAGGTATTCATGCCATTTGAAAAGGAAGAAAGATACACACTATTAGTGCTCGACAGATATAGAAGGAAGCTTCAAATCATTGAGCCTGAAGAAACCTCTATCAAAGAATTGAAGAGGAAAGAATGCCTGAAAAATCAACGTGATCTCCACGTGCATGATGGCAAACTAAGTAAGCAAATTGCTCAAATGGAAATCAACGAAGCCAGCAAAGAAAAGGAGCATAAAAAATACCACAACCATAAAGACAGACTGTTAAGAATTGTAAATAACAGCGTCTTTCGGTTTTACAAATTACAGAACATGTCTCTCTAAAACAAAAACAAAATGCAATTCCCAGGTGCCGAGGTTCAAGGCAGTATACGAAATATTACTCGGTGAAAAAATCAAAAAGGAAAAGACTAAATGGGAAGTTAAATTTTTAAAGGACGTTCCAAAGGTGAACAAAGGTGAAACCCCATTTGCTGTTCTGAGATTCGCGCATCTCTTTGTTGGCAACCACTTCATCGAAGAGATAGACAATTTCGATGTAAGTTTTCGCTTAAAACTCGCTATAAATCTGCAAGATATCATACAACTGCATGACATAATACTAATGTGTTTTTCTCCTTATTTTTCACTGAATTTTTTATAGGATGGCACGGAACAATGGAAAGCACAACAACTGTTCAGGCTAATATTTAGCGATCAGAATACAATCGAACCCAGCAAAATGGGTGATGAGATAACAAAGATCTACGACGACATCAAGGAAAAGGAATAAAAAGGAATAAAAAGGAACAAGCCTAGCTCCGTCAAAACATCAGAAAATGGTTTAACCGCACATCATAGTGTGATAATGAAGCAACAGACTCTTTTTATTGATGTAGTTCCTTGATTCTTCATTAACCAAGCATTCGAACACAAGCCAGTGCCCCAAGTCCGTCACTAGACATACATGTGTCACGTCGACACGCAGATACTCTACATACTCCTCACGCGTGGCCGCCAGGTGACTTTGATGTTTCGCAAACATTCCTCCTCTCTGCAACGTGTGCTGCCAAATGCCACCAACCCACGGCATGCATCCGGGCTTGAGTACGACGCACGTGACTCTCTAAATGAGTATTCAAACAATTGCACGTGGTGCCACCCACTCACGCCGTTAGAGGCCTCACGCCTATGCATCCACAATGGTGCCTCTCCTACCGCACCACCATGCATCCACAGGTTGAGGGCCACTGATGCCCCTCGAAGCCCCACACCACTCCATGCCTGTGATGCCAGAACACGCGTGACTTTCTAGAGACTTGACAACCGTGACTCCCTAACTGCGTATTCGGAAGCATGCTTCTGGTACCACACTTTAGAACATCCACAGTATTGATAGCTGTTCGAAACAACAAAAACCCAACTTCTGTGCCGTTTGAGTCTTCACCTCCGTGATTTCTGTGCCTGCATCCACGTACCTAACGTGTCACACCCCACGACACTTACATGCTCGCGGTACCATGCCTGTGTCTCTTCACAAATGTCACAACAGTGCATCCCGTGGCTTGCGTACCTGCATCTAGGTGTCTCTATCACATGACACTTGCGATGACTCTTACATGCCCCATCGTGTCGCACAACCTTGGCTCCGCACACTTCCATACCGTGACCCTGTAACTATGTATTCGGAGCTCACCTCTGCTACTCCGTCCACGTGCCTCTGGATGGATGCTTGTGGTGCCTTCATTTCTGTAGAGACTTCAATTCCGTGCCTCCGACACCTGCACTAGCACACGCCAGTGGCTCTACAGACTGCAAACCTATGCCTCTCTAATCACGTATTCCAACACATGCCACTCCCCGCCACTCCTCAAGAAGCCGCGCTTGTGTGCACAACTAAACTGTACTTAGCGTAAAAGACTGCTTTGTATTTAGTTGTTTTTAGACTAAAAAGCAACATTATCGATTCAAAATCACAAGATTGCTGAATAAACATAGTACTTAGCAAGCCGCATAACTTGTTCAATCACATAAACAAACTACAAACTTCACATAAGCAAACTTGTTTAACCTGATACAGTGACATTAGAAACTGCTTGCCCCTAATGTAACTAAACTACGAACCTGAAACAAAAGAAAGGACAAAGTAAACACAAGCAACTCCACGACCAGTTTTCTATGTTTTCGCCATCACTAGTAGGCGTAGTAAGGATCGTCATAATTCTTCTCCGCCTCTTTTGCACTCTCCAGTCCTTCTCTGATGTTTTCAATTCTCTTCCAAGACTCAGAGGTGGCGACGACGCATCTATCGCTGCATACTCAATGAGGTAATTTGGCAAAGGCTGATCCCCCACGCTTTATGGTCTTCAACCTCAGTAAATCTTATCCTTCATCTGTTTGTAGAATGGATGGATCACGCTCCTCGCAACATCAGCCAAAGAGTGGTACCTCTTTCTTCCCTTGAACGAAACTCTCCATTTATACCGGATGTCGATGTACTTGTCGGGTTTGATCTCCAAACCGTAACTTCGCAAAGATCTCTTTGTCACCTTCAATATCAAGCCGCAAAGGTGTAGAACCTGTCCTCCTTCAGAACGGGCGCAGTTCCTGGCCTGCAAGGGCATGACACATTTAAGGTGGATCCATCAAGTATCAATAAAGTAAATACTTATATTGTACTTATATTTTTTGGAAGATATAATTTCAGAAACTGCTATGCATAGTTCACAAACACAAGCACAAGCACAAAGATGTCATTTTTATTTTTGGTAGTTACACTTGAATAAATGACCTATGTACTCCTTACCCACGTTAACACATCAATTCAAGAAACTGAACTACACTAGAACATCAAATATAGAAACTACACTAGAATGTAAAGTGCACTAGAACATCAAGTTCGTAAAATAATCTCACACATCAAATTCATAAATTAATCTAGTGCATCAAATACATAAACTGATCCGTGAGTCAAGTTCAAAATCTATCCTGCTTTAACTACTTTAGAAACTTCACTGATACATCAATTCAATAAACAAATTTAATCAAATTTCAGGGTGAAATGCTAACTAAACAGAAACATGGAGAGGTTGAAGATGTAGGATGGTTCACCATTTTGTTGTCATTGTGATGTGGTATACCGCATGAGTTCCTCCACGCATAATCGCAGCGCTGCCCTCTGCGGAGGTTCATCTTCCCTGGTATACTCGACATCAATGCCGATGAACTGAGGGTACAAGCCGCAGACCCTCTTCAGGATCCTGTTGATCATCTTATCGGCTTCGTCAGGATTGCTGGTGCATACAACATCCAGCTTTTCCTTGCCGTGGATGCCAACGTCCCTGAGGTGCACCTTGTAGTCGTGCTTCTGACCGGGGACCTGAACGTTGTCAACCTCGGTGCTCTGGTCGGACGTCTCACCACGCGGACGCTTGGCAGACGGTTCATCCGCCATTACGCTCCTCCAGCGATGGCGGCCTTGACACAGAGTTTGTGAGAGTTGCTAGTTGAGATGGAGCGGCAATAGTGTTTTCGTAATTGAGCGGCTATGGAAGCGTAGTTGCCCTTTTGTGCCAAGGTTTCGGTCGAGGAGGAGGCGGTTGGACGAGGCCTCGTCGTGGTAATGAGGGAAGTAGACATGCGCTCACGGTTGCTGTGCTCCGGGGAAACTGCCGAGTGGCAGTGCTCATGGTTGCCGGGAAAAAGCAACCGTCAAATCGTCCAATAAATCACGTAACAAATGTTCTTTCGTAAACCATTCAAGCACACACACTGCACTGGCACACTTAGATAGAGTGCACTGCGTTCAGATACTAAGCACGTACCATGTTGAACTCCTCGCACCTTTCCCGATGCACGCCGCTACTACTGAACGACGAATGCTCTCTGACTACTATTCGCACCGATGCCTCTACTACCACACTTCCCGACGCATCACTCTCACGCGTCTGGTGACACACGCCAGAATTTCTAAAGACTTCACAACCGCGGATCGTCGAGTAAGTCTTCGATGCATGCCCCTACCACTACACATTTGTGCATCCACAGAGTTGATATCGGTGCCTCTATAATTCCAACCGTGGTATCGCTCGAGTAAGTCTTCGATGCATGCCTCGCCACTACACATTTGTGCATCCACAGAGTTGATACCAGTGCCTCTATAATTCCAACGTCGGTGCCTGTAGAGCCTGGTGTTCCGTGTCTTACACGTGTATTAAGACGCTACGTCGAACAAAAAAAACAAAGCCAGCCGGCACGAATCTTGATGCTAAAATCAGACAGTCGAAGATAAATGACGGTTCCATCATTTCCAACTCTCCCACCTCCACTACTCTCTTGCTTCCTCTCTTCCACAGTAAATCTCGAAACATTCCGCACTCACAAAAGGTCTCCTCTTAGGTTCGATGCTTGATTGCCTCCGGTACCTACATCCGTGCCTCCTGTGCCTTTAATGTCGTGCCTCAAGTGCCTACATCCACGCGTTCTCGCGTGACACTTGCGATGACTCCTATGGGGGCCCGTCGTGCCACACCCACGCCACTTCACAAACGTGGTTCTCTAACCGGATAGTCGGACCCATGCCTCTGCCGGCACACTTACATGCATCCAGAGAGTGCACAACCGCGGATCGCTCAAAACACACGACGCGTTCGCCAGAATTCACCAATTCTGCCTTCCGTGAATCGCACCCACGCGTGCCTCAAGTGCCTAACGTAATAACATGCGCAGCGACTCTTATATGGCCCCATCGCCACACCCGCCGCCCCGAGACTTCGCAACTGCGTTTATTTAACCGAGCATTCTAACACATGCCTCTGCCACGGCACTCTTGTACATCCTCAGCGTTGATACCCGTGCCTCCAAAAGCAGCATATCCGTGCCTGTATTTCCTTCATTTTAGTGCCTCCTATGCTTACATCCACGTGCCTCACGCGACTCTTGCCTGTCCCGTGGTCCTCTAACTGCCTATAGAACCCACACTTTCGTGCCTCCTGTGCCTAAATGTACGTGCCTGCATCCACATGCCTCTAGAGAGGCTCCACTTCATCACTACCACGTGACTTCACAACCGTGGTGCCTTGATTTCTGCGCCTTACGTCCTTGCACCCACGACGCCTCACGCGACACTTGCTGAGACTCTTATGTGCCAAGTAGTGCGACACCCACGTCACTTCACAACTGTGGTTATCTAACCGAGTACTCGGACCCATGCCTCTGCCACCACACTTTTTGTGCATCCAGAGAATGCACGTACGTGGCTGTGGTGCATTCATTTTCTGTGCCTTACGTACCTGAAACCACGTGCACAACATGACACTTGACGAGACTCTTACGTCCCCCGTAGTGCCACACCCCACGTGAGTTCACAAATATGGTTCTATAACCGAGTACTCAGACCCATGCCTCTGCTGCCACACTTTTGTGCATCCACAGATTGCACGCACGTGCCTATGGTGCCTACATTTGTGTGCCTGCACGTACCTGCACCCACGTGCGCAACTTGACATGTGTGGCTCCTGATACTTCACAACCGTGCCTCTGTAACCAAGCGTCCCGACACGCAAGGCCTCGCCATCGCATTATTTTGGCATACGCAGGGTTGATACCCCGTGCCTCGACAAGCCGCAAGTCCATGCCTCCGTTGCCTTGAATGTCGTGCCTCCTTACGTACCTGCACCCACGTCCGCAACCTGACACTTACGTGTCCCGTAGTGCCACACCCACGTGACTTCACGACCGTGGTTCTGTAACCGAGTAGTCACACCCATGCCTCTGCTGCCACACTTTTCTCGCATCTACGCATCGCACACCAGTGACTTGAGAAAACACACGTACGTGCCTGTTGTGGATTCACCTTTTCTCACTTCCGTGCCTGAACCCACGTGCCTCACATGCCTAACACAACATACGCCGTGACTCTTAAATGGCCCCACTGCAACGCCTGTGTCGCTCCTGAGACTTCACAACCATGCCTCTTTAACGGCGCTTCTAACACATGCCTCTGCCACAGCACTATTGTACATCCTCAGCGTTGATACCCGTGCCTCCAAAAGCAGCATGTCCGTGCCTGTATTGCTTTCATTTCCATGCCTCCTGTGCTTACATCCACGTGCCTCAGGCGACTATTGCATGTCCAGTGGTTCTCTACCTGCTTGTAGAACCTACACTGTCGTGTCTCCTGTGCCTGCATCTACGTGCGTGTAGAACCCACACTCCCGAGCCTAACATCAGAAAAAATGGATCTTGATGCTCAAACGGACGGTTGAAGATTAGAGACGGTTCGATGGTTTCCATCTCTCCCTCCCTCTTCTACTACCTTGCTTCTGGCTTCCCCTTCCGCAAAGTAAATCTCAAAACCTTCATCACTCCCGCACGCTCTCCTCCTTCCTTCTGCACACAAACACAAATTCAAAATCGAATTCACGTCACCGAACAAACCGCCACCGCTGCTCCCAACCACCCTCCAATCCGACATACACACAGCCACACACCGCCCATGAGAACACCAATAACCCCGCCACGGCGAATCGACGGCGACAACTTCGACAAAGCGGCGTAAATCGCATAGCGAAAAAAAAAGAGCAACGACACAATAAGCGGATGGAACCAAGAACACCGCACAACTAATTGAAGGTAATTATCATTCTATCCCACTCCATTCCACCGGTAGATCGTAGTGATTTTTCAACTTCAAGGAGCAGCAACCCTAGCCACCGCTACCAAGGAGTTTTCGAATAACCTAAAATCAATTTGTCTAACAAATTGAACTGCCGGAGAGATGAGATTTAATAGAAATGCTACAGCTCTCCGCCTTTGAATTTTCGCCATACGATAAGTGCTCAAAGGTACTAAACCTGAAACGTCACTAACTAGAATACGTCGGTAGATCCAAACCCCGCAAGCATCCTGAGAGGCCAAAACCTGAAAACCGTACGACATTTTCTACATGTTTGTCCCTTCAATGTAACCGTTTTTCAAATTAAGTGCCTCTGCTCTGAAAAACCGTGAACACAGAATACCTGTACCATGTGCTTCTAGTTGAAAACAACCCGTGCCTCTCTATACATACAAATTTGTTTTCACACGCAGCTTTTTTTCTGCGACACTCAACTCTGCTTCTAACACCTGCCCATTTTTTATGCAACAATGAGAAATCCTCGCGAAGAAGCTAAAACCCAGCAAAATACTGACGAAGACCCTACAGAAGAACATGCAATCCAGCAAGCTCCTGTCAAAGGTTTGACCAAAAGAGTCCACTGTCTATCTACAAAAACCTGTATTGAGACATTAATAACTTAACTGCTATCCTTGACAACAATAACTTAACTATGTCCACAAATAAAACTACCTGCCACTTTGGACAAACTTGTAGAAATATCATCTGCAGAGTGCATTTTTGTCTCAGAAAATGCTTCACCCTAACTTCACTTACCCAGCTCCACTCATAACCATAATTAATTTTTTTCAATCCCCTTATTAGCTCAATCGGCAATAGTAGAAATAACCTTTCTTAACCCAAAAAAGAAAACTAAAAATCCCCTTTTGGGAATTTCACATTCCTTATGCATAACTGTGGAAGATATATATTTTTTAAATGTATATAAATTATTTTTGGACAAAAGAATATCGTGTTTTGTTACCTGGTCATTATGCAGGACACAAAGACGGTGACATTGACAGCACACAAACACAAAGCATGTCTCCTCATTCATCAGAAAAGGACACAGAACAGACCATGATGAACAAACCACCTGCTGCAGAAATGGTAACTTACACCAGGCTCAACAGGAGTAAACACCTAGCAACAAGCCAAAAAAAGAGAAAAATCAGATAACATCAATGTTTTTACTCCTGGAGCAAAAAGGCAAAAGAAAAAGGGAAATGTTGAAAACATCGTCGACACTGGTACCTTGCAGCATCAGCCATTACCTCTAATGGTACTCCCGCCAACAGAACCAACCGGCACGAAGAAACAAGCTGAACGCAAGAAGAAAAACAAATGACAAAGGGTAGAAAAAGAACAAGACGATACCAACATCAAAGGTTCAGATACCAATGACGATGATGATGACAGACAGCATGATGCAGATTTCATTCCTACAGACGGCGATGATGCCGAAGAGCACGACAGCGACACAGAACATGACGACGATGTAAAAACACACTTATGCACTAATTTTGAATACCACTAGGGATCTAACATTCCTTTCTAACAAAACCCTTTCTTTTTTTCTTCTGAAATAGCCCAAATCAGGCAAGAAGGACAGAAAGAGAAGAAAGACAAGCAGGAGAGAACTGGTAGTACCAACAGTTGACGAAGAACGGCAAGAAACAGACAAAGAGAAATGCCAAATCAAGGCAGGGGCAGCATTCGCCCATGTCAAGAAAGCATGGAATTTACTTAAAGACCGTCACAAGAAAGATATTAGGACGGCAGGATTTGGTAGCATAGAGAATTGCAAAATAACGGGCTCCGTCTGCGGACCATTGCAAGACACATCTACGACAACCTCAACACGTAAACCATGACAATAACCTTCGGTGATGCTATCAAGACAAAAAATCAAGATTACCAAGGAAGCTACCCACAAGGTGTTTGGATACCCAAACGGCATGCAAAGGTCAGCACCAAGGCCAGAGACTAGCCCAGCTTCAATGAAAGAACTGATGTCAAAGCTTGGCTTCAAAGATACAAAATTCGCGCCAAAACAACTGTTCGAAAAGCTAGAAATATTAGTGGAAATAGATGATCAAGAATCAAACAGGAAATCAGTTAAAATATTTTTCCTTATTTTTTTCCATAATGTTGTGTGCGGGTCAAGCGCCGCTATCTTCGCCCGGACAGCTATAATGGTCAAGCACATGTACTATCCAGAAATGGCAAAGATGGATTTCTGCGAGGTAATCGTCGAATGTATTAGGGAAGGAGCCAAGACATGGCGTATAATGTGATGTTTCCCCAGGAGGAAAAGCACAAAAAGCACATCAATGTTTTGGCACAGGTACCAGTAATAATGTACCTTGACTCCCTGCTGCTGCCAACCGACACAAAATAAATGCGGAAGATTGCAAAGACAATGGACAAAACCTCATTACCACGAGCAAACCATATCAAAGAGAGTGACCTAGCAAAAATAGCTAGAGCAGACATGAAAACGGACGGAAAAGCACGACTAGATGACTATGAATTTGGCAAGATACAGGTATAGCTCTGTTGTACATAAATCAGTACTTCCCTTTCTGAAAACAGTTTCCATTCTAATCAACCCCATTCCACCGAGCCGATGCAGACATGGAAAGGAACAACAGAGAGGATCTTCTATATCAGCACAACATCAACTTCGTCTTCAATTCACCAGATAGCAGGAGAACATCGTAAAGAGCAACAACACCAGCACACAACGAAGCTGCTACCACCTCCACCCAAGCGCTGGCGCGAACCACGTATTGGCACCAGTGGAAGCACGGAACCAAACAAAAACATCAGCACAAGATCAGAAGAAAGATTCCAAAGGATAAACAAATTGTTGGAAAAAGTGCTCCATGAAGCAGAACAGTTACCCGCAGTAACCACCAGGGCTAAACACCGATGCAACGAAAAAGAAGAGATATTGGATGAAAAAAACAAAGACAAAGTCATGCAACAAACAATTGCTCTGATGGATTTTCTAGAAAAACTCAGACAATTTCAGGACACAAGGTACCTCACAGACAACGCGACCCTGCAGACGCTAAAGCAAGCAGTTCCAGCAGCATCAAGTAGACAAGTCGATGCCAGTCGCACGAATGAAATAGTAGCCACAACAGAACAAAGAGAAAGGAGAAAAGGTAAGAAAGAAGAAGAGGACGAAGAGAGGAAGAGAAGAACAAAATCAAGGGACGTGGGCATTGACAAGAAGAAGATAAAGCGGCAAAAACAGGTAAATAAATAGTAATGCATGGTGCCATCCGCAAGCAAAACCCTGTTTTCATACCTCAACTGAAAAGAGTTGTGTCAATGCTTTCAGGAACGTACCAATAGCACGCCAGGCCAAGATGAACTCCAACAGCAGGATGGCGTCAACAACCCCAAAAACAAGAATAAACGCAACAAACAAAGCAACCTCACAAATGCAGACGATTGCTACAATAACAACTACTCCAACACAAGCACAAAGATACGATCGACGCCGAACCGGTGAAGAGGTCAAGATGAACATCCATTTTTCCTTTCAAAACTGGATAGAGTTATAAGTTAACCGACAAACCTTCAACAAAATATAGGCTCAATTTGGAGAACAAGCAAGTCAGCAGTCCCACAACCAAATGCAGGAGGCTCACCCACAATCAACCGTTAGCATAACAAACGACAAAGAAGAAGAAAACAACGAAGAGGAGGTAAAATTCCACAGCCGACTACACCCCACACCAGAAACTCATAATGGCAGGAAAGAAAGTGAACCACAAACTCATATTGTTTGAACTCCAGGTATCACAATCACTGCAAGACCAAGAGACAACCAGTGTTGAAATTGAACCCCATAGTGAACCTCAAGCAGACAAAGGAGTCACAGAACAGGAAGTTTGTGCACAAGAGATTTTCAGTGCCATGACATTGCAGATCACCATCACGAGTACAAAGGAGAAAACCCAAGACATCCAAGCCAATGAGGAACTAGAGACTGTTATACCTGGAAAAGAAACAGTCGATTCAGGCACAAATAACCCAGTCATCAACACAGAGGTAAAAAAATCAACAACAAACCCTTTTCAAACCATTTATGATGTCTGAACTACGTAATACACCTCACCACCGCAATACAACAATTATAAGGGATGTCTGACCATTTTCTTTGAACAAATGCAGGAAACAAACAAGTACATTGATCTGGAAGATCAAGAAGCAGCGCAACCAAAGGAAACTGGAAAACACACAGAACTTCAAACAACAACATCTGAAGAGGTGAGGTTACAAAGCTGAGGCACAAATGAACTTCAAACTATAATTTCAATTTTTTATTGAACAGGAAGAGGAAGCAAGCAAAAGAACTCGCATAAACATTGAACAAGAAAAAGTCGAGGCCAGAACGAGACAAGGAGAAGCCGTAGTTCCAGCAGGAGACAGTCCTGCAAATCCAGAGAAAGAGGTCTTATAAAAAAATTGTAACTCAACAATCAGAGATGCACCCATTTCTTAAATACTTTTTCTGTTGGTGCAGGCACAAGAAGCTCAGGAGAGCACCAACAATCAAGACCATCAAACACAACTAGAGGAGCCCAATGAACAACCCAAACATGTTCGTCAAACGGTAAACAATAATGCCACTGAAGACCAAGCCACCAAAAATTCAATCACCAAAGAACAGCTACTGAGTCGGCGCCAAATCAACGATTGAAAAGGTGAAGTTACGAAACTTGCAAGCATGAAATTATAAAATTTCCGCGTGCACAATCAAATAAACTCCAACCTACCACACCTGTACTCACTCCAATGCACTCTCACTTTGCCACCTGTATATTTGAACAGCTGCAAGAAAAAAACAAGGTCACTGACGATGAACAGCAAAAAAAAGAGCAAGAGAAGGACCCAAAAACACCACGCAAAGAACACGTAGAACAATCAGCAGTAACAAGTACAGAGGTGAAAACACATAATACCTATGAATTATCTTATAGTTCAAAAATACGCATTTCACATTTCACTACTTTCCTCAATCACAGAGAGAGGAGACATATGAGCAAAAGGAGGCCAAAGAAGAAGGGCAAAATGTTCTTCAAACGGAAGACATCAACGTCAAAGAAGACCAAGCGCCAAAATATTCACTCACCAAAAAAACCGCAGCAGAGACGGCAGCAGTGACAACGACTGAAAAGGTAAAGTTACATAAGCTGATCCTCTGAAAGTATAAAATAGCTCTGTTGAAGCTCAAATGCACTGCCACTTAGCCACCTGTGTGTTTCAAAAGGTACAAGACAAAAACAACGGCAGCGGCGATGAACTCCAAAAAGATGTAATAGGAAGATGCCCAAAAACCTCCACTCAACGAAGAACAAGCACAACAACAAGAAGCGAGGAACGAGAACAGCGGCAGAGACAATGTAAACAAAGAACGACTGAGAAGGTAAAGTTACATAAGCTGATTCTACGAAAATATAAAGTAGTTCCATGGTTGAAACTTACCACCTTTATGATTGAACAGCTGCAAGAAAAAAACCATGACAGTGATGATGATCACCAAAACAAAGAACAAGACGGTACCCAAGAAACAACAACCAACGAAGAACGGGTGGAACAACAAGATCACCAACGACAGCTCAACAGGTGAAGTTGCACGAAATGTTTCCACAAAATGACAACTTAATCACAATCAAAATAGCTCACAGCACGCACCAAACGCTTCGCTATTTTCCCATAACAACTGCTATAATTAAAATAAAGTAGCAAGTTAAATCATTTCAATGCTTTTTAATTAAAAACGCAAAAACACGAAGAAGGCAACCATGGAGATACAACCAATGAAGCAAGCACACAAATTGTTCTAGAGAAAGAACCAGAAACTATCGAAGAAAACCCTACGTCGTCGTACAATGCCAATTCCCCTTGCAGACAAGTCAGTGCCATCCAGGTCGAGACTGAAAAACAAGACGGAAAAAATCACCAGCAAGACATAACGGTTGACAAGGAAAAACATGATGCCAAGAAAAGAACAGACGACTCAAATAAGGACGGAGAAGAAACTGAATAAAAGGGTACAACGCAAAAAGAAGAACAAAACATGCCGCAGGAAGCAGAAGGAGAACAAGAAAGGAACAACACTTTCGACGGGACATATCTTCCAAAGATCGAAGCGGGCAAGACAATAGAAACATAATTGCTATCTTGTGATCTTTGTGACTTGGAATTATTTAGATTAAATTCAAAATCATCAAGCACAAGTGGAGAAAGGTGGCAAAGATAGCGATTCCGTCAACAAAGCCATCGAAGACCTGTACAACGATGTATGCAAGCCACGGACAAAGAGAGAAATTTAAGTTCATGCAACTAACACAGAAAACATTCTTACACGCGATCATTTTGACTGTATCATGTGTGAACCAAAACATTTTTCTAAATATACTTTGCAGGGATTAGCTTTTCATTACAATGGACAAGTTTGATGTAAATCTAGGACATGTCTCCGAAAGCTTCAAGGTCGGTAAATCAGTACGCACCGAAGCAATAGAGCCCATGCTAACAATCTTGAGAAAACAAATCAATGGCACACAGAGAAAGATTCTGTCATTAAGCAACACTGTAAGTAAATATCACAGCAAAAGAATCACGTTTAAAACACTATATATGACTTTATAAATAGATAAACTTCCCCTAGCTGAGCTGACAAATTCCCTTTGTCTATATGTGACGAAACAAGCAGCACTCAATAAGGGAAGCCGACGACGCAGATCCAATGTGCTACAAAAATAATGATCAACAACACATTACAAAAAAATTACTACCTGCAAGGCTTAGATCATTTTTCAACATGCAAGAAGAGGAAAAACTGCAAGATTATAACATGGTAAGGAGATCAGCTGTTTCAAAAACAAAACACAAATTGCATATATGTTATGCAATGTTGTCTTTTTATTTTATATTTCTAAATATAAGAAGGTTTCCAAATGTTTTCTTTTTATTTTGTGTTTTGCAGTTCCTTCTACCATGTTCGTTGTGCGGGTTTGAGCAAGACGAAACTATAAGTCATTACTTCACCATCACAGTTAACATGCAAAACAGCGCTTTGAACTCCTTGACTCTTCAACTGCATATCCAGGCACAATAGAATTCTTCAACAATGTAACCAGCAAATTAATGAAAATCTGGAAGCACATAAGCACAGAGCTACAGCTTTCAGAAAAAAGCATCGACCATTACAAAAAGGTCATACTGCAGGTGCCACTACAAGGAGAAGACACGTAACCACTTCCAACAACTTCACACATTTCTTTTTTTTTCAATGCAAGATTCAATACTACAATTACTGAAATAATTATGTCCTTTCGTCTTTTCAATAAAACAATTACCACTACCATTGCTCAAACTTTTCTCTTCTTTCCGTTTCTTGAATGCAACAATCTTACCAGTACCATTCCTCTAGATGCAGAATGGACTGCGCATTCTATATGTACATGAACCTGAAGCACTACTCCAGTGATGGAACAACAGCAACCTTAAAGCCAGAACAAGTACGAAAGTTGAGGAAAAAGGTTCTATATCAACTAATCAGTCAACACAGAGGGAATACAAAACTGTCACTAATCAAGTGTACAACAAGTTAGTCTTTTCAGAAACTAAATCTTACAGTTTGTAACACTAGAAGAATTAATTATTTTTTTGATTATTGTTTTACAGATATGCTGAAATATGAAGTAGATATGAAAGACAAAGAAATGCAACAGGCAGAATGTTGCGTACTAGAAGAGTTTCCGCCAACTCCCGGGCCAAAAGAACATATTATGCATGCGACAACCACACAAGAGCATGAAGTTATTGATATATGTCAGCAGCCACGCCGTCGCCAAACAATCTTGCACAGACCACGAACAAAATGATCCACCAATAGAACCAGATCAACCACCACCAGACAATAAGACACCACACCATGCCGAAGAGGAAACAGACGAGCAAAATATCAATAGCGATATCACGACCACAGAGCAACTGGAACAAACAGGCACTGATTTAAAAGAGGATGACAGAAGCAACGACGTACCAAATACACAACAACAGGTTTACGAGCAGAAGAAACAGCCTGTTCTTCTTCAAGAAGAAACAGGCTCGACAAGCAATCAGCAAGGAACCTCCAGCACCTTCTCTTTAGACTTCCTAAAACCAAAAACAATGGAAAAGCAGGAAGAAGTTGATGAATTTCTTTCAAGCCTTAACCCACTACAACTAGACGAATACAACGAACATGTAAAGATGGGCTCTAACTTCGATGTAATCAAAACATGGCTGACTGACCATGAAAGCTATGAATTCAACAAAAATCCCAAGCCGTATCTGGCAATCTTGCAGCAAGAGTCAGGAGAACATTCAATGCCTCAATCGTATGAGGACAGCTCAGACAAGAAAATCTTGGTCAAGAAAAGGCCGGTAAAGCTTTCAAGGCTCCTTGGAGAAATCATGATTCCTGCTTTTGTCCCAGGAGATTTCAAATTTATGAACAAAGCCAGAGCACTCCATGAATACCTATTCAGCAATGAAGGACAAGACGAATGCGGAAAGTAAGTACTTTCTCTTGCATAAACAAAAAAACAAAGAAATGTTGCCCCTTTTTAAACCAACCTAACTAATGTATAAACTTTTTCTGCTTGCAGTCTAAACATATATATTAGCTCGGTTAATTCGATTGGATTACAGGAAAACAAGCAATGGAACAGCTACGGAAAGGAGATCATGGGCAGATGGAGGGCTCCATCGCAAACGCATTGTTCGACGAATGGACAGTGCAGCAACAATACAATACGACCGATAAAGCCATACTTCCCGCAGAATTTGCAAACGTATGAAGTCCAATTTGAAAAAAAACACATGCATCAATTCAGTGATTACAATGATTGAACTAAAAAGTAGAAAACTTTTTGGTCGCAGATCGTGCTCGGTGTTAAAACATGTGAAAAGGCAGGACTAGCAGAATTCAATGAGGAAGGAGCATTGGAACAGTTTGCATCCCTTGTAACAGGGAAGGAACTTTTAAACAAAAAGCTGGTAAGTTCATATAAATATAGAAACATAATTCATTCTTCCTACAGATTGCACATTCACATGTCATTTAATTCTCCTGACAAGAATGAACTTTAACTCACTCTGTCTCCAAACACTGCAGATTATGATACCTCACAACACAGCTAAACACTACACATTGTACGTGCTCAACAAGTACACGAACTCCATCGACATTCTTGACTCACTGAATTACAGACACGGAGACGGAAAAAGTACAAGGAAAACACACCATAAGGATCACGAAGAACTGGTACGTCAATTCAACACTGATTTCTAATTGGTTTTCCAATTCATGCATTCCCTTTATTAATGGCAAAACCCAATAATAACACAGATTAAAAGGATGCACGCACTCATGAAGAAGCATTACGGCGAAGCGGAGCTACGAACCAACAACGAACCGAACTGGTCGAGGATAGCAGAAACACCTAACAGAGTTTGCGTGCCAAAACAGCAGGGTAGCCAATGCAGACACTTCATGGTTCAATTTGCAAAATACTGGAATGGAATTGATCTCATAAAAGACGATGAGGATTTCAATGTAAGTGAATAGTACAAGAGTAAAAAATTTAATTTTTACAAGCAGCACTACTTGAATACTACAATTATCTCATGAAAGAAAAATAAAAGAATATCCGATGACCTCCATGCAGCAAAGCAACGTAGATGCCGAGTGGAAACCAGAGTTCCTTTTTACAGCCATATTTGGTGAAACAAACCTAGTAAACTGGGAGCAACTACCTGGAAGAATCAAAGAATTCAAACCAGAAACTTCAAAGTTCTTTTCCACCAACAAAGGTAAGAAAATCATTTCTACTTATCTTTTTTTTGTAATAACCTACCCATCCCACGGTTCACCAATGTCTTTCATATCACGAGACCTTACACATTACATATATGCTTTCGTTGACACAAACATATGAAACAAAAAGGAAAAAACGACAAAGAACCAGTCCATATCCAAAACATTCTCATTGCTTCCATCACACAAAGGAGGCATCCGACCTCTTCCATCTAGTCATGAGCGACAGCTGGCAGGAGGAATACAAGAAGTGAGTTGTTTTCTATTGCACCTCAAAATAGTTGCATAGAGGCCAAAAGTAATGCAAGACTCTGTTTATCACTAACCGTGACCTCGAAAATTATTTTATCTCCCTGTCGCAGAAAAACTATATTTAGGCGCATCCGCAGGGACAGTGAAAGCACGCAACTTACTGGAGCCCAACTCAAGGCAGTATTTGGTCCAAGACCAGCACATACAAACATACCACATCATATGGAAAAAAGGGTCCTCGATGACATAGCAGAAATTTGGGAAAGCAGACAATATTCAAAAAGAGTGACAAAGTAATATTAGGGCCAAACTTTGCAGAGGTAAACTTTTAAAAAGCAAAGTCTTGTGTTTCTTTTTATATTGTTTCGTTTTATATTGTTACACAACTCTTTTTTCTAACAGTTTTTTCATCACAAATATTGTTTGCAGCATATATTGCGTTTAAACAAACACACAACTAGTATTAATAAATTTAAAAATGAATTGCAAAAAGCAAAGAATCAGCTGGTTCCCATGTATCTCAAGGAAAATCAACGGAAAAAGCTACCAACAGCAAACATAGTAACAACCCTTTCTTCCATGACAAAATCAGAAAATATACGTTCTATCAAATTACTTTATATTAAACTGTCATCTAAGCAACAAGTATTTTGTACGCAGATATTCATTCTAATGGAGAAGCTTGACCGCTATGTACTATATGTCCTGGACAAATACAAACACAAAGTTCACATTATTGATCCTCGAGAAACGACTCACAAGGAATTTGAGAAAGAAAAGATAGACATCGACGAATTGACAGAAGAAGAAGCATGTCGAGTTCTTCAGGAAAATGAAGATGCTAAAGAAGAAAGAGAAAGACAGTTTGACGAATATCATGTTCATAAGTTGGCAATCGTAAGCATTTATACATAACAATTTTTTCAGTTTTACAAGTTGCAATATTAAAACAATTAATTACAAAATGCAATATTCACAGGTACCTAGGTTTAAAGAAGTCTTCAACATCATACTAGGACAAACACTGAATCCCAAGGGTACAAGATGGCAGACTCATACCGTGCAATATGTTCCAGTGGTAGAAAAGGGAGAATCAGCATTTGCTGTTTTAAAGCTTGCATTCCTCTACAATGGTGAAAAGTTTGTGGAAGACCTGGAAGATTTGACAGTAAGTTTATACATATTTACTTATAAACATCTTATATGCACAAACTCTAATAATATACTTCTCTTCTCGGCAAAATTTCACAGGATGAGGTCGAAGACTGGAGGGCAGAGGCAATGTACATTATCTTAAATAGCGAGATGAATCAAGTCAAAGCTAGTGAAATGGGTGACGAGATTAGCAAGATCTTAAGAAAAAATGAATAGTAAAACTTTTGATTTAGCATGAGAGGCTAATTCTATCTAGACGTGAGAAAACAGTTTGTCAATAACTCACATTTATATGCAATGTAGTTAGAAATTGCGTGTTCATGTTGAAAAGAGAACTATTTCGACAACAGTGCCTCTTGCATCATAAGAGTGCCATTAAACTATAAACAACAATGCCTCTTCTTATTTGTACTACAGCAATGACTCCCAAAACGAACCCTTACGCGTGATTCTGGAAAGCACCGTCCCTTGCCTCCAGAGGCGACATGGCCTTGTGCCACCAAACCCTGGGTCACCATGCCTCCGGGCAATATCCACACACACACACACCCTTGCGCGTGACTCTGGAAAGTACCGTCCCTTGCCTCCAGAGGCGACATGGCCTTGTGCCACCAAACCCTGGGTCACCATGCCTCCGGGCAATATCCACACACACACATACCCTTACGCGTGACTCTGGAAAGCACCGTCCCGTGCCTCCAGATGCGACATGGCCTTGTGCCACCAAACCCTGGGTCACCATTCCTCCGGGCAATATCCACACACACACACATACCCTTACGCGTGACTATGGAAAGCACCGTCACGTGCCTCCAGACGCGACATGGCCTTGTGCCACCAAACCCTAGGTCACCATGCCTCCGGGCAATATCCACACACACGCACATACCCTTACGCGTGACTCTGGAAAGCATCGTCCCGTGCCTCCAGAGGCGACATGGCCTTGTGCCACCAAACCCTGGGTCACCATGCCTTCGGACAATATCCACACACACACACATACCCTTACGCGTGACTCTGGAAAGCACCGTCCCGTGCCCCCCAGAGGCGACATGGCCTTGTGCCACCAAACCCTGGGTCACCATGCCTCCGGGAAATATCCACACACACACATACCCTTACGCTGTGACTCGCAGCACCGTCCCCTGCGCCTCCAGAGGCGACATGGCCTTGTGCCACCAAACCCTGGGTCACCATGCCTCCGGGCAATATCCACACACACACATACCCTTACGCGTGACTCTAGAAAGCACCGTCCCGTGCCTCCAGACGCGACATGTTGTGCCACCAAACCCTGGGTCACAAAGCCTCCGGCAATCTCCACACACACACATACCCTTACGCGTGACTCTGGAAAGCACCGTCCCGTGCCTCCAGACGCGACATGGCCTTGTGCCACCAAACCCTAGGTCACCATGCCTCCGGGCAATATCCACACACACACATACCCTTACGCGTGACTCTGGAAAGCACCGTCCCGTGCCTCCAGACGCGACATGGCCTTGTGCCACCAAACCCTGGGTCACCATGCCTCCGGGCAATATCCACACACACACACACACACACACACACACACACACACACACACACACACACACACCCTTACGCGTGACTCTGGAAAGCACCGTCCCTTGCCTCTAGAGGCGACATGGCATTGTGCCACCAAACCCTGGGTCACAATGCCTCCGGGCAATATCCACACACACACATACCCGTACGCGTGACTCGAAAGAACTGTCCTGCGTGCCTCCAGAGGCGACATGGCCTTGTGCCACCAAACCCTGGGTCACCATGCCTTCGGACAATATCAACACACACACAAATACCTCTTACGCTGCGGACTCGAAAGCACCGCCCCTGCGTCCCCCAGGCGACATGGCCTTGTGCCACCAAACCCTGGGTCACCATGCCTCCGGCAATATCCACACACACACATACCCTTACGCCGACTCTGCAAAGCACCATCCCGTGCCTCCAGAGGCGACATGGCCTTGTGCCACCAAACCTGGGTCACCATGCCTCCCGCCAATATCCACACACACAGATACCCCACGCGTGACTCGAAAGCACCGTCCGTGCCTCCAGACGCGACATGGCCTTGTGCCACCAAACCCTGGGTCACCATGCCTCCGGGCAATATCCACACACACACATACCCTTACGCGTGACTCTGGAAAGCACCGTCCCGTGCCTCCAGACGCGACATGGCCTTGTGCCACCAAACCCTGGGTCACCATGCCTCCGGGCAATATCCACACACACACACACATACCCTTATGCGTGACTCTGGAAAGCACCGTTCCGTGCCTCCAGAGGCGACATTGCCTTGTGCCACCAAACCCTGGGTCACCATGCCTTCGGGCAATATCCACACAGACACATACCCTTACGCGTGACTCTAGAAAGCACCGTCCCGTGCCTCCAGACGCGACATGGCCTTGTGCCACCAAACCCTGGGTCACCATGCCTCCGAGCAATATCCACACACACACACATACCCTTACGTGTGACTCTGGAAAGCACAGTCCCATGCCTCCAGACGCGACATGGCCTTGTGCCACCAAACCCTGGGTCACCATGCCTCCGGGCAATATCCACACATACACACATACCCTTACGCGTGACTCTGGAAAGCAATGTCCCGTGCCTCTAGAGGCGGCATGGCCTTGTGCCACCAAACCCTGGGTCACCATGCCTCCGGGCAATATCCACACACACACACATACCCTTACGCGTGACTCTGCAAAGCACTGTCCCGTGCCTCCAGACGCGACATGGCCTTGTGCCACCAAACCCTGGGTCACCATGCCTCCGGGCAATATCCACACACACACACACACACACACACACACATATATATATATATATATGAAGAGCGCCTCAACCGTGGCCTCCTACGCACATGTGACTTCACATGCTTCAAACCCGTGCCTCCGGAGGCAACATACCAATGCCTTCGTAGTATGCACACATATGCATGCATGCACAAACCTATATATCGTCAAAAAAGCATAGCTCTTAAGTAGACGTGACTGCACATTCTTCAAACCTGTGCGTTCCGAAACAAAGCAGCTTGCCTTTTGCACGACCTGCGCCGGAGGCGCCGTGTCACACCGCGACGGACAACGCGCCGCACGAACCAGCACGCTGCACGACCAAACACACACTTCGACCAACACACACTTCGACCTATGCCCCCCTTCAAGATGTTTATGAAAATTAAATGAGCCGAAGGCGAGCAGGAGGTTCACTCGCGCCGGAGGCGCCGTGTCACACCGCGACGGACAACGCGCCGCACGAACCAGCACGCTGCACGACCAAACACACACTTCGACCTATACCCCCCCTTCAAGATGTTTATGAAAATTAAACGAGCCGAAGGCGAGCAGGAGATTCACTTGCGCTGAGGCGCCGTGTCACACCACGACGGACAACACGCCACACGAACCAGCACGCTGCACGACCAAACACACACTTCGACCAACACACACTTCGACCTATGCCCCCCTTCAAGATGTTTATGAAAATTAAACGAGCCGAAGGTGAGCAGGAGGTTCACTCACGCCGGAGGCGCCGTGTCACACCGCAATGGACAATGCGCCGCACGAACCAGCACGCTGCCCGACCAAACACACACTTCGACCAACACACACTTCGATCTACCCCCCCCCCTTCAAGATGTTTATGAAAATTAAACGAGTCGAAGGCGAGCAGGAGCTTCACTCACGCCAGAGGCGCCGTGTCACACCGCGACAGACAACGCGCCGCACGAACCAGCACATTTTTCTTCAATTTAGTAAAGTTTTTCTTCCTAGTGTACACCTGTGCCTCTCCTAGTGTTCACCTGTGCCTATAAAGAAGTCACACGATTGAACAATTCTGAACACTGCCGTTTTACATTAAAAAGTTGATTTTTTTTGTTACTTCAAAGGTCACATTCGATATTGTTGGTAGTCCCCACCCGTAACTACCCCATAAATCTCCATATCCCGGAAATATAATGGGAACAGAAAGAGAAACGATAAAGGGAAACAGGGAACCAAGTGCGCGAACTGGTATTTTTTGTGTTTCGCACGGAAAGGGAAAACGGAAAAATGTGGTAGTATGAGGGTCAAAGTGCAAAACGCACGAAACCACAAACCGGAAAGGGAAAACCGGGAACCAACCGCGCCACCTGGTTTTCTCTGGCGGGAGCGCTCCGCGCGCGACACTTGTCACGCGCGGGGCGCTCCCGAACCGCTCGTTAACTAGTTGCTCTCCCCACCTCCAGGCTCGAGTTCTCAAAATGGACCTATTTGTCCATGGACCAGGCCTGATTGGTCCGCAGACAGTGATGCAGTAGCCGACCATCCTAAAGTTCCCGCTCCATTTCAAAACAAAGTTGAACAAACCTATTGAATTTCATCAAACATGACGGAATTCATAGAAATTCAGACATAATTTACTTAGAACGGACAACATTTCATCCATTTAACTAAAAACTAAAGAATAACTAGACTAACTTGTAGCTAACGGTGACCTCGTTCCTGCTGCTGTCATAGTAGTCCTTCCAGCGGTGCAAGGCCATCGCCTGACGCTTGGGAGGAGCCGCCCCATTTCCTCCTACGCCGTGCGGAGGGCCGCAGTGCCTGGCGCTGATGGGGGTGTCTCTTAGTGACTACTCCTCAACGATCTTGGCAAGCTCCCTACCTGCACCGAGAGCCGAAACTTGGGCATGATAAAGACGGTGGTGTGGACGTCCCCGCAGCAAAGAGGACGGGGCGCCATGGAAATTCGGCTTCAATCAACGACTGGAGTGGGCTTCTCGGTCGTCGTGTCAGCATTGAAGCGGCTCCGCTCGCTCGTCAGGTTGCGTCGGTCTGACCGATATCAATGTCATGGAGTAACGCCCGCTTTGAAGCTACGCTAACCGGCATGAATGCGTAGCAACCTCTTCGTGAGGAAAGGTTCTTTTAGGTGGGAGTGTTTTTGGGTGCGACCAGAGTGGCAGATGTGTGTGTGGCAGCGGTCCGGATGCCTACAAAGCCCCCTGGGTTGCCTCCGCTTTGCGAGAAAACAGACGTCTGGATCACTATGCGGAGTGGGCTTCTTGGTCACCGGCCCGAGGCATGCAGGCTGACGGTTCGCGCGCGCTCATCTCTGCCTTGCTCGTCTTCTCCAGCTCTTCGTCTTCTCGGCTGCCTGCTCGCCGGCCGCCTGGCGTCGGCCATGGACAAAAGATCCAACCTTTCGGTCGCCCTTCCCGGCGCAGCCTCTTTTGCCTACGCCGTCGACGCTCCTGGGTAATGCTCCGCCTTCAACATGTGTGCCACGAGCCCACGACAAGGCAGGCACACCAACGAACGGATCGGAGGCTCCGTAACTCCTTTCCCCAACAACCCCTGGAGTCGTCGTCCTCCCTCCCTCTATTAGGCCGACGTATGCCGGCACGCGTCTTGCTTGCGGTGATGTTCATGAACCTGAGCACGATCCTCCTCGGCTAGGACTAGGAGTACAAGTACAGTACCTCACAAGGAAGGAAAGCATGGCCTCCCGCCTCTCGCCCAAGTCGTAAGTCGCACACGCATCCCGCACGCGGAGGTATGACTGCTTCTTGTATATATACTAGAAGAGATGGCGGCAATGATGGAGAGAACAACTAGAGGGTGTTGGAATATTAGGCAAGTTCATGATTAATTCCAGTAAATAATTCATGACTAGAAGAGATACTAGCATGCAATAATCTAGCAAACTAGAAGAACAGCAAGACATGCATAACAGCAGCAAACACGTAACAATAGCTGTAGAAATAGACATGAACAGAGGATGTTGGACGTACTGATCGTTAGCTATGGGTGCGACAGTGTTGATGACGATGTTGGCGACGATCTGCTGCCGACAGCGATGAATACGACGATGAGTAGCACCGCCCGACTTGGACGGAAGACGACCCGTGATGACGAATTTGAGCAGTCGCGCACAGCGCTTCCCAAAAACCTAATTCGTCCTCTCCCGGTGCAGGATCGCAAAGACGAACGGTTCCGGAGACCTGCTCTCCCACGCGCCGATGCATGCCAGCGTTTGGGATGGAGTAGACTAGGATGGCGGCGCAAGTTGTGAGATGAGGCAAAACCCTAGGTGTTTCTTCGGTGTGTCTCGGCAGCCGTAGCTGTATATATATTAGGACCAGAGGCGGTATTGTGTCGTGACCACAATCCCAAACCGACTCGGTTTCTAAATCGTACACTTACCGGACAAGAAATCAAAAACTTGTCTGCCAAGACATAAAAATAAAACGGCAAAAGGAAGTTGCGCTCCTGCAAGGAGACGGACCGGATTTCGGCGGACCATTCACGCGCAAGATGTCGCATGTACGCTGGCCGCCTCACCTCACACGCCTGCCAGGCCAAAGCAAAGCAGGCGAGGCGCAGCGAGCTGCCAAGGTGGTCTTCCCTTTCTCTTCTCACACACCACTTAGAGTGGTGGAGAGAACCCACTATATAAAGAGGTCCAACTCTTCTTCAACTTCCAAGGTGGGACTAAACTTAGCACCACCACTTGCCATTTTACACATGGGCTTTGGGATTTCAGAAATTGCTATGGGCCTAGGCCATTAATTCTAACAATCCCCCACCAGATCTCAAATACCCATTTAGAGATTTGCCTTCTCTCACCACTTGTTTAATATACCAGTGTTTCAGCAGAGACTGTTAAGTTGAACTTCTGCCTAGAACTTTAAGCTACATCCATTCACAACTTGACAATGGACTATGCCTTGAATTGCTAGTTTTGTGTGAACAGGTTTCACTCAAAGTCTTAACCAGTACCTGACCGCCAAAGAGGCTACCCTGCGGTTTGGAGCTTATACGTCATACTCCCGGTCTCTTCGTGAGTTTACTAGAGATCACCCAAATCTCATAGATCATGACGTTTACAAATGTAACTCATATAGGTGTGTTCTTTCAAGACTGCTCAGAGGACAACATCTTTGCTAATTATAGCCAATAGAACCACATTAAGGCATGTTGCCGACCTGCCTTACATGATCTGAGCCTTACAGCTCGAGAGTTTTGCATCTTCACTTGGAGACGATCATAAGTTATTACTCTCCTCGCTAACCAATAGCTTGTTCTTCCCAGATCCTAATTCACGGGATCTCCGATCACAAAGGTTGGGTTACTACTATGGTGTAACATCTATGGGTCTCATACCCATCTCCTCGATGCAATATCTATCACATTTCGTGATAGTCCCTTTGTAAAGGGATCTGCCAGTTTTTGTCTGCTTGTATATACGTAACGCTTATTACTCGGAGTTTCTCAACTTCGACAGACTTCAAACGCGTCTTTTCATGTGTCTTGATGACTTTGCATTATCTTTAGAATTGTTCACTTTAGCGATAACCGTTTGGTTATCACAATTCATAAGAATAGCCGGTACAGGTTTTTCAACAACCGCAAGTCCATCAAGAGCTCACGCAGCCATTCTGCCTCAACGATGGCTGTGTCCAAAGCAGTTAATTCTGCTTCCATAGTTGACCTCGTCAATATGGTTTGCTTGCAAGACCTCCATGACACTGTGCCACCACCATGAGTAAATACATACCCACTTGTTGCATAAAGTACATCAACATCGGAGATCCAATTTGAATCACTATATCCTTCTAGCACAGCAGGATGCCCTGAATAAGTAATTTCGTAACTCATAGTACCTCTCAGATAGCGCAAGACCCTTTCTAGTGCATGCCAATGATCATCACCCGGGTTGGACATGAACCTACTCAGTTTGCTCACAAGAAAAGAGATATCTGGTCTTGTAGCGCTAGCTAAGTACATGAGTGAACCGACAATTTGAGAGTATCTTAATTGATCTCTCGTTTCTTTCTTGTTTTTTTCTGAGTGTCACGCTAGGATCATAAGGTGTTGGAGAAGGCTTGCTATCCATAAAACCGAATCGGTTCAAGACCTTCTCAACATAGTGAGATCGCGTTAATGTAATCCCACTCTCATCCTTAATAAGTTTGATGTTTAGAATTACATCGGCTTCTCCCAGATCTTTCATGTCAAAACTTTTTGATAGAAAAGACTTGACCTCATTAATTGCATTAATGTTTGTACCAAAGATCAAGATGTCGTCCACATACAAACATAATATGACACTATTGCCCCCACCATGGCGATAGTAAACACACCTATCAGCCTCGTTAATGACAAATCCTGCAGGAGTCAAAGTTCGTTCAATCTTCTCAGGCCGGTGCTTAGGTGCCTGCTTTGCACCATACAAGGATTTTAACAACTTGCACACCTTTCTCTCTTCACCCTTTACCACAAACCCGTCAGTTGATCCATATAGATTTCCTCTTCCAACTCTCCATTGAGAAAAGTTGTCTTTACATCCATTTGATGAATGATAAGACCATAAGAGGCAGCCAAGGAAAGTAACACTCGAATGGTGGTCATTCTAGCAACGGGTGAATAGGTGTCAAAGTAATCTTCGCCTTCTTTCTGAGTGTAGCCCTTGGCCACTAGCCGCCTTTGTACTTATCAATAGTACCATCAGGCTTTAGCTTCTTTTGAACACCCACTTACAGCCCACAGGTTTACAACCATATGGTCTATCGCTTAGTTCCCAAGTTCCATTAGAAAGAATTGAGTCCATCTCATTATGAACAGCTTCTTTCCAATCATCTACATCCGAAGATGCATATGCTTCTCGCAATCGTCTTGGGTGTGTCGTCCACAAGGTATACAATGAAATCATCACCAAAGGATTTTGCAATCCTTTGTCTCTTGTTCCTTCTAGGAACTTCATTGTTATCCTTCTCAAGGACTTCCTCATGTGATTGTTCGAAATATTCATCAGTTGTACTAGATTCAGGAATTATCTCAGAAGAACATCTAGCAATGCTATGCATCTCGTTCTTAGGAACTATGTTCTCAAAATTTGTTGCCTCACGAGCTTCCATTATAGTTTCAACATGCATATCGTGTACTTCACATTTTACCACTAAAAACCTATAAGCAATGCTCCGTTGAGCATACCCTAGAAAGACACAATCCACTGTCTTTGGTCCAAGTTTACGTTTCTTAGGAATAGGAATATTGACCTTTGCCAAACATCCCCAAGTGCGCAAATAAGAAAGTGATGGTTTTCTCCCAACCCACTCCTCATAAGGGGTTTTCTTTATTATTGTTGGGAACTCTATTCAGGACATGACATGAAGTCAATAGAGCCTCCCCACCATGCCTTAGATAAACCAAAGAAGTGTCTAACATGGCATTCACCAAGTCGACCAATGTGCGGTTTTTCCTCTCGCCACTCCATTTGATTGAGGTGAATAGGAGGCGTCCTCTCATGAATAATACCATGTTCCTCACAAAATTCATCAAAAACTTTTGGAAAATACTCTCCACCACGATCGGACCTAAGACGCTTGATCTTTCTCTCTAGTTGATTTTCAACTTCAGCTTTATAGATTTTAAAGTAGTCTAATGCGTCATCTTTAGTTTGCAACAAATAAACATAGCAAAATCTAGTCGCATCATCAATCAAAGTCATGAAATATCTCTTTCCACCTTTTGTCAACACACCATTCATCTCACAAAGATCAGAATGTATGAGTTCTAGAGGTGCCAAGTTTCTCCTCGGCAGCCTTATGAGGCTTTCGAGGTTGCTTAGATTGCACACAACTATGGCACTTAGAACCTTTGGCAACTATGAAGTTCGAATTAAACTCATGCTGGATAGCCGAGACATTAAACCAAAATTAATATGACATAAACGAGAGTGCCAAATACTTGCATCATCATTAACACTAGCACAAATTTGGTTTATTGACTTATTGCAAAAATCTGAAAGAGAAAAGCGGAACAAGCCTCCGCACTTCAGTGGTATCTTTAGCCCGAGCTTTTTCTTCAACATCAAGAGATGCAATCAGATTTTCAACTGATATCTCCTGTCTCTTATGCTTCAGAGTTGTGGCGAAATTCCTCCATGAAGGAGGCAACTTTGCAATCATGCACCCAGCCACGAATTTGTCGGATAGAACACATTTAAGGAGTTCAAGTTCCTTCACAATGCACCTTTGTATCTCATGAGCTTGTTCAACCACGTAACGGTTATTCACCATCTTGTAGTCATGAAAACTCTCCATGATGTACAGTTCATCGCCTGCATCTGTTGCACCGAATTTTGCATTCAAAGGCATCCCACAGAATTTTTCCGCTGCTTATGTGCATGTACACATCACACAGACGTTCAGCAAGAACACTCAGAATGCATCCCACAAACATAGTATTGGCTTCCTGGAATTTTCTCCGATCTTCGTCGGTCATTTCCTCTGGAGCACCAACACTAGCGTGGAAAACTTTCAGAGCAGTAAGCCAGAGCGTGGTCTTCACCTGCCACCTCTTAAAGTGCACACCGGTAAACTTATCCGGCCTCAGTGCATCAGCGAATCCAGCCATAGTTAACTCAGGAAATTGCCTATATTTAGGTTTTTGGATTGTTGGAATATTAGGCAAGTTCATGATTAATTCTAGTAAATAATTCATGACTAGAAGAGATACTAGCATGCAATAATCTAGCAAACTAGAAGAACAGCAAGACATGCATAACAGCAGCAAACACGTAACAATAGCTGTAGAAACAGACATGAACAGAGGATGTTGGACGATCTTGATCGTTAGCTATTATGGGTGCGACAGTGTTGATGACGATGTTGGCGACGATCTGCTGGCGACGGCGATGAATACGACGATGAGTAGCACCGCCCGACTTGGACGGAAGACGACCCGTGATGACGAATTTGAGCAGTCGCGACAAGTGCTTCCTAAAACCTAATTCGTCCTCTCCCGGTGCAGGATCGCAAAGACGAACGGTTCCGGAGACCTGCTCTCCCACGCGCCGATGCACGCCGGCGTTTGGGATGGAGTAGACTAGGATGGCGGCGCAAGTTGTGGGATGAGGCAAAACCCTAGGTGTTTCTTCGGTGTGTCTCTGGCCGCAGCCGGTAGCTGTATATATATTAGGACTAGAGGCGGTATTGTGTCGCGACCACAATCCCAAACCGACTCGGTTTCTAAATCGTACACTTACCGGACAAGAAATCAAAAACTTGTCTGCCAAGACATAAAAATAAAACGGCAAAAGGAAGCTGCGCTCCTGCAAGGAGACGGACCGGATTTCGGCGGACCATTCACGCGCATGTCGCATGTACGCCTCGCCTCGCCTCGCCACGCCACGCCACGTGTGGTTTTCTCTTTCTCTTCTCACACACCACTTAGAGTGGTGGAGAGAACTCACTATATAAAGAGGTCCAACTCTTCTTCAACTTCCAAGGTGGGACTAAACTTAGCACCACCACTTGCCATTTTACACACGGGCTTTGAGATTTCAGAAATTGCTATGGGCCTAGCCCATTAATTCTAACAAAGGGTGCATCTAGCTAGCTGCCTGGTCCATGACCAAAGACAAAGCCATACCATGGATTGATGAGGTGGGGCAAGCTAGGCCCTAACAAGCTGGCTGTTGGGTATCCCTAGGCGCATGTTCATTGATTCAAAGAAAAAAGACCATTAAGTGGCTGCTGCTTCCGCGTAGGCCTCCTACCAATACTATTTAGTATGCACTTACACCTTCAACTCCATAATGCTTCGTTACTTGTACCGCTGCTAAGGTTGGTTGTAATGGGGAGTATCATATACTAGTAGCATGCATATGATACTAGTGTATGATACTACCTCTCTAATGCATGATATCATATATTAGTATCATGTAGTACTCTATTTATTGACATGCATGACACAAAATAGCATAGCATTTAATATGATACGGTATCATGATATGATACTACACCCTCTCTTTCTTCATTTAATACTATGACACCTCATCAAAATTGCCTAATTGGCATGCATGATACTAGCTATGGTACTACCATTACGACCAGCCTAATGGATGGATACCCCGCAAAAAGGTGAAACTAATTACGCATCCTGTGTTTCCATATCATAGATAGAGATAAGCACTCACAGCACGAATCCGTCGTGATCCATTATTATGCCATCCCATCCGGCATGCCCCTGACATCGACAAGCTCTTCGAGCTCACTGATGAGGTGACAGCCGCGACGCGAACCCATTGCTCTAGTTGTAGTTCCGTTCATGTTCCCGCGACGCAAAACTAAAGAGTTATAATAGCGCATCATGGCATAAAATACTAGACCAGATGATGTGTAAAATTTAACTATTTTTTGCTGGATGGATGGAACTATGTGTTTTGCTTTTTTAGATTTATTATTATTATATTTGAAATTTAAGAACTGTTCTGTTATGATGGTTAAGAAACAAAACTAAAACATATCCATTTAGAGGGCAGCATCAATAGACCTGAAAAATGAATGCCATGGTTCAACCAAAAAAATTCTAAACATTCAAAGCAAGCATCCAAAGTCTACAGAATGAGATATGAACTTGTATTCTCTAGTCAAATTATAGGTGTAGTTCATTCTGGAAGATTCAGACAAACATTTTCATGCCACTCACATGTCATCTTGTTTTGATATCTCCTGATGCTGCTTTGTCATCTCATTTGTCTTCAACTTCTAACAAAAAAGAATCAAATCGATGCATCTCTAATTTATACACATAATAATACATAATTTTTTAAGAAGAGAGGCACAATCACAAGCAGAAAAATATCCAAGGCCACGATGGCACTGCTAACCACAGCGACACACTTGACATGGACTGACAAGTAGGAGTAGAAGCTTACGGGCTCCAGCTCGGCTCCGAAATATATATCACTTTTGATTGAATGTTCATACATCATCATGGCATACAATATGAGACAAAATAAACCACCATTGATCATGGCAGAGTTTCAAAAACCCCATAAAAACCAAGAACCCATCATCAGGCACTCACTAGAACATTACATTCAGCAGCAAACCCCATACAATAATCTCAGATTCACAGACGCTGGAAATATAATCTTAACATATATAGACCAAGCAGCACTACAAAACCCGCCATCGATCGGTATTCTTTCCTGGGATGTGATCGCTCCGCCCTCAGGAAGACCAAACTTATTACCCTGCAACACTCAAACAGTGTAAGCAATCATCGTATCATATCGGCCAAATCAGAATATAAAACAAAAGCTATGTATGTTCTGTAGATCAAACCAGTGTAACCAATCATCTAAGAAACAGATACACGCTACACACCAATGTTAGTCCATCAGCACACAAAACAATTAAACAGTTCAATGGCTGGGAGCACACCACAGAACCAAACCACCACAAAGGGCTATAAATCAACCATCATCTAGTTTAACACACAGTAGAAACAACTACACGCACATAAGCTCCATTGCTGCAGTAGAAACATTGACACGAGTCAATATGAACGATGCTTGATGGATTTGGAATAAAAAAATCACTTCAGTTCGACAAGTTTAACAATCAAAGATCACTTCATTTCTACAGGTTGCACATCCAAAATGCCAAACCACAGATTCTCCATACGTCTTGGACAGGAACGAGGGAGTAAATGGCACTGGCGGTCCAAGAACTTGTACTACGGGTGCACTTAAGTCATGGTACTTGCAAACCGGAAAAACCCGTCATAGAACTTGCATTACGGGTGCAGATAGGTCACACAGGTCATCTGAACCGGCCAGCTGCCTGGTTTTCTTCCTCTAACGCTGTGATTCGTGACTTTAAAAAAAGTTCGTGAACTATAAATTTGAAAACTATTTGTTCACAACTTTAAAAAAAAATGTTCGCGACCGTTTAAAAAATATATTTGTGATCAGCGACTTTAAAAAAATGTTCGTGAACGATAAATTTAAAAATATTTATTAAAAATATTTGTGATTCGTGACTTTAGAAAAATGTCCAGGAAGAAAAAATTTGAAAATGTTTTCGAATGATAAATTTAAAAGGGATAATTGTATTTGTGCCCCTAGTTGGGTCACGCTCGACTGATTTGCCCCTATTTTTTCAACAATTGCGGTTTTGCCCAGCTCACTTCACTCGCCTTGTGTTTTTGCCCTTCCGACACGGTTCTGACAAATTATCAGTCGCCACGTGGCGAACCGTGATTGGTCGGAACCGTGCCGGAAGGGCAAAAACACAAGGCGAGTGAAGTGAGCTGGGCAAAACCGCAATTGTTGAAAAAATAGGGGTAGATCAGTCGAGCGTGACCCAATTAGGGGCACAAATGCGAATATCCCAATTTAAAAATGTTCGTGAATGGTTAATTTGAAAACTATTTGTTCATGACTTTAAAAAATGGCCGAGAACGATAAATTTGAAAAATATTTTCGATTCGCGAACATTTTTTTAAGGTTGTGAACATTAAAAAAATTGTGGTTCACGACTTTAAAAAAGTTTGTGAATGATATATATTAAAAAATATTTATTAAAATATTTGGGATTCGTGACTTTGTTCGAGAACAATAAATTGGAAAAATATTTGTGATTTGCGAACATTGTTTTGAAGTTGTGAACATCTAAAAACAATATTTGTGATTCACGACTTTAAAAAAAGATCGTGGACGATAAATTAAAAAATATTGATTAAAAGTATTTGTGATTCGTGACTTCTAATAAATGTCCACGAATGAAAATTTTGAAAATGTTTGCAAACGATAAATTTGAAAATGTTCATGAACGATTAATTTGAAAACTATTTGTTCACTAGTTTAAAAAATATTCGCGAATGATAAATTTGACAAATATTTGTGATTCGCGAGCATTTTTTTAAGTTGTGAACATTTAGTAAAAATATTTGTGATTCATGACTTCAAAAAAATGTTCTCGAACGATACATTAAAAAATTATTTGTGGTTCGTGACTTTAAGAAAATGTCCAGGAACGAAAAATTTGAAATGTGACCTTCTGCACCCGCAACGCAAGTTCTATGACGGGTTTTTTCTCGAAAATAGTGCAGCTGGCCGGTTCAGATGGCATATGTGACCTATCTGCACCCGCAATGCAAGTTCTATAACGGGTTTTTCCGGTTTGCAAGTACTGTGACTTAAGTGCACCCGCAACGCACGTTCTCGGACCGCCAGTGCCATTTACTTGGAATGAGGTGACCAATTCCCATCCTAACAAAAAGCCAAACAAAAGCACACCAACAGGGCGCTAGAAAAAAAGATTATGAACGGATTGATGGAGCACCTGCCACACCAAGATCATCTCATCTAGTCTACTCCCTCCGTTCCAAAATAGATGACTCAACTAAAGTTAGAACAAAGTTGAGTCATCTATTTTGGAACGGAGGGAGTAGTAAACAAGTAGAAACAACAAACTAAGTTCCAGTACCCCAGCTCAAGCTCGATGGCTGAGAGCACACTGACAAACATCACTTTTAGTTTGCTGGGACCAGCTCATAAATCGGCCATAGCTACAACACTAGCTCCATATCAGGAAAAGCACACATTATTCGGTACTACCTACTTGGTACCACTAAATTAGGGACTAAATCAGAAAACCAAATTGCATACTGATACAGAGAGGGTTGTTTTTGTAGCAAATGGAGCCAAGGAGAGGAGCTCACTGTGGTTGTTTTTGTAGCTGATGCCGAACAGCACCGCCGCTGCCGCTGCCGCCGTCGCACGGAAGCAGCGCCAAGGTGCCAGGCACGATGAAACCCCTGTCGTCCGCATTGCTGTACCAAACTTAATCCTGCTGCACAAGAAGGGCAAGGGAAATAATAACAAGATAATCTTGAGGTCAAATCGAGAAACAGAAGAATTGCGTGCTACTACACTGTTCTTTCAACTACTATACATCCTTGTAGACTGATCTACCAGACATCCTTGTAAAAGAAGGCAACCAAATACTGATTTTAGATCAGTTTAGGATGTTTAATCAAGTAAGGAGAACTCATTGAGGAGCCACCTTTGTCGGATACCGTCCTTAAGATTCATCACAGCAAACAAAGGGAGCCAGACACGTTGCCATCAAAATGAGAAATTGCGGCAGGAATTCAAGAAAGGGAGCGGTGAAATCGAGGGTCGAACTCGGAGTCGCCGGGGCCGCTGCTGGAGGCCGGGCGGAGACGCCAGCGAAGGCGTGGCGCCGCGTCGCCATGGGGAGCTCCGCCCACAGAACGGCCGCCGACGGAGAGCATGCTCCGTGCCGGGCAGGAGGCGGCGGGCGGGCCGGGCGCGGGGCGGGAGGCGGCGGGGAACGGCAGATCTGGCGGCGGGGAGTGTGGCGCAGGGGCGGGACGGCGGCGGCGTCGAGGGGAGGCGGGGGGCCGGCCGGATTGGCGGCGGGCGACGGCCGGCGGCTTGGGAGGGAGGAAGCGGAAGGTTGGGGACGGGAAACTTCCCTCCCGCGCGACGGGGAAGGGAGTGCGGGCTGGGGTCGAGCGCCCCCCTCCAACCCTCACTTCTACGGTTTGAAATTGGGTTTGAGGGTTGGACCCTTACTTTTTTTTAGGGTTTGAGGGTTTAGGGGTTCTAGTCTTTGCGTTTTTTTTGTTGCAACCCGTAAAAAAACGGTTATTTTTTAGGGTTTGAGGGTTTAGGGATACTACTAGTAATGCTCTTAGAATGTTGACAACAGTCTGGTGTAACCCTGGCCATGTCAGCTCTCTTTTTCCGAGCCTTGAGACTGGAAAGCAAGAAGAGTTTGTCTTGTCTACGGTATTGAGATGCTCGCTGGTTATGATATATCGCTGTGATGATCAATGTAGATTTTTGCCTTTGCTGCTGTTTGGCTGGTACAGGAATACGGATATGCCGAGTTGCTGACACAAGCACTCCAGGTCTTTTTGGGCCTTTGTATATGCGGTGCTTATGTTGTTGAAGTGTTGATGCTCATAGAATGGAATAGAATAGAATAGAATGTTTTTTTGGAAAGAGTAGAAGGGTTTCTGTGCAGTGTTGGAATGCGTGATGAGAGGTCGTTGGTGTGTTGTTTTGGATCTCGGCCACTCACTGTGATGTTGGGAGTATGATTTTCACCATATGTTGCGTGAAATTGGTTTTGCATTTTAATCCCCTGTATATTCCCTGCTTTCATATCGTTGGGAGCTGGACTTAGGGTATGTTTAATTTGTGCCAAAGGTTGTTTAGCTAGCTTGGATTTTCTTTTGTTAAGGTTTTGTTTGCCAATGGATTGACCAACATTGGTAGTATAGCAAAATTGTGGAGAGATGATTTGCAATACAATGATGATGTATTGATAGGGTGCTGGTGCACGTATATATATTACAAGGGAAGGCCTTTACCTCAACTATACAAGACTAGGAGGTGGGCCACAACTCTAATACACGCAATACAACATATATACTCAACACTTCGGCAGTCGAAGCGTCGCCGGAGACACAGAGACTGGACCGAAACTCCTCGAAGAAGGGAGTAGGCAATCCTTAGTCATCACATCAGCAAACTGTTGCGTCGTCGGCACGTGGAGAACACGAACACGGCCAAGGGCAACCTGCTCGCGCACGAAGTGAATATCGAGCTCAATATGCTTCGTCCGTCGATGGTGCACCGGGTTGGTGGAGAGGTAGACCGCCTGACGTTATCACAGTAGACAAGAGTGGCCTTGTGAACATCACAAAGCAACTCCTGGAGCAGCTGACGTAACCAAGAGCACTCGGCCACAACATTAGCCACGGCGCTGGAGCGGGAGACCGTGGGCTGCCGCTTCGATGACCAAGATATCAACGATGGCCCAAGGTAGACGCAGCAGCCTGACATAGAGCGTCGCGTGTCGGGGCAGCCAGCCCAGTCAGCATCCGAGTAAGCCACGAGGTCGGTGGAGGCGGAGGCCGTCAGGGTGAGTCCCAAGGACATGGTGCCGCGTATGTAACGGAGAATACGCTTCACCAGAGTCCAGTGAGAGTCACGCGGGGCGTGCATATGGAGGCACACCTGCTGAACAGCGTACTGCAGGTCGGGACGAAGTCAAGCATTGGCATCAGAAGCACCGACGATAGAGCGATAAAACGCTCCATCGGACGCGAGAGACCCTCCAGCAGAGACCTTCGCTTGTCGACGGGAGTGGGCGCCGCTTGCAATTAAGCATACCGCACGCTCAAGGAGCTCAGGGCGATTTCCGATGCAGAAAGAAGCCGTCAGCCCCCCGGATCACCTCGATGCCGAGAAAAGTAGTACAGGGGCCCCAAGTCCTTGAGGGCGAACTCATCGCGAAGACGAGCAGTGAGCCGCTGAAGGAGATCGGGGGCAGATGCCGTGAGGATGATGTCGTCGACGTAGAGCAGCAGATATGCAGTGTCAGCTCCCTGATGATACACAAACAGTGAGGCATCGGGGCGAGTGGACCGAAAGCCCAGAGACTGCAGGAAGGCTGCGATACGCTGGTACCAAGCCCGAGGTGCCTGCTTCAACCCGTAAAGAGAGCGGGAGAGCAAGCACACAAAGTCGGGGTGCTCGGCGTCAACGAAACCAGTAGGCTGCTCACAGAACACCTGCTCGGCGAGATGACCGTGCAAAAAGGCGTTGGAAACGCCCAATCGATGCACAAAGCCAGGCGCGCGAGACGGCCAGCTGAAGGACGGCGCGGATCGTGCCCGGTTTCACAACCGGGGCGAAGGTGTCGGTGAAGTCCACGCCCGCGCGCTGCCGAAAGCCACGAACCACCCATCGAGCCTTGTAGCGCTCAAGAGAACCGTCCGGGCGAGTCTTGTGGAGAAACACCCACTTGCCAGAGATGATGTTGGCACGGGGGGGGGGGGGGGGTCGCGGAACAAGCTGCCATGTGCGGTTGCGTTGTAGGGCATCAAACTCCTCCTGCATCGCAGCCAGCCAATGAGGATCCCGAAGGGCGGCACAAGCGGAGGTGGGGATGGGTGATGGCATCGATGTCGAGGCAGCGCACGCATACTCGTCGGAGGAGTAGTGCATGCTCGGCCGATGCACGCCTGCACGGGCACGGGTGACCGGGCCAGCGAGGGCGGTGCGAGCCGAGCTAGCCGCGGAGGAGGCGACGGGCGAGGTCGAGGTCGAGCCCATCCCTCTAGTAGCAGCGCCGGCCGGGGTGGCGGGTGGGGTGCCCGCTGGCTCGACCTCGGGCGAGGGAACCGGGGACACGGGGGCCCGGTCGGACTCAACCTCGGTTGAGGGAGTCGAGAACCCGGGAGGGGGCGGCGGAAGGCGCCGGGCCGGGGGAGGCGCTGGGGGATGCCGCCGTGCATCGCACCAGGTAGGGGGCGCGGGGGCCGGAGCCGAAGGAGCCGCGACCGGAGGAACCTGAAAAAAAGGGAACACCGTCTCGACGAAGTACACGTGCCTCGAGGTGTACACACGATGAGTGACAAGATCATAGCACCGGTAATCTTTGGTGTTGGGAGGGTAGCCTAGGAAGATGCATGGGACAGAGCGGGGTGCAAGCTTGTGTGGCGTGGTGGACGCGGTGCTAGGATAACAGAGACACCCAAATATGCGAAGACCATCATAGGACGGTAGTGTGCCGAAAAGAAGGTGGTGAGGGGCATAGTTCCACCGGGGACGACACGGACGAATGTTGACTAAGAAAGAGGCGGTGGCGAGGGCATCGGGCCAGAACCGAGCGGGCACGTTTGCATGAAAGAGCAACGTGCGAGCGCAGTCATTAAGAGTGCGGAGAATGCGCTCGGCGCGGACGTTCTGTTGTGAAGTGTAGGGGCAAGTCAGACGGAAGATGGTGCCGTGAGAGGCGAGAAGTGAGCGAAAAGCGACGTTGTCAAACTCTTTTCCGTTATCAGTTTGGAGTGCAAGTATGGGGCGACCGAACTGAGTGATGACGTAGGTGTAAAAGATGGTGAGTGTGGCTAAAGCATCGGATTTACGACGAAGAGGAAAAGTCCATACATAATGAGAATAATCATCTAAAATCACCAAATAGTATAGATAGCCTGTGTTACTCGCAACAGGAGACGTCCAAACATCACTATGAATCAACTGAAACGGAAAAGTGGAAACTGAAGTAGACGCACTAAACGGAAGACGCACGTGCTTGCCCAAACGACAAGCCTCACAAGTATGCTCGTCAAGCTTATTACATGAGAAAGAAAAACTCCTAAGAATCTGACGCAAAAGGGTGGGGTTGGGGTGGCCCAAGCGAGCATGCCAAAGGTCGACGCCGGCGGAGAGAGCGACGTGTGTGGAAGTGGAGGCGCCGGCGTGCACGGGATAAAGCTCATCATGGCTATCACATCGGTGAAGCACCATCCGGGTACGGGCGTCCTTCATAGAAAAACCAACACCGTCAAATTCAACAGTAAGAGGATTCTCACGAGTAAGACGACAATCAGAGACTAAGCTAGTGACTAAGTCAGGTGAAACAAGAACTTTAGACATAGTGATAGGTGTGGAACTAGAAGGAAAACTAGTGCTACCGACATGGGTGATGGGTAAAGAGGAACCATTGCCAACGGTGATGCGAGTGGGAGTGCGAACAGGAGTGGAGGAGGAAAGGTTACCGAGATGAGCTGTCATGTGCGCAGTAGCACCCGAGTCCATGTACCAGTCGCCTCCACCGCCATAGTTACTCGGCGACGGCGCCGAGTGTAGGGCGGCCAAGAGGGCAGGGTCCCACGGTGCAAGTGCCGGTGGTGGCAGCTGGCCTCCATAGGACGGCGCCTGGGCGGGCGCGCCGTAGCCACCGAGGGGTGGCGGTGCGAGCGGGGCACCGTAGGGCTGGTAGGGGCGCCGACGCCTGGTGGCCCGGACGGGCGCCAAGGAGACCAGTGCAGGAGCCAGCGGACGGGCATATGATAGGCGTGGGACGATGCCCGCCCACGGTTCTCGCCCGCTGACCCACGGCGGAGGCGGTTGCGGGAAGCGGGCGCCGCACGGGCGCCTTCCGCGGCTTCTTCTTTGGCGGCGGCCTCCGCCACCGCCGGTTGCACCGCCCCGCCACCTGCGGCTGCCGGGAGGCGCTGGGGCGCGGGCGGCTGGTAGTAGCGCAGCGCGGTGGCGCGGGCGGACGGGGCGGCCGGAGGAGCAGGACCGCCGCTGGTGGTACCGGGCGGCGGTGGCGTGTCGACCCGCTGCTTTAGCTTCGTCATCCGGCGCTCCTCAAGTTTGAGGTACACGACAACGCGCTGGAATGTGGGTTGCGGCAGCAGGGTGAGGTTGGACGCCGCGTTGCCGAAATCCTCATTAAAACCGGCGGTGAGGGTGCTCAGCATGAGGTCGTCAGAGACCTTGGCGCCGATGTCGCGAAGCTCGTCGGCGAGCATCTTGATCCTCATGCAGTACTCGTCGATGGTGGAGTTGTCCTGGTGACAACCGAAGAACTCCTGCTGCAAGAAAACAAGGCGCTGAAGTTTGTTGTCGGTGAAGAGCGCGTTGATCTTGCCCCACACGGTGCAGGCGTCGTCGTCCTCGGCGACGACCGTGTGGAAGATGTCCTTCGAGACCGTCTGGTAGAACCAACGGATGATCGTGGCCTCGATGGCGGACCACTCCGGGTCGCCGCGCATGTATGCGCTGTCCACGGAACCGTCGATGTGCTCAGTGAGATAGTACTCGCGGAAGACAAGGTTGAAGTAGGTCTTCCACGCGTAGTACGACGTGCTGGAGCTGTCGAGACGGATAGGAACTCAGGCCTCAATATTGAGGTCACGGATGGCGGCGGCGGAGGGCTCGGGGCCAGCAAAGGGGTTCGATGAGTGAGTCGTGGAGGAGCCGGGAGAGGAGGGCCACGACATGGCGACGGCGTGCGGGTGCGGGTAAGGTTAGGGTTGGGAGAGGAGAAGGCAGCGGGCGGCGCTGCCGCGGGAACGGCGCCGGGCGGTTAGCGATGCAAAAAGCAGCGTTGCTTGGCTCAAGCGATGGGTCAACGTCAATCGTGGCTGGCTAGTGCGATGGAAAAAAGCGGCGGCGCGAGAGCAGCTTGCAAGGCGAAGCGGCAGCGCTGGGACGCCACGGACTATGGGACGCGGGCGTGCGGGTGCACAGCGGCCTGGGACGCGCGGGCGGATGCGGGTGGTGGGGTGCGGCGGCGGCGGCTACCCTAGGGTTAGATCGAAAAGGATGATACCATGTGGAGAGATGATTTGCAATACAATAATGATGTATTGATAGGGTGCTGATGCACGTATATATATTACAAGGAAATGCCTTTGCCTCAACTATACAAGACTAGGAGGTTGGCCACAACTCTAATACACGTGCAATATAACATATATACTCAACAAAAATAAAGTAAACTACTCTGTATTGTAGTGTATTTGATATGGCAAGATTAGACTAATACTTTTTTCTTTAAATAGTTTGGATTGCTTACCATATGTGTCACGTGGTAAAATTAGACTAATACCTAACATACCCTCGGTATTTATTCCTAACCATCTTCCGGTGAAGTGCTTGTCTGCTTGATGTGTACGTACTACTACTACTTAGAATAGAACGCTGCAGGAACTGCACTTGTAGCACGTACGCGGTACGACCGGACCGGACCGGAGTCCTTTTCGTAAGTACTCCTATAAAGTAGCACTATATTCGTTTGTAATTCCCAACTCCTGATTATTCGTTCAAGTTAATCTCCTCGGCGAAGCGATCGATCGAGATATAAAGTTTTTCGACGGACCTCGACCCTCCCTCCCTCCTGCCCATGCCGGCGCCGGCGTACGATGTGCGCTGCAGCTTGCTGCTGGAGGAAGGACGGCTGCCGGCCGTGGCGCCACGCCTGGTGCCAAAACCCAAGAGAACCAACCCTCCGTGGGTCCGCGCAATCAGGGTATGTGCGTGAAATCAACCCGTGGTTTAGATTTAAGTCACACCTAAACAGTTATTTTATATTTTTTGAAAACCCCCTTGATGTTTTAGGTAATTGATCCACGGATCATATCTAAGTCAAACAAATGCTTTTTTAAATCATTCATATTTTTTAAACCGTAACTCTGATTTAAACATGTTATATATGAAATTTGATTAGAAAAATATGTAGAATATGATATGAGATTATTTTTACCTATTAAGTATTTTAAATATTATTTTGGAATATATTTAAGTCAAACAAATGATTTTCTAAATTATCCGTATCTTTTAAACCGTAACTTCGGTTTGAACATATTATATATGAAATTTTATTAGAAAAATGTGTGGAATCTAAATATGTTGTGAATTTTACCTGTTAAATATTTTTAAAATATTGTTTTGGAAGCAAACTTATAATTTATAGAGCAAGATCCATTTTTCTTTCATACCGGCGGCAATCCGGATTGCAAATAAACACCCCACTATAACCATATAGGGAAAAGAAAACATCGATAACTACACATGCATACCTCTAAAAAATATCACAGGGGAAAACAACAGATTCTCATCGCGGGAGTGAGAGAAAGCGAGAGAGAGAGAGAGAGAGAGAGAGAGAGAGAGAGAGAGAGAGAGAGAGAGAGGGAGAGAGAGACGCCTTAGGATTAACCATATTCAAACTCATTTTTATTTTATTTTATGTGAACACCGAGGCCATCGCCGGCGAGAATGAGAATATATATATATATATAGGGAAAATTCATCCTACCACCCGGTGGTAGTTACCCCACATATCTCATATACTACCATGTGCTACTATATATATTATTTTATTATTTTAAATATATTCATATACTATATCTAAGATATTTCAAAGCAAGTTAAATGAAAAATTGCATATGAACCCATAGTTTTTGTATATTTGTGAAATGCGTACATATTTGTAATGTAAAAAAAACATACTCAAAATATGGTACATACTACCTAAAAATTAGTATATATACTAACTAATCATTGTTATATACTACATACTACACGTACATACTCTCGGTTTCGATAGATACTACATACAACATACAAAACGCAAGTGGTGGTAACTACCACTGCTTGTAGGAAACATTTGTCCTATATATATACGGATATTGTCTTTGGAGGCCGAGCTCCATGGAGCTCGGTTTTGAAAATTTTGAATTTTGTTGAATTTCATATTTTCTACATTTCAAAAAATTCTGAAAAAAACACACATATACATGAAGGCATAACACACATGTGTGTAAATTTTCAGGGCAAAATAAGTTGAAATGAGGGCTGTGCAAAAAAGACAAATCTGAGGCTTTTTAACACATGATACTATTCATCCTCCCAGGCCATGAATTTGTCTTTTTTGTACAGGTCACATTTTAACGTTTTTCATTCTAAATTTTTACACACATAGACATAACATACTTGTTTACTTGCACAATTTTTTTCAGATTTTTTTGGAACTAAAAAGTTTGAATTTTGATTTGTTTTCAAAAAAGGCCTCCATGGTCCCGGGAGCCAAACGTCCGCTCTCTCTCTCTCTATATATATATATATATATACTCTCTCTCTCTCTCTCTCTCTATATATATATATATATAGTGATGCTATTCATCACCCAGGGTGCAGAATAAATTATTCTTCATCCAAGGTAATCTTACGATCACTTCATAATTAAATTACATTTGGAATTCAAATAGTTATGTTTCTATTGATTCACTACGTAAAATTTGGTATAAGAAAATAAAATTATAGGTCATAAGACAAGAAAATTTGGAGTTTATGTATATTTTACACTATGTTTTTACGTTTGTAATTTTACATAACATAAAATATTTTTTACGGCGATGATATATTTTCTTACGGTCTCTTTTTACGTCAGAAATAAGATAAAACTTACGAAACATAAAATTACAGTGCACTGGTGGTAAAATATAGGGGGGTGAAGAATAACTATTCCTCACCCAGGGTGATGAATAGTCAATCCCTATATATATATAATATATATATATATATATATATATATATATATATATATATATATATATATATATATATGACTCATCTTCCGTACTCCCAGAGTACATACTCCCACTCCTTAACGGGTCTTTGGGTTGGGTATATCCAAATGCTAACGAACTAACCAACAAAAAAGCAAGCCGGTGCATGCAACAGCCACGGTATGCATGCAGATGTTTGATCCTATTATCAAGGATGGATATTTCTAGTACTCCCGTCTTTTGAAAACCGGATGTCTGTTAAAGCTGCAAGGCACATGCTCCACGTAGTATATATAGCCATAAGAAAACTAGTGTATACATGTGGTATATTAGGAAGTCATATAATATTTTTGTAACAGAGTGTAACATTTTGATTTTGTGATGTAGTATATTACACATATTTGGAATGAAGTACTTCAGATTATTTATTACACATATTTACCACTTCGTTTTGATGGAGTATATACCACTTTTTTAGTATATGATTAGAAGGAGTATATGCTCCATTTTTCACAGTATATGCTACATTTTTGTGAGTATATACTTGTTTCTAGAAATATACTGCCCATATGTTTGAACAATTATATAATATAGATTTTCATGTACGAAATTTTCACCATGGACCACATGTAACTTCTTCGTGGTGGAGCATATACCGTTTTCTTTAGGTAAGTATATTCTGCTTTTTTCTGGGGAAGTATATACCCTTTGTTGTGTTATACTTATTCTTTTTTTTTGCATGGTAATACGTGTCTCATTTATATAGAATAAATATCATGTTACAAGGCACGTAAGCACCGACCATACATGACTGAAAAAATAGAAAAAATCTATGCAAAATACCAGCGCCTGCCCTTTTCCTTCGACACCACCGAAGCAGCCACCAAAGTGTAAAAAGACAGATCACTTCTTCACCCAAGCTCGACGCGGCTCCATCGCTGATCAACAGCTTTACGGACCTCCAAAGTAGTTTGCCAGAAGCAAAACCATAGTCATTGAAAGAATCAGACCGGGGCAACATGTCCCCGGACACGCCATCAAACTTCAGAACTAACACCCCCGCATGACGACTACGTCGGAGGAGGAAATTAGAACTGCCAGCCTTCGACCACAAACCCAGCACAAGAAACTCCATCTTCCAGCTGTCACTTGCACAGACAACTGCCTGCGCGTACTCCTGAACGACAAAACCTCCCTGCTCCATCATGACGTCGGAGACAACGCCACATCAACGGGGACAGAGCAGAAGGAGAGACACACCTGATGGAGTCGCCGCCGCCGCCGCCTCGCCAACACCATCCATGAACCCTAACGCTGCCGATCTGTGGGATTGACAGAGACACGATGCCATCAACTCCAAGACGCCGCCATGAAGGGCACCGCCGGTGTGGGAGTGGAGTTGAGGCAGATTTATTCGTCCGGGCGCCGCTTCCACCACCTCAACGACGCACCACGACCTACAAATCCAAAACCTAACTACAGAGCAGAGGAACGGGGTCCCCTCTCCCTCCTGCCGCTGGAGCAGCCGAAGGGAGAGGGGGCCAGCGCCCCGGCTGGTGAAGATCAGAGGAAAGAGATCGCCTCCAGAGAAGTATAATTCATTCAAAAAACATGAACTAAAAAGAAATGTACCACATCGAGAAAATAAGAAGTATATTCTGTTTTGAACACACATATTTTTCACTTTAAGAAAATAACAAATTACAAGACTCAAACGTCGACAAAAATAACTGATAAATTAAACTGTGTGCGTCTGGCCGTCTTCCATGATGCATGGATCGATTCTTTTGCATCGGGATCACAGTGTGGTCGAAGTTGGAGTCCCCTGCGTCACGTACTAGTGTAGTTGAAGCTGCTCGGAAAACCTGATCAATTAAGTGTGACTTAGCTCGGAGAAGAGTCGGCCGGCGTAGCCCAGCCAGTGGTGCAATCTGATTAAAATTGTCCGTAGACTGTAGATGAATCATGTATAGGATATAAGTAATCAGTACAACATATAAGATAATCTCATCATGCATGTGTGCACAGAAATTAGCCGAGTACGTGATCAATTCCGATTGGAGAACACACCCTTTAATTAATGTGCAGCTAGGCAATCCACCAGTTTCATCACTATGATCAGAAAATCACATGCATGAAAACTCAGGTTCATACCAAGCATGTCATCTCGGCGAAGACCACACGTGAATGCCATATCGTCTCCATCGTCCGCAGAACTGACGACCGACTAATCTTTTCTCCGGCGTGTCTAGAGCCGTCGTTGATCGATGCATCTTGTCTTCATCATATAACCACCACGGGCCTCGTCCATTGGCTACATGTCGCCCTTGGTCGTTAACAGGCGGCCGGCGGCCGCGGCCGCATCTCATCTGCATGAATTTTTTAGATAATCTCATTTTGTGTGTTTGTTGTGGCCGGCACTGCTTCACCCAACTTTCAGTTGGGATTTTAAACTATAGGTGCCTTATCATCCCTATTAGTAAGGAATGACTTTTCAAAATCTAATTAACAAAAAATATTTAATAAATTAAAGGAGCACCCCATGCATCGTTGGAGATCCAAAGAAAGAAACGTGGCCTAGGAGTATGTACTCTTAGGTATACCAATCCATTTTCCTATATATCCCCCATCGCAAGTGTTTTTCGTTGCTTTTTTGAGGGAGCCTCACAAGTTCCTTTTTCCTCCTCTGTGCAGGCGTTCGGCAACACGGCGTGTGTACTGTTTATAGTCTTCATCTTGGCGTTCATGCTTCCACGGAGCAGGGACAAGAACCACCTCCGCTTGTTCTTCAACTGCGCCATCCCCGTTGCTCCTCTCGCTTGGCTTCCCTGTCATGGCGTATATCCTCACCATGGACGTTGATGATCAACCCCAGGGCGCATGCAATGCGTGATGCATGGCTTACTTGTATTCCGAGCCTTTGCAAGCAAGCCAAGCCTCTTGGATGCTTAGTGAAGGTGATCGTGCGGTCATTAGCACATACCGAGCGTGCGTAGACGGACAAAGACGAAGTTGACGAAAGCGCCGACCAGGCTTGCCAGGCCCGTGGACACGTCGTGGATGAAGGCACACATCGGTGTTGCCAGCACCATGCATGCGTAGACGAGGGACCTGCACGAGCTGTACGCCATGTCGAGGAGTCGGAGGGCCAACAGAGAAGAAGATTCGACGACGGTTGCGACGCCAATCGGTATGGGACCGATGTCACCAACAGTGGTCAGAGTAGACGAAGTGGCCGGGGAAGATGGCGGCGACGCTGGCGACGGGCTGGTGTTGGACGAAGAGGAAGGGGGCTGGACGGGCCGCGGCAGCTACGGGGGTAGCGGCGGCGGCGGCCGAAGAAGAGCGGCAACGGCGGCCTGATGGCGGCTAGGTTAGGAGTGCGACATCGGTGCTCGAAGTAGGTGAGGAACCCGACAACATGACGAAGACCAGCACGGACGGTGGCGTTCCTGCACCGAGGGAGGCGGCGCGGTGCATACCACGGGAATTCGACGCGCGGGGACGGCGGAGTGGACCGCAGGCCGCGGCACTATGCCCCGAAGGGGCGATGCAACGGCAGCAAGCGGGTCAGGGCGACAGCGGGAAGACCTCGGGGCGACAGCCGGGACCACGGGCCGCGGCGCTACAGCCCGAAGGGGCGGCGCAGCGTCGGAGCGCGGGTCGGTGCAACCTTAGGGACGACCTCGGGGAGGCGGTAGGGACTGCGTATCGCGGCACTACGGCCCGAAGGGGTGATACAGCGGCGACGCGCGAGTCGATGCAGCCGCGAGGAGAACCACGGGGCGGCGGCGCTGCGGCCCGACGGGGCGACGCAGCGGTAGCTCGTTGCTCGATCGGTGGAGAGGCGCGATGTACCCGGGACGATCGTCACGGGACCTAGGGAGGCACGCGCAACCGACGGGCAAGGTCGGCCGCACAACGTAGATGAGGCGGCGAGCGGGTGATCAAGCCGATCGCGCGCGAGGTCGGGGACGCCGCTCGGTGGAGGCGGGATGGCGGCAGAGTCCGAGATGAAGCCGACAACAATTTACGCCGTGGGACGAAGTGCATATGAGCGCGTCAGCACTGGCACCTGGGCTGCCAAAGCAGTGCCGGCGCCCGGGCAACGAGGCTCGAGTGACCAACGGAGCAGCGGCGCCCGAGCTCGAGGCAGCCGACGAGCCTGACGCAGCCGGCCCGACGCAGCTAGGGAAAAGGCCGACGTAGATGGACGGGCGTGCCGGCGCGCGGGGCGGCTGTGATGGGCCGCTGCATGGTGCGAGGCCGCCGGGTCGGGGTTATGCAGGAGTCCTGGTCGGAGCAGGGCGATGACGGTCAGCGTAGGGCGACGCGCGGACGGCGGCTGGCCCTGACGAGCCGCTTCGGCACGCGTGGCCGCTGGGTCGAAGGAGAGGCTGGCTGGTCGCGCCGGGGTCGAAGTAGATGCGCGCGGGGTCGACGGCGGCAGCGGGCGACGCAATCCGATCTTAGTTCGGAAAACCAAAAAAAAATGCCGATCAAAGTGACCGGCGAGAGAGAAAATCTGGATCAAGAGGTCGGGAAAAAGATTTTCTAGGGCAGCCGGTCAACACGACCGCCGGACGAACCCTTGATATGGACGGCGCGGCCCCCGGTGACGATCATGGAGGCCCCCGGTGACGATCATGGAGGCCCCCGGTGACGATCAAATCCTAATCTATCATATACTTCTTAATAATCATTATACACAACACCTATTGTTCCTCATCAGAGGCTTTGTATGAATTGCTTGTATTTTGTGTTCCAAATTAAGCATCTCACAATACATACGTGTGAAAATGACAACTATGGAAATTTGTTGATAAGACGAAATAAGCATATATAGCTTGGACTTGGATGGCTCGCACTAGACCCAAATTTTCGGATATCAAAACTTTTGCCGAGGATGGAAAGCAGACAAGACAAAATTGGTTCCCATTTTTCGTTTCCAACATGCTGACAATCTTGTATACTGAAATCCTATTACAAAGTTATTAACCAAAGTAGCATGCCAATTTCTCAAACTTGAAGAGTAAATCAATTGTAGTGATTTTAATAGGCATGAGGCATAAAGTTACCGCACACAAAATGCATACCAAGCATATGAGTATCAAACCATAAATCATGGATAGGGAAACTAGCAGCTACACGCAGATGAAGATTACCAGCTGACAAAGCACTCACAAATGTGTCTCTCTGTAGAATTTAAACTAGTTTAGTCCAGTCTCACATAAGCTGCTCGACCAACTGACAATCAATGGACCGGGCAAAAATTGGTGTCTTGTTAAGCATGCAAAACTTTCTCCGACATATCGGGCATCCTACAAATCATACATATTTCTGGCCTGGAGAAGGTTAGTAATACTTGGCAGAGCTCTTCAGTTTTGTTTTCAGTGACTGAGTAATGGAAATTTACTGTCATCCTTTTTAGCACCGGTGCCCAACTGAATAAACGATTCACAGCACTGATTTCATGTTCACTTCCTTTCAAGTCAAAGATTTCTACTTCTTCGAGGCAATTCAACTCGAGTTCCCTGGTTTTCCAGCTTGATGGCTGATCACATATACAACCTGATGGGCACACAGTTTCTGCCTGAAACAAGGGCACATTGGCTTAATAAGACCAACCGATTTGGTTTGATGGACATAAAATTATAGCAGATGGATGACAACAAACTGAGAATACTCCTAGACAGATAAACAAATTGAGAATAGCATACCTCGTGTTCAGGTGCGACAATAAGACCAAGATTCAGCCTTCTTATTGCAGTACACATCCTCAGAACATGAAATAAGCTGGCTCCAAAGGAATGTCCACATGCTGTTATGCCCAATCCCAATAATTTAACATCAGGAACCCTTGTTATATCTTCCATCAAGTATTTCTTGTTAGCTATGTCCTGTCAGTTCGTATGAGACGTCACAGACAAAAGGATTATACATATATAGCAGTTCAACAATGACACAGATTGTACATAGCATGTTCAACAATGACATAGATTATACATAGTATGAACTCACCGGGGGGCAATGAAGAGTGATAACAAGACTGTGTAGGCGTTCAAAGCGCCGCAAAAGAAGTGCACAATTACGGTTGTGCGAAGCAATGTACTCCTTTCCATATATGATAAATTGTTGGAGGACAAGCCTTTGTAGGTGCGCCATCTCGCCAAGATTGACGGAGTTTTGATCATAATCATCTATCCATGCGAGCTGCAGCAGGTGTGGGGCTGAGATGCTGGCAACCGGTTGCCGCGCAACTGGAGCAAAGCAATCCTGTACTTTTAGCTGCTCGAGTGATGGCGCCACGATGGTGAGCTGCTGTAAGTCGGGCAGATTATATAGCTCAATTTGTCTAAGAGATTCTGAGTGGATTGCGAGGCTGCCCACACCCCGGACGTCATCGACGAGAAATCTACCCAAGCACGGGCACCGTGGCGAGGAGACAATGGCACCGAGCTCACACATACCGTGCAGTCGGAGCTGAAAGAGGTGAAGAAGACTGAGTCGGGCGAACACACCGGAAGGTGGCAGCGTAAGGCGGAGGAACCCTAACCGCATATAGATCCCGGTGGCGCTCTCGAAGCACGGCAGCTTCAAGGCAGCTCTTCTCCTAGCCATGACCCTCTGCGACAGATAGTGGCAAAACAGTAAGCCGCAGAGGCGGCGCGCGGCGATAGGGAGCCACGCCCCCGTGGGCCCGGAAGAGGCATCTTGTCTGACGACGAAGAGCTCCTGGAGCGCCGGGGCCTCGTGGGCGGCGAGGGCGGAGCGTATGCGGCGGGGGTCCGTCGCGTTGTAGAAGTGGAGCTTCGGGAGGAGGGCCCAAAGGTGGCGCCAACGGCGGGAGAGGACGCTGGTCCGGGCGGCTGCAGCGATGCAACGGAGCTTGAGGAGGATCTGGATGAGGGCGTCATCGTGCAACGCGCTGAGGCGGTCCTCGCCGCCTCCGGCGTCAGAAAGCTTCGGCCGCCGCACCTTCGGCATGCTCTCCATGGATGCAGCCACCTTCAGAATTCAGATCAAATATGGTAGGTTGCCTCTAGCGGCGATAGGGATGCGCGGAGGAGCTCGCTGGGCTTTTTGGATGGGGGCATGACCGGCGGCGCACTTGGGAATTCCAACCCATACCATGGTTATGTAGATGCAAGAAACTAGGGTTTTCCGAGCTTAGAGCATATCTGCCGTCCGATTGATTTGCCGACGCACTAGGGCCGCTCAGAGCTTGGACCATATCGTCCACCCGATCGATTTGCTGATGCGATCGTGGGCGTCTATCTCTGGGTCCGGATCATTTCAGTCGTTCGATATTTTTTCACGCAAGCTCGGCCGTTGGATATTTTTCAGGATTTGGAGAGGGTTAGTTTTGGGATTTCACATGGTGGCTTAGGGTTTGACAGGAGAGGGCTTAGCCTCTTCTTTTTTGCGAAAAGGACCCTGGCATTAAAAGAAACACCAGATAGTACAAAGCACCTCAACAAAAAAAAAATTACAATGGAATCCTTGAGATGCCATTTGTCTTCAACCTCTAGACCGTGTCGACGGTGCGCCGACACTGCCATTCCTCCCTGAGCCGTCCTGACGTTGTTGGATGCGGATGGGAAGCGCCGAACGGGTCAAGAAGACCACATCTGTCCCGAAGATGACGTTGTTGTGAAAGCCTTTTATGAAGCTTCTTTGCAGCAGCCTGCAGTGCATGCAACACAAATCAATGAGCATCATTGTATCAATAAAAAATACCACACAGTGACACAGCACAGCAGCAAGCTAAGGAATCATGGTCAGAAGACCAACATTGTACTCCTGGTAGCCTGAATCGCCGAGCCCAAACGCGGCGTAACGGAACCCATGCAGCCACCGGGCATTGAGGTTCTTCTTCAGAAGGTACCTCCAGAACCCCTGTCACCAGCAAAGCCACCCAAAAAAAACAAAATCTCAGTTAGCAGACCAGAATCAAAAGAACCTTACGAGCAGAGGAACTGCATCTCGACAATGTCACTCTACTGTCCACCTTCATGGAGTCCGGGGGGGTCGCCCTGCCCGGCGGTGGACACGACGAAGACCACAAACCTTTCTCCCGGCAAGCGCCTCTGCACAACAATTATTAAGCGGAAGGAGTTTCAATGAGAGACCGGTCGATCGCGGGTGGAAGGCAAAGCGTTTTGTAGGGCTTGGAGCTTTGCTTGCTTACAGGGTCGAAACTGTCCATGGAGAGGACGTGGACGGCCGGGCAGCCTCCGCGCTCGGCCTCGCGTCCCACGCGCCCGGCGGCTTCCTCGGCGTGGCCGGTCTGCGACGCGTAGAGCACGAGGAGACGGCCGCCGCTCACCGGCGGCGGCGGCGGGTGCTGCGGCGACGGCGACATAATGGGATGCTTTCGTCCGTCGGGCTGGGTCGTCGATTGTTTCTCTTTGGGCCTGGGCCCTTGCCCTCTCGCACTGGCCTGGATTGATATTGGGCCCTGGCCCTCTCGCACTGGTCGATTACAACTACCCCCAACTCAAAAAAAGATAACCACCGTGTTTCTCAAAAAAAAAACTCAATAACCACCGTCTCGGTTCTAAAAAAAAACCATCGTCTCCTACCCCAGCCGCCCACCGCCACCATCGCAGCGCCCGCTCAAAGACATCGATGGGAAGCCATGCTCCTCCTCCCTCTCCCCTCCGGCGGCGGCGGTGCCAATTGCCGCAGGAAAGAGATCGCGGAAGCGACGACGACTAAGCAAGCGCCAACTGGGCCGCGCCAGGTAAGGCTAGGTAAGTTTCTCTTTCCTTTTTATTTCTGGTTTTGGTTTATCTTTATTTATTTCTTTTGCCACTGATTTCAAATAAAACAAATTCAAAACCAATGAATTTTTTTTATGTTGCACAATGGAATTATCCAAACACGCATAAATTATGTCAGAATCATTTGAAATTAAATTCTAATTATATGAATATAACTCAAATTCAAATAGTTATTGGTTTAAATTCAAAGTCCCAAAATAATTCCTTAAAAATATACTAAATTTTGGTTTGATATATAGCTCTTGCTAGAATTCTCAAACATTTCATAAGGCCAACTTGGGAACAAAGAATGAGGTTTCCAGGGTTCTTTGCCCTTCTTTTATTTAAATTTTTTAGTCTTTAAAAATTCCTTAATTCCAGTTTCATAAATTTACATATGATGCATGAATGCTCACTGATGCAACTATTTACAAGCAATACTCTAGGGCTATGATAGTCATGTAAAATAATACACCTTCTCTTGTAGCTTTCAATAGTATGGAAACTATATAAGAAGAACAGCGATTTATCAGTAGAAAAAAGTTGCAATGCTCCTAGAATGTATTTGTCCCCATTGCAAGGCACGTGTAAAAAAAATTTGCTGGGTAAAAGGAGTTTTATTGCAAGTTCATAGAGTTACAATCAAGAGGCCACACATGCCCTCAATACAAGGTGGAACCGAGCCGAGCCACACAACAATAGCTCGCTCAGACCGATTTTAAATGGCCAACCGATCGGCAACTCTATTTTGAGTAGACTAATTTTCTAAGGAAAAAACTCCCTACTACCAAAAAGATTCTTAATCTCAAGAACTAACTGGTCATACGCCGAACGAACCAAGGCTTCATTTGATAGACTTGACAAAATAAAGATTATGGAAAATACGCCTGGTGAGCAAGGAAACTGAAGGTCTATTCACTAGAGAGATGTGAGAGACATCAAGCGGTCATCTTGCTAAGCTATCAACAAAAATTTGAAAAATTTGCAATCAAAGAGAGATGTGAGACATGTTACAGAAAACCAAAAGGTCATCTCGTTTGAACTATGGCCTCATATATGGTTTGTGAATGGATCAAGAAAAGGTGTCTAGAGGGGGGGGGGGTGATTAGACCCTCAACAAGTAAAGGTAGCAGTTTTTAGGTTTTTCAAGTTGAGGTTGGAAATTAGCACAATTTCAAGTATTCACGATACAATTCAAGCAAGCATGCAAAGAGTATATGAGCAGCGAAAAGTAAAGAATGCAACTTGTAAAAAAGTAAAGGGGTGGGACTGGAGTGTGCAAATGCAATTGGAGACATGGAGATTTTTGGCGTGGTTCCGATAGGTGGGGCTATCGTACATCCACGTTGGTGGAGACTTCAACCCACGAAGGATAATGGTTGCGCGAGTCCACGGAGGGCTCCACCCATGAAGGGTCCACAAAGAAGCAACCTTGTCTATCCCACCATGGCCATCGCCCACGAAGAACTTGCCTCACTTGGGTAGATCTTCACGAAGTAGGCGGTCTCCTTGCCCTTAAAAAATCCTTGGTTCAACTCCACAATCTTGACGGAGGCTCCCAAGTGACACCTAACAAATCTAGGAGACACCACTCTCCAAAAGGTAATATATGGTGTGTTGATGATTAACTCCTTGCTCCTGTGCTTCAAATGATAGTCTCCCCAACACTCAACTCTCTCTCACATATTTGGATATGGTGGAAAGATGGTTTGAGTAGAAAGCAACTTGGGGAAGGCTAGAGATCAAGATTCATATGGATAGATTGGAATATCTTGGTGTCAACACATGAGTAGGTGGTTCTCTCTCAGAAAATGAGTAATGGAAGTGTAGACACGTTCTGATGGCTCTCTCACCAATGGAGAAGGGGGTGGAGAGGTATATATAGCCTCCACACAAAATATAACCGTTACAGACAAATTCCCAAACTCGGTGGGACCGAATGGTTAAACTCGGTCAGACCGACTTCATGACTCCCCCGATTCGACCATACACTAATCATACACGCAAATGTGTACGATCAAGATCAAGGACTCATGGGAAGATATCACAACACAACTCTAGACACAAATAAAATAATACAAGCTTCACATTACAAGCCAGGGGCCTCGGGGCTCGAATACAAGCTCGATACACAAGAGTCAGCGAAAGCAACAATATCTGAGTACAGACATAAGTTAGACAAGGATGCCTTAAGAAGGCAAGCACAAAAACAACAACGATCGAAGAGGCAAGGCCTCCTTCCTGGGACCTCCTAACTACTCCTAGTCGTCAGCGGTCTCCGCGTAGTAATATCCGTCAGCGGTGGCTTCTGGCTCCAGGGGTCCACCATCTGGTTGCATCAACCGGAAAGAAGAAGGAAGGGGGAAAAGGGGTAGCAAAGCAACCGTGAGTACTCATCCAAAGTACTCGCAAGCATCAAATCTATGCTAAGTATGCATTGGTATCAAATGGAAGGGCTGTATTTCTGGACTGAACTGCAGAATGCCAGAATAGAGGGGAAGGCCTAGCCTATCAAAGACTAGCATCTTCAAGCAGCTCCAAGCATCTTGCAGCATGTAGAAGAGTAAAGAATAGCAGTTTATATTTAACAAGCATGTTGTAACATTAATGCCCAGACATCCTTCCTCGACTCCCTGCGAAGAAGCGATCCGGGAGCCACATATGTTAAGTATCCGTTTCTAGTTGTATTAGATCAAGATCTAAGTCTGAACGTCCATTACCGTGGACACGGTATTCGAATAAAGATCTTCTCTGCAGGGGTGCACCATGTTTTCCAACACGCTCGATCACTCTGGCCGGACACACCTTTCTGGGGTCAATGCCCGACCTCGGAAGATCAACACGTCGCAGCCCGACCTAGGCTCAGTAGAGAGGTCCCCACCGGTCTACCTCCTAAGCACTCTGGGGTCTGGGCCCATCGCCCGTTGCACTCCGGGTCGTTACGTGCAGGGCGGACCTAGGCACCACCTCTGGGGTGCCGGCCCAGCCGTGCCGTAATGCTGAACTGGACGTCTGACAAAGCTTCGACTGATACTGCGACGTCGAGGCCCGTAACTATTCTCGCGTGGTGGTTGGTGCGTAAAGGCCAAAGGCCAATTCAGAACAAATACCCAAACCATAGCGTATTATTAGCTCGCAGAGACGAGCAGAGACTCACGATAATGTGACCCTGTCGCCCCGTCTCGAGGAAATACGGCAAGGGCAAGCCCAGCCCACTCGAGGGTTGCCAAACTTCCCGGCCGTGCCTCGTAACCATCTTGCGGGTGCTCTCCAGGCCTGCCCGACTTTCCCAAAGGTCTCAAGTAAAGTCAAGGTAACCGTGTGTCCAAACATCAAGGGGAAACCCAAGGAATCACCCTCGGAGGATTCCACTCGATGTAATCATCAAGGTGAACATAAGAGGAACCACCCTCTAGGTTCACACTTGAGGGGTTGCACGACAAAGCCGTATCGGGAATGGTGAAGGAGGAAATCACCCTCGATGACCACGACCGAATAGCTACACTACAGAATTATCATCAGGAGTGCGTTATGAGGGATCACCCTCGACACTCGATAGTAGCTCTGCAGAGTCGAACAACTAAAGCGGCGTGATGTGATGTGCGATGTCGGGCTCTGGTTGCCGATCATGTAGCTTGAGTCGTCGATGATGAAGCAGGGGAAACAAGGACAAGTGGGGGTCAGTGATGGATCACTAACCAACCTATACTAAGCAGTTTAGGATAAGCAGGTAAGGTACAATGAACAGGTTACAAAAGCAGGCTATGCATCAGAATAGGAGCAAATAATAAAAATAGCAAAATCTAATGCAAGCACGAGAGTATAGAATGGGCGATATCGGGATGATCAAAGGGAGGGCTTGCCTGGTTGCTCAGACAAGAAGGAGGGTCGTCGTTGACGTAGTCGATCACAGGGATATCAACATCGGTCTCGGGGTCTACCGGAGAGAAGAGGGGGAAGAAACAGTAATTACACACAAACATGTGCACAACATGATTATAAGCGGGGCTAGAGGTGATCTAACGTAGCGTTAGGCGATACTGGCGAAGGGGGAAACATCCGGGAAAGTTTTCCCGGTTCCAGACGTCTGTCAGACAGATGAACCGGAGGGTAAAAGTTCAACGTTTGCTATGATAGGGACGTGTGTTAGACGAACGTAGGGCGTATCCCGATTCTTCTTGTTGTTTTGAGCAACTTTCATGTAGAAAACTTTTTCAACCGAGTTACAGTTTAATTTCTATTAATTTTCAAAGTTTTATTAATATTTTGAAATTAATTTTAATCCGAAAATAAAAGCTAAAATGCTAGGCGCACCCAGCACAGTATACACAAAAGTGTACCCAGTGGCTGACAGGTGGGCTGGGGACTGATTGACCAGTCAACGTTTGATCGTCAATGTGGGGTGGGACCCCCATTCGATCGTGTCTAGTTAACTAGTTCAGTTCCAACTAATCCAGTGATTAGGCTAATTAATCCTGAGTTAATTAAGTTAAGTTAATTAAACTAATTAATTAATCAATATTTATTTATTTTCATTTCTTAAACCCCTTTTTTGTTCTTATCCTGGGGCTGGGCCCCGTGTGTAATAGACACAAGGGCCAACTGCTCAGGCGTAGGGCTGCCACGACGCCTGCTGGGGCCGAGGGGCGAGGCCACGACTGTGGTTGAGCCCCGGCAGTGGCGAGGCCACAGGGCGAAGCGCCGGGAGCGGTCGCGGCACCGGTGGGCGAGCGGCGGCAAACAAGTGGCAACCGGCAGAGGCGGCGAAGGGGCGCGATGGCGCTGGCGGCACGCGGATGCGGCACGAAGCAAGGCCATGGCGCGCGAGCGGCGAAGGTGTCAAGTAGCACAGCCGCGGGACAACGAAGAGAGGGGAGATGGAGAGAGGGGAGGGGGCGCGCTCACGGCCGTTGCCGAGTAGGGGTCGGCGAGGCTCGACGACGGGGACGGCGACGGGGCGATGGCACCGCGGGGGAGGAGGACGGGGACGATCCGGTGAGGGGGAAGGTTCGGTGACGGCGCGGCGTCGGTTTACGGTGGGGCCGAGGCAGCGTTGCCTAAGGCGTCGCAGCGTGGGGGCTTCGGGGAGGAGGGGAGGCGTCGGGCAGGGGGGTTCTCCGGCGCATGGTGGCGCTGGAGCGCCTGGGTCGGGACGAGGCCGACGGGGCGATGGGATCGGGGCGCTGAGATGGGGAGTTCCCGATCCATATCGCGCGATGGGGGGGGATGGGGATCGTGGGGAGAGGGGTTAGGGTTCGGTGTGGACCGGGAGGGGGTTAAGGGGAGTGGGGTGGGCCGGCCTAGTCGACCTGGTGGCCAGCTGGGCCGGTTGGCCCAGTGGGGGGCTTTTCTTTTCCTTTTTTTTAAACTTCTTTGTTTTCTTTTAATTTCAAAAGGAAAAACAGTTTTATAAAATACAAAGCTTGAACCTAAATTATTATTATAATTTAGACTACTGCCACAATTAGTTTGGTAGTTAAATAAATTAGCTCAGCATTTTTATAAAACAAAAGGCATTTAAACAACGTTTTAACCATTGTTTTAAATTTGTTTAGGGCATTTAAACACTTTGCAAAAATGTTGGTTCGCCACCAATATTGACAAAATGATATTTGCCACATGATGATCATTTTAGTTTTCATGTTTGGCAATTTGAATTTTGGACTTTGATTTGAATTTGATTTTGGATTGCGATTTGGATCAATCGAGGATTAGCAACAGTAAGAGTGGTGACATGGCACTATTAACTTGGGATTACTGTAGCTTAATTATCCGGGCGTCACAGACTTGGTTCAAAATGTGAACATTAGGGTTTTCGGTGGGATCGACAAGGTCAACTTGGTGGGACCGATGTGCTAGGGTTAGGGCAAAACCTCATCTCGGTGAGACCGAATGCGTGAACTCGGTGAGACCGGTTTCAGCAATAAGCAAACAGAGACTTGGTCAGGCAAACTCGGTGGGACTGACTGCGTATCTTGGTGAGACCGAAATAACTGCAATGGGTAATAGAGAGTTTGCAAGGCCATCTCGGTGAGACCGAGATCCCATCGGTGAGAAGAACTGATTAGGGTTTGTGGCAGTGGCTATATCAAGTGAAATCGGTGGGCCCGGATGAATCAAATCGATGGGGCCGAGTTTGACTTTAGTTTTAGGACATATGTGGAAATGAGAAAGTGGTTGAGGGATGTTGGAGCATATCACTAAGCACTTTGAGCAAGCAAGCCATTAAGCAACACCTCATCCCCTTTTAATAGTATTGGTCTTCCTATGGACTCAATATGATCTTGGATCACTAAAAATGAAAATGTAAGTCTTGAGCTTTTGCCAATGTTTGTCCTTAGCATCTTGAAGGGGTTCCACATCCTCTTGTCCTGCCACTCCACTGTTGAACTCATCTGAAATATACTAGATAGAAGTATTAGTCCAACAAGAGATATGTTGACATTAATTACCAAAACCACTCAGGGAGCACTTGTTCTTTCAATCTCCCCCTTTTTGGTAATTGATGACAACATAAATCAAAGCTTTAGATAAAGATATGAAGTATAACAAGTAAAGCTTTGGAAGAACATGCAACATGCATTAGCTCCCCCTACATGTATACAATCATGTGAAGATAGATCATAAGAGTATGTGAAAGCATAAACATGTCAGAGCAAGCAATGAGGTACATGTATCTTGGTTATATGCATTAGAGTGAATGATGTCAATTGTATCTTCATGTTCATGAGTCCTTCTTGCAAACAATATGTACATCAGCAAGAGATCCTCATGCACATGAGTGTGATACATTGTTGGGAAATGTAGCATGCAATTTAAAAAAAATTCCTACGCTCACGCAAGATCTATCTAGGAGATGCATAGCAATGAGAGGGGGAGAGTGTATCCACGTACCCTCGTAGACCGAAAGCGGAAGCGTTAACTTAACGCGGTTGATGTAGTCAAACGTCTTCTCGAATCAACCGATCAAGTACCGAACGTACGACACCTCTGAGTTCTGCACACGTTCAGCTTGATGACGTCCCTCGAACTCTTGGTCCAGTAGAGGCACGAAGGATTCGATGAGTTCTGTCAGCACGATGGCGTGATGACAGTGTTGGTGAAGTGATCCGCGCAGGGCTTCACCTAAGCACTACGACAATATGATCGGAGGAGTAAATGATGGAGGGGGGCACCGCACACGGCTAAGACAATTGATGTGCTTTGGGGTGTCCCCCGCCCCCGTATATAAAGGAGGAGGGGAGGAGGCCGGCCACAAGGGGCGCACCAAGGAGGGGGAAGTCCTACTAGGACTCCACTACTAGTAGGATTCGCCCCCCCTCTTTTTTCCTTCAACCGGAGGGGAAAATGGGAAGGAGATGGAGAGGGAGAAGGAAAGGGGGGTGCTGATACGTCCATTTTGCATCATGCTTTTATATCGATATTTATTGCATTACGGGCTGTTATTACACGTTATGTCACAATACTTATGGCTATTCTCTCTTATTTTACAAGGTTTAACATGAAGAGGGAGAATGCCGGCAGCTGGGATTCTGGGCTGGAAAAGGAGCAAATATTAGAGACCTATTCTGCACAGCTCCAAAAGTCCTGAAACTCCACGAAAGTCATTTTTGGAATTAATGATAAATGTTCAGCGGAAGAAGTACCAGAGGGGGCCCACACCCTGGCCACGAGGGTGGGGGGCGCGCCCTACCCCCTGGGCGCCCCCTGCCTCGTGGGCCACCTGGCAGCCCTCCGGTGCCCATCTTCTTCTATATGAAGTCTTTTAACCTAGAAAAAAAATCATAAGCAAGCTTACGGGACGAAACTCCGCTGCCACGAGGCAGAACCTTGGCGGAACCAATCTAGGGCTACGGCGGAGCTGTTCTGCCAGGGGGAATTCATCACCATCGTCATCACCAACGATCCTCTCATCAGGAGGGGGTCAATCTCCATCAACATCTTCACCAGCACCATCTCCTCTCAAACCCTAGTTCATCTCTTGTATCCAATCTTTGTACCAAAACCTCAGATTGGTACCTGTGGGTTGCTAGTAGTGTTGATTACCCCTTGTAGTTGATGCTAGTCGGTTTATTTGGTCAAAGATCATATGTTCAGATCCTTAATGCATATTAATACCCATCTGATTATGAACATGAATATGCTTTGTGAGTAGTTACGTTTGTTCCTGACGACATGGGTGAAGTCTTGCTATTAGTAGTCATGTGAATTTGGTATTCGTTCGATATTTTGATGAGATGTATGTTGTCTCTCCTCTAGTGGTGTTATGTGAACGTCGACTACATGACACTTCACCATTATTTGGGCCTAGAGGAAGGCATTGGGAAGTAATAAGTAGATGATGGGTTGCTAGAGTGATGAAGCTTAAACCCTAGTTTATGCGTTGCTTCGTAAGGGGCTGATTTGGATCCATATGTTTCATGCTATGGTTAGGTTTACGTTAATACTTCTTTTGTAGTTGCGGATGCTTGCAATAAGGGTTAATCATAAGTGGGATGCTAGTCCAAGAAAGGGCAGTGCCCAAGCACCGGTCCACCCACATATCAAATTATCAAAGTAACGAACGCGAATCATATGAGCGTGATGAAAACTAGCTTGACGATAATTCCCATGTGTCCTCGGGAGCGCTTTTCTCATTATAAGAACTTGTCCAGGCTTGTCCTTTGCTACAAAAAGGATTGGGCCACCTTGCTGCGCCTTATTTACTTTCATTTCTTGTTACCCGTTACAAATTATCTTATCACAAAACTATCTGTTACCTACAATTTCAGTGCTTGCAGAGAATACCTTAACGAAAACCGCTTGTCATTTCCTTCTTCTCCTCGTTGGGTTCGACACTCTTACTTATCGAAAGGACTATGATAGATCCCCTACACTTCTGGGTCATCAAGACTCTTTTCTGGCGTCGTTACCGGGGAGTGAAGCACTTTGGTGAGTGGAACTTGGTAAGGAAACATTTATATAGTGTGCTGAAATTTACTGTCACTTGTTACTATGGAAACTAATCCTTTGAGGGGCTTGTTCGGGGTATCTTCACCCAGACCAGTAGAGCAAAGAGTTGCTCCTCAATCTACTGAACCTACTAAAAATGTGTACTTTGAAATTCCTTCGGGTATGGTAGAAAAATTGCTAGCTAATCCCTTTGCAGGAGATGGAACATTGCATCCCGATTTACACCTTATCTATGTGGATGAAGTTTGTGAATTATTTAAGCTTGCAGGTATGCCTGATGATGTTGTTAAGAAGAAGGTCTTCCCTTTATCTTTGAAGGGAGACGCATTGACAAGGTATAGGCTATGTGATGATATGGGATCCTGGGACTATAAACGATTGAAATTGGAATTTCACCAGAAGTTTTATCCTATGCACCTTGTTCATTGTGATCGCAATTATATATATAATTTTTGGCCTCACGAAGGAGAAAGCATCGCTCAAGCTTGGGGGAACCTTAAGTCAATGTTATATTCATGCCCCAATCATGAGCTCTCAAGAGAAATGATTGTTCAAAACTTTTATGCTCGACTTTCTCTCAACAATCGCACCATGCTTGATACTTCTTGTGCTGGGTCTTTTATGATGAAGACTATTGAATTCAAATGGGATTTATTGGAAAGAATTAAATGCAACTCTGAAGATTGGGATTCCGACGATGGTAAGGAGTCAGGTATGACACCTAAGTTTGATTGTGTTAAATCTTTTATGGATACCGATGCTTTTCGTGGATTTAGCACTAAATATGGACTTGACTCTGAGATAGTAGCATCCTTCTGTGAATCATTTGCTACTCATGTTGATCTCCCTAAGGAGAAGTGGCTTAAATATAATCCTCCCACTGAAGTAAAAGTAGCTGCACCTGTTACAGTTGACGAAAAGGTTATCACTTATGATGATCCTATTGTTCCTACTACTTATGTTGAGAAACCACCTTTCCCTGTTAGGATAAAGGATCATGCTAAAGCTTCAACTGTGGTTCGTAAGAGTAATACTAGAACATATACACCTCCTGAGCAAATTAAAGTTGAACCTAGTATTGCTATGGTTAAAGATCTCTTGGCCGATAATATTGATGGGCATGTTATCTATTTCTGTGATGAAGCTGCTAGAATTGCTAGACCCGATGCTAAGAAACATAGACCCGTTGTAGGTATGCCTGTTATTTCTGTTAAAATAGGAGATCATTGTTATCATGGCTTATGTGATATGGGTGCTAGTGCCAGTGCAATACCTTTTTCCTTATATGAAGAAATTATGCATGATATTGCACCTGCTGAGGTAGAAGAAATTGATGTTACAATTAAGCTTGCAAATAGAATACTATTTCACCAATTGAGATTGTTAGAGATGTTGAAGTCTTGTGTGGGAAAGTTAAATATCTTGCTGATTTTCTTGTTCTTGGTTCCCCACAAGATAGCTTTTGTCCCATTATATTTGGTAGACCCTTCTTGAATACTGTTAATGCTAAGATTGATTGTGAAAATGATGTTGTTACAATTGGCTTAGGGGATATGTCTCATGAGTTTAATTTTGCTAAGTTTCATAGACAACCCCATGACAAAGAATTGCCTAGTAAGGATGAAATATTGGTCTTGCTTCTATTGCCGTGCCTCCTACTGATCCTTTAGAACAATATGCTAGACCATGAAAATGATATGTTTATGAATGAAAGAAGGGAGATAGATGAAGTATTCTTTAAACGGGGTCCCATTTTGAAACACAATTTTCCTGTTGAAATCCTAGGGGATCCCCCTCCACCCAAGGGTGATCCCGTGTTTGAGCTTAAACCATTACTTGATACTCTTAAATATGCTTATCTTGATGAAAAGAAGATATATCCTATTATTATTAGTGCTAACCTTTCAGAGCAAGAAGAGGAAAGATTATAAAACTCTGAAGAAGCACCGTGTTGCTATTGGATATACTCTTGATGATCTTAAGGTCATTAGTCCCACTCTATGCCAACACAAAATAAAATTGGAAGAAGGCGCCAAACCAGTTATTGATCATCAACGACGGTTAAACCCTAAGATGAAAGAAGTGGTAAGAAAAGAAATACTAAAGCTCCTTGAGGCAGGTATAATTTATCCCGTTGCTGATAGTCAGTGGGTAAGTCCTGTCCATTGTGTCCCTATGAAGGGAGGTGTTACTGTCGTTCCTAACGATAAAGATGAATTGATCCCGTAAAGAATTATTACAGGTTATAGGATGGTAATTGATTTTCGTAAAGGCTACCAAAATAGATCATTACCCTTTACCTTTTACTGATCAAATGCTAGAAAGACTATCCAAACATACACATTTTTGTTTTCTAGATGGTTACTTTGGTTTCTCTCAAATACCTGTGTCAGCGGATGATCAAGCAAAGACTACTTTTACTTTCCCTTTCGGTAGTTTTGCTTATAGACGTATGCCTTTTGGTTTATGTAATGCACCTGCTACCTTTCAAAGATGCATGATGGCTATATTCTCTGACTTTTGTGAAAAGATTTGTGAGGTATTCATGGATGATTTCTCCGTTTATGGATCCTCTTTTGATGATTGCTTGAGCAACCTTGAACGAGTTTTGCAGAGATGCAAAGATACTAGTCTTGTTTTGAATTGGGAGAAGTGCCACTTTATGGTTAATGAAGGCATTGTCTTGGGGCATAAAATTTCTGAAAGAGGTATTGAAGTTGATAAAGCTAAAGTTGATGCTATTGAAAAGATGCTGTGTCCCAAAGACATTAAAGGTATAAGAAGTTTCCTTGGTCATGCCGATTTTTATAGGAGGTTCATTAAGGACTTTTCTAAAATCTCTAGGCCTCTGACTAATTTATTGCAAAAAGATATTCCTTTTGTCTTCGATGATGATTGTGTAGAAGCATTTGAAATACTTAAGAAAGCTTTGATTTCTGCACCTATTGTTCAGCCACCTGATTGGAATTTACCCTTTGAAATTATGTGTGATGCTAGCGATTATGCTGTAGGTGCTGTTCTAGGACAAAGAGTTGATAAGAAACTAAATGTTATTCAATATGCTAGTAAAACTCTAGACATTGCTCAGAGAAACTATGCTACCACTGAAAAAGAATTCTTAGCGGTTGTATTTGCTTGTGATAAGTTCAGACCTTGTATTGTTGATTCTAAAGTAACTATTCACACTGATCATGCTGCTATTAAATATCTTATGGAAAAGAAAGATGCTAAACATAGACTTAGTAGATGGGTTCTCTTGCTACAAGAATTTGATTTGCATATTATTGATAGAAAGGGAGCTGAGAACCCCGTTGCAGACAACTTGTCTAGGTTAGAGAATGTTCTTGATGACCCACTACCTATCGATGGTAGCTTTCCCGATGAACAATTAGCTATCATAAATGCTTCTCGTACTGCTCCATGGTATGCTGATTATGCTAATTACATTGTTGCTAAATTTATACCACCTAGTTTCACATACCAGCAAAAGAAAAAGTTCTTTTATGATTTAATACGTTACCTCTGGGATAACCCACACCTTTATAAAGAAGGAGTAGATGGTGTTATTAGACGTTGTGTACCCGAGCATGAATAGGAACAGATCCTATGCAAGTGTCACTCCGAATCATCTGGAGGACACCACGCTGGAGATAGAACTGCACATAAGGTATTGCAATCCGGTTTTTATTGGTCTACTCTCTTCAAAGATGCCCGTAAGTTTGTCTTGTCTTGTGATGAATGTTAAAGAATTGGTAATATTAGTAGACGTCAAGAAATGCCTATTAATTATTCTCTTATTATTGAACCATTTGATGTTTGGGGCTTTGATTATATGGGACCTTTTCCTGCCTCTAATGGATATACACATATTTTAGTTGCTGTTGATTACATTACTAAGTGGGTAGAAGCTATTCCAACTAGTAGTGCTGATCATAACACCTCTATTAAGATGCTTAAAGAAGTTATTTTTCCGAGGTTTGGAGTCCCTAGATACCTAATGATTGATGGTGGTTCACATTTTACTCATGGTGCTCTTCATAAAATGCTTGCTAAGTATGATGTTAATCATAGAATTGCATCTCCATATCACCCACAGTCTAGTGGTCAAGTAGAGTTGAGTAATAGAGAGCTCAAATTAATTTTGCAAAAGACTGTAGGTAGATCTAGAAAGAATTTGTCCAAGAAACTTGATGATGCATTATGGGCTTACAGAACTGCATATAAGAATCCTATGGGTATGTCTCCATATAAAATGGTTTATGGAAAAGCATGTCACCTACCTCTCAAACTAGAACATAAGGCATATTGGGCCATTAAAGAGCTCAATTATGATTTCAAACTTGCCGGGAGAAGAGGTTATTTGACATTATCTCACTTGATGAATGGAGAACCCAAGCCTACGAGAATGCCAAACTGTTTAAAGAAAAAGTTAAAAGATGGCATGACAAAAGGATACAAAAGCATGAGTTTAATGTAGGTGATTATGTGTTGCTATTCAACTCTCGTTTAAGATTTTTTGCAAGAAAACTTCTCTCTAAATGGGAAGGCCCTTACGTTATCGAGGAGGTCTATCGTTCCGGTGCCATAACAATCAACAACTTCGAAGGCACAAATTCGAAGGTGGTGAACGGTCAAAGAATCAAACACTATATCTCAGGTAATCCTATAAATGTTGAAACTAATATTATCGAAACCATGACCCCGGAGGAATACATAAGAGACACTTTCCTGAACGTTTCAGACTCCGAAAAGGAATAGGTATGTGGTACAGTAAGTAAACCGACTCCATAATAGTTCTAATAGCAATTTTTCTCCGTTTTGGAATATTTAAGAAAATAGGAAAATAATAAGTAGTCCGGGAAGGACACGAGGCGTCCACGAGGGTGGAGGGCGCGCCCCTGCCTCGTGGGCACCCCGTGTGCTCTCCGGACTCCGTTTTCTTGCACGATACTTCTTTCGGTCGGTAAAAATTCATTATATCTTTTGACCACCGTATCACGCAAAAATCCTCTGTTTTTGTTTCGAGTTGTTTCTATCGCAGATTTAGAGCAAGATGTCTTCTCAAGAGTCAGTCGGGGAGAGTCGGGTGTCTCAGCCGACGCCAGGTCCAGGAGCAAACAGCGATGCTTATCACTTTGGGCTATCAACGGAGGATGAGATGGAGGCCGACTTGAAAAGGATAGATGCTATGGAGGAAGATCAATAAGTCACCTCTTGTTTCCAAGCCGGATTCACGATGGGGGAACTACAGAGCTCAGACATTCCAAAGTCGGTCATCCCTTCCAATGTTAAATTTCTTTCCTGTGAAAATATGAAAAAGAGTGTCACTTGTTCTCCAACAGCTATGCAACATCCTTGGGTGAAAGGAGCCTTAGCCGTCACGGGCAAGCTCCGCAAGGAAAATATGGACCTCAAGCAACAAGTCTATAAGCTCGAGGAGGAGAATCGTATCCCGAGGGGCATCATCGCCAAGAAGATCACACCACCAACTCCGAAGAAGGAGACATAATCACATGGGTATGGGCACTCCCCTTGGCAACTGCCAAGCTTGGGGGAGTTGCCCCGGTATCGTATCGCCATCACACTCCTATCTTTACCGTTTTACTTAGTTTGATCCTTTTGGTAATATCTTGATCTCGTAGAATAAAGTTTTAGTATGAATTAGTTTTGAGTTTTACTTTGTGATCCCTCTATGTAATCGAGTCCGTGAGCTATATATAGTAAAGATTAGTGTTGAGTCAAGGGCTTTGCTATCTTGCTATGATCTTAAGTGCATAAAAGAATAAAAAGAAATCAAGAGACCATATTGATCTTATGGATAGTAATGACTTCACATATAGATGGTATGATGATTAAAAGTTGTTGAGAGTTGGCAAACATAGTTTTCGTCATCGTTGCAATTAATAGGAAGTAATAAAGAAAGAGAGGTTCTCACATGTAAATATACTATCTTGGACATCTTTTATGATTGTGAGCACTCATTAACGTATGACATGCTAAAGAGTTGATGTTGGACAAGGAAGACAATGTAATGGGTTATGTTTTCTCACATCTTAGTTAAAGTAGATTGTCGTGGATTGTCCAACATGTTGAGCTTGCCTTTCCCCCTCATGCTAGCCAAATTCTTTGCACCAAGTAGAGATACTACTTGTGCTTCCAAACATCCTTAAACCTAGTTTTTGCCATGAGAGTCCACTATACCTACCTATGGATTGAGTAAGATCCTTCAAGTAAGTTGTCATGTTGCATGCAATAAAAATTGCTCTCTAAATATGTATGACTTATTAGTGTGGAGAAAATAAGCTTTATACGATCTTGTGATATGGAAGTAATAAAAGCAATGGACTGCATAATAAAGGTTTATATCACAAGTGGCAATATAAAGTGACGTTCTTTTGCATTAAGATTTCGTGCATCCAACCATAAAAGCACATGACAACCTCTGCTTCCCTCTGCGAAGGGCCTATCTTTTACTTTATGTCTTATACCTTATGCAAGAGTCAAGGTGACCTTCACCTTTCCTTTTTATAGTTTATCCTTTGGCAAGCACCTCGTGTTGGAAAGATCCTGATATATATATCCAATTGGATGTAAGTTAGCATGAACTATTATTATTGACATTACCGTTGAGGTAAAATGTTGGGAGGCAACACTATAAGCCCCTATCTTTCTCTGTGTCCGAATAAAACTCCATAACCATAAGTATTGCGTGAGTGTCAGCAATTGTGAAAGACTAAATGATAGTTGAGTATGTGGACTTGCTGAAAAGCTCTTATGTTGACTCTTTCCTATGTTATGATAAATGGCAATTGCTTCAATGACTGAGATTATAGTTTGTTAGTTCTCAATGAAGTTTCTAAATCATACTTGACATTGTGAATAGATTGTTACTTGAGCATAAGAAATCATATGACAATATATATATATATATATATATATATATATATATATATATATGTTGTTGTTATAAGAATAATCATGATGCCCTCATGTCCGTATTTTATTTTTATCGACACCTCTATCTATAAACATGTGGACATATTTTTCGATATCGGCTTCCGCTTGAGGACAAGCGAGGTCTAAGCTTGCGGGAGTTGATACGTCCATTTTACATCATGCTTTTATATCGATATTTATTGCATTATGGGCTGTTATTACACGTTATGTCACAATACTTATGGCTATTCTCTCTTATTTTACAATGTTTAACATGAAGAGGGAGAATGCCGGCAGCTGGGATTCTAGGCTGGAAAAGGAGCAAATATTAGAGACCTATTCTGCACAGCTCCAAAAGTCCTGAAACTCCACGAAAGTCATTTTTGGAATTAATGATAAATGTTCAGCGGAAGAAGTACCAGAGGGGGCCCACACCCTGGCCACGAGGGTGGGGGCCCCGCCCTACCCCCTGGGCGCGCCCCTGCCTCATGGGCCACCCGGCAGCCCTCCGGTGCCCATCTTCTGCTATATGAAGTCTTTTGCCCTGGAAAAAAAATCATAAGCAAGCTTACAGGACGAAACTCCGCCTCCACGAGGCGGAACCTTGGCGGAACCAATCTAGGGCTCCGATGGAGCTATTCTGCCGGGGAAACTTCCCTCCGGGAGGGGGAAATCATCACCATCGTCATCACCAACGATCCTCTCGTTGGGAGGGGGTCAATCTCCATCAACATCTTCACCAGCACCATCTCCTCTCAAACCCTAGTTCATCTCTTGTATCCAATCTTTGTACCAAAACCTCAGATTGGTACCTGTGGGTTGCTAGTAGTGTTGATTACTCCTTGTAGTTGATGCTAGTCGGTTTATTTGGTGGAAGATCATATGTTCAGATCCTTAATGCATATTAATACCCCTCTTATTATGAACATGAATATGCTTTGTGAGTAGTTACGTTTGTTCCCCATTTACATGGGTGAAGTCTTGCTATTAGTAGTCATGTGAATTTGGTATTCGTTCGATATTTTGATGAGATGTATGTTGTCTCTCCTCTAGTGGTGTTATGTGAACGTCGACTACATGACACTTCACCATTATTTGGGCCTAGAGGAAGGCATTGGGAAGTAATAAGTAGATGATGGTTTGCTAGAGTGACAGAAGCTTAAACCCTAGTTTATGCGTTGCTTCGTAAGGGGCTGATTTGGATCCATATGTTTCATGCTATGGTTAGGTTTACCTTAATACTTCTTTTGTAGTTGCGGATGCTTGCAATAGGGGTTAATCATAAGTGGAATGCTAGTCCAAGAAAGGGCAGTACCCAAGCACCGGTCCACCCACATATCAAATTATCAAAGTAAGGAACGCGAATCATATATGCGTGATGAAAACTAGCTTGACGATAATTCCCATGTGTCCTCGGGAGCGCTTTTCTCATTATAAGAACTTGTCCAGGCTTGTCCTTTGCTACAAAAAGGATTGGGCCCCCTTGCTGCGCCTTATTTACTTTCATTGCTTGTTACCCATTACAAATTATCTTATCACAAAACTATCTGTTACCTACAATTTCAGTGCTTGCAAAGAATACCTTACTGAAAACCGCTTGTCATTTCCTTCTGCTCCTTGTTGGGTTCGACACTCTTACTTATCGAAAGGACTACGGTAGATCCCCTACACTTGTGGGTCATCAGGCGCCACCCCCTTCCCTAGTCCAATTCGGCCTCCACCCTTGTGGGGGCGCACTAGCCCCTTGTGGGCTGGTTATCCTCCCTCCTATGGCCCATATCTTCCATCGGGGGGTTCCGGTAACCCCTCCGTTACTCCGGTATGTACCCGATACACTCCAGAACCCTTCCGGTGTCCGAATACTTCCTTCCAATATATCAATGTTTACCTCTCGACCATTTCAAGACTCCTCATCATGTCCGTGATCTCATCCGGGACTCCGAACAACCTTTGGTCACCAAAACACATAACTCATATAATACCTATCGTCATCGAACATTAAGCTTGCGGACCCTACGGGTTCAAGAACTATGTAGACATGACCGAGACACTTCTCCGGTTAATAACCAATAGCGGAACCTGGATGCTCATATTGGTTCCCACATATTGTATGAAGATCTTTATCGGTCGAACCGCAATGTCAACATATGTTATTCCCTTTTTCATTGGTATGTTATTTGCCCGAGATTCGATCGTCGGTATCTTCATACCTAGTTCAATCTCGTTACCGGCAAGTCTCTTTACTCGTTTCGTAGTGAATCATCCCGCAACTAACTCATTAGTCACATTGCTTGCAAGGCTTCATATGATGTGCATTACCGGGAGGGCCCAGAGATACCTCTCCGATACTCGGAGTGACAAATCCTAATCTCGATCTTTGCCAACCCAACAAACACCTTCGGAGATACCTGTAGAGCATCTTTGTAATCACCCAGTTACATTGTGACGCTTGATAGCACACAAGGCATTCCTCCGGTGTCCGGGAGTTGCAAAATCTCATAGTCGGAGGAATATATATTTGACACGAAGAAAGCAGTAGCAATAAAACTGAACGATCATTATGCTAAGCTAACGGATGGGTCTTGTCCATCTCGTCATTCCACTAATGATGTGATCCCCTTATCAAATGACAACTCATGTCCATGGCTAGGAAACTTAACCATCTTTGATCAACGAGCTAGTCTAGTAGAGGCATACCAGGTACAAAGTGTTTTGTCTATGTATTCACACATGTATCAAGTTTCCGGTTAATACAATTCTAGCATGAATAATAAACATTTATCATGATATAAGGAAATATAAAATAACAAGTTTACTATTGCCTCTAGGGCATATTTCCTTCAGTCTCCCACTTGCACTAGAGTCAATAATCTAGTTCACATCGCCATGTGATTTAACACCAATAGTTCACATATGTATGTGATTAATACCCATAGTTCAAATCGCTATGTGACCAACAACCAAAGGGCTTACTAGAGTCAATAATCTAGTTCACATCGCTATGTGATTAACACCAAAAGGGTACTAAGGTGTGATCATGTTTTGCTTATGATAGAAGTTTAGTCAACGTGCCTGTCATATTCAGAGCCGTATGTATTTTGCCAATTTTCTATGTCTACAATGCTCTGCATGGAGCTACTCTAGCTAATTGCTCCCACTTTCAATATATATCCAGATTGAGACTTAGATGAAGGAAATATGCCCTAGAGGCAATAATAAAGTTGTTATTTATATTTCCTTATATCATGATAAATGTTTATTATTAACGCTAGAATTTTATTAACCGGAAACTTAGTAAATGTGTGAATACATATACAAAACATAGTGTCCCTAGTATGCCTCTACTTGACTAGCTCGTTAATCAAAGATAATTATGTTTCCTAACCATAGACATGTGTTGTCATTTGATGAACGGGATCACATCATTGGGAGAATGATGTGATGGACAAGACCCATCCGTTAGCTTAGCATTATGATCGTTACAGTTTCATTGCTACTGCTTTCTTCATGACTTATACATGTTCCTCAAACTATGAGATTATGCAACTCCGGAATACCGAAGGAACACCTTGTGTGCTATCAAATGTCACAACGTAATTGGGTGATTATAAATATGCTCTACAGGTGTCTCCGGAGGTGTTTGTTGGGTTGGCATAGATCGAGATTAGGATTTGTCACTCCGTGTATCGGAGAGGTATCTCTGGGCCCTCTTGGTAATGCTCATCACTATAAGCCTTGCAAGCAATGTGACTAATGAGTTAGTTGCGGGATGAGTCATTACGGAAGGAGTAAAGATACTTGCCAGTAATGAGATTGAACTAGCTATGATTATACCGGCCATCGAATCTCGGTCAAGTAACATACCGATGACAAAGGGAACAACGTATGCTGTTATGGACCCGTAGGTGTGTGGTAAACTACTCAAGCATCATCGAAAGACAACAATGATGATGTAGAAGCCCTTCGTGATTGATTTCCCTTCTGATAGAGTACCGAAAAGGTCCTCAGATGGGATCGCGGAAGAACAGAATATTGCGGCGGTGAAAAAAGTGTTTCGGGTGGCTCTTTGTTGGTTTGGGAATATTTCCCAATTTATAGAGGTGTAATTAGGTCAAGGGGTGCTACAGTGGGCCCACAAGCTCAGGGGCGCGCCCTGTGAGCTAGTGGCTCACCCGTAGCTCTTCTGGCCTCCTCCCGAATCTTTTAGGGTCCCTTCTAGTGAAGAAAAAATCATCGTAAAGTTTCATCATGTTTGGACTTCGTTTGGTACTGAGTTTCTGAAAAGCCAAAAACAAGGAAAAAAAACAACATCTGGCACTAGGCACTAGGTTAATAGGTTAGTCCCAAAAATAATATAAAATAACATATAAAGCATCCAAGATTGATAATATAATAGCATAGAACAATAAAAAAATTATAGATACGTTGGAGACATATCATGTAGGTGCAAAAGGGAATACTTATGATTTTCCAAAGTATATTATGTGTACCCCTTAGAATGATATGTCAACTTAGCACCTTTTCTTTTGAGATTTTGAGAAGGAATCCTATAAGCTCATTGTTCGTCATCAATGTCTTTGTATGAATTGCTTGTATTTTGTGTTCCAAATTAAGCATCTCAAATGTATGAAAACAACAACTATGGAAATTGTTGTTAAGAAGAAATAAGCATATATGGCTGGGATGGTCGACAGAAGACCCAAATTTTCGGATATTAAAACGTTCGGCCTAAGCAGAAGGAGCATGTCTGTAGGGGTTATCTCGCGGGCGGGTTCGCGAGACGACAGATGCCACGAGGTGGCTTGTGGTGAGGGCAAGACTACTTTGGAGGTCAAGGGACGGGATTGGGCAAACAGCATGCGGTGATTTACCCAGCTTCGGAGCTCTCCGGAGAGATAATACTCCTACTGCTGCATGTCTGAATATATATGCGGTGTACATGTCGGGCAGTACAAAGTTGCTCCTGGAGTCTGTATTCGAGAGCAGGTAGAAGAGAGCTATGTGCTCATCTGCTAGCACACGTGTGGCGCGAGTGGCCATGTGGTCAGAGTGAGTGTGTGCCCATCGAGCCATTGTGGCCGTGGGAATGGATGGATGGGTGGCTAGCTAGCTTGCTTGCTAGATAGCTTGTGTGCGTGAGTGTCCCTGTCCAGGATGGATGGATGGATGGATGGATGGGTGGCTTTGTAGTGTGAGCTAGCTTTGGGTGTAAGTTAGGTGGGCATGGGTGTGTGCTTGGGATGTAAGCTAGTGTAGCTTACATCCCAAGCCGTGTGTAGCTTGGGAGCTAGGCTAAGTTTTGTCCCTGGGGCATTTTATAAATAAATGCCCGGGGACAAAGTACATTATAGATGATGCTGTGTGTGAAGAGTGAACAGTATGGCCGTCTTGTCGGTGTCGCATCGGATATGATGTCGCGGTTGACTTCGCGTAGCGGGCCGGCTGGAGCAGCCGGATAGGGACCCGGCCGGGCGGCCGGGTTGAGGAGTCCGGCCCGGTTGACGGACTTGGCCGGGTTGAGCAACCCGGCCAAGTGCGAGCCGGATTGAGGGGCGTTGCTGGCCTCGATGTTTTTGAAGCGTGTTCGCCGTCTTGGGCCTATCCGGGGGTCATCCCCCCAACAATGTCAGTGCTGGAGAATTAATGGAGCATACATATATGGCAGGAACGCTGCTACGCACACGACACTCCATGCACGACCTTTGCACGATTCTACACATCCATCCGACAAATTATTGAATGGAGTGCAACACGACCATCTGATCATCAATCGTGCATGGATCGTCCATGGAGCATCGGCTATGAAGTAGTCCCGATATCGCAGTGCAAACTTTGTTTCTTCTTTTGCGTGAAAGAATTTCAAACTTACAAGCATGATCCTTTTGCCATGCCCCCAAAGCAGCCACCAATATGAAATCAGTTTTCAAGAGTTCAATCTAACAATAAGCTGCTCGGATAGCATCCAATGTTCATAGCCTGGTCATATAAAAGTATTTTTTTAAAGGTCACTGTCATCTTCTTTTTTAAGGAAAGGCCATCATGGCTAGCTTTATTAAATCAAATTACATTTACTAAAAGTCTAGAAATAAAAGCAGGAGGTGAGTCCAACCACACAGAGAGCAGATCAATACGACCTTGTTGCTCTAGCACATGAGCTACCATATTGGATTCACGGTTACAAATGCTCAACCAAAACCTTCCCGAAATCATGCCTAAGAGCTCGGCAGTCGTTGAGAATTGGCGATGTTATCATTGAGTGCCCAACTATGATCAAGTTATCCATCTACACCAAGAGAGAGTTGCACTCAAGAGTATGGGCCAGTTCATAGCCTTCAACAAGAGCTGCCGCTTCAGTAGAGATGACATCCGATACGTGTTCTAACTTTGCAATAGTTGCACCTATGAACAAATCGGTGCTATCCCGAACAACGGCACCACATACCCCCGAGTAGTCCATCTCTAAGAAGGCCGCATCAACATTCAGAACAAATTGTCCAGAGAGTGGTTTCCTCCAACGGTTCAGTCTAGGAGCTCTTGGTGGTTTACATGCTTGTCGGTGAAGCGACACCTATAGGATCACACGGATCCCTTCTACGGTTTGGCAGGGAGCAAGAGTTGGGCAAAGAGCGGATCTAAAGATCAACACGATAAATTTTTATCCAGGTTCGGGCCGTTGAGAAGTGTAAGACCCTAGTCCTGTTTGATTGTGTATTACGTGTTCTTGAGCTCCGGCTAGCTGCTCGCATGCATGCTGGGCCGAGAGGTTCAAAAGTTTGAATCCTCCTCCAGTACGCCGTAGGCCTCCTTTTATATGTCCAAGGGGCTACCACAGTGACACACAGGAGGTGTAAAGCTGCTACAGTACCTATGTTTACTGTCGGCGTCTTAGGACAAACGCCATAAATGCACTGCTTACGTGCCCTTTAGCTTTATCGGGGACAAGAGTTGAGCATGTCTCGTCCGTTGCCGCCTCACCCTGTCTTGACACGTGTCCACGCTGACGAGGCATGCAGTGCCAGGTTGGCTAGCCAGCTGCTGCGCTGGAGAGGTGGCAGGGTCTTCACGAAGATCTGCATGTCACCACGCAGGTGCTTGCCAGGCTGGCGAGCTGGCCACTGTGTTGGAGTGGTGACGGGGAATCTGGGTCTTGCCATAGTCTTGCTGACGCCCCCGACAAGGATCCTGCCCGGGCTTCGCGTACGTCCTCGGCAGGGATCTTGTCGGAGCCTCGTCATTAGGCCTTCACAAAGATTTGCACATCACTACGCGTGCACCCTTGGATCTTAGTTTTAACATTGTCGATGGTGCCAGAGCTCTCAACCTGAAGGGTGCCTTTGTGAGTGATTTGCAAATCGTCCCCGACAAGGATCTTGTCGGGGCCTCGCGAGCCATCCCGGCAAGGATCTCGCGGGGGTCCAGCTTGTCCTCTGTCTTGTACCTTGTTCTCCGTCGCTCCCCTTCAGGCCTCGTCACGGGTGCAGCTACGACTGCCCGTGCACAAGTATGGGGTGCTTAAGAGCCCAGACTTTAGTACAGCGACATGAGCTCCCGGGCCTGGGCCATACACGAGTGAGAGGCGTTATTGGGCCAGGCCCAAACAGTGCACGGGCAGGCGTGGCAGGGGAATAACTGTTATAATCTTCTCGTCTGTCGTGCTCACAGTGGCCCGTGAATAGCCTTTTTTCACGGGGTGATAATCGCCGTTCCACGCTTCCCACTATACCCGCCTTTTTCTCCACGTACGCCGCATGCATGGCGCGGGGTAGGTGGCGGATGCGTGGGATATGGGAAGGCGCGGTATGGCAGGTACCCACGCGCCTTTGATTGGCACGGGGAGGGCGATTGACGACCCCGCTCGTTGCCAACGGCTTTAATGAGCCGGATTCGAAGGAGTCCCTCTGGGAAGGCATAGCACCAGCCCCTAGCTTTTCCTGCCTGGCTATAAAAAGGGAGTTGGGAGGAGGAAGGAGGGGCATCCCCTTGCGTATTTTCTTCTTCTCTATTCTCCATCCAACAATTATGCCGAGAGGGCACGGTCGCGGTCGTCCCTCTATAGAGGTGACTAGATCTTCCTCTCGCCAGAGAGTTGTGGCTGTTAAGGAAGAGCCAGACACTCAAGTGGGAGGCGCTGGGCGGGGCGGCGGTCGGCAAGGCGGTCGAGGCGGAAGCGCGAAAGGGGAACACCTATAGCGCCACCGCCTCCTCCCGCTTCGTCAAGCAGCCATGTCGGAGACACGGCGCTGGAGTTCATCCTGCAGCTGCGCGAGCCGCCATGCAGCCGCCTTCGCGTTCCTAAGGCGTTCGCGAGGGTGCTGGAGGTGGACCAACCATCGAGGTTGAGGCTTCACATGAAGGGATGTTGCAATGGCGACATGTGGGCGAACACAAAGTTCCCCATCCCTCATGTAATGCTTCTTCGTCGTGGTTGGAAAGCCTTCGCACGTGCCCACTGCATGATGAAGGGGCACGTCCTCCACTTCAAATTGGTGGAGGATGACCTCTTCTCCATCAAGGTTTTTGGGCGCTCGGGAATCTGGCTAGGGTGCTGCATGGAGAGCCCGACCAAGGACGAGAGTTCCTCCTCGAGGGATAGCGATGAGGAGGAGACCGGTGGTGAGGACGACGGGGACGGGTCCGACTAAATGTCGGACGCACCGTCCCCGGGCGACACCAGCAGCGCCACCACCTACATCTCGTCTTCTCCCCGGCAAAGCGACTTGCCGGGGGATGGTTCTTGGCGGTGGCTTCTCAAGCCAGCTTCTTGAACTTCTCGGGGCGGCCGCTTCTAGCGGCCGGTGCTGGGAGGCCGAAGAAGACGAAGAAGGCGGGTGGCGGGCCGTCAAGATGGAGTACGATGGCATCGACGCCTTCATCGCGTATTGCCGGCCCGCTGCCTCATCTTTTGGCTTCTCTCCCAGCACCGTCATCACCAGCTTTTTTCTGGACGGCCGTCGGGGGGAACTCTTGGTGTCTTCTGACGCGTGTACCTCGCCTAGGCACTTCTTTTGCCCTCCCGCCATCTTGATCCGTTTCCTGAGGAGAGGGACAAGAAAGGGATTATGGGCACCTTATCTTCTTTTTAGGTCTTAAGCCTACGGGCACTTGTCAAATTTGAACTTTGTAACCCCTAGCTTATGCTTACATTCCGTATGAATTGTACTTGTTTAATCAACGTATTAATGAAGAAAAAGGGGGTTTGTCAGGTTCTTTCGTGCGTGAGCGAGGCTCACACCAAGGAATGGGTCCTTGCCATTTTTAAGTAGATAATGCCCCCCGGCAACCGGCCTTGCCGTCCTCCCGCTTTATACCACGACTACGCTCACGCCTTTGGCGGAGGCAGGGGCAGAGTAGGATTAGGCCTCTCATCCATCCCCTTTCCACCGAAACTACAACCAAATCCAGGCCCAAAAAAGGGATTCTGGGTATAGGGAAGGGGGAGCACGGTGGCATGAGATAGAGCGAAGTTTCGTATGTTCAAGTTTCATACGAAAGTACACAGCCGGGGAAAAAGTCTTATCTGAATCTGCTGCCCCCGACAGCCTTGGTTTGCTGGGGCCGGGGTGTCACTTCGTCTCCTTTCCTTCAAAAAGTTACACTGAAGCGCCTGTGCAGCCTGCGAACCAAAGACGACTGGAGGGAACAAAAAGACACACACACTCGACCTCTATGCTAGGGGTTAGTTGCCGCTAAGCACTATCAACCCTACTAGAGAGAAACTCAATCTAACGTGCATGCTAATTCTTAGGGCGCAACCACTTCATTTATTCATCTATTGCTCAGGGTCTGTGCCTGGCTTTGTACAAAGGGTCACATGCCTTGCCGGCAAGGCTCGTACAAAAGGTGGTCTGCCGTTGGGCCTAGTAACCGCCCTCACGGGTGAAACTTGCAAAGATGTTCGATGTTCTAGGAATTGCTCACCGGGATACCATCTTCGGTCTCCAGGCGGACTGCGCCAGGCCTGGTGACTCGTATTACCTAGTAAGGTCCTTCCCACTTTGGCGTCAACTTGTTGGAATTCTTGGCCGACTGAACGTGCCGAAGAAGAAGGTCGCCTACCTCAAGGTTTCGGTCATGAACCTTGCGGCTATGCTAGCGGCGCAAGGCTTGCTGGTAGCGCGCAGCTCGCACAGCAGATCGAAGACAATCTTCCTCAAGGAGCGTAGCGTCATCTTGCTCCAACTGCTCTTGCTCAAGCTCATCATAAGTGAGCACTCGAGGTGACCCGTACATGAGTTCCGTGGGGAGAACTGTTTCTGCCCTGTACACGAGGGAGAAGGGTGTCTGGCCGGTGGCTCGATTCGGCATCGTTCTGATTGACCAAAGAACCACCGGCAACTCGTCAATCCAGCGTCTTCCGCACTTGTGCAGCCTGTCAAAATTCCTCGTCCTGAGGCCCCGTAACACTTCAGCATTCGCCTTTTCCGCCTTGCCGTTGCTTCGTGGATGTGCAACAAAAGCAAAACATATCTTGCTGCCAAGGTCTTGGACGTGTTGCATGAAGGCGCGGCTTGTGAACTACGTGGCCAGTATGTCGAGCCCCCACACCAAAAAATGGCCAGGAAAGAGGGATATTCTGAAGAGCTTGAGCTGGTTGATGGAGTTTCTTCGAATGGAACTGACACGCTTCACACTTGGTTACTAGTGCAGTCGCATCCTGGAAGCAGTGGGCCAAAAGAAACCTTGCCGGAATGCCTTCCGGCAAGGGCTCTTGATCTTATGTGAGAGCGACATACGCCCCCATGTATCTCTGCCAACAGCTCCAGTCCGTCTTCCAGGGAATGCACTTCAACTTCACACCGTTCCATCTCTTCCTGTATAGGACGTCGTCCACAAACTGGTACATGGAAAATCGACATGCTACTTTCTCCGCTTCTTCATGTTCCTCAGGGAGTTCCCCTGTTTGGAGGAACTGAACGGTGTGCCCTGCCCATACTGGAGCTTGAGGCAAGACAGCAAGGACTAGGGGTGTGTCTTCTGCAGCGGGGGCGGCTGTCTCTACGGCAAGGGCTTGAGGCCCTGCCGGAGCCTGTTGCTCCCCGGCAAGCTCGGCGTCACTGGCAACATCCTTGCCGGCGACTCTTGGGAGCTTGGAGGGAAAGTACTTGCCAGGGCCGGATTTCCTTCGCTTATTTTGTCCTGCCGATGGTTCAACGGATGGCTGAGTCAATTTGAGCACAAAGGTCTCTGGCTCCACAGGTAACTTGAGGGCAGCGCCGTTTCGACAGGTCGTCAGCAATGATATTCTCTGCTCGAGGAACATGCCCGGCTTGTAGTCCGTCAAAATGCTCTTCCAACTTCCTCACCTCATCCACATAAGCTTCCATCAGCGGGCTCTGGTAATCCTTGTTCACTTGTTTCACCACGAGTTGCGAATCCCCACGGACGATGAGCTTTTTGATCCCAAGGTCTGCTGCGATCTTGAGACCGGCAAGCAACCCCTCATACTCTGCGGTGTTGTTCGTTGATCTCTCCCAGGGAAAATGCATTTGTACTACGTACTTGAGGTGCTCTCCGGTGGGTGCGACAAGCAGCACACCTGCACTGGCGCCTTGTAGCAAGAAAGCCCCATCAAAGTACATAGTCCAGTAGTGGCTTGTTTCCTTGCCGGGGAGAGTGGTCTCTTGAACTTCTTTGTCAGGCGTTGAGGTCCATTCTGCAATGAACACTACCAAAGCCCTGCTCTGGATTGTTGAAGTGCTTTCAAACTTGAGGCCAAAGCTTGACAGTTCCAATGCCCACTCCACAATCCTTTCGGTTGCATCTGGGTTGTGCAAGATCCGTTGCAACGGGAAGCGAGTGACGACGGTGATCTCATGTGCTTGAAAATAATGATGCAGCTTCCTTGAGGCCATAAAGAAGCCGAAGAGCAACTTCTGCACACCAGAGTACCTTGATCTAGCTCCCTGCAAGAGGGAGCTAACCAAGTAAACTAGGTGTTGTATCATCTTCTTCCTCTGTACCACTTCGTTTGCTTGTGTAGACCCTGCCTTGTTGGCGTTAGACTCTGCCGGGGTCCCTGTCTTGCCGATGCCAGACTCTGCCGAGGGGAACTCTGGCTCGTCCTCTGACAGTCTTGCCACTGCTACTGCTTTCTCGTCAACTTCCCTTTGCACCACTAGCGCAGCACTGACCACTTGATTCATCGCCGCTAGATATAGCAGCAACGACTCTTGCGGTTTGGGCGCAACTAGTATTGGCGTAGAGGAGAGGTACCTCTTCAAATCCTGTAGCACTGCCTCGGCCTCCGGGGTCCGTTTCATGGGCCCTGCCTTCTTCAAAATCTTGAAGAAGGGGAGGGCGCGCTCAGCGGATTTGGAGATGAACCTACCTAAAGCAGCAACACAGCCGACAAGCCAACGCACATCTTTGACTCTCCCTGGTGCTTTAATCTGCTCAATTGCCTTGATCTTGTCGGGGTTCGCTCCGATCCCGCATTGAGACACAAAGAACCCGAGAAGTTTGCTGGATGGAACACCGAACACACACATCTCAGGGTTAAGCTTGAGATTGATCTTGCGCAAATTTGCAAATGTTTCTTCCAAATCTTGCACAAGTGTTGCCCTGTCCTTGGTTTTAACCACTATGTCATCCATGTAAGCCTCTATATTTCTAGGGAGATGGGGCTCAAGGCCAAGCTGAACTGCTCTTGTAAATGTCGAACCCACACTTTTTAACCCGAAAGGCATTCGTATAAAACAATACGTACCACATGGGGTGATGAAGGCGGTCTTCTCTTCGTCTTCCTTTGTCATGAAGATTTGATGGTATCCCGAATAGGCGTCAAGGAACAATAGCAGGTCGCACCCAGCAGTGGAGTCCACGATCTGGTCAATGCGTGGCAAAGGGAAAGGATCCTTTGGACAGGCTTATTGATATATGTATAATCAATGCACAACCTCCATTTCCCATTTTCCTTGCGCACCACCACCGGGTTGGCCAACCATGTTGGGTGGAGCACCCATCTGACCAAGCCTGCCGCCTCCAACTTCCTAATCTCCTCGATGATGAACTCTTGTCGTTCCAAAGCTTGCTTCCTGACCTTCTGCTTGGTGGGCTGCACATAAGGATGGGCAACATGGTGGTGCTCAATCACCTCCCTGGGAACGCCGGGGATGTCGGATGCTTGCCATGCAAACACATCGACATTCGCCCGCAGGAAGGCGACGAGCGTGCTTTCCTATTTGATGCCGAGGGTGGAGCTTATAGTAAAAGCTCCGCCCGTGCCATCTTATACGTCTCCAATGTATCTATAATTTTTGATTGTTTATTGTTATTATATTATCAATCTTGGATGTTTTATAATCATTTTATAGTCATTTTATATCATTTTTTGGTACTAACCTATTGACATAGTGCCAAGTGCCAGTTGCTGTTTTTTTCCATGTTTTTTACATCACAGGAAATCAATATCAGACGGAGTCCAAATACCTCGAAACTGTACGAAGAATTTTTATGGGCCAGAAGGAACACAACGGACCCTGGTTTCACCTTGGGGGAGTCCCGAGGAGGGGACAACCCACGAGGAGCGCCCAGAGGCCAGCGCGCCTGGTGGGTTGTGCCCACCTCGGGTGCCCCGGACCTCCTCTTTGCTCTATAAATACCCCAATATTCCAGAAAACCCAGGGGAGTCGACGAAATATTCATCCAGCTGCTGCAGAGTCCAGAACCACCAGATCCAATCTAGACACCATCTCGGATGGGGTTCACCACCTCCATTGGTGCCTCTCCGATGATGCGTGAGTAGTTCTTTGTAGACCTTCGGGTCCGTAGTTAGTAGCTAGATGGCTTTCTCTCTCTGCTGAATTCTCAATACAATGGTCTCTTGGAGATCCATATGATGTAACTCTTTTTGCGGTGTGTTTGTTGGGATCTGATGAACTTTGAGTTTATGATCAGTCATATCTTTTATATCCATGAAAGTTATTTGAGTTTATGATCTTGTGACACTCCAAAATTTTTATTTGGTTTTTAACAAACCCTTTATTTGATTTGAAGGAGGCTATTTAAAATCTTTCCAAAAGCCCCTCCTCAAAAAATTTTCTCCTATGACAAGTATTTTATTTTTGTGTCTTCCTCAACCTTGGTGTTTGGTTTTAAAAACTTTCCTTCTGATGTTAACTAATCACAATAAATTTTTTTGGATTTTTTTATTAAAAAGTAATCCTATGGGTTTTGGGGATTATTCCTTTTATTGCAACCACCCATTTTTTTACCATGCCTCATATCAAAATTTCTCCCAAAACCCCTCCCTCCACTTTGGGTCAAGCCAAATATTATATTCCAACAAGTTCAACCCATTTCTGGTTTTTTTATTCCATTTGTTTTAACCCCAAAACTATTTCTGCCATTATTTTTGGACCTAGGTGGTTTACAAAGGAAGTACCAAATTTACTTTGAGTTTTGATTCCAAATCAACTCCTCTGACTAGTCCTTAGCACCCCAACCTAGATCCATCAAGATCCACTCTTCCACAATTCAAAATTTTCAAGTTTTACTCATCGCAAGTTTGGACCAGATTTGGCAAATTTGGTGAAATTCATATTTTCCTTTTCCAAAAATTCTGACAAAAATCAGGCAGCCCCAGTGCATTGAGAGATCACCTCACCAAAGATCAGCCCAGATAAATTTCCCACATGCCAAAAACATTTCATCGAGCACCGGCGTTACCTTTATTCTTTATCCTGATTTGAAAAATTCAGGTTGAGTTGGATTGAGGGCAGCGTGTCGTTTTCTTGAAGATCGGCGTCCATCTCACCAGTGCTCGCGCTGGCCTCTTGCGCCTGCTCCCCTCTTTATCCAGGCGCCGCAAGGTCGCTTGGCCGGGCGGCGGGCGTCGGTGGCGACGTGGCTCGCCAGCTCCGGCAGCTTTTGCGGTGGCAGAGCCACCCGTGGCGACCAACAGCGGCCGACCCGGCTTTCGGCGCCGACCAGCGCCGCCCGAACCACCGCAGGCCTCCGCGTGGCCCTCTCCTCCTCTGTGTATGCTGCGGCTCCGTCGCCGTGGCCTGGCAAGCACAGGGCGTGCTCTCTGCCGCCGACGGGCCCGCGAGGTGCCGTTCCGTCGAGACCACGGCACAGGCCAAACCCAACCGATGTTAGTGTTTGAGCGTAACCCGTGCACCCTCGCGTTGATGCCCAACCACCTAATCCACCCGTCCGGCCACCGCCTCGCCGTAATCGCTGCCAGAGTTATCCCGTTCGCGGGAACCGCCTCGGGCCGGCTATAAATAGCCACCCCGAGCTCGCCGACCAAAGACCACTCACCTCACCTCGCCAGAGCTGCGATCGACCCCTAGGAGGACCCCGAGGAGGCCTTCTCCTCCGCCTCCGGCCGCCCCGATCCGCTTCGGGCTCCGGCACGATCCACTACGGTGAGGGCACCCCCTCCTCCCAAATCATGCCCGTAGCCTCCTAGGGCACCCAATCACCTAACCAGCGCCTCGATTTGGCCTTTGTAGCCTTCCCCGACGAGACCCAATATCACCCGAGCCGCCGTCCGCCGGAGTAAGGGCCGCCGTGGACGTGGTGCTCGCCGACGACCACCTCCACCACCCACAGACGCGGGAGAGCACCCTGAGCCCGTCGGTAACGCCCACTCCTCCCAACTCGCCGTGGATCGTCGCCGGCGACCACCGCAAGCTTCGGGCGTCGGCGCGCTCTGTTCCCCTCTCGAATTTTCAAACCTGATGAGTGAGACCCCCTCGTCAGCCTCTCTTTTCTATTTTGAACCGTTTTTCTGGAAAGCGCATTCGGGCAAATACGCTTTCTAACTGAAACGTTATTCTGTCCTTTTATGTTCTGCCCCCTGGAAATTTTATGTTTCATTACAGACAAGTCCCTGGACTAAAGCTCTAATAACTTTTAAACAGAAAGTGATTTTTGATTGATTCTTTTTCTGTCCTCTTTATTTTTCTGTTTAGTTTTTTATCATGTTTATTTGAAAAATATTTGGAATAATTTTTGTGCACCCACGGTATTCACGTTAGTACACGTTTTCTTTGTACCATAGATACCGGAAGAGGTGACGGAACCGCGAACTTCACCAAGCTAGACTCCGACTACTCCGAACCAGGCAAGCATGTTTGAACCTTTGATATGACGAGTGTTTTGCGTGTTTGCTTAAGTAGTTACTTCATGGCATGATTACATGAACAACCGTGAATGTTATGTTGCATGAAAAGCTATCGCGAGTGAGCTTCGAAACTCGATGCGTGACTCGATGTGAGTTTACATGATCATGTGGTGACCTGATGGGTGGTAAGATGGTATTGTTGTAGCATGCCAGTCTTATGCCAAACTATTTAATCCAGTGTCAACGTGAGTCAAGTCACGTTACCATCCATTCCTTTTCTTGTACTACCACATGCTTTCTTTACGGAATATGGTTTAGTAAGTTGCAAACCTCTTTCCTGGTACACACCAAACAGAGGGGCCGGGATGAGGGTTCCATGGCCCTGGATTAAAGCCCGTCATCCGGTCAGGGAGCATGGGTGTTTCCGGTTGGGACGAGAGGGCGCACCCCTTAGAGCGCCTTGAGATAAATTTGATCCCATGCTATTCGAGGTTGTGACCTCCCCGTCTTAGAGTTTTTCTTGAACGTTGCCTAGGGTGATTCCTGGCAGTGGAATGTGGAATTGGGTGTGTACTGGTTAGGTGTTTCTTCTAAAACACCGTAAACGGAACTAGTCCCTTGCGACTATTGAAATCCGTTGGCTGTGGTTAAATAGTACAAACTCTGCAGAGTCAAACTCATTCAAGTAACCGTATCTATGGTCAATGTCTGTGTTCAACTTGTCCTGTCAGTCTCAGTGTCATTCTCCTTAACAAATCTCCGGTGAACAGACATGAGTGGTAAACTCGGCTACATGATTAATCATGTGGATGGACTAACCCGTTTATTATTATGTGCTGAGTATCTTCACTTGGAATGGTCTATACTGCTTGAATACGACAATGAAATATAAGCCCTTTATGTGATGTCGCCGACGTCCGATCGTGGTGGCATTTATGCTGTTTACTTTCGATATGAGCCCTTTATGTGATGTCGCCAGACGTCCATCGTGGCATTTATGCTGTTTACTTCGATATGAGCCATTTATGTGATGTCGCTCAGACGTCCGATCATGACACTCTTGTTATTTATTTTCAATATAAGCCCTTTATGTGATGTCGCTCAGACGTCCGACTGTGGCACTCTTGTTATTTACTTTCAATATAAGCCACGTATGTGATGTCGCTTAGACGTCCGACTGTGGCACTCTTGTTATTTACTTTCGATATAAGCCCTTTATGTGATGTCGCTTTGACGTCCGACTGTGGCACGCACTGTCATTTATTTTCCAATATAATCCCTTTACGTGGTCTCGCTTAGACGCCCGACTGCGGCTTGTTAATTTATTTGTCCACCATTCTAGGCGTCGCTTCAGACACTCGATCGGCTTTCAGTTGTTTTTGTTGGGATTTCGGGAGGACTACCGCCTGACTTCCTTTTATTTAACATGTCGTGCAAGTTTATCATTTGAGTGTGCATTACCAATTGCTCATGATGCATCATGCTTACATTTGTTATATCTTATGTCTGAACTGTCTTGTGAGTACATTCAAAGTACTCACCTGGCTTGTTGATTTGGCCAGATGTTGACGAAGCCGATCTTGTGGATGAAGAGTTCGATAGCGAGTCCGACGCCTAGGGGAGTCCCAGTCAGTCCCGTGCGAACCTGGAATTTGTCACTTGTACCATATCCGCTTCCGCTACCCGAATAAATCATCGATCCTCACTTCGACGCTCGATGAGCTGCAAGAGTAGGAGTCATGTCACCCCCACTTCACTGTGACATATCCACCACCACTTTTACATACGAGTCAGTAGTATGCCACCACACCCTTGTGTCATATGCACCTTTATGTATATTATTGGCGTGCTTGTAATAAATTGTTGAGCAACCTCAGCTCAACCCTGTAATATATTTAGTACTTCTGGATTTCTGTATCAAGAATTTGTCTACCAGTAAGGAGGACTCTCCTATACTGGAAATAAAAGGATCGGTTTCTCAATAAGTATTTTATTGAAAAACCGGTCATGACAGATCTCTTATATGCATGATCTCTTATAGCCTCGTATTTCTTCTCCGATATTTGGGTTTTGTTTGGCCAACTTGATCTATTTATCTTGCAATGGGAAGAGGTGCCCGGTAGTGGGTTCGATCTTACGGTGCTTAATCCCAGTGACAGAAAGGGAAACAACACGTATGTATCGTTGCTACTAAGGATAAAAAGATGGGATCTATATCTACGCAATAGATAAACGGATCTTGTCTACATCATGTCATCGTTCTTATTGCATCACTCCGTTTTTCCATGAACTTGATACACTAGATGCATGCTGGATAGCGGTCGATGTGTGGAGTAATAGTAGTAGATGCAGGCAGGAGTTGTGTCGTGGAATTGTCACGGCAGATGTCCTCTTGCAAGGACTTAGTCGTGGAGCCATCGCAACTAGGAAGCTTAAAGGGGTTAATCGGGACAAAGGACACGAGAGGTTTATACTAGTTCGGCCCCTTACGGTGAAGGTAAGGCCTACGTCTAGTTGCGTTGGTATTTCTTGGTGTTTCGATAACCAGGGAGCGAGATACGCTATGCCCGGCTCTCGATTAGTTGTTTCTTGCCCTAAGCCGCCAGCGGGTCGTCCCCTTATATACATCGGGTTGACGCCTCATGCGACCTCTGAGCCGGCTTATAGACAGTGTCCGGCTCGGTGACTAGTTAATTCTACCTTATAATACAAGTCATGCCATCATGGCGGTTTATCACTATGGGCCTTAAGTCGCCTATGGGCCTTAGACCCTTTATTGAACCGCCATCTTCATGCTTGGTCTTGGGCTTGTTCTGATGAGTCTCTCTTTGTGTAACCCGGCCCTCCCCGGGCGGCTTACACAAATAGTCATATCCCCAACATTAGGCCCCAGTTGATTTGAACCGTTCATGTCAATCTTAAAATACCTTGACTACCAGTCCTTCTGTCTTCAGTCATGCGAAAAGGTCATAACCCGTCGTGACGTCATCTTCTGGATCCGTGTTAACCCGCCGTGACGTCATCTTCAATTAAATTTCATATTTTACTCCGTCGTATCCTCCACCATATCTTTGCCTTTACTGACCCTTCCGGAAACCGAGTCGTCGGGGCCGCTGGATAATGATGTTTGGTCTCCTCGTTTCTCGTGCCGTCTCAGTCGGCCTTCCCTTATAAATAGGCACGACCTAGGTCTTCCATTCTCCCCTCTTTCCGTCATCTTCTTCCTCTTGCTGCCTCTCTGTCTCTCGAGCTCCGCCGCCGCCGCCGTCGAACTCCCCGTCTTCACCGACTCAGGCTCCTACATCAACCTGACTCTGAACAAAAATCGACGGCGAATCTCCGCAGCTCGTCCACATCCGTGAGCTCCTCTCCTTCCCTTTCTTAGATCTGCACTGGAACTTTTTTGAGTTCGTTGGTGTTCATCGCCGCCTGCTGCAAACCCTTGATAGTTTTTACCTCCAATGCCCTGTTAGATTGTAAAAATAACGTGGAACTGCTGCGGTGACTGTTTGTGCTTAACTTGCATAGAGACATATCTCATTTCCCTTGTTCGGAAGCCTTCTTCAAGTGTATGAGCTTCTCTGCACTGTTTTAGGTCTAGAAATTTTTCCTTTCAGAGCAACCGTTTGATCCAAAATAATTTTGGAGAATTGTGAAACTTGTTTGTTCCATACTTAGCCAAAAACTACATCTGTTGAATCTGTTCATCCATGGTAGCCCATACGGCTGATTTAAGACAACACCGGTTGTCAACCTCGCTTGTTCTGGCGACTTAAGTAAATTTAAATGCCTTTGATACCTTTAACAGTTTAAATATTACTGCATAGTTACCCATATGTCATTAGGCCCCTTCTTAAGCCGCCATTTGAATAAGCTTTGAAATGCTTTCCTCCGAGTTAAATTTGAACCGGAACTTCTTATTTTGTCATAGGCTTCAATTTATACAATGGCACCCAAGGCCCCCAAAGCTCTTGTGACCTGCAACTGGGTCAAATCCACTGTCACAGAAAGCACCTTGTCTGATTTTGTGAAATCCGGCCATCTACCCGAGAGAGAGATCATGTCTTATCGTGCTCCTGACCCGTCAGAGGAGAAACCTCAACCCAATGAGGGGCAGGTGATCGTGTTTACTGATCACATGAACCGGGACTTCGCTCCACCCGGTTCAAAATTCTTCAGGGATGTTTTGCATTTCTTCGATCTCAGACCTCAAGACATCGGACCCAATTCCGTGTCAAATATTTGCAACTTCCAAGTTTTCTGCGAGGTGTATCTTGGAGAGGAACCCATCATACTTTTATTCAGAGAACTGTTTTACTTAAACCGACAGAACGAACGTGCCAACGGGCCCAGTCTGGAATTTGGTGGCATCTCAATTCAGCGGCGGAGAGACTGTCTTTTTCCTTACGCTGAACTGCCGAGTCATCCAAAGGATTGGAATCGACGTGGTTTCTTTGCGAGGATACTTCTCCGATTGTAAAATCCTCTGCCCGGCTTTCGCGCATTGCACCTTGAATCCAACCACCCTCTACCGGATAAACTGACTGCCGTTGAGCGTCTGCCACTTGCTCCCACCATTAGCAAAATCAAAGCTCTTCTGGGAAATGGCTTAGATGGTGTTGACCTGGTCCGAGTCTGGGTCGCTTGGTGAGTGATTCCGTTAAGCCGCCGCCCCGGCTTAATGTGCACTTACTCAGGCGAGAAGAATGACCCACTGCTTCATAGTCCCGACGACTTACCAGATGATGTGGTGGATGCTACGACCCAAACGTTGCTGAAAGAGGGCACGGTGACCAGTAACGTCTTCGGCTTACTTCCTTTTTGCAAGAAGAACCCGACTCCTGCAGTAAGTCATCAACCTCAATAATTACTCCTTACTGTGTTATACCTTACTTTTATTCATAACCCCTTATCGTTCTTCACAGGCCGATGATAACTTCTGGAAGGTCAAGTATAATCATGAGGCGGCAAAACAAGCCAGAGCGGCCAAAAGAGCCGAAAGGAAAACCGCCAAGACTGGAACTTCAAGGAAAAGGAAGCCAAGCGCTTCCGATTTACTTAAATTAGATGACACTTCTAACGACGAAGAAGAGGTAACTTTTAACTACCTTGACTCTTTATCATCACCTTGCTGACCCTTAATCTTTTTAGGAGGATACGGGGAACAGCCAAGCCGTTGAGGAAGAGGTAACTATAATCTCCTCCGACTCCGAGCCCCTGCCGCGTCAGAAAATTCGAAGAGTAACCCAGAAAGTAAAATTTTCACATCCTTTGGCTTACCAAGATCCTCAATTTCTTTTGAAGCAACAGAAATTTGAAAGCGGGAGGTAGACCCGGACCAACAAGGTTATAGAGCTCTCCTCCGGCTTACCTGATGTAACCAGGAAGCATCGGGCCGAGGTTATCTCTGATTTATGTTCTGTTTACCCTTTGGTGGGTTTAATTCGTCAACCTCTCAATTCATCTGACTCCAATTATCAGGATACCTCTCCTTCATCCGGCGAGTCTATGCAATCTAATATGTCGGCTTTCAAGACTGCCCCTGGGTAATATAATTTTGTTTTCCTTATGTTTTACCTTACTGATATTTTGTGCTCACCCTTCTGCTTTGTCCACAGCGTGCAGGTGAAGCCCAGTAAGAGGGCAAAAAAGAATAAGCCATCCCAAGACCCGGTAGTAACTGAACCGGAACTCGGAACAGCCGCCCCTGACACTTCCACTCATCAACCGCCGCCTGAACCGGCTTATGAAATTCCCGCACCATCCTCTGATCCGCCCGCTGAAGAAACTTTTGGCGGCTCTAATAAACCAGAAATTCCTAGCCCGGTCAAGATAATTGATCCGGAGGTTGAAATTACCAAGACTCAGTTTGTCGAGCCAAGTCAGCCCACCGTCCTTGCCAAGTGTTCTGCCAAAAAAGAGCTTTTGAGCGCCGAAAAGGCCAAATTAGACATTGCAGATTATACTAATTTGAGCATTGGAGATATAGTCTCTGGCTATATCAATCAAGTACATAGCAGCCGTGACCTGGAAATTAATATGGTGAAACAAATACAGCAAAAATCTGAGGTACAACTTATCCTACTTTCCCTAATCATACTTTATCAGATCAGCCCCAAGTCTATTGCTTATGAAGGAATATGCTGTAGACTTAGAAACCTGCTTAGCACTGCCTTGTCCGGTTTATGTGAAAATATTTAACCCGGTTGTAACATGATACCTTGAACTTGCAATACACATTAGCCCCCAAGTCTCAAGTATCTTTGCTTGCAAAGTGCTTGGGACTTAATTTCTCATGAACCGGCATTGTACATTAAATTTTCTTCAACATACATTATCCCCCAAGTGTCAAGTACCTTTGCTTGCGAAGTGCTTGTGACTTAATGATATCTTACCATAATTTTGATTATAACCCGGCATTAACGCAGGCCACCACAAGTCAATTTGAGTCGGAGATTGCTGACCTGAAGAACCGGCTGGCAGCTCAAGAACTTGAAATTGAAAAGGCCAACTCCAAATTTGCATTCAGCGTCTCTGAACAAGAGAAGTTGAAGAAGAATTTTGAGGCGGAGAAGAAAATCTGGGCTGATGAAAAGGCCTCACTGGTAACCCGGGCCGAGACAGCAGAAACGTCACTTGCAGAAGCAACAACCGAGCTGTTCGGCTTAAAGCGCCAGATATCTCAAATGGTCTTAGCAATCTTCGGTAAGTTACTATATATAACCTTGAATATCACAATCCTTCCTTTGATGAATATTTTAATTGTCATCTCCGCTCACCTTATGTGTATAAACGCAGGCCCCAGGAGCACAAACCTCAAGCAGAACATGCTGATCAAGCTAAAGGCGGTTTACACTCTGGTGGAGCAGCTGTACGCCGGGTCACAATGTGCTTTGGCTATTGTGGCTTTATAAAATGACGTTCGCCATCTCCTGCAAGATGTGCTAAAGCGTCTTGCCGTGCTACCCCAGCGGATTCAAGAGCTAAGGCGGGCATCTGCCAGAACCGGGGCCATAGCTGCCTTAAGCCGGGCCAAGGCGTTGCTTCCAGAGTTAGACACAGCGACGTTGCTCTTGGATATCCCGGCTTGAAGGAAGACGGCTCAGATTCGGACGAAACAGACTTTACCGCTTTGTGTGAGAGTCGTGCGTCCTGTGGCTACCATCATTGGGAATGATATTGATCTTACCAAGTATCAGCCGGGCTATGATAGCGACAACCGGAGAATTCCAACACCACACTATGATGACGTCAGCCTGATCCCTCCAACTCGTAAGCATACCTTTGCTCCTGAACTTGACCCAGCCGGTTTAATAGATGATGAAGCTGAATTTGAAGCCTTAACTGGCATTGACTGGACCTCGTCAACCTTCCAGGACAGGGCAGAAGCGGAGGCGGAGAAGGATAACCCGGAATCTTCAAGCCCACCAAAGGAGTGAACCGCCAGGCGTCATGACTTTGAAAAAACAATGCTTCATTATTCAGACTCGGGGAGTCTTGTAATAGGGTAGAAAAACCTCTCAACTTTGTCATGCCTTCGTGCATGTTTGTGGCGCTTAATACTTTCGTAAGCCGCCATCGCTATATACTTCCAGCTTATGTTGATCTTTTCTTGATGTTAAAAACTTTCTTGCTTTATCCTGCGTATAAAAAAAACAGAATTCCCTTGGTGACTTATCGCATCTGGGGTCACATGAAGTATTGATAACCCGGAGTATGAAGCAAGACATCATATAAAGGCCAGTTTATGATTTTGATCACAATAGCATACCTGCGATCTTTATTTGGTATTCTCGCCGGCTTATGTGACCCAAATCAGAGAATGAGTTTAACCCCTGAAAGTTGGCACATATAATGTTTACCTGGCCCTTAATAACATTTATACTTACAGAGTATAATGAATAGTAAACTTAATTTCAAAGGCCTCTGATTCGAATACGACCAGTGAACCGTTCCAAAGGGGTTAAGCTAAGATTCACATACGATCATATAGCCCCCAGTGGCTTTTGCGATGCCAATCAAGTGGGTATCGACAGCTATGTTCTCTTTGGTTCGAATACGACCTATGTTTGAACAGGAAGCCCCCAAGTGAACATGAGAGTTGTTTAATGATGCTGATTCAAATACGATCCATGTCAGACCCAAAGGGGTTAAGCTATGATTCAAATATGATCAAGAAGCCCCCAAGTGGGTTTGGCAGTATGCCGATCAATTGGGTATCGACAGCTATGCTCTCTTTGGTTCGAATGCGACCTATGTTTGAACAGGAAGCCCCCAAGTGACCATGGCTAGATTCAGATATGATCATAAGCCGGACCAAAGGGAAAGCCGGATTTAGATATGATCCGCTCCCTGTTGGTTGTTTCCACCACCTGTTAAAGAAGATATATAAACCTTTGAGGGTGAAAAGAAAAGAGGTCCTGCTTTATTGATTTATATAATATATACATTGCCAAAAAATAAAAAATTGATATATATCTTGAGAGCCGGTGGCTCAAGTATAGTAAGGCCGAAGATGAGCTATGTTCCACGGCCGGCGGGTCTCTTCCTCCGATTTACGTGAGTCGTTGTGCTCTCGAACATCGATGAGGTAGTATGACCCATTGTTTAGATTTTTACTGACCACGAAGGGTCCTTCCCAAGGAGGGGATAGCTTGTGCATATCAGACTGATCCTGGATGAGCCGGAGCACTAAGTCACCTTCCTGAAAGGCTCTGCTTCTAACCCGGCGGCTGTGATAGCGGTGCAGGTCTTGCTGGTAAATCGCCGAGCGGGCTATTGCCAAATCTCGCTCCTCATCCAACAAGTCAAGTGCATCCTGATGAGCTGTTTCGTTATCAGCCTCAACGTAAGCCGCCACGCGGGGTGAGTCGTGCCGGATGTCACTTGGCAGAACTGCCTCTGCTCCGTACACCATGAAGAAAGGTGTATAATCTGTAGATCTGTTAGGCGTTGTGTTGATGCTCCAAACTACAGAAGGTAGCTCCTCCACCCAACAACCCGGAGTTCGCTGTAAGGGGACCAAGAGCCGGGGTTTGATACCCTTCAAGATCTCTTGATTAGCTCTCTCTGCTTGACCATTAGATTGAGGGTGAGCAACAGCCGAAACATCAAGCCGGATATGTTCTCGTTGACAGAACTCTTCCATGGTACCCTTGGAGAGATTAGTACTGAGGGAGTCCTGGATTAGGGGGTGTCCGGATAGCCGGACTATAGCCTTTGGCCGGACTCCTGGACTTTGAAGATACAAGATTGAAGACTTCGTCCCATGTCCGGATGGGACTTTCCTTGGCGTGGAAGGCAAGCTTGGCGTCTGGATATGTAGATCTCCTACACATTGTAACCGACTGTGTAACCCTAACCCTATTCGGTGTCTATATAAATCGGAGGGTTTTAGTCTCAGGGACGAACAACAATCATACCATAGGCTAGCTTCTAGGGTTTAGCCTCTTTGATCTCGTGGTAGATCTACTCTTGTACTACCCATATCATCAATATTAATCAAGCATGAGTAGGGTTTTACCTTCATCGAGAGGGCCCGAACCTAGGTAAAAACATCGTGTCCCTTGTCTCCAGTTACCATCCGCCTAGACGCACAGTTCGGGACCCCCTACCCGAGATCCGCCGGTTTTGACACCGACATTGGTGCTTTCATTGAGAGTTCCTCTATGTCGTCATCTTTAGGCCCAATGGCTCCTCCGATCATCAACAATGATGCACTCCAGGTGAGACTTTTCTCCCGGACAGATCTTCGATTGGCGGCTTTGCTGCTGCGGGCAATTAAGCAGCCATCTGGAGCAGATTGAAAGCTACGCCCAGCCATCGTGTCAGATTTGGAAGTTTGAACTACACGGCTGACATCCGCAGAGACTTGATCTTCGACGGGTTCGAGCCACAACCAAGCACGCCGCACTGTCACGAGGGGCATGATCTAGCTCTGCCGCTGAATAGTGTCCTGGAGGCCGCACTACTGTCCGCTCCGACCTTTAGCTCTGAGCCGACCGCGCCGATCGTGGACGGGTGGCTGGACACCCCCTCGGGGGCTGCGATCTCTACGGTGATTGAGCCATACACCTACCCCGTCCTTTGCAAAGCTCGTAACTCCAAGGTGCCGGACTCCTCTTCGGACTCCGAGCCTTCCGCGCCCCTGCCAATCGAATCCGATTGGGCGCCGATCATGGAATTCACTGCCGCGGACATCTTTCAGCACTCGCCCTTTGGCGACATTCTGAATTCACTAAAGTCTCTCTCTTTATCAGGAGAGCCCTGGCCGGATTATGGTCAGGAAAGTTGGGATGCGAACGACGAAGAAAATCAAAGCCCACCCACCACCCACTTCGTAGCCACTGTTGATGATTTAACCGACATGCTCGAACTTCGACTCCGAAGACATCAACGGTATGGACGACGATGCAGGAGATGACCAAGAGCCAGCGCCCACAGGGCACTGGAAGGCCACCTCGTCATACGACATATACATGGTGGACATCCCAAAAGATGGGAATGGTGATGGAACAGTGGAGGATGACCCCTCCAAGTAACAGCCTAAGCATCGACGTCAGCGGCGCCGCTCTAAATCCCGCCACAGCAAAAACGGTGATTCCGGCACAGGAGACAATAACACCCCGGACAGTGCCGAAGATAACCCCCTCCAGCATGATTTAGCGCAGGAGGATGGAGAAGCCAGCCCTCATGAGAGAGCGGCAGAAAGAGAGGTAGAGAACGATAATTACATGCCTCCCTCCGAAGATGAGGCAAGCCTCGACGACGACGAATTCGTCGTGCTTGTGGATCTCGTCGAACAAGAGCGTTTCAAACGCAGGCTAATGGCCACAGCAAGCAGCCTCAAGAAAAAGTAGCAACATCTTAGAGCTGACCAAGATTTGCTAGCTGACAGATGGACTGAAGTCCTTGCGGCCGAAGAGTATGAACTCGAGCGCCCCTCCAAGAGCTACCCAAGACGCAGGCTGCTACCCCGATTAGAGGAGGAAGCACCCAAACCTACATCACCGATTGCATGATATGGCTGACCGGCCACCTCATTAGCCCGACGAAGAGAGGCCTCTCGGCCCTCAACTCAAGCCGCACCCCAACACCGCTCAAAAAATACAAAGGCGCGGGGAAATGCGCCAGACCTGCAAGATATATTGGAGGACAAGGCAAGGCAAACAAGATCGATCTATGGATCGTGTGGGCGCCCCACGACACGTGACGATAACCGTCACGCCGGATATGTCAATTCCGGCCGGGCCGAACACAGTAGACAAAGCTCACTTGAGCTGCGTCGTGATATAGCCTAATACAGAGGCGCCACACACCCACTATGCTTCACAGATGAAGTAATGGATCATCAAATCCCGGAGGGTTTCAAACCCATAAACATTGAATCATACGATGGCACAACAGATCCTGCGGTTTGGATCAAGGACTATCTCCTTCACATCCACATGGCCCGCGGTGATGATCTACACGCCATCAAATACCTCCCACTCAAGCTTAAAGGACCAGCCCGACATTGGCTTAACAACTTGCCAGCGGAGTCAATTGGTTGTTGGGAAGACTTGGAAGCCGCATTCCTCGGCAATTTCAAGGGCACATGTGTGCGACCACCAGACGCCGATGACCTAAGCCACATAATTCAGCAGCCAGAGGAATCGGCCAGACAATTCTGGACACGGTTACTAACCAAGAAAAATCAAATCGTCGATTGTCCGGATGCCGAGGCCCTTGCAGCCTTCAAACACAACATCCATGACGAGTGGCTTGCCCGGCACCTAGGACAGGAAAAGCGAAATCCATGGCAGCCCTCACAACCCTCATGACCCGCTTTTTGCGCGGAGAGGACAAGTGGCTAGCTCGTAGTAACAACATGACCAAGAGCCACAGTAATTCGGATACCAAGAACAACAATGGCTGGTCGGCGTCGCAACAAACACAAGCGCCCGCGTTAACGGCGATAATGCTAAGAATCTGACGGTCAATGCCGGATTCAGAGGCTCTAAACCCGGTCAGAATAAAAAGCCATTAAAAAGAAATACACCCGGACAGTCCAATTTGGACCGAATACACGATCGCTCGTGACAGATACATGGCACACCCGAAAAGACAGCCAATCAAACCAACAGGGATTGTTGGTTGTTCAAGCAGCGAGCAAGTTAAATGCGAAAACAATGACAAGGGGCTGCATAGCGATGACGAGGAGGAGCCCGGCCGCCGAACAATAGAGGACAGAAGGGCTTCCCCCCGCAAGTGCGGACGGTGAACATGATATACACAACCCACATACCCAAAAGGGAGCGGAAGCGTGCACTAAGGGACGTATATGCGATGGAGCCAGTCGCCCCAAAGTTCAACCCGTGGTCTTACTGCCCGATCACTTTTGATCGAAGGGACCACCCCACTAGCATCCGCCATGGCGGATTCGCCGCATTGGTTCTAGACCCAATCATTGTCGGATTTCATCTCACAAGAGTCCTAAAGGACGGCGGCAGCAGCCTGAACCTGCTTTATCAGTACACAGTGTGCAAAATGGGCATAGACCCATCAAGGATTAAACCCACGAAGACGACCTTTAAAGGTGTCATACCAGGTGTAGAGGCCAACTGTACAGGCTCGGTCACACTTGGAGTGGTCTTCGATCCCCGGATAATTTCCGGAGCGAGGAGTTAATCTTCGACATAGTCCCGTTCCGCAGCGGCTATCACGCACTGCTCGGACGAACCACATTTGCAAAGTTCAATGCGGTGCCGCACTACGCATACCTCAAGCTCAAGATGCCAGGTCCTTGAGGAGTCATTACGGTCAATGGAAACACCGAACGCTCTCTCCGGACGGAGGAGCATACGGCGGCCCTCGCGGCGGAAGTACAAAGCAGCCTCTTAAGGCAATTCTCGAGTCCGGCTATTAAATGTCCGGACACCGTCAAGCGCGCCTGGAGTAACCTACAACAAGACCGCCTGGCACGTTCCGAGCATGCATAGCAATGCGGCTCAAGCCCCAGCCCTCGCGAAATTGCGAAACCGGTACTACGCGTACATAATTACGCTCTGGAAATACCATGGGCATATGCTGAGGGGCACGACCACGACATGCCCAGAATGCGGCTCAACCGCACCAGGGGCTCCCGATTGTGTCATTCTTTTCTTCTTTCTTTTTTACTTTCAGGACTCCGTTCTCACGAAGCCCTGTCCGGCATCAGAATCGCCGAACACATGACGCAACAGCCAGGGAAGAAGAAAGCTACGTCGAGTGTCCAGGTGGTCTCTATTACGAGCAATATATCTGTTTTACACATCATCCCGCGGCTTACCCCTGGAGGGGGGCATGTTAAAAAGTCTCGTCCCTTGCTTATCGCACTATTTGTATCGTCCTGCTCTTACTGCAACCCTTTTGAATAAACAATATATAGCTTCTGCCTATTATTGAATTCCCTTTTTTCTGTATATATATGTTCATTTATTACATTGTGCAACCGTACACTTTGGTACGGGCAATACACCAGGGGCTTAAGTACCCCACAATATGGTGTGATAAGTCCGAACACTTTCACAAGTGCGGCACCCCGAACTTATAGCATTATATGCATCGGCTCGAATCATGTCTTGGGTCAATAGTTGGGTTTGCCCGGCTCCCATGTTTTGGTACCTTATGTTACATTATATCGGCTAAGGTAGCGGGAGAACCACTGCGATTGTGCCCCGGTTGAGCTGGGTTAAGCACCTCGATGAAAGCTAAAACTGACCGTCATGATAGGGCAAGAGCCGGTCGCTGTTCGAGAGGTTGTCGAGTCCCTAAAGACTTATGCCGCTTAGAGCGAGGAGTCGGCATTGTCCGGCCTAAGGCGTGGATAGCACCCCGAACTCGGTCTTCCAAATACTAGGGGCTTCGCCGAAATTTAAAATTATAGAATTCTATGGCTAAGTGAGAGTGTTCAAGCATTATAGTCCGGTTGCCTTGTTCGTTGTGTTGAGCGCCTCCCTCGAAGGACCCAAGAATGGGAACAAGAGCGCTCAAGTTTACCCTGAACACCCCAGCACTCGTGGCATGGGGGCTGAAGCCGACGACTCGCCATCTCTCAAATTTAATAAACGGCCGCACATAAGGTAATATTTTAAATTCAACAGTGTTGCTCAGCGCATATGAACAAGTTTTCATCGTACAGGATAACAAATGCGAGTCTACTCAAAAATTATATCTTTGGAGTATTCATCCGCTATAAGGCAGGCAACCTTCAAGACGCCCTCATAATACATTTCAGGCTTGTGATGCTCCTTCTTCGGTGGTGGTCCGTCCGTCACAAGCTTCTCAGCGTCCATCTTGCCCCAGTGCACCTTAGCAAGGGCAAGGGCCCTACGAGCACCTTCGATGCAGACGGAGCGCTTGATGACTTCAACCCATGGACTGGCGTCCACCAGCCACCTCACCAGCCCGAAGTAGCTCCCAGGCATGGCTTCCTTAGGCCACAGCCGAACTATGAGGTCCTTCATGGCCTGTTCGGCCACCTTATGGAGCTCGACCAGCTGGTTCAGCTGGTCGCTTAAGGGAACCGGGTGTCCGGCCTCAGCATACTGAGACCAGAACACCTTCTCCGTCGAGCTTCCCTCCTCGGCGCGGTAGAATGCGGCAGCATCAGCCACCTTCTTGGGCAGATCTGCGAATGCTCCTGGAGAGCTCCGGATTTGGGTAAGTAACAGATAATTCACTTTCATATGCTTGCTTTGCATATAGAATGCCTTACCCGCCGCTATCATATTCATCGCCTCAATCTCCTGGAGGGCATTTTGGGCTTCGGCCTTAGCGGCCTTGGCGCTCTCAAGGGCCGAGGCGAGCTCGGACTCTCGAGTCTTTGAGTCACGCTCCAAACTCTCGTGTTTTTCCACGAGAGCCTGGATCTCTTGGCGCACCTCTGCCACCCGCAGCTCCTGCTTCTCTCGCTCGGTGCGCTCCGCGGCCGCATTGATTTCGGCCTTGGACACCGCTTCCTTCAGGGTCGCCACCTCGTTCGTGGCCCCTGCAGTATTCACGTTATTCCTGTCATTTTTTGCAACCACATCTTTTAAATACTCCCATAAGGTATTACTTACCTTCCTTGTCCTCGAGCTGCTTTTTGGCAAGTCCGAGCTCGTTCTCGGACCGCTCGAGGCTCTGCTTTAATGCATCAACCTCCGTAGTCAGTGCGGCAGAGGTCAGCAGCGCAGCCTTGTCGGTGTACTAGAGTAGGGGTACCCTAGTATCCCGAACTTGTGCACGGGCAGTTGCGGCCCCCCCGCGGCAGGGCTTGCCGGGTGACCGCCAAGTTCCTCCGTGGTTCCTTTGGAGCCATTCAAGAACAAAGTATTCAAGCCGAGGAGGCAAGGCCCCGGCAAGAGGAGCTTGCCGAGAAGGCCACCCAAGGCACCTAGGAAACAAGGCCCCGACAAGACGAGCTTGCCGGGAAGGCCCGGTGAGCGACAAGCTTCCGGACGCGACAAGACAACAACCGCGGCAAGGCGCTTGCTGCGGCATACCACCACTCTGTACCTGCGCTCCAGCACATCCACTAACGTGTCGCCTTGGGACCTTTCCAGGCGCGTGTGGCAAGAGGCCGTGCGGCCAGAGCTGGCAAGCAGCGGCCGACAAGATTGCCATCGTGGCAAGCGGTGGTGCCCACAGACGGTCCCTTTACGCCTTTGTTAGAGGCGGCGTGAGCGGGCATTAAATAATGCCTTTGTCCCCTGCCGTCAGGGTTAGGTATGGTACGCTGTACAAGTAGCTGTACCAACCACCACTCCTTTTCCATTTTTACCCTTGTCTACGTTGCCACCTGTCGGAGACCCCTTGAGCATATAAAAGGAGGCCCATGCGCAACGTAGAGAAAGAGGTTGGGGGTTCAAAAGGCTAGAAGCCAGAAACACTCACGCTCGGCCTCGTTAGCAACTTGTGTGTACTGTAGCACTCAGCGCTCCTGAGCAAGAACTCAATACACTCAGACATGCAGCAGTAGGAGTGTTATCTCTCCGGAGAGCTCCGAAGCTGGGTAAACCGCTCGTGTGCTTCGCCTCGATCTGCTCTTCGTGCGACCTCCGCCCCCCGTCGAACCGAAAGGGGCTCGGTCCGCCGGTCCCATAGGTGTTTGTGGGCCAGATCAGCCTTCCCGACATCTTTGGCGCGCCAGGTAGGGGGCGTCGAGATTGTGTGAACCTGATCCGGCGTCCACACGAGCTAGATCTTCATCATCTTCATCGACATGCCACCGAAGAAGAAGGCTTGGCGGATGTTCGTCATTCGTCGCGTCGAACCCACCACCACCGGAGCAAACGGGCGGTGGGGTAGACGCCGGCGGAAGAATGGACGTCGACGGGGGAGCCCACGGTGCTGTCAAGTCCAAGGACATGGCTGCGCAGACCTCGGCGTCCGTACATGCACCACGCCCATCTCAGGAGGCACGGGACCGACAGCGTCATGGTATTCACAATGCCATACGCTCGTTGGACCAAGATCGAGCTGGTGGATCTCGGAATGCTCAAGACCAGCATGCACGCCAACATGCTGGCGCGAGCGAGGCACGGTCACTTGGATGAGATACTGCTCCTTCTAACATAGTTAGAAGTCCGAGCATATCCCGCTCCTCGCGCCGTTCGCCACTGCCACCCACCACTCCAGCAGAAGCTTTGGCGAGAGCTCAACTGCTCCTGGATTACCCTCCAACAGCCGACAAGGTCGATGAATGGAGGGCCACCATTCAGAGTCTCATCGGCTTTGCCAACGGCGACGCTCCGCGGCAGCCGAGTGCATCGCTGCCGTGGCAAGACTGCAAGGCATGAGCCGGTGGCGACGAAACCGGTGGGGGTGCAACCACCATGCACTCTCCGCCCCGAAGGCCAAGATCGTCGACTCACCGGATCCACCTCGACAACGACTCCACCGCGTCATCGGATCCACGAGATCGTCCCGATCAGCGCCAAGTTCTTCACGAACGACAACAAGAAGACGCTCGAACTCGCATCGAGCACCGAAGAGAAGCGCGGCGTCAATCCGACCAGCGCTGGGCCCTCTGTCGACATGCATGCGCCCGAGAGAACGAGCGACTTGCCGTCTGTGGTAGGTTGCCCTGCGTTCACTCGTGAGCTGCGGCAAGTCCGATGGCCCAGCAAGAAGAATTTCAAGCCGGACGCATCAGAGAAATGCGACGGCAAGACGCATCCGTTGGAGTTCCTCGGCATCTACACAATCGCGGTGCAGGCTGCCGGGGCGAGGCGACAAGACCACGGCCAACTACTTCCGCTGGTGCTCAAGCCCAATGTCGATCCTGGCTCATGCACTTGCCGGACAACTCCATATCCTCTTGGGTAGATCTATGCCATCAGTTTGTCGGCGCCTTTACGGTGGCCACAAGCCCCATGGCCAAGAAAGCGACCTTCATCTGCCGCCCGGAAGGAGAGCCCCTGCACAAAGTACATTCAGAGATTCAGCCGCGTCTGACACAACATCCCAGATGTCCACCGAACCGCGGTAATCAGCGCGTTCCATCGAAGCGTCGCGAAACCGCGAGATCACGGGAGGAGATCGCGATGTGCAAGATCGAGACGTCGATGAGCTATATGCCACGACCGACAAGTGTGCACGTGCTGAGGAAGGGAGGAGACTCCCCGGAGAGAATACTGAAGCAGGAGGATCTGATAGTGAGGAGACCGCCCCGGCAAAGAAAAACCGGCGGTGAAGAAGAAGACCAAGTCCGGCAAGAGCTCTGATGCCCACTCCGGCAAGCGCACCTCTTCGGAGTGTTGCGCTACCGTCGAGGACGCACCATCGAGCTCCACCGGCGAGTCTTGAGGCGATCTGCTCCGGCAAGCCCTAGGGTTTGTTCCGTTGAAGCAGACGGCTCCAAGTCCGGCAAGAGCTCCGATGCCCACTCCGGCAAGCGCACCTCTTCGGAGTGCTGCGCTACCATCGAGGACGCACCATCGAGCTCCACCGGCAAGTGCTGAGGAGCAGTCTGCTCCGGCAAGCCCTAGGGTTTGTTCCGTTGAAGCAGACGCTCCCGACAAGTTTAGCTCCGGCAAGCTTGCCGGGGAACGTCAAGCTCCGGCTGAGCCGCAGGTTCTTGCCGTAGAAGCGGATGTTCCCGCAGTAGCAGTTCCCCCCACGGAACTCGTATACGGATCTCCTCGAGTGCTCGCTTATGATGAGCTTGAGCAAGAGCAGTTGCGACAAGATGACGCACTGCTCCTTGAGGAGGATCGTCTTCGAGGCTGTCACGAGCTGCTCGATACCAGCAAGCTTTGCGCCGCTACAATAGCCGCAAAGTTAATGCCAGAAGTCTCGAGGAAGGCGACCTTGTTCTTCGGCGCGTCCAGTCCGCCAAGAATCCAACAAGTTGACGCCGAAGTGGGAAGGCCCTTACCGGGTGAAACGAGTCACTAGGCCTGGCGCTGTCCGCCTTGAGGCCGAAGATGGCATTCCGGTGAGCAACTCCTGGAACATTGAGCATCTTCGTAAGTTTTACCCCGTAAGGCGCGGTTGCCGGAACCTGTTCCGGCAACCACCTTTTGTACAAGTCTTGCCGATGTTGCATGTAATCCTTTGTACAAAGCTGGGCGCAGACCTCGTGCATAAGTGAAGCTAATGTGCTTCGCACATCTTGTCGATTTCATGCTTTCTACTTCTATTTTGCATGCGTTATCTGACACTTTGTGCAGCACCTGCCCCGGTAAGCAATAAAGAGCCATAAGGCTCCATATCTTTATTTTCTCTTCTTTCTCTTTCTCAAAGAAAGGAAGGTTCCCTCGCCCACGAGTTTGCCGGGGGGAAAGGAGAAGATAATGGTGTGGACCAAGCGTCACTCAAGGAAGTCTAGCCTTACCGGGAAGCAAGCGACGGAAAAGCTAAGTTGCTAAAGTTTGAGCAATCAGTTTTAAAATTTTAAGTTATCTTCCTCGAACGACCGTACTTTGTATGGAAAACACGTGTCTTGGAGGAACCAACTCGTAGCTAGTTGCGCCCTTATTTTGTTTCGAGTCCGCTCAACAACTTAAGTGAGCTGCGGCGCCCTTATTTTGTTTCGAGTCCGCTCAACAACTTAAGTGAGCTGCGATGCGCCCTTATTTTGTTTCGAGTCCGCTCAACAACTTAAGTGAGCTGCGACTAGTTGCGACAAGGTTTCTTGTCGGTAGCGGCACCGCCAACAGGCTGCTGACATCCCGCACTCAGCGCTCGCGGCCCAGGTGCCTGCGCCGACAAGTTCCCTAAAAGCGTAGGGCAAAAACATACAAAGGAAGGAACCAAGTAAAGGAAATAACATAGCAATTGCTATCCGAAATAGAGTTATATTACAAGATAACTTGTCGCAGCTCTAATAGACTATTCTCATAACATGGCCAGCAGCGGCAAGAAGAAAAGAAAACGAGCGACAACAGCTTCCGCAGCAGCTGCTCCTCCTCGCTGGCCTTCAAATAGGCGTCGGGCTGGGGCTCTTCGGAGCCTGACGCTGCAGCCGCGGCGGAGGGATCGGCGGTCGACGTAGCGCCTAGCGCTCCTGCGACCTCAGGGCCGTCAGTGCGATCGCCGGACCCCTCGCCAGCTTCTGCGGCGGCAGCTTTGGCGGCCTCTTCGCCGGCGGGCTCGTCGGCGCCAAATTCTTCTTCGATGGCAGCGGCGTCGTCAGTATTGCCGCGCGCGTCCTCCTCGCCGGCGACCTCGGTCTCCATTGGCTCTGTGGCGGATGGATCTGACGACCGGAAAATGAAGAAAAGTCAAGCAAATATTCAAAAAGAAAATCAGAAGAAGAAGAACACAAGGAAGGTTTTCAAGCAAGAGGATTACCTGTGCTAGGGTCTGCAGTCATGGTCTCCACCACCGGGGGATCGCTGGAGCTGTCCCTTGCCGGAGAACTGCCCCTTGCCGGAGGCACGCTCCTTGCCGGGAATCCTCCCTTGGTGGTGTAGTTGAAGCAGATGGCATGTCGAGGCGGCTTGAGGCACTCTGGTAAGGCTGCTCTGCTCCTACACAAATCAGCGATCGAGATATCGGCAAAGAAAGAGCACCCATGCACGCCAACAGCAAGAAGTAAACCATATACATACGTTTGGGGGCTGCGTTGGGGGGTTCTGCGATGCCGTGCCTGTTTTGGGCCTGGCCCAACAGCGCTTCGGCACCGTGTCTGGCCCAGGCCGGGGCTCACTGCCGGTGTACTAGAGTAGGGGTACCCTAGTATCCCGAACTTGTGCATGACGATTCTGCCCCCACGCGGCAGGGCTTGCCGGGTGACCGCCAAGGTCCTCCGTGGTTCCTTTGGAGCCATTCAAGAACAAAGTATTCAAGCCGAGGAGGCAAGGCCCCGGCAAGAGGAGCTTGCCGGGAAGGCCACCCAAGGCACCTAGGAAACAAGGCCCCGGCAAGAGGAGCTTGCCGGGAAGGCCCGGTGAGCGACAAGCTTCCGGACGCGACAAGACAACAACCGCGGCAAGGCGCTTGCCGCGGCAGACCACCACTCTATACCTGTGCTCCAGCACATCCACTAACATGTCATACAGGACCTTTCCGGTAGCAGCGTGGCAGAAGGCCGTCTTGACGGCGGCCTTGATGTGGCAAGCGGCCGACAAGATTGCCATTGTGGCAAGCGGTGGCGCCCACTGACGGTCCCTTTACGCCTTTGTTAGGGCGGCGTGAAGCGGGCATTTAATGCCTTTGTCCCCTGCCGTCGGGGTTAGGTATGGTACTGTTGTACAAGTAGCTGTACCAACCACCACTCCTTTTCCATTTTACCCTTGTCTCGTTGCCACACTGCCGGAGACCTCTTGAGCATATAAAAGGAGGCCCATGCATAGCGTAGAGAAAGAGGTTGGGGGTTCAAAAGGTTAGAAGCCAGAAACACTCACGCTCGGCCTCGTTAGCAGCTTGTGTGTACTGTAGCACTCAGCGCTCCTGAGCAAGAACTCAATACACTCAGACATGCACTAGTAGGAGTGTTATCTCCCCGGAGAGCTCCGAAGCTGGGTAAACCGCTCGTGTGCTTCGCCTCGATCTGCTCTTCGTGTGACCTCCGCCCCCCGCCGAACCGAAAGGGGCTCGGTCCGCCGGTCCCATAGGTGTTCGTGGGCCAGATCAGCCTACCCGACAAGCTTGCATTCCCATATTGACATACTTATGTTAGACTCCTGCGTATATCTTTTTAGATCCTCAGTTCGTCTTTTTATTTCCGAACACCAAACTGAGCATCGAGACTCTTGTCTATGCGGTAATATTTTTACATATCTTAAATACATACCTCAAAGCCTGTTAGAAGGCTGGCACATGCTTCAGTCAGCCCGCTCTTGGCGGACTGAACTTTCTGGATCACCGCAGTCATAACAGTGCGGTGCTCCTCGTTGATGGAAGCTTCGTTAAGCGCCTCCATCAAATCATCCGGTGCCTCCGGTTGGACGGAGGTCACCGGCCTCGCAGTCTTGCCCTTCTTACGAAGAAGTGCGCTGTCGGACTCTGGAACCACTTGAAGGTTCGATGCAGAGTCGGCCTGAGGGCTGGTCTTGAAGCCCTTCGGGGTTTTATCCCCTTTGAGACCGGGTTCTGGGAGGTCGCCTTGCGGCGCCTCCAGGGCCACCTCCTCCTGGCTGGGCCCCTTTTGGGACTCCACCCCGATGTCATCCGTGGCGGGAGGAGACGAGGCGGTTGGAAGTGAGGTGCTATTCACCTCCGGCCGAATCCGAGGGAGCTCGACGAATCGTCGAGCCCATCCTTGGGCGGGCTGCATGGTTATATTCGGCGTTATAAGATGCGGTGCAACAAATGGAACACCATGAGTTATTCTGGTGTCCGGACACTTACGATTTCGCCAGGGGCTTGGTCCTCGATAGCCACTCCTCTCCGTCGTCGTCAACGTTGGTGGTGTAGTCCGGAGGGAGGGCCCTTCCCTTCTTGGACCCTCCGGCCTCCCCAGTTGGGGCGGCCTTCCTTTTCTTCTCTCCCCCCGCTGGGGGAGAGGCCTCTTTTTCCTCCTCCTCGTCTTCGTGGGAGGAGTCCGCCTCGGGCTCATCGGACGATGAGTCCGACAACACCTGGCGCCGGGAACTCCTCCGAGTTCCTGTGGCCTTCTTCTCCGGCACCACGTGAGGTGCCGGAACCAGCAGCCCCGTCAATCGGGCGTCCGCCGGGTCTTCTGGCAAGGGAGCCGGACAGTTAACTTGTCTGGACGTCTTCAGCCAGTCCTGTCAAAGGTGAGGGAGTTTTAGATCCTGCATAGAGTCAAACTATGAAAAGAGAGTCCCGTAAAGGGTAAAATAACTTACCTCGCTGGCTTGATGCTGCAAGCTGAATCCGCGATCTTCGGTAGCGGATGTGGGAGCTTCGGCGCCCTTGAACAGCACCTTCCAGGCATCTTCGTACGTAGTGTCGAAGAGCCGGCTCAAGGTTCGGTGATGTGCCGAATCAAACTTCCACAAGTTGAAGGCCCATTGCTGGCGTGGGAGAATCCGGCGGATGAGCATCACCTGGATTATGTTGACAAGCTTGAGATTCTTGTCCACCAGGTTTCGGACGCTTGAGTTTGGAGTCGGTCAGCTCTTCGAATTGCCCCACGTCGGGCCGTCTCTTTCCATGAGGTTAGCCGTGTAGGGAAGCCGGTCCGAATTGGGGCCGCCGCCCATTGAGAGTCAGCGTGGCTCGGTGATGTAGAACCACCCGATTGCCACCTTTATGGTCTCCACAAAGGAGTCCTCGAGCCATAGGATGTTGGCCATCTTGCCCACCATGGCACCTACGCACTCCGCTTGGCGGCCGCCCACTACCTTCGACTTGACATTGAAGGTCTTCAGCCATAAGCCGAAGTGGGGCTGGATGCAGAGGAAGGCCTCGCACATGACGATAAACGCTGAGATGTTGAGGATGAAATTGGGGCGGATCATGGAAATCTAGGCCGTAGTAGAACATGAGCCCCGGACGAATGGGTGAAGTGGAAACCCTAGTCCCGCGGAGGAAGTGGGGTAGGAACACCACCCTCTCATGGGGCATGGGGTGGGGATGAGCTGCCCCTTGTTGGGGAGCCTATCTTGTGATGTCGCCGGACAAGTATCCGGCCTTCCGCAGCTTTTTGATGTGCCCCTCCGTGACAGAGGAGGCCATCCACTTGCCTCCCGCTCCGGACATAGTTGGAGAAGGTTGAGGTGGGATGTGCGGACTTGGGCGCTGGAGCTCAAGTGCGCGGAAATGGATAAGCAAAGGAGGAAGAAGGCGTGTGTGAAAAAGTGGATCCTTATCCCCTTATATGGACGGACAAAGCTATGCGTCCCCACCGGCCTGATAAAACTCGCTTATCTCCCAAGCGTCGTAATCAATGGCGCGGTTGGGTTACCCACGCCCGTATTGATGAGAATCCTGGAATAAGGGGACACGATCTCTGCTTTGACAAGACGTGCCAAGGAAACCGCCTCGCTAAACGCGCTAAGGTGGGGCAGTAAAAACGATTCAAATAAAGGCTTGGTCGTGGTGTGATGTCACGCTGCGGAATACGTCAGCAGATTGAACTTGTGTAAATATTATTCTCTCTACGGTGGTATGTGGAACTTATTTTGCAGAGCCAGACACTATCCTTGTGTTCAAAACCTTCTATGTAGTATTCGGAGGAGGAACCCGCCTTGCAATGTCGAAGACAATATGCACGCCGGACTAAATGCGTCATTGAAGCCTGGTTCGAGGGGCTCTTGAGGAGTCTGGATTAGGGGTGTCCGAATAGCCGGACTATAGCCTTTGGCCGGACTCCTGGACTTTGAAGATACAAGATTTAAGACTTCGTCCCGTGTCCGGATGGGACTTTCCTTGGCGTGGAAGGCAAGCTTGGCGATACGGATATGTAGATCTCCTACCATTGTAACCGACTCTGTGTAACCCTAACCCTATTGGTGTCTATATAAATCGGAGCGTTTTAGTCCGTAGGACGAAAAACAATCATACCATAGGCTAGCTTCTAGGGTTTAGCCTCTCTGATCTCGTGGTAGATCTACTCTTGTACTACCCATATCATCAATATTAATCAAGCAGGAGTAGGGTTTTACCTCCATCGAGAGGGCCCGAACCTGGGTAAAAACATCGTGTCCCTTGTCTCCTGTTACCATCCGCCTAGACGCACAGTTCGGGACCCCCTACCCGAGATCCGCCGGTTTTGACATCAACAAGTACCATTATCAGTTATGATGCTGTGTGGAAAACCAAAATGAAAGATCACCTTTTTCATGAACTAAACCGCCGTGGCTGCATCACACTTACTGACCGGCTTTGCCTCAACCCACTTGGTAAATTTATCCACTGCCACCAAAAGGTGTGTCTTCTTATCCTTAGACCCTTTGAAAGGTCCAACCATGTCAAGCCCCCAAACTGCAAACGGCCAAGTAATTGGAATCATCCTCAATTCTTGAGCTGGCACATGAGCTCCTCGTGAGAATTTTTGACATCCGTCACATTTGCTGACCAGATCCTCCGCATCAGCATGAGCCGTTAACCAATAGAAACCATGACGGAAAGCCTTGGCCACCAGAGATTTTGAGCCAGCATGATGACCACAATCTCCTTCATGGATCTCACGTAGTATCTCCTGACCCTCCGCAGGCGACACACAACGTTGAAACGCCCCAGTAACACTGCGGTGATGTAACTCGCCATGAACAATTGTCATAGATTTGGACCGCCTGATGATTTGTCTTGCCAAGGTCTCATCCTCAGGCAACTCTCCCCGGGTCATATAGGCCAAATATGGACTGTCCAATCCGGGATAACGTGAAGAGCTGCCACCAGCTGTGCCTCCGGGTCTGGCACTGCTAGTTCCTCCTCTGTAGGCACTTTGACAGAAGGGTTATGCAAAACATTGAGAAAGGTGTTAGGCGGCACCGGCTTATGCTGAGATCCCAGCCGGCTTAAAGCATCAGCCGCCTCATTCTTCCTCCGATCAATGTGCTCCACTTGATAACCTTTGAAGTGTCCAGCCACAACATCAACTTCACGACGATAAGTCTCCATAAGGGGATCCTTGGAGTCCCACGTGACTGATACCTGTTGAGCTACGAGGTCTGAGTCGCCCAAGCACCTTACCCGGCTCAAATTCATCTCTTTGGCCATCCGGAGACCATGGAGTAAGGCCTCGTACTTAGCTGCATTGTTAGTACAGGAAAACATAAGTCGGAGCACATAACAAAACTTGTCACCTCGAGGGGAAGTTAAAACAACTCCAGCCCCCGAGCCTTCCAACTGCTTGGACCCATCAAAGTGAATAGTCCAATATGTGTTATCTGGCTTCTCCTCAGTGCACCTGCAACTCTGTCCAATCATTGATAAAATCCACCGGGGCTTGAGACTTGATAGCGATGCGAGGCATGTATTTCAAACCATGGGGTCCAAGCTCAATGGCCCACTTGGCGACTCGTCACCTGTGGCCTCTCTATTCATGTGATATCTCCTAAGGGGCAGAGCTTACCACAGTGATAGGATGACCTTGGAAGTACTGCTTCACCTTCCGGCTTGCCATAAACACTCTGTAAACAAGTTTCTGCCAATGTGGATACCTTTGCTTGGACTCAATGAGCACCTCACTGACGTAGTAAACCGGCCGTTGAACCGGATGCTCCTTGCCAGCCTCCTTGCGCTCCACCATGATGGCCACACTGACGGCTCGGGAGTTAGCAGCCACATATAATAGCAATGGCTCTCTATCAATAGGAGCAGCAAGGACCGGCGGCTCAGACAACTGTCTCTTTAAATCCTCAAAGGCAGCGTCAGCAGCATCACTCCAGACAAAAGCATATGTTTTCTTCATCATCTGATATAGCGGCAGGGCCTTCTCACCTAACCGTCTTATGAACCGGCTTAAAGCAGCAACACGACCCGCCAGTCGTTGAACATCATTGATGCATGCCGGCTTGGCCAAGGAGGTGATCGCCTTGATCTTCTCCGGGTTAGCTTCAATGCCTCTGTTTGAGACCAGGAAACCCAGAAGCTTGCCTGCAGGTACACCAAACACACATTTGTCCGGGTTAAGCATCATCTTATAAACCCGGAGATTATCAAAGGTCTCCTTCAAATCAGATATCAAGGTTTCCTTCTCCCTGGATTTCACCACGATGTCATCCACATAAGCGTGATCATTGCGCCCAATTTGACTGTGGAGACAGTTTTGTACACATCTCTAATAAGTCGCCTGGGCACTCTTGAGCCCAAATGGCATAGATACGTAGCATAAGGCTCCAAACAGAGTGATGCAAGCCGTCTTCTCCTGGTCCTTAACTGCCATTTTGATCTGATGATAGCCAGAGTAAGCATCCAAAAAGCTCAATCGCTCGCAACCCGCCGTAGCATCGATGATTTGATCAATACGGGGGAGGGCAAAAGGATCAGCCGGACAAGCCTTATTTAAGTCCGTATAATCCACACACAGCCGCCAAGTGCCGTTCTTCTTGAGTACCAGCACCGGGTTAGCCAACCACTCCGGGTGAAAAACTTCCACTATGAACCCAGCCGCTAAGAGCCGAGCGACCTCTTCCCCAATAGCTTTTCGTCTTTCCTCATTGAGCCATCGAAGAAATTGCCTGACCGGCTTATACTTTGGATCAATATTAAGAGTATGCTCAGCGAGTTCTCTCGGGACACCTGGCATGTTAGAAGGTTTCCATGCAAAGATTTCCCGGTTCTCACGGATGAACTCGATGAGCGCGCTTTCCTATTTAGGATCCAAGTTGGCACTGATGCTGAACTGCTTGGATGAGTCGCATGGAGTGAAGTCAACAAGCTTTGTTTCAGCGGCCGATTTAAACTTCAATGCTAGGTCATGCTCTGTAGTTGGCTTCTTTAAAGAGGTCATATCCGCCGGGTCAACATTATTTTGATAAAACTTTAGCTCCTCTGCTGCACAAACAGACTCAGGATAAGCCGCATCGCCTTCTTCACATTCCAAGGCTACCTTTTGACTCCCATGCACAGTGATGGTGCCCTTGTGATCCGGCATCTTGAGCTGCAGATAAACATAACATGGTCGTGCCATGAACTTGGCATAAGCCGGCCGTCCAAACAGAGCATGATACGGGCTCTTGATTTTGACTACCTCAAGCGTCAATTTCTCACAGAGTCATATTCATCTCCAAAGGCCACTTCAGCTCAATCTTGCCAGCCCAGGTACGCCGACTTACACAGCACCACTCCATGAAAGACAGTGTTGGACGTCAACCCCATGCGGCGAAAGGTCTCATAATAGAGAATATTGATGCTGCTTCCTCCGTCCATGAGTACCTTAGTGAATTTATATCCACCAACCTGAGGTGCTACCACCAAGGCCAGCTGACCCGGATTATCAACCCGGAGGGGGTGATCTTCCCTGCTCCATATAATGGGCTACTCTGACCACCTCAAATAACGGGGAACCACCGGCTCAACAGAATTCACGGCCCTCTTATGAACCTTATGGTCACGTTTGCACAAATTAGTGGTGAACACATGGTACTGCCCACCATTCAGCTGCTTTGGGTGGCTTTGATAACTTTGGCTAACTGCTGCTTTGTCCCCTTGACCCGAGCTGCTGTTGATGATAGCCGCCTTGACTTCCCTGAAAGCCGGAATTTGAACCGCCGCCCGGGCCATGAAAGGCGCCTGCCCCTGAACTGCCGCCCGATCCATGATTGCCATCAAACATGTTGGAATTCTTGAAAGCCTTCATGATCGCGCAATCTTTCCATAAGTGGGTGGCGGGTCGATCCCGAGTGACGTGTCTCGGGCAAGGTTCATTGAGAAGCTGCTCAAGAGATGGGCCTGACCCGCCAGATCGAGGGGGCGGTTTTCCCTTACGTCTCTGATTGTTACCCTGTGCATTTTCATTGGCCACAAACTCCGGGTTACCCTCCGCCTTACGGTTGTTGCCTCCTTGATTTGCCAGGTTATGTTGCTGACCTTTTCCACTGCCGTTCTTCTTTGCCTTCCCTGTCTTTTCCTCATCAGACGCGGGATCCTTAGTACTATCAGAATCGGTGTATTTGACTAAAGCCGCCATCAGCATACCCATATCATTGCAATCACACTTAAGGCGCCCGGTTTACGCCTCGGTGACTCAAAGCGGCAATTCTTCTCCAACATGAGGACTGCAGAGCCAGCATCCATCTTATCGGACGAATGTATTATTTCCTTGACCCGGCGCACCCAATGAGTTGTGGATTCACCCTCCTCCGGCTTACAATTGGTCAAGTACACAATTGACATAGATTGCTTGCAAGTGTCCTTGAAGTTCTGGATAAACCGGGCCTTTAGCTCTGCCCATGAGCTAATGGAATTGGGCGACAAGCCCTTTAATCAAGACCGGGCCGTTCCGTCTAACATCATGGTGAAGTACTTAGCCATTGCTGCATCGCTGACCTCCAGTAGCTCCGTGGCCATCTCGTAACTTTCGATCCATGCCCCGGGCTGTAAGTCGGCCGTGTAATTCGGCACCTTTTGAGGTCCCTTGAAATCCTTGGGCAGACGTACATCCCGCAAAGCCGGCACCAAACAAGGAACACCGCCGGTTCTAGTAGCCACTCCTGCTCCAACAGAAGTCGTCGGATACTCTAGGAGATCTTGATGAGCCGCCTGCTGAGCCGCTAGCTGAGCCGCCCGCTCGTCCTCCTGACGTATTCGGTCTTGCACCGGGTTATAGCCACCTGGCTGGTTATGACGCTGGGCATTGCTTGACAAAGCTTCTGACTCCATGTGCTCGTAGACTTTCGGACTCCGGTCTTGACGAGGCGGTGCTAGCCAAGGCGGAGGAGTTGAATGAATCCTGTCCCGGCTGTAAGAATAGCTCTCTTGCTGTGCCAGGGTCGTCTGAATAATTTCTCTGACCCTCCGGGTCTCCATCACTGTCGGATCATCACCGTCCACTGGGAGAGCTGCCAAACGCGCCGATGATGCGATTAAGTTTTCCATGGGGTTGGAAAAGTGACCCGATGGTATTGGTACATAGCGGGGTGGGACCATACTCCCATGAGGTGGTGCCATCTCTCGAAGCTGAGCCGGTCCTCCCGCTCCGGCTTTTATGACCTGATTTGCCTCGGGCGGGTTGCTAGGGCCGGCCCTGGGTGTAGCGAAGAAGTCCCGAGGGTCGTAAACCGGAGGCAAACGGGATTGAGTTTTCTGGTTCCTCCTTCTCATTACCTCATTAGATGCGTTTAGGCTCATATTAACCTAGAAAGCCTCTGACTGGAGTTGCTGCGCCCGTGCATCCAAAGCCGCCCGCTCTGTAGCTAACCTGGTGTCCTCAGCTGCTAAGGCCTCCTTGGCCCGGGCTATCTCCTCATGCACCTTTTCCACCTCCGCGTTATGCTCATCTTGATTTGCAGGAATAACGGTGGCGGTTAACAGGGCCGTCAGCTTATCCATAAGATCCATCAGCACCTGAGCCGGCGGGCGCACAGGGCCTCCTGCCCCGACCGCTCCTGATCCGGACGTTATTGCTGTTGCAGCCTTTGAGTTTTGACCGGGTTGAGTACCAGCCATGAAGACTCCTGCCCAGCTTGGCGGCTCATAGGAATCCGGAATACTAGAGTCGTCGGAACAACCCCCAAGCATGCCCTCCTACACTTGATACAGCGAATCTGTTGAACCGGCGGATGATACGTCCATTTTGCATCATGCTTTTATATTGATATTTATCGCATTATGGGCTGTTATTTCACGTTATGTCACAATACTTATGGCTATTCTCTCTTATTTTACAAGGTTTACCATGAAGAGGGGGAATGCCGGCAGCTGGAATTCTGGCTGGAAAAGGAGAAAATATTGAAGGCCTATTCTGCGCAACTCCAAAAATCCCGAAACTCCACGGAATACCTTAAAATAAATAAAGAAAAATCGTCGCCAAAGATGAAGGCCAGGGGGCCCACACCCTGCTCACGAGGCGGGCGCGCCTCCCTGGCGCACCCCTACCTCGTGGGCCCCACAGGTGGCTCTCCGGCGTCCATCTTCTCCTATATGAAGTCTTTCGATGAGAAAAAAATCAGAAGCAACCTTTCGGGACGAGACTCCGCCGCCACGAGGCGGAACCTTGGCGGAACCAATCTAGGGCTCCGGCAGAGTTGTTCTGCCAGGGACACTTCCCTTCAGGAGAGGGAAATCATCGCCATCGCCATCGCCAACGCTCCTCTCATCGGGAGAGGGCAATCTCCATGAACATCTTCACTAGCACCATCTCATGTCCAAACCCTAGTTCATCTCTTGTATCCAATTCTTGTCTCCAAGTCCGGGATTGGTGCTAGTAGGTTGCTAGTAGTGTTGATTACTCCTTGTAGTCGATGCTATTTGGTTTACTTGGTGGAAGATCATATGTTCAGATCCTTTATGCATATTATTACCCCTCTGATTATGAACATGAATATGCTTTGTGAGTAGTTACGTTTGTTCCTGAGGACACGGGAGAAGTCTTGCTATTAGTAGTCATGTGAATTTGGTATTCGTTCGATATTTTGATGAGATGTATGTTGTCTAACCTCTAGTGGTGTTATGTGAACGTCGACTACATAACACTTCACGATTATTTGGGCCTAGAGGAAGGCATTGGGAAGTAATAAGTAGATGATGGGTTGTTAGAGTGACAGAAGCTTAAACCCTAGTTTATGTGTTGCTTCGTAAGGGGCTGATTTGGATCCATATGTTTCATGATATGGTTAGGTTTACCTTAATACTTTTGTTGTAGTTGCCGATGCTTGCAATAGAGGTTAATCATAAGTGGGATGCTTGTTCAAGTAAGGACAGCACCCAAGCACCGGTCCACCCACATATCAAATTATCAAAGTATCGAACGCGAATCATATGAACGTGATGAAAACTAGCTTGATGATATTCCCATGTGTCCTCGGGAGCGCTTTTCCTATTATAAGAATTTGTTCCGGCTTGTCCTTTGCTACAAAAAGGATTGGGCCACCTTGCTGCACCTTATTTACTTTTGTTACTTGTTGCTCGTTACAATTTACCTTATCACAAAACTATTTGTTACCACTTATTTCAGTACTTGCAGAGAATACCTTGCTGAAAACCGCTCATCATTTCCTTCTGCTCCTCGTTGGGTTCAACACTCTTACTTATCGAAAGGACTACGATAGATCCCCTATACTTGTGGGTCATCGGTGGACGAATCACCGTCAGAGAGGACGGCCGTCTCACCATCATCTTCAGATCCTTTAGAAAGTTCCTCTCCGTGGATGCAGCCCACGAAGGCACGCTTCATGACGAGTTGAACTCGGGCGGGTCTCGCACGCTGAGCCGTCTCGACGAGGTCGGTGCAGTTGTCCGGCTCAGGGCCCGGCTCACCAATCCGGTCGATGAAGACGTGGATTCCGCTGAAGGGGACCCGGTACCCGTACTCAATGGAGTCGGCGTCGGGGCCCCAGCCTTCATTGTCGATGTAGATCTTGCCGCGACGACTCTTGGTCATCCGGCCCACTGCGTATCCCTTGAGCCCTTCGAAGTTGCCCTTCAAGAACTCAAATCCACCGTGTGCTGGCCCCACGATGGGCGCCAACTATCGTGGAATTGTCACGGCAGATGTCCTCTTGCAAGGACTTAGTTGTGGAGCCATCGCAACTAAGAGGCTTAAAGGGGTTAATCGGGACAAAGGACACGAGAGGTTTATACTAGTTCGGCCCCTTACGGTGAAGGTAAGGCCTACGTCTAGTTGGGTTGGTATTGCTTGGTGTTTCGATAACCAGGGAGCGAGATACGCTATGCCCGTCTCTCGATTAGTTGTTTCTTGCCCTAAGCCGCCAGCGGGTCGTCCCCTTATATACACGGGTTGAAGCCCTGCGGCCTACAGAGCCTCGGCCGGCTTATAAACAGTGTCCGGCTCAGTGACTAGTTAATTCTACCTTATAATACAAGTCATGCCATCATGGAGGTTTATTACTATGGGCCTTAAGTCGCCTATGGGCCTTAGACCCTTTATTGAACCTCCATCTTCATGCTTGGTCTTGGGCTTCTTCTTATGAGTCTCTCTTTGCGTAACCCGGCCCCTCCTAGGCGGCTTACACAAATAGTCATATCCCCAACAAGTCAGTCTACTAATCTTGGGCGTGATGCCTATGTAATGATCATTGCCTGGATATCGTCATAATTATTTGAGGTTTTGTCAATTGCCCAACAGTAATTTGTTTACCCACCGTTTGCTATCTTTCTCGAGAGAAGCCACTAGTGAAATCTACGGCCCCCGGATCTTCTTTCTCATATATTTTCTTGGAATCTACTTTTCCTTTGCATTTTTATTCAGATCTATTAAACCAAAAATACAAAAATACTTTGCTGCACTTTATTTTATTTGCGATCTATTATTTCAATCTATTACCAATTTCTAGCATCGTTACCCGAAAGGGATTGACAACCCCTTTAACATGCCGGGTTGCGAGGTGTTCTTATTTGTGTGTAGGTGTTGTTTACGTTGTGTTGCTTGGTTCTCCTACTGGTTCGATAACCTTGGTTTCTTCACTGAGAGAAATACCTACCGTCGCTATGCTGCATCATCCCTTCCTCTTTAGGGAAATACCGACGTAGTCCTAGCAGACATGAGCTTTTCTGGCGCTATAGTCAGAGAGCAATCAAAAGGAATTTCTGGCGCCATTGTCAGGGAGGATCTTCAACATATACTAGGTTCCTAATCACAAATCTCATCTCCTCGCAATTTACATTATTTGCCATTTGCCTCTCGTTTTCCTCTCCCCCACTTCACAAAAATTTGCCGTTTTATTCGCCCTCTTTTCCGTTCGTCGTATTCTCGCTAGATCTCATGTTTGCTTTTGTTGCCATGTGTTTTCTATTTGCTTGCATCTTCGCTTGCTAAAAATCAATTGATATGGATCTTCATCCACTTGCTAATCTTTTCAAGAGATCCAATTATGATGAACCCATTGCTAGTGAGTTGAGTTCACTAGATTATCTTTATGAAGTTTTGCTTGAGATTCGTGAATCTGGAAATTGTGATGAAGAAATTTATGAAGTGACTCATGATAGCTCCTTGAATGAAAAGCATGATTTCAATGATTTTACTATAAATTATATTAATGTCAATTCTGCTAATAATATGCAAAACCCCGAGCTTGGGAATGCTTGTTTTGTTATGTCCACTACTTGTTGCAATGATCATGATTGGGGTGATAATGATTCTTATGATCTCGAAAATTTATTTAAATCTCATGATGAATATGCTTCGATAATATTAAAAGTGGGTTTGGAAGAGTGTTAACTTTAGCTAAAGATAATCCCACATATTTCTAGAGTGTTCAATCTTATGAATTTTTTGATAAAAGTGGGCTTGGAGAGGTCATGACTTTATTTGATGATAATCCCAATATTTTGGAAAAGTGTAAACGTTGCCTACATGTGGATCATATAGAGAATATGTTATGTGATAGTTATATTGTTTAATTTGAATATGATCCCACATATAATTATTATGATAGAGCAAAATATGGTTGTAGAAATTTTCATGTTTCTAAATTACCTCTCTTCATGTTGAGATTGATATTGTTTTCTTCCATGCATATGCTAGATCTTGCTTGTCTTGATAATTTATTTTCCTATAAAATTCCTATGCATAGGAATTATGTTATACTTAAATGTGTTCGTCACATGTTTTATGATGCTCTCTTTGTGTTCCAATTATTATCATTCGTGTGAGCATCGTTGAAATTTTATGCTTAGCTAAGGGCGTAAAATGATATCGCTTGTTGGGATGCAACCCAATGAATAAAATTTATTTTTGCTTTTTGCATTCTGTTCTTGAGTGTTTGCAAAATTATGCTACTGTTATGAGTGTGTTTTTTGTGTTTTAGTTAGTGTTAGTGCCAAGTAAAGCCTTTAGGATCTTCTTGAGTGATAGTTGTTTGATCTTACTGAAAAAAACAGAAACTTATGCGCTCACGGACACAATTTTTTTTATCAGAGCACGGAAAAATGCCAATTATTTTTCCAGTAGATTAATATACAAATTTCTCAGGTCTTCCTAATTGTTCAGAATTTTTGGAGTTACAGAAGTATTAGAACAAATCAGATTGCTCCAAACTGTTCTGTTTTGACAGATTCTGTTTTCTTTGTGTTGTGTGCTTATTTTGATGGCTCTATGGTTTTATTTGATGAGTTTTTTGCCATAGAAAAGTTGGAATATAGTAGATATAATACAAAAACAAAATATGAATTGGTTTGATATAGTACTTATAATAGTGATTTATTTTTCTTACGCTAACGGATCTCACAAAGGTTTTGTTGAGTTTTGTGTGATTGAAGTTTTCAAGTTTTGGGTTATCTTACGATGGATGAAGGAAGGATGGAAGAGCCTAAGCTTGGGGATGCCCAGACATCCCAAGCTATTATCCAAAAATGAGCAACCAACTAAGCTTGGGGATGCCCCCGAGTGGCATCCCCGCTTTCTTCCAACGATCATTACTCGAAACTATATTTTTATCCGTCACATGATATATGTTTTTCTTGGAGCGTCTTGTATGATATGAATCTTTGCTTGTTTTATTTTGTGTTTCAAGTTATCAATCCTTGCTGGACACACCTATTTGAGAAAACAAAAATTATGTCATGACTTGTTAGAATTGCTCTCTATGCTTCACTTAAATTTTTATGAGCAATGGACTTGCTCTAGTGCTTCACTTATACCTTTTTGAGCACGGTGTGCTTAGTATTTTTGAAGAAATGCTCTCTTGCTTCACTTAGATTTATTTGAGAGTTAGTAAAATTTTCAAGAAATTATCTCTTGCTTCGCTTAAATTATTTTGACAGAAAGAAAAATTATGCTCATGATCTTCACTTATATTTATTTGAGCTTATGAAAAGCAACACATGAAAATTAGTCCCAAAGTGATAGATATCCAAGAAGGATATAATAAAAACTTTCATGAATATCATTGGACAAAATAAACTTGATTTTTAGTAATAGTTTTGAGATATGACGATGTGATATGTGAGTTATGTTGATGAATAATTATGCTTTAGTAAGAATATTGGTGTTAAGGTTTGTGATTCCCTATGCATGCATGAAAGTCAATAATCATGCAATGCAAATTATATCCTACTCGTGGTGCATTATTCGGTGTTAATTATGCTTAATGCTTGCTTATGAGATTATTCGTTTCTTGGTTGGTCGCTTCCCAATCTTTTGCTAGCCTTCATTTTGCACTAAGTATGATCACTACTTGTGCATCCAAAATCCTTTAAACCAGTTTTGCCATATTAGTCCACTATATCTAACTATATGCGGTATTCTTTTTGCCGTTCTAAGCAAATTTCCATGTGCCATCTTTAATTTCAAAAATAAACTTCTCTTTTGTGTGTTTGTTTCGCTTGCGGAACGGTGAAGGGTGGCTAATATTTTCCTGCTAGATGTGTTATTCTCAAGATGAGTGTTTATTCACTTGTCATTACATGAGAGTAAGGCAAAGGTATTAGGGATGCCTAGTCCCGAAATGAAAATGAATTTACTTTATGTTGTCAAATAAAAAATCCTTGGGAAGTGTTGGTATGGAAGGTAACCATGGATTCGGCTAGCCATGGAAAGTGAAAGTATGGTGGAAAAAGGAATAAACTTTGTTTTATGTTTGGGAACCGCCTATGATATATCTAGCATGGAAAGTGTTCAGAACTCTAAGTCGTTTTCGTTGGTGGGATGGATACACCTCTCAAAATGTTTTTATCTCTTAAGTTTTTCGCTTTGAGCTCTAGCACCTCTACAAATCCCTACTTCCCTCTGCGAAGGGTCTTTCTTTTACTTTATGCAATTTTTATTTTGAATGTGATTCTCCATATTCTCTTATAAAAAGAACCAACTAGGAGGCAATATGATCATACTTAAGTATTGGGTGTAGCTAACATTTGAGTGTGTTTCATGAATGGATCAATGTTTGAGCATGATGGGCTAGGGATAACTTATTTTAGCATTGATATTTTCAAAGACATGGTTGCTTGTTGATATACATGAGTATCTAAATTACTATGTCAAAACTAGACTATTGCTTTGAATCACATAAAATTCCAAATGTCCATGCTATAAAGAAAAGAATATGATATGACATGGTAAACATCACTCCACATCAATTTTTTTGTATTTATCACTTACCTACTCGAGGACGAGCAGCAGTTAAGCTTGGGGATGCTGATACGTCTCCAACGTATCTATAATTTTGATTGTTCCATGTTGTTATATTATCAATCTTGGATGTTTTATAATCATTTTATAGTCATTTTATATCATTTTTTGGTACTAACCTATTGACATAGTGCCAAGTGCCAGTTGCTGTTTTTTCCATGTTTTTTAAATTGCTGAAAATCAATATCAGACAGAGTCCAAATGCCTTGAAACTTTACGGAGATTTTTTTGGGCCAGAAGGAACACAACGGGCCCTGGTTGCACCTGGAGGGATTCCCAAGGAGGGGACAACCCACCAGGGCGCGCCAAGAGGCCCAGGCGTGCCCTGGTGGGATGTGCCCACCTCGGGTGCCCCCCGGACCGCCTCTTTGCTCTATAAATACCCCAATATTCCAGAAACCCCGGGGGAGTCGATGAAATATTCATCCAGCCGCCGCAGAGTCCAGAACCACCAGATCCAATCTAAACACCATCTCGGATGGGGTTCACCACCTCCATTGGTGCCTCTCCGATGATGCGTGAATAGTTCTTTGTATACCTTCGACTCCATAGTTAGTAGCTAGATGGCTTTCTCTCTCTCGCTGAATTCTCAATACAATGGTCTCTTGGAGATCCATATGATGTAACTCTTTTTGCGGTGTGTTTGTTTGGATCTGATGAACTTTGAGTTTATGATCAGTCATATATTTTTATATCCATGAAAGTTATTTGAGTTTCTTTGATCTCTTATATGCATGACATCTTATAGCCTCGTATTTCTTATCCGATATATGGGTTTTGTTTGGCCAACTTGATCTATTTGTCTTGCAATGGGAAGAGGTGCCCGGTAGTGGGTTCGATCTTACGGTGCTTGATCCCAGTGATAGAAAGGAAAACAACACGTATGTATCATTGCTACTAAGGATAAAAAGATGGGATCTATATCTACGCAATAGATAAACGGATCTTGTCTACATCATGTCATCATTCTTATTGCATCACTCTGTTTTCCATGAACTTAATGCACTAGAGGCATGCTGGATAGCGGTCGATGTGTGAAGTAATAGTAGTAGACGCAGGCAGGAGTCAGTCTACTAATCTTGGACGTGATGCCTATGTAATGATCATTGCCTGGATATCGTCATAATTATTTGAGGTTCTATCAATTTCCCAACAGTAATTTGTTTACCCATCGTTTGCTATCTTTCTCGAGAGAAGCCACTAGTGAAATCTACGGCCCCGGGGTCTTCTCATATATTTTCTTGCGATCTACTTTTCCTTTGCATTTTTATTCAGATCTATTAAACCAAAAATACAAAAATACTTTGGTGCACTTTATTTTATTTGCGATCTATTATTTCAATCTATTACCAATTTCTGGCATCATTACCCGAAAGGGATTGACAACCCCTTTAACACGTCGGGTTGCGAGGTGTTGTTATTTGTGTGCAGGTGTTGTTGACGTTGTGTTGCTTGGTTCACCTACTGGTTCAATGACCTTGGTTTCTTCACTGAGGGAAATACCTACCGTCACTGTGCTGCATCATCCCTTCCTATTTGGGGAAATACCGACGTAGTCCTAGCAGATAGGAGCTTTTCTGATGCTATAGTCAGAGAGCAATCACCGTCCTTCTTGATGGACACCTTCTTAGTTTCCGATGGTGCAACCTTGGATTTCTTGCTCTTGCCGGTGGAGCTCTGTGGCACGTCCTCAACGGAAACACAGCACCCCGAGGAGGCGCGCTGGCCGGAGTGGGTGCAAGAGGCTTGGCTGGGGCCGGAAGCCTTGCTGTGGCCAGAAGCCTTGCCGATGATCGAGGTCTCAACCGGCCTTGCCGTCCTCCCGGTTTATACCACAACTACGCTCACGCCTTTGGCGGAGGCAGGGGCAGAGTAGGATTAGGCCTCTCGCCCATCCCCTTTCCACCGCAACTACAACCAAATCCCGGCCAAAAAAAGGGATTCTGGGTATAGGGAAGGGGGAGCACGGTGGCATGAGATAGAGCGAAGTTTCGTACAATAAAGTTTCATACGAAAGTACGGAGCTGGGGAAAAAGTCTTATCTGAATCTGCTGCCCCTGGCAGCCTTGGCTTGCCGGGGCCGGGGTGTCAGTTTGTCTCCTGTCCTTCAAAAAGTTCCGCTGAAGCGCCTGTGCAGCCTGCGAACCAAACAGGACTAGAAGGGACAAAAAGACACGCGCACTCGACCTCTATGCTAGGGGTTATTTCTGCTAAGCACTATCAACCCTACTAGAGAGAAACTCAATCTAACATGCATGCTAATTCTTAGGGCGCCAGCGCTTCGTTTATTCATCTATTGCTCAGGTTCTGCGCCTGGCTTTGTACAAAGGGTCACATGCCTTGCCCGCAAGGCTCGTACAAAAGGTGTTATGCCGGGGGGCCCGGCAACCACGCCTCACGGGTCAAACTTGCGAAGATGTTCGATGTTCCAGAAATTGCTCACTTGGATACCATCTTCGGTCTCCAGGCGGACTGCGCCAGGCCTGGTGACTCGTATTACCCAGTAAGGGCCTTCCCACTTTGGCGTCAACTTGTTGGAATTCTTGGCCGGCTGAACGCGCCGAAGAACAAGGACGCCTTCCTCAAGGCTTCGGGCATGAACCTTGCGGCTATGGTAGCGACGCAAGGCTTGCTGGTAGTGCGCAGCTCGCACAGTAGCCTGAAGATGATCTTCCTCAAGGAGCATAGCGTCATCTTGCCGCAACTGCTCTTGCTCAAGCTCATCATAAGCGAGCACCCGAGGTGACCCGTACGTGAGTTCCATGGGGAGAACTGCTTCTGCCCCGTACACGATGGAGAAGGGTGTCTGGCTGGTGGCTCGATTCGGCATCGTTCTGATTGACCAAAGAACTGTCGGCAGCTCGTCAATCCAGCGTCTTCCACACTTGTGCAGCCTGTCAAAAGTCCTCGTCCTAAGGCCCTGTAACACTTCAGCATTCGCCCTTTCCACCTGGCCGTTGCTTCGTGGGTGTGCAACAAAAGCAAAACATATCTTGCTGCCAAGGTCTTGGACATGTTGCATGAAGGTGCGGCTTGTGAACTGCGTGTCGTTGTCGGTGATGACTCTGTTTGGCACCCCAAATCGGCAAACTAGTCCCCTGAAGAACTTGACGGCTGATTGTGCTGTCACCTTCTCAGTGCTTCCACTTCTAGCCACTTTGTGAACTTGTCGATCACAACGTACAAATACTCACAGCCCCCGACAGCGTGGGGAATGGGGCCTAGTATGTCGAGCCCCCAGACCAAAAATGGCCAGGAAAGAGGGATTGTCCAAAGAGCATGAGCTGGTTGGTGGAGTTTCTTCGAATGGAAATGACACGCTTCACACTTGGTTACTAGTGCAGTCGCATCCTGGAAACCTTGCCATAATGCCTTGCCGGCAAGGGCTCTTGATCCTATGTGAGAGCCACATACACCCCCATGTATCTCTGCCAACAGCTCCAGTCCGTCCTCCTGGGGAATGCACTTCAACTTCACACCGTTCGGTCTCTTCCTATATAGGACGTCGTCCACAAACTGCTACATGGCAGACCGACGCACTACTTTCTCCGCTTCTTCCTGTTCCTCACCGAGTTCCCCTATTTGGAGGAACTGAACGATGTGCCGCGCCCATGCTGGAGCCTGAGGCTCGATGGCAAGGACTAGGGGCGTGTCCTCTGCCGCGGGGGCGGCCGTCTCTACGGCAAGGGCTTGAGGCCATGCCGGAGCCTGTTGCTCCCCAGCAAGCTCGGCGTCCCTGGCAACATCCTTGCCAGCGGCTCCTGGGAGCTCGGGGGAAAGTACTTGCCGGGGCCGGATTTCGTTCGCTTATTATGTCCTGCCGATGGTTCAATGGATGGCTGAGTCAATTAGAGCACAAAGGTCCCTGGCTCCACAGGTAACTTGAGGGCAGCGCGTTTCGACAGGTCGTCAGCAATGTTGTTCTCTGCTCGAGGAACATGCTCTGCTTGTAGGCCGTCAAAACGCTCTTCCAACTTCCTCACCTCGTCCACATAAGCTTCCATCAGCGGGCTCTGGTAATCCTTGTTCACTTGTCTCACCATGAGTTGTGAATCCCCACGGACGATCAGCCTTCTGATTCCAAGGTCTGCTGTGATCCTGAGACAGGCAAGGAGCCCCTCATACTCCGCGGTGTTGTTCGTCGATCTCTCCCGGGGAAAATGCATTTGGACTATGTACTTGAGGTGCTCTCCGGTGGGTGCGATAAGCCGCACGCTGGCATCAGCGCCTTGCAACGAGAAAGCCCCATCAAAGTACATAGTCCAGTCACGACTTGTTTCCTTGCCTGGGAGAGTGGTTTCTTGAACTTCTTCGTCAGGCGTTGTGGTCCATTCTGCAATGAACTCTGACAAAGCCCTGCTCTGGATTGTCGAAGTGCTTTCAAACCTGAGGCCAAAGCTTGACAGTTCCAACATCCACTCCACAATCCTTCCGGTTGCATCTCGGTTGTGCAACATCCGTTTCAACGGGAAGCGAGTGACGACGGTGATCTCATGTGCTTGAAAATAATGACGCAGCTTCCTTGAGGCCATAAGGAGGCTGAAGAGAAACTTCTGCACACCAGAGTACCTTGATCTAGCTCCCTGCAAGAGGGAGCTAACCAAGTAAACTAGGTGTTGTATCATCTTCTTCCTCTGTACCACTTCGTTTGCTTGTGCAGACCCTGCCTTGTTGGCGCCAAACTCTGCCGGGGACCCTGTCTTGCCGACGCCAGACTCTGCCGAGGGGAACTCTGGCTCGTCGTCTGATAGTCTTGCCACTGCTACTGCTTTCACGTCAACTTCCCTCTGCACCACTAGCGCGGCACTGACCACTTGATTCGTCGCCGCTAGATATAGCAGCAACGGCTCTTGCGGTTTGGGCGCAACTAGTATTGGCATAGAGGAGAGGTACCTCTTCAAATCCTGCAGCGCTGCCTCGGCCTCCAGGGTCCATTTCATGGGCCCTGCCTTCTTCAAAATCTTGAAGAATGGGAGGGCGCGCTCAGCGGATTTGGAGATGAACCTACCTAAAGCAGCAACACAGCCGACAAGCCGACGCACATCTTTGACTCTCCCTGGTGCTTTAATCGGCTCAATTGCCTTGATCTTGTCGGGGTTTGCTTCGATCCCTCGTTGAGACAAAAAGAACCCGAGAAGTTTGCCGGATGGAACACCGAACACACACTTCTCAGGGTTAATCTTTAGATTGATCTTGCGCAAATTTGCAAATGTTCCTTCCAAATATTGCACAAGTGTTGCCATGTCCTTGGTTTTAACCACTATGTCATCCATGTAAGCCTCCATATTTCTATGGAGCTGGGGCTCAAAGCCAAGCTGAACTGCTCTTGCAAATGTCGAACCAACACTTTTCAACCCGAAAGGCATTCATAAAACAATACGTACCACATGAGGTGATGAAGGCGGTATTCTCTTCGTCTTCCTTCGTCATGAAGATTTGATGGTATCACGAATAGGCGTCAAGGAACGACAGCAGGTCGCACCCGGCAGTGGAGTCCACGATCTGGTCAATGTGTGGAAAAGGGAAAGGATCCTTTGGGCAGGCTTTATTGATATCTGTATAATGAATGCACAACCTCCATTTCCCATTTGCCATGCGCACCACCACCGGGTTGGCCAACCATGTTGGGTGGAGCAACCCTCTGACCAAGCTTGCCGCCTCCAACTTCCTAATCTCCTCGATGATGAACTCTTGCCGTTCCAAAGCTTGCTTCCTGACCTTCTGCTTGACTGGCCGCGCATGAGGACAAACAACAAGGTGGTGCTCAATCACCTCCCTGGGAATGCCGGGGATGTCGGATGCTTGCCATGCAAACACATCGACATTCGCCCGCAGGAAGGCGACGGGCATGCTTTCCTATTTGTTGTCGAGGGTGGAGCTTATAGTAAAAGCTCCGCCCGTGCCGTCATCCTTGATGGACACCTTCTTAGTTTTTGGTGGTGCAGCCTTGCATTTCTTGCTCTTGCCGGTGGAGCTCTTTGTCACGTCCTCAGCGGAGACTCAACACCCCGAGGAGGTGCGCTTGCCGGAGTGGGTGCAAGAGGCTTGGCCGAGGCCGGAAGCCTTACCGGGGCCAGAAGCCTTGCTGGTGATCGAGGTCTTGCCGGTATTCTTCCCTTCGGGGGCTCCAGTGGCAGGAGCAGGTTACTTGGCGACAGGCACCACCACTGCCTCCTGGTAGAGCTGGTCGGCACAGATGAGTGCGTCCTTCTTGTCGGAGCCGACATTGATAATGCTCATCGGGCCAGGCATCTTCAGCGTGTTGTAGGCGTAGTGTGATGCTGCCATAATCTTGGCTAGTGCTAGACAGCCAAGGATCCCGTTATATGGCAACGGGATCTTGGCTACATAAAAAATGATCTCTTCTCGGTCTTGTAGTCCAGCTCACCTCCAAACGTAACTGGTAGTGTTATCTTACCCATGGGCTGACTTCTCCCAGGATTGATCCCTTGAAACGTGCATGTCTCCTCGAGATCTTCCTTGGGGATTTGCAACTTCTTAATCACCTGCGGCGAGATCAAGTTCAGACCGGCCCCACTATCCACTAGCATTTTCGTCACCTTGAGGTTGCGAATTGTTGGGGAAACCAACAATGGCAAGCACCCGACCGCGGTTGTGCGGTCAGGGCGGCACACCTGGCAACTTCCTTGCCGGGGTCGTCAACCTTGGCCTTCTTGGCGGTGCCGGGGCTTCCAGATTCCTCGACGTCAAGCACGGTCTTTCCCCTATGCTTCCTATTGCGTCGTCGACCTTTCTTTGCCGGGGCGATGGCGTCCTCATCAGCGGAATCGCTCCCCGTGCCGGCGTCTTCCCCGGGGTACTTCCTTCTTCAGCACTAACGCATCTGTCGGCCAGAACATATAGTTCGGCAACATCCCTAACCTTGTTCATGGCCAACTCTTCACGCATCTTGCAGTTGCGCATGTTCTGATGGAACGCGCTGATGACAGCGGCAAGATGAACATCTGGGATGTTATATTGCACTCGACTGAATCTGTGTATGTACTTGTGCAAGGATTTGCCATCCTTCTGGGGGATGAGGTGCAAATCACTCGCCTGGCCAGGAGCTTGATGGCCTCTAGTAAAGGCGCCAACAAACTCGTGGCACAGGTCCGACCAAGAGGAGATGGAATCTACTGGTAGGTGCATCAACCACGACCTGACGTTGGGTTTGAGCACCAACAGGAAGTAGTTGGCGAGCACCTTACCGTCTCGAGCCCCGACAGCTTGCATTGCAATGGTGTATATGCTCAGGAACTTGGACGGATGGGTATTGCCGTCTTACTTCTCTGGGACCTCGGGTTTGAACGTGCGGGTAGTGGGCCACTGGAACTGCCACAGCTCACAGGTAAAAGCTGGACAACCTACCACATAAGGCAGGTCTCTAGAATCCCCCGACGCAGGCCTGTGCACCGTGGGCCCTGCATGCCTATCATACTGATGGCGTGCTTCCCGCTGCCGCTCAATGGTAGTTCGAGTATCTTCTTTAACCCGCTCCTGAAGAACTTGATGTTGGTCACGGCGAGCTCATGGGTCGGACGAGGCCGTGGATCCATCATCACGGGCGTCGACCCGCTGAGCTGGCGACCGCTGCTGTCGTGGTGGAGGGGAGTACACCATGGTTGCGGCGCCTCCGGCCCTTCCGCCACCGGCACGTGCCGGCTCGGTGGGCCGACGCTGCAAGGGGCCTGCCTTCTGGTGCTAATCTTTATTGGCATGGCCAATAAGGCTCTGGATAACGTCCCTCCACACTTCTTGTTTCTCCGCAGCGGGAGGGAAGTCGAGGAGTAGCTGTACTTGTGCCAACGCTTCCGCTGGCATAGGTGGCAGTGACAAACACGATGAATGGGAGGTGCTCGGACTTCTAACCACGTTAGAAGGAGCACCGTCACGGTTCCGTGGCCGTGCGCCACCTCAGCCAACATCTTGGCTTGCCTGTCGGCCCTGCGCATCTCGGGAATGATGAGGAGGGCTCCTCCCGCGGCGGCGCCTGGCGCCACCAATGTTGTGGCGCTGCTCGTAGCGCGTGACCTGACAAGATTGCGGCGCGGGGGCCGGCAGGGGTGTCTTGGAGGCCGCTGTGCCGCCCGTGGGCAGCACGGCTCCATTCTTGGACGCGGCGGCTTGTGGCTCGTCATCTCGGGCACGAGCGACGTCGCTCGCCTGGCTTCGGTTGCCAGACTGTCGGGGATGGTCGTGCTCCGCACCTCCGCCACCATCCGCAACTACCCCATCACCCGTCCGTGTTGGCGCGGGTGGTCCGGCTCCAGAAGAACCGATCGTCGCGATCCCCTTCTTCTTGGGAGCCATGGTGGTCGAGGAAGCGACGCACTAACCCCTAGATCAGGTTTGCAGAACACACTCTGCCCCTACCTGGCACTTCAAAGATGTCAGTGAAGCGACACCTACGGGATCACACGGATCCCTTCTACGGTTTGGCAGGGAGCAAGAGTTGGGCGAAGAGCGGATCTAAAGGTCAACACGACGAATTTTTATCCAGGTTTGGGCCGCTGAGAAGCGTAAGACCCTAGTCCTGTTTGATTGTGTATTCTGTGTTCTTGAGCTCCGGCTAGCTGCTCGCATGCATGCTGGGCCGAGAGGTTCAAAAGTTCGAATCCTCCTCCAGTACGCCGTGGGCCTCCTTTTATATGTCCAAGGGGCTGCCACAGTGACACACAGGAGGTGTAAAGCTGCTACAGTACCTATGTTTATCGTTGGTGTCTTAGGACAAACGCCATAGATGCACTGCTTACGTGCCCTTTAGCTTTATCGGGGACGGGAGGAGAGCCCGTCCCGTCCGTTGCCACCACGCCCTGTCTTGACACGCGTCCACACCGACGAGGCATGCAGTGCCAGGGTGGCTGGCCAGTTGCTGCGCTGGAGAGGTGGCAGGGTCTTCACGAAGATCTGCATGTCACCATGCAGGTGCTTGCCAGGCTGGCAAGCTGGCCACTTCGCTGGAGTGGTGAAGGGGAAGCGGATTATTGCCGCGGTCTTGCCGACGCCCCCGGCAAGGATCCTTCCGGGGCTTCGCGGACGTCCCTGGCAAGGATCTTGCCGGAGCCTCGTTCTCAGTGTCAAAACCGGCGGATCTCGGGTAGGGGGTCCCGAACTGTGCGTCTAGGCGGATGGTAACAGGAGACAAGGGACACGATGTTTTTACCCAGGTTCGGGCCCTCTCGATGGAGGTAATACCCTACTCCTGCTTGATTAATATTGATGATATGGGTAGTACAAGAGTAGATCTACCACGAGATCGAGAGGCTAAACCCTAGAAGCTAGCCTATGGTATGATTGTTGTTCGTCCTACGGACTAAAACCCTTCGGTTTATATAGACACTGAATAGGGTTAGGGTTACACAGAGTCGGTTACAATGGTAGGAAATCTACGTATCCGTATCGCCAAGCTTGCCTTCCATGCCAAGGAAAGTCCTACCCGGACACGGGACGAAGTCTTGAATCTTGTATCTTCATAGTCCAAGAGTCCGGCCAAAGATGATAGTTCGGCTATCCGGACACCCCCTAGTCCAGACTCCTCAAGAGCCCCTGAACCAGGCTTCAATGACGACGAGTCCGGGCGCCGCATATTGTCTTCAGCATTGCAAGGCGGGTTCCTCCTCCGAATACTTCAGAGAAGGTTTTGAACACAAGGATAGTGTCCGCTCGCAAAACAAGTTCCACATACCACCGTAGAGAATAATTTTTTCCACAGATCTGTTGACGTATTCCGCCAGCGTGACATCACACCACGGCCAGGCCTTTATTCGAATCGTTTTTCTTGTCCTACCTCAGTAGCGTTTAGCGAGGCGGTTTCCACAGCACGTCTTATCAAAGCATAGATCGTGCCCCTTATTCCTGGATTCTCATCAATACGGACGTGGGTAACCCAACCGCCATTGATTGCGGCGCTTGGGAGATAAGCGAGTTTTATCGGGCTAGTGGGGGCGATAGCCTCGTCCGTCCATATAAGGGATAAGGATCCACCCTTTTCACCTCGCCTTCCTCCTCCTTGCTCATCCATTTCCAGCTCTGAGCTCCAGCCGCCTAAGTTCTGCATCCTTCCTCAACCATCTCCTGCCATGTCCGGAGCGGGAGGCAGGTGGATGGTCTCCTCCATCACAGAGGGCCAAGTAAAAAGACTGCGGAAGGCCGGATACTTGTCCGGCGACGTCGCACATCGGCTGCCCGACGAAGGGCAGCTCATCCCCACCCCTGAGCCCCATGAGCGGGTCGTATTTCTTGCCCACTTCCTCCATGGACTGGGTTTTCCACGCCACCCATTCGTCCGGGGCTCATGTTCTACTACGGCCTAGACTTCCACGATCCGCCCCGAATTTCATCCTCAACATCTCGGCGTTCATCATCGTGTGCGAGGCTTTCCTCTGCATCCAGCCCCACTTCGGCTTATGGTTGAAGACCTTCAATGTCAAGCCGAAGGTGGTGGGCGGCCGCCAGGCGTAGTGCGGAGGCGCCATGGTCAGCAGGATCGCCAACGTCTTATGGCTCGATGGCTCCTTTGTGGATACCGTGAAGGGGTGGCAATCGGGGTGGTTCTACATCACCGAGCCGCTGACCCTAAATGGGCGGCCCCCAATTCGATCTGGTATTCCCACGCGGCTCACTTCTTGGAAGGAGACTGGCCTGGCGTGGGGTAATTCGGAAGAGCTGACCGGACTCCAAACCTGCATGCGGACCTTGGTGAACAAGAATCTCAGGCTCGTCAATGTGGTTCAGGTCCTCATCCGCCGGATCCTCCCATGCCAACAACGGGCCTTCAAATTGTGGGAGTTCGATCTGACACAGCATCCAACCCTGAAGAGGCTCTTCGACACTACGTACGAAGATGCCTGGAAGGTGCTGTTCAAGGGCGCCGAGGCTCCCTCATCCGCCATGTAAGATCATGGATTCAGCTCGCAGCGTCAAGCTACCGAGGTAAGCTATTTTGCCCTTCACGGGAATCTTTTCATGGTTTGACTCTATGCGGGATCTAAACTCCCTTGCCTTTGACAGGACTGGCGGAGCACATCCGGGCAGGTTAACTATCCGGCTCCTTTGCCAGAAGACCCAGTAGACACCCGCTTGGCAGGGCTGCTGGCTCCGGCGCCTTACATGGTGCCGGAGAAGAAGGCCAAGAAGAAGGCCACGGGGACTCGAAGGAGTGCCCGGCGCCAGGTGTTGTCGGACTCATCGTCCGACGACTCGGAGGCGGACTCCTCCCGTGAAAACAAGGAGGAGGAATGAAGCCTCTCCCCGGGGAGAGAAGAAAAGAAAGGCCGCCCAAGGAGGCCGGAGGGTTCAAGAAGGGAAGAACCCTTCCTCCGGACGTCTCCACCAACGCCAACGACGGCGAGGAGTGGCCCTTGAGGGCCAAGCCCCTAGCGAGATCGTAAGTGTACGGATACCCATGGCTTTTTTTCATTGCATAGTGTTCTCTAATGCCGAACAATCATGCAGCCCGCCCAAGGACAGGCTTCGCCCGCCGTCGAGCGGGTCCCTGGAATTCGTCGGAACTGGAGAGTACTTCACTTTCGGCTACCTCCTCACCTCACGCTGCTGACGACGCCGAGGTGGGGCCCCAAGGGGGGCCTGGTCAAGAGGAGGTGGCGCAGGATGCGCCGCAGGGCAGCCTCCCGGACTCCAAGCGCGAGGGGAGCGAGACCCCGAGGGGCTCTAAGCCCGACCCTTGTTCGGACTCCATACTGGAACCTTCAGCGGTTCCGAAGTCCGGCAAGCGGCCCCTTCATAGGAAGGGTAAGACGCCGGTGTCCTCCGTCCAACCGGAGGCATCGGATAATCTTTGAGGCGCTAACAGCGCCTCCATCGAGAGGAGCACCACACTGCTATGAGTGTGGTGATCCAGAAGTTCAGTCCGCCAAGAGCGGGGCTGACAAGCTTCTGCAACGGCCTTCTAACAGGCTTTGAGGTAAGTTTTCAATATATGTAAGAAGATTACCGCATAGACAGTAGCCCCTGATGCTTAGTTCGGTGTTCGGAAAGAAAAGCCGGACTGAGGATCTAAAAAGATATACGCAGGAGTCTAACATAATTATGTCAATATGGGAATGCAGGCTGCCCTGCTGACCTCTGCCGCACTGAATGTGGAGGTCAATGCATTGAAGGAGAGCCTCGAGTGGTCCGAGAACGAGCTCGGCCAAGCGAAGAAGCAGCTCGAGGACAAGGAAGGTAAGTAATACCTTATGGAATTTAAAAAATGTGGTTGCAAAAGATAATAGGAATAACATGGGTACTGCAGGGGCCACGAGCGAGGTGGCGACCCTGAAGGAGGCGGTGTCCATGGCCGAAAACAAAGCGGCCACGGAGCGCACCGAGCGAGAGAAGGGGCAGGCGCAGCTGGCGGAGAATGCGACAAGAGCTCCTGTGCTCTCGTGGAAAAACACGAGGGTTTGGAGCGTGACTCAAGACCCGAGAGTCCGAGCTTGCCTCGGCTCTTGAGAGTGCCAAAGCTGCTAACGCCGAGGCCCAAAAAGCCCTCCAGAGATTGAGGCGATAAAGAAGATCATGCGGGTAAGGCATTCTTTATGCAGAGCAAGAATGTAAAAGTCAATTATCTAGTACTTACCCGAATCGGGAGCTCTCCAGGAGCGTTCGCAGATCTGTCGCGGAGTGTCTCCGATGCCGCCGCTTTCTACCGAGCCGAAGAAGGGAGCTCGACGGAAAAGGTGTTTTGGTCTCAGTATGCTGAGGCCGAACACCCGGTGCCCTTGAGCGACCAATTGAAGCAATTGGTCGAGCTCCACAAGGTCGCCGAACAGGCCATGAAGGGCCTTATAGCTCGGCTGTGGCCAAATGAGGCCATGCACAGGAGCTACTTCGGGCTAGTGCGGCGGCCGGTGGATGCCTGTCCATGGATCGAAGTCATCAAGCGCTCCATCTGTATTGAGGGTGCTCAGGGCCTTGCCCGTGCTAAGGTGCCTTTGGGGCAAGCTGGACGCCGGAGAAGCCTGGTGACAGATAGCCGCCACGGGCAAAGAACATCGCAAGCCCGAGAAGTATTATGAGGGCGTCGTGAAGGGTGCCCGCCTTATAGCGGGTGAATGCTCCAAAGATGTAATATTTGAGTAGACTCGCATTTGTTACCCTGTACGCTGAAAACTTTTTCATATGCGCTAAGCAACGCTTTTGAATTTAAAATATTACCTTCTGTGCGGCCGTTTATCAAATTTGAGAGATGGCGAGTCGTTGGCTTCAGCCCCATGCCACGGTGCCGGGTGTTCGATAAACTTGAGCGCTCTTGTTCCCATTCTTGGGTCCTTCGAGGGAGGCGCTCAACGCAACGAACCAGGCAACCGGACTATAATGCTTGAACACTCTCACTTAGCCATAGAATTCTATAATTTTAAATTTCGGCGAAGCCCCTAGTATTCGGTGGACCGAGTTCGGGGTGCTATCCACGCCTTGGCTGGACAATGTCGGTTCCTCGCTCTAAGCGGCATAAGTCTTTAGGGACTCGAAGAAACCTCTCGAACAGTGACCGGCCCTCGCCTTATCATGACGGTCAGTTTTAGCTTTCTCCACTGAGGTGCTCAACCCAGCTCAACCGGGCACAATCGCGATGGTTCTCCCAGTGTTACCTTAGCCGATATAGCGGAACGTAAGGTACCAAAACATGGGAGCCGGGCAAACCCAACTATTGACCCAAGACATGATTCGGAGCTGATGCATATAATGCTATAAGTTCAGGGTGCCGCACTTGTGAAAGTGTTCGGACTTGTCACACCATGTTTTTGGGGTACATAAGCCCCCTGGTGTATTGGCCGTACCAAATTGTATGCGGTTGCGCAATGTCATAAATGAACATATATAATGGTAAAGAATGTAATAATAGGCAAGAGCTATATATTGGTTATTCAAAAGAAACTGCAAATAAAAGCGAGCGATACAAATTGTGCGATAAGCAAGGTACGGGACTTTTGACATGTCCCCTTCCAGGGATAAGTTTGCGGTGTGGTATGTAAAACAGGTATACTGCTCGTAATAGAGACCACCTGGACACTCGACGCAGTTTTCTGCTTCCCTGGCTGTTGCATCGTGTATTCGGCGCGAATGTCGGACAGGGCTTCTGGAGAACAGAGTCCTGAAAGTAAAAGGAAGAAAAAGAAAAAAAAAGGAATGACACAAACGGGAGCCCCTAGTGCGGTCTAGCCGCATTCTGGGCGTGCAGTGGTCGTGGCCCGTCCCCTATGCCCATGGTGCTTGAGCGCAATTACGTGCGGCGTACTGGCTTCGCGAGTTCGCGAGGGCTGGGGTTGGCTCTTGATCGTCTCCGGCACCGTCGTCCATACCGTCGATGTCTTCGAAGTCGAAGTCGAGCATGTCGGTTAAATCATCGACAGTGGCTACAAAGTGGATGGTGGGTGGGCGTTGAATTTCTTCGTCGTCCGAATCCCAACCTTCCTGACCATAGTTCGGCCAGGGCTCCCCTGACAAAGAGAGAGACTTTAATGAGTTCAGGATATCGCCAAAGAGCGAGTGCTGAAAGATGTCCGTGGTGGTGAACTCCATAAGGCGCCCACCGGATTCGACCGGTAGAGGCGCTGGAGGTTCGGAGTCCGTAAGGAGTCCGCACTGGAGTCACGAAGCCGCAAAGGACAGGGATGGTGTTCGCTCAATTGCCGTGGAGATTTCAGCCCGAGGCGGTGTCCAACCAACCGTCCTCGATCGGCTAAACCGGCTCCGGATTAAGGGTCGGAGCGGATATCGCCGCGCCTCTGTATGCTCGGGCGGCAGAGCCAGATCGTACCCATCGAGACAGTGCGGCGCGCTCGGCTGTGGTTCGAATCCATAGAAGATCAAATCTCCGCGGACATCGGCCGTATAGTTCAGGCTTCCAAATCTGACCTGATGGCCAGGGGCGTAGCTTTCAATCTGCTCCAGATGGCCTAGCGAATTGGCCCGCAGTGCAAAGCCGCCGAATACGAAGATCTGTCCGGGGAGAAAAGTCTCATCCTGGACTGCGTCGTTGCTGATGATTGAAGGAGCCATCGGGCCTATAGGTGACGACACAGAGGAACTCTCAATGAAAGCACCAATGTCGGTGTCAAAACCGGCGGATCTCGGGTAGGGGGTCCCGGATTGTGCGTCTAGGCGGATGGTAACAGGAGACAAGGGACACGATGTTTTTACCCAGGTTGGGCCCTCTCGATGGAGGTAATACCCTACTCCTGCTTGATTAATATTGATGATATGGGTAGTACAAGAGTAGATCTACCACGAGATCAGAGAGGCTAAACCCTAGAAGCTAGCCTATGGTATGAATATTGTTCGTCCTACGGACTAAAACCCTTCGGTTTATATAGACACCGAATAGGGTTAGGGTTACACAGAGTCGGTTACAATGGTAGGAAATCTACATATCCGTATCGCAAAGCTTGCCTTCCATGCCAAGGAAAGTCCTACCCGAACACGGGACAAAGTCTTCAATCTTGTATCTTCATAGTCTAGGAGTCCGGCCAAAAATGATAGTTCGGCAATCCGGACACCCCCTAGTCCAGGACTCCCTCACTCGTCATCAAGGCTTCACAAAGATATGCACACCACTACGCGTGCACCCTTGGATCTTGGTTTTAACATTGTCGATGGTGTCAGAGCTCTCAACCTCAAGGGTACCTTTGTAAGTGATCTGCAAATCGTCCCCGACAAGGATCTTGCCGGGGGTCCAGCTTGTCCTCTGTCTTGTATCTTGTTCTCGGTCGCCCCCCTTCAGGCCTCGCCTGCCCGTGGACAAGTATGGGGTGCTAAAGTACCAAGACTTTAGTACACCGACAATGTTGTCATCATAGGTGACTTAGGTGCATGTTATTGAAAATTTAAAGCAGGGAGATGAAATTGGAAACTTATAAACTGACTCGATACTTTGAGTTACGCCATAAAAACAAATTTATAAGGGGATAACACCAAAACATTAGTTTGAAGGAAACAGTAAACCATATTGATACGTCTCCAACGTATCTATAATTTTTGATTGCTCCATGCTACTTTATCTACTGTTTTGGACTATATTGGGCTTTATTTTCCACTTTTATATTATTTTTGGGACTAACCTATTAACCGGAGGCCCAGCCCAGAATTGCTGTTTTTTGCCTATTACAATGTTTCGAAGAAACGGAATATCAAACGGAGTCCAAACGGAGTGAAACCTTCGGAAACGTGATTTTCTCACCGAACGTGATCCAGGAGACTTGGACCCTACTCCAAGAAGTAATGTGAGGCGGTCACGAGGGTGGGGGTGCTCCCCCTAGGCGCGCCGCCTCGTGGGCCCCCTGTTGCTCCACCGACGCATTCCTTCCTCCTATATATACCTACGTACCCCCAAACGATCAGAACAGGAGCCAAAAACCTAATTCCACCGCCGCAACTTCCTGTATCCACGAGATCCCATCTTGGGGCCTATTCCAGAGCTCCGCCGGAGGGGGCATCCACCACGGAGGGCTTATACATCATCGCCATAGCCCCTCCGATGAAGTGTGAGTAGTTTACTTCAGACTTTCGGGTCCATAGCTAGTAGCTAGATGGCTTATTCTCTCTTTTTGGATCTCAATACAATGTTCTCCCCCTCTCTCGTGGAGATCTATTCGATGTAATCTTCTTTTTGCGGTGCGTTTGTTGAGACCAATGAATTGTGGGTTTATGATCCAGCTTATCTATGAATAATATTTGAATCTTCTCTGAATTCTTTTATGTATGATCGGTTATCTTTGCAAGTCTCTTCGAATTATCCGTTTGGTTTGGCCAACTAGATTGGTAGCTCTTGCAATGGGAGAAGTGTTTAGCTTTGGGTTCAATCTTGCGGTGTCCTTACCCAAAGGATGTAAAGGGTTGCAAGGCACGTATTGTATTGTTGCCATCGAGGATAACAAGATGGGGTATTTATCATATTGCATGAATTTATTCCTCTACATCATGGCATCTTGCTTAAGGCGTTACTCTATTTTTAACTTAATACTCTAGATGCATGCTGGATAGCGGTCGATGAGTGGAGTAATAGTAGTACATGCAGAATCGTTTCAGTCTACTTGTCTCGGACATGATGCCTATATACATGATCATACCTAGATATACTCATAACTATGCTCAATTACATCAATTGCTCAACAGTAATTTGTTCACCCATCGTAGAATACTTATGCTCTTGAGAGAAGCCACTAGTGAAACCTATGGCCCCCGGGTCTATTCTCATCATATCAATCTCCATCACTTTTATACTTGCTTTGTTTTTACATTGCCTTTTACTTTTCACTTTGCATCTATATACCAAAAATATTATTTATCATCTCTATTAGATCTCACTCTCGCAAGTGACCGTGAAGGGATTGATAACCCCTAATCGCGTTGGTTGCGAGGAGCTATCGATTTGTGCAGGTACGAGGGACTTGTGCATGGCCTCCTACTGGATTGATACCTTGGTTCTCAAAAACTGAGGGAAATACTTACGCTACTTTGCTGCATCATCCTCTCCTCTTCGGGGAAACCCAACGCAGTGCTCAAGAGGTAGGAAGAAGAATTTATGGCGCCGTTGCCGGGGAGGCTCACGCAAGAGCAAGTCAACCATACCAAGTACCCATCACAATCCCTTTCTCTCGCATTACATTATTTACCATTTGCCTCTCGTTTTCCTCTGCCCCACTTCACCCTTGCCGTTTTATTCGCCCTCTCTTTCCCAATCTCCTCCTCTTCTTCCCGTTGCCTTTTCCTCGTCCGTTTGTTTGCTCGTGTGTTGGATTGCTCGTTTGTCGCGATGGCTCTACCTAGATTTGGTGATCATCACCTTAAAAGGCTAGAGGAGCTCGAAAACAATGTCAGAAAGTTTATGGTTTTGCAATTTGAGCATAATAATTTCTTTAGGAACGAGCTTAAAGAACAAAAAAAAATTATGAGTTATATGAATAAAGATCTCGATGATATGTATAAATAATTTGATGGTATAAGATCCCAAATTGCTCGTCTTGAAAAATTGACCGCTGGAATCTCGGATATGCAAGCTACCTTAGTCAATAAGATGGCTGCTAAACCGAATTCCTATGAAAATCAAGATGAAGATCTAAAAGTTATTGATGTGTTCCCCATTAAATCTTTGTTTTGCAATATGAATCTTGATGAAACTGAATATGATCTTCCTTTACCTAGAAGGCGTTCTAAGAATTCGGAGTTTTTAGATCTTGATGATAAAAGTGGGATTAAAGAAATAAAAACCTAGATGTCGCTAAACCCACTATATTGGATCTCAAGGAATTTAATTATGAAAATTGCTCTTTAATTGATTGTATTTCCTTGTTGCAATCCGTGCTAAATTCTCCTCATGCTTATAGTCAAAATAAGGCCTTTACCGAACACATTGTTTATGCCTTGATGCAATCTTATGAAGAAAAACTTGAGTTGAAAGTTTCTATCCCTAGAAAACTCTATGATGAGTGGGAACCTACTACTAAAATTAAAATTAAAGATTATGAGTTTCATGCCTTGTGTGATTTGGGTGCTAGTGTTTCCACTATTCCCAAAACTTTGTGTGATTTGCTAGATTTTCGTGACTTTGATGATTGCTCTCTAAACTTGCATCTTGCGGATTCCACTATTAAAAAACCTATGGGAAAAATTAATGATGTTCTTATTGTTGCAAATAGTAATTATGTGCCCGTATATTTTATCGTTCTTGATATAGATTGCAATCCTTCATGTCCTATTATTCTTGGTAGACCTTTCCTTAGAATGATTGGTGCAATTATTGATATGAAGGAAGGGAATATTAGATTCCAATTTCCATTAAAGAAAGGCATGGAACACTTTCCTAGAAAGAAAATAAAATTACCATATGAATCTATCATGAGAGCCACTTATGGATTGCCAACCAAAGATGGCAATACCTAGATCTATCCTTGCTTTTATGCCTAGCTAGGGGCGTTAAACGATAGCGCTTGTTGGGAGGCAACCCAATTTTATTTTATTTTTTTCTTTTGCTTCTGTTTAGGAATAAATAATACATCTAGCCTCTATTTAGATGTGGTTTTGTGTTTTAATTAGTGTTTGTGCCAAGCTAGACCTATTGGATCTTCTTGGATGATAGTTATTTGATCTTGCTGTAATTTCCAGAAACTTTGCGTTCAGTGCCCGAATTATTACAAATCACCAGAACGTGATAAAATACTGATTCCAATTGCTGCTGATCAATAAACAAATTGTCTAGGTCATCTAATGTTTGTAGAATTTTTGGAGTTCCAGAAGTTTGCGTTAGTTACATATTACTACAGACTGTTCTGTTTTTGACAGATTCTGTTTTGCGTGTGTTGTTTGCTTATTTTGATGAATCTATGGCTAGTAAAATAGTTTATGATCCATAGAGAAGTTGGAATATAGTAGGTTTAACACCAATATAAATAAATAATGAGTTCATTACAGTACCTTAAAGTAGTCTTTTGTTTTCTATTGAGTTTTGTGTTGTGAAGTTTTCAAGTTTTGGGTGAATTCTTTTGATGGATTATGGAACAAGGAGTGGCAAGAGCCTAAGCTTGGGGATGCCCATGGCACCCCCAAGATAATCTAAGGACACCAAAATTTAAAGCTTGGGGATGCCCGGAAGGTATCCCCTCTTTAAATCCACTTCCATCGGTAATTTACTTGGAGCTATATTTTTATTCACCACATGATATGTGTTTTGCTTGGAGCGTCTTGTATTATTTGCGTATTTGCTTGTTAGTTTACCACAATCATCCTTGCTGTACACAACTTTTGAGAGAGCCATACATGAATTGGAATTTGATAGAATACTCTATGTGCTTCACTTATATCTTTTGAGCTTGATAGTTTTGCTCATAGTGCTTCACTTATATCTTTTGAGCTTGATAATTTTTGCTCTAGTACTTCACTTAGATATTTTAGAGCACGGTGGTGGATTTGTTGAAAAAAAACTTAATCTCTCATGCTTCACTTAGATTATTTTGAGAGTCGTTAATAGCATGGTAATTTTCTTAATGTTAATATACTTGGTATTCAAGATATGTGAAACTTTCTTTTGAGTGCGTTGAATACTAAGATAAGTTTGATGCTTGATAATTGTTTTGAGATATGAAGATGGTGATATTAGAGTCATGCTAGTTGAGTAGTTGTGAATTTGAAGAATACTTGTGTTGAAGTTTGTGATTCCGTAGCATGCTCGTATGGTGAACCGTTATGTGATGCACTCGGAGCATGATTTATTTATTGATTGTCTTCCTTATGAGTGGCGGTCGGGGACGAGCGATGGTCTTTTCCTACCAATCTATCCCCCTAGGAGCATGCGCGTAATACTTTGCTTTGATAACTTCCTAGATTTTTGCAATAAGTATATGAGTTCTTTATGAGTAATGTTGAGTCCATGGATTATACTCACTTTTTCCCATCCTTCCACCATTGCTAGCCTCTCTAATACCGCGCACTTTTCGCCGGTATCATACACCCACCATATATCTTCCTCAAAACAGCCACCATACCTACCTATCATGGCATTTCCATAGCCATTCCGAGAAATATTGCCATGCAACTTTCCACCGTTCCGTTTATTATGACACGCTCCATCATTGTCATATTGCTAGCATGATCATGTAGTTGACATCGTATTTGTGGCAAAGCCACCGTTCATAATTCTTTCATACATGTCACTCATATTTCATTGCATATCCCGGTACACCGCCGGAGGCATTCATATAGAGTCATACTTTGTTCTAAGAATCGAGTTGTAATCGTTGAGTTGTAAGAAAAATAAATGTGTGATGATCAACATTATTAGAGCATTGTCCCAAGTGAGGAAAGGATGATGGAGACTATGATTCCCCCACAAGTCGGGATGAGACTCCGGATGAAAAATTAAAAAAAAAAGAGGCCATAAAAAAAGAGAGAAAAGGCCCAAAGAAAAAAAAAGAGATGAGAGAAAAAGAGAGAAGGGACAATGTTACTATCCTTTTACCACACTTGTGCTTCAAAGTAGCACCAAGATATTCATGATAGAGAGTCTCTTATTTTGTCACTTTCATATACTAGTGGGAATTTTTCATTATAGAACTTGGCTTGTATATTCCAATGATGGGCTTCCTCAAATTGCCCTAGGTCTTCGTGAGCAAGCGAGCTGGATGCACACCCACTTAGTTTCTTTTGTTGAGCTTTCATATACTTATAGCTCTAGTGCATCCGTTGCATGGCAATCCCTACTCACTCACATTGATATCTATTGATGGGCATCTCCATAGCCTGTTGATACGCCTAGTTGATGTGAGACTATCTTCCCTCTTTTTCGTCTTCTCCACAACCACCATTCTATTCCACATATAGTGCTATATCCATGGCTCATGCTCATGTATTGCGTGAAGATTGAATTTTTTTTGAAAATGTTAAGGTATGAAACAATTGCTTGGCTTGTCATCGAGGTTGTGCATGATTTAAATATTTTGTGTGGGGAAGATGGAGCATAGCCAGACTATATGATTTTGTAGGGATAACTTTCTTTAGCCATGTTATTTTGAGAAGACATAATTGCTTAGTTAGTATGCTTGAAGTATTATTATTTTTATGTCAATATGAACTTTTGTCTTGAATCTTCCGGATCTGAATATTCATACCACAATTAAGAAGATTTACATTGAAATTATGCCAAAGTATCACTCCGCATAAAAAATTCTCTTTTCATCATTTACCTACTCGAGGACGAGCAGGAATTAAGCTTGGGGATGCCTGATACGTCTCCAACGTATCTATAATTTTTGATTGCTCCATGCTACTTTATCTACTGTTTTGGACTATATTGGGCTTTATTTTCCACTTTTATATTATTTTTGGGACTAACCTATTAACTGGAAGCCCAGCCCAGAATTGCTGTTTTTTGCCTATTTCAGTGTTTCGAAGAAACGGAATATCAAACGGAGTCCAAACGGAATGAAACCTTCGGAAACGTGATTTTCTCACCGAACGTGATCCAGGAGACTTGGACCCTACTCCAAGAAGTAAAAGAGGCGGTCACGAGGGTGGGGCGCCCCCCTAGGGCGCGCCCCCTGCCTCGTGGGCCCCTTGTCGCTTCACCGACGTACGTCTTCCTCCTATATATACCTACATACCGCCAAACGATCAGAACAGGAGCCAAAAACCTAATTCCACCGCCGCAACTTCCTGTATCCACGAGATCCCATCTTGGGGCCTGTTAGGAGCTTCACGGAGGGGGCATCCACCATGGAGGGCTTCTACATCATCACCATAGCCCCTCCGATGAAGTGTGAGTAGTTTACTCCAGACCTTCGAGTCCATAGCTAGTAGCTAGATGGCTTCTTCTCTCTTTTTGGATCTCAATACAATGTTCTCCCCTCTCTCGTGGAGATCTATTCGGTGTAATCTTCTTTTTGCGGTGTGTTTGTTGAGACCGATGAATTGTGGGTTCATGATCTAGCTTATCTATGAATAATATTTGAATCTTCTCTGAATTCTTTTATGTATGATTGGTTATCTTTGCAAGTCTCTTTGAATTATCCGTTTGGTTTGGCCAACTAGATTGGTAGTTCTTGCAATGGGAGAAGTGTTTAGCTTTGGGTTCAATCTTACGGTGTCCTTACCCACTGATAGAAAGGGTTGCAAGGCACGTATTGTATTGTTGCCATCGAGGATAACAAGATGGGGTATTTATCATATTGCATGAATTTATTCCTCTACATCATGTCATCTTGCTTAAGGCGTTACTCTGTTTTTAACTTAATACTCTAGATGCATCTTTGGGACAAATCGATGAGTGGAGTAATAGTAGTAGATGCGTAATCGTTTGGTCTACTTGTCTCGGACGTGATGCCTATATACATGATCATACCTAGATATACTCATAACTATGCTCAATTCATCAATTGCTCAACAGTAATTTGTTCACCCACCGTAGAATACTTATGCTCTTGAGAGAAGCCACTAGTGAAACCTATGGCCCCCGGGTCTATTCTCATCATATCAATCTCCATCACTTTTATACTTGCTTCGTTTTTACTTTTCCTTTTACTTTTCAATTTGCATCTATATACTAAAAATACCAAAAATATTATTTATCATCTCTATCAGATCTTACTCTCGTAAGTGACCGTGAAGGGATTGACAACCCCTAATCGCGTTGGTTGCGAGGAGCTATCGATTTGTGCAGGTACGAGGGACTTGTGTGTGGCCTCCTACTGTATTGATACCTTGGTTCTCAAAAACTGAGGGAAATACTTACGCTACTTTGCTGCATCATCCTCTCCTCTTCGGGGAAATCCAACGCAGTGCTTAAGAGGTAACACATATTAAAGATCTCAATTTTGCCGGACAAGGAAAGCAGAGAAGACAAAATTGGTTCTCATTTTTCATTGCCAACAAATTGGCAATCTGCTAAACTGAAATTTATTACACAATTAATAACCAAAGTAGCATGCTAATTTCTCAAACTTGACGGGTAAGTTGTTGTTGATTTAAGAGGCGCGAGGAATAGATTTTTCGTACACAAAATTCATAAGAAGTATCAGTATCGACCCATAAATCAAGAACAGGCAAAATAGTAGCTCAAGCCTCTCTGCGCCAAGAAAGTACTGACAAATTGCATTACCCTGAGGTGGCTATGGAAAATGTGGATGCTCCCAGTTCGAAATAGGGGATTCAAACCAATCAACATGAATGTTCAACCAATCCATCCATCGATTAAAGATATATAAATAACGTAAGCCGATTTGCTTAAACAGTTCAACCGATCCATGACCCTCCTCTGTGTGTGTCCAGTTCTTGACATCGAGGGCTTGTTGAGAAAATGAAATGTTGAAATAAATACGAGAGTTTGTGGAGGTGCACAACGAGCGTTTGGAAGATGATGGGTGCAGAATAAAATCCAAGTATTGCCAATGAACAGCTAATTTCGAGTGGATCACCGTGCACATAAGAAAACAACTCGAACTAGCGTATACATTTTGCACCATTCACTAAAAACCAGAGCAACAATGTGCACCAAACTTAGTTAGAGCAACATGCTGATACGTCTCCAACATATCTATAATTTTTTATTATTCCATGCTATTATATTATCTGTTTTGGATGTTTAATGGGCTTTAATATGCTCTTTTATATTAAATTTGGGAACCTATTAACTGGAGGCCTAGTGCCAGTTTCTGTTTTTTTGTCTATTTTAGTGTTTCGCGGAAAAGGGATATCAAACGGAGTCCAAACGGAATGAAACCTTCGCGAGGATCTTTCTTGGACCGAAAGAAAACCAGAAGACTTGGAGATGAAGTCAGAGACACAACGAGGTGGCCACGAGGTAGGAGGGCGCGCCCCCACTCTTGTGGACCCCTCGTAGCTCCACCGACGTACTTCCTTAGCCTATATATACTCTTATAACCTAGAAACATTAGGGGGAGCCACGAAACCACTTTTCCACCGCTGCAACCTTTTGTACCCATGAGGTCCCATCTTGGGGCCTTTTCCGGTGATCTGCCGGAGGGGGAATCGATCACGGAGGGCTTCTACATCAACACCATAGCCTCTCTGATGAAGCGTGAGTAGTTTATCACAGACCTTCGGGTCCATAGTTATTAGGTAGATGGCTTATTCTCTCTCTTTGATTCTCAATACAAAGTTCTCCTCGATGTTCTTGGAGATCTATTCATTGTAATTCTTTTGCGGTGTGTTTGCCGAGATCCGATGAATTGTGGATTTATGATCTTGATTATCTATGAATATTATTTGGTTCTTCTCTGAATTCTTATATGCATGATTTGATATCTTTGCAAGTCTATTTGAATTATCGGTTTAGTTTGGCCTACTAGATTGATCTTTCTTGCAATGGGAGAAGTGCTTGGCTTTGGGTTCAATCTTGCGGTGTCCTTTCCCAGTGACAGTAGGGGCAGCAAGTCACGTATTGTATTGTTGCCATAGAGGATAAAAAGATGGGGTTTATACCATGTTTCTTGAGTTTATCCCTCTACATCATGTCATCTTGCTTAATGTGTTACTCCGTTCTTATGAACTTAATACTCTAGATGCATGCTAGATAGCGGTCGATGTGTGGAGTAATAGTAGTAGATGCAGAATCGCTTCAGTCTACTTGATACGAACATGATGCCTATATTCATGATCATTGCCTTAGATGTCTTCATAATTATGCGCTTTTCTATCAATTGCTCAGCAGTAATTTGTTCACCCACCGTAATTCATGCTATCTTGAGAGAAGCCACTAGTGAAACCTATGGCCCCCGGGTCTCTTTCTTATTATATTGCATCTCTTTTATTTACATCGCAACTCGTTTACTATTTTGCAATCTTTACTTTCCAATCTATACAACAAAAATACCAAAAAAATATTTACTTTACTATCTTTATTAGATCTCACTTTTGTGAGTGACCGCGAAGGGATTGACAACCCCTTTATCTCGTTGGTTGCAAGGTTCTTGATTGTTTGTGCAAGTACTAGGTGACTTGCGCATTGTCTCCTACTGGATTGATACCTTGGTTCTCAAAAACTGAGGGAAATAATTACGCTACTTTGCTGCATCATCCTTTCCTCTTCAAGGGAATACCAACGCATGCTCAAGAGGTAGCACATGCATTTGAAGATTACGAGCTGACAGAACACTCACAAAATGTGTTTCTACAATTTAAACTAGTTTAGTCCAGTCACACTCACATAAGTTGCTCGACGAACTGACAATCAATGCACCAGACATAATTTGGTGTCTTGTTAAGCATACAAGACTTTCTCCGACATGTTGTGCATCCTACAAATCATGCGCATTTCTGACTTGAAGAAGGTCAGTAGCACATATGGTAGAGCTCTTCAGCTTTGTTTTTAGTGATTGAGTCATGAAAATTTATTGTCATCCTTTTTAGCACCGTTGCCCAATTGAATAGACGATTCACAACATTGATTTCATGTTCAGTTCCTTTCAAGTCAGAGATTTCTACTTCTTTGAGGCAATTCAACACGAGTTCATTAGTTTTCCAGCTTGTTTTTCTTTTTGGAAAAGGGGAGGACACCAGCCTCTACATCATTATGATGCACACAACCATCTTTGTTAAACGAAAGAAAATGGCTCCGAAAAGTACATAGTATCAACTAACACGACAAAACAAAAACAAAACACGACAACCAGTGGGTACAATAGAAAGATTACATGACTTAACCACATAACCTATTAGTGGCATGCCAGCCAAACCGGTTGAATAACGCATGTGCAGCTGTCTGGCTAGTACATGAATGCTATATGCTGACACAAGCACTCTAGGTCTTTTTGGGCCTTCGTATATGCGGTGCTTATGTTGATACTCATCGAATAGAATAGATTGTGTGTGTGTGTGCGCGCGTGTGTGTGTGTGTGGAAAGAGTAGAAGGGTTTCTGTGCAGTGTTGACATGCATGGTGACAGGTTGTTGGTGTGTTGTTTTGGATCTCGGCCATTCACTGTGATGTTGGAGTATGATTTTCACCATATGTGGCGTGAAATTGGTTTTGCATTTTTAATCCTTGTATATTCTGTTCTTTTATATTGCTTTGTGCGGAGCTGGACTTAAGGTATGTTTGATTTGTGCCAAAGGTTGTTTAGCTAGCTTGAATTTTGTTGTTGTTGTTAAGGTTATGTTTGCCAACAATGGATCGGCCAATACTTGATTGAAAACAAAATAAACTACTCCGTATTGTATTTGATATGACAATATTAGTTCAACATCTTTTTTTAATTACTTGGATCGCTTACCACATGTGTCATGTTGTAAGATTAGACTAATACTTAACATAGTCTCGGTCTTTATTACTAACAAAGGCCAATGTCGCTACAAAACCGCTATCTCGGCCCTGGACCATGCCGAAGAACGCAGGCCTCTCTCACAAACCGAACTCCTCACTCGCAAGATCATCATCTCTCTCCTCAAATGCACAATCCAAGAAAAAACGATGTATTGGCGATGGCATGCCAAGGTTTCCCGGGCTATCAATGGAGGAGAAAACACGAAATTATTTCACCTGTCGGCCTCACAACGCCTTAGGAAGAACAAGATATTTACTCTCACTCACAATGGCCACGACTTCTCATCTCATCACCAAAAGGCCAAGATCCTTCGTGACTTATTTGTATCTCTTATTGGTACTCCTATCAATACGTTATGGTCGTTTGACCTACAAGAGGTCTACCCTAACCCTGTTCCTGGCCTCCATGGGTTACATGAAACTTTCTCGAAACAAAAATAAAAAATGCGTTTTTTCAAATGAACCCGCAGGCCAGCCCTGGCTCAGATGGTTTTGGGCCTGCCTCCTACCGTGCATATCGGCCAACTGTCAAAAGCGTCATTCTCTCCTTTTTCTCCCAATTTCATCAAGGCATGGCTGGCACAAAATGCGTAAACCGGGCTCACATTGTTCTCCTTCCTAAAAAGGAGTTTCCTACCTCTCCTGATGCTTTCCGGCCCATCTCGCTCCAAAATTGCCCAATCAAAGTTATTGCCAAAGTGCTGACCACTCGTCTCAAGCCTTTCATCCCTCTGGTAGTCCATGGTAATCAGACAGGGTTTATCCTAGGGAGGAATATCACTGAAAATTATATCTTCGCCGCCGACCTTATCAGTTCCTGCCACTCTAGGAAAAGGCCTACTATGGTTTTCAAGCTGGATTTTCGGAAAGCCTTCGATTCTGTTGTTTGGCCTGCAGTTGACAAGATCCTCCTCGCCCGGTGCTTCTCACACATCTTCCGCAGCTGGATACAGAATATCCTCGTCACAGGCAAAACAGCCATTCTTCTGAATGGTGTCCCAGGCAACTGGATCGATTGCAAAAATGGCTTGCGCCAGGGTGACCTCATCTCCCCCTATCTCTTCCTCATCGTAGCGGACCTGCTTCAGCAACTTACCTGCAGAAACACACACGCTACGCTCCACCACCCCATCTTCTCTCATCTACCGCCCACCGTCCTCCAGTACGCAGACGATACGCTGATCGTTGCTACTCCCTCGCCTGATGCTGCTCCAGCTCTAAGAATAATCTTAAACAACTTTGCTAGTGCTACTGGGCTAACCATCAACTTCTCCAAAACCACGCTTGCAACCCTACACACAGAGGACACCGTTGCTAACAACACCGCTTTGCCATGGGCTGCTCACGCGCCCCTTCCCCCAAACCACTGTCGTGGAATTGTCATGGCAGATGTCCTCGTGAAAGGACTTAGTCGTGGAGCCATCGCAACTAGGAAGCTTAAAGGGGTTAAATTGGGACAAGGACACTGGAGTTTTATACTAGTTCGGCCCCTTACAATGAAGGTAAAAGCCTACATCTAGTTGTGATGGAATTGTTGGGGTTTCGATAACCAGGGAGCAAATATGCTATGCCCGGTTCTCGGTTTGGTGTTACTTGCCCTAGGCCGCCAGCGGGTCGTCCCCTTTATACACGGGTAGACGCCCTGCGGCCTCTGAGTCCCGCCGCTCATAAACAAAGGTCCTGCCTCGGTGACTAGTTAATCTTGCCTTATAACACAAGTCATGCCATTACGGTGGTTTATCACTACGGGCCGTAAGTCGCCTGCGGGCTTTAGGCCCTTTATTGAACCGTCATCTTCAAGCTTGACACTGGGCTTCGTATGATGATTCATCTTAGCATAACCCGGCCCCTCCTGGGCGGGTTACGCTAATAGTTATATCCCCAACATTAGGCCCCAGATTGATTTGAACCGGTTCATGTCAATCTTCCATACCTTAAGCAAAAGCCTTCTGTCTTCTGTCTATGCAAAAGTTATAAACCGCCATGACGTCATCTTGTGGATTTGTAATGACCTGCCATGACGTCATCTTCCATTAGATTCATATTTTATTCCGTCATATCCCAACGGATCCTTATCTTAATGACCATCCCGAAAGTCGAGGCGTTGGAGTACCTGGATAACCACGTCTAGCCTCCTCTTTTCTCGCGCCCCCTCTATCAGTCTTTCCTTATAAATAAGCATGACCTTTAGGTCTTTCTCCATTCTCCCCTTTCTGTCGTCTTCTTCCTCTCGCGACTCCGCTGCTACTCGAGCTCCGCCGCCGTCGCTGCCGCAGCAGAGCACACCATCTTCGTTGATCTTGGCCGCTGCATCAACCTGAATCGACCAGAGAACGACGGTGATCCTCCGTAGTAGATCTATAGCTGTAGGTATTCACCTTCCCGCACTTCAGATCTACATTTAGGGTTTCTGAGTTCTTCCATGTTCTTCATGGCTCTTCATCGTTTCTTCGCGGTTCCTCCACCGCGGCTTTTTCTGATCCAAAAAGAACATATAGCTTATGTGGTAACTGTTTCGCATCCATTTCGAATGCCAGTAGATTCCTTCCCCTAGTCCAGAGGCCTCATTAGAGCTCGCAGATTCATCTGAACTAGACGTTAAAGTCCAGAATATTTTCTTTTCTGAACAATCGTTTGATCCAAAATAGCAACTGCAATCTGTGAAACTTGTTTGTGTGATACTTAGGAAAAAAAACTGTATCCGTTAGGTCCGCCTAGCCATGGCGACTCTTATCGCCGGCTTAAAGAAGATGATAATCAATAATGCTGACCATCCATGGTAGTTTAAATAACTTGACTGTTTATGATGCTTATGGCGGCTTGAAGAATCTGATACATTTAGCCATATGTCATTAGGCCCCTTCGTAAGCTGCCATCTTGAATATGAATTGAAATATTTTCCTCCGGCTTAAATTTGAACCGGAATTTCTATCTTGTCATAGGCTTCCATCTCCATAATGCCGCCCAAGGCTCCCAAAGCACCCGTTACATGCAACTGGGTTAAATCCATCATCACAGAAAACACCTTTAGTGAGTTCGTGAAGACGGGTTATCTGCCGAAGAAGGAAGTCATGTCCTATCGTGCTCCTGACCCGGCGGAAGAAAAACCTCAACCCAAGGAAGGAGAAGTTATTATCTTCACTAATCATATGAACCGGGGCTTTTCTCCACCCGGCTCAAAAATTTTCAGAGACGTCTTGCACTTTTTTGACCTGCGACCTCAAGACATCAGACCTAATTCCGTGTCAAATATCTGCAATTTCCAAGTGTTCTGTGAGGTGTACCTTGGAGAAGAACCCAGTTTGCTACTTTTTAGGGAGTTATTTTATTTGAACCGTCAAAATGAACGTGCCAATGGGCCCAGTTTGGAGCTTGGGGGAATCTCAATCCAGCGCCGGAGGGACTGTCTTTTCCCGTATGCCGAACCGCCGAGTCACCCTAAAGATTGGAACCAGACATGGTTCTACTGTCAAGACACTTCTCCGGCTAACGAGAACCCTCTGCCCGGCTTTCGCGCCCTGCGCCTGGAGTCAACTCACCCCCTGCCAGACAAGTTGTCTCCAGCTGAACGTCTAACACTCGCCCCCACCATGAGCAAGGTCAAGGCTCTTTTGGGGAACGGTCTAAACGGCATTGATCTGGTCCGATTTAGCTTGCCTGTCGGGTTATTCCTTTGAGCCTCCGCCCCGGCTTAATGTGCAATTATACAGGCCAAAAGAATGACCCTCCACGGCACATTCCTGACGACTTACCTGAGGATGTTGTCGATGATATGACCAAGTCTCTTCTGAATGAGAGCCTGGCAGATTGTGGGAAAGTATGCCTAAGTCCCTTCTGCAAAGCTAACCCGGCTCCAGCGGTAATCTGTTGACTTGAGCATTTTTACCTTCAACTTATAGCAATTCCGTCTTTACTCAAAACCTTTGTTGTAATTTACAGGCTGACAATGAATTTTGGAACGTCAAGTATGACCCTGAGGCTGCAAAGAAAGCCCGAAAAACCAAGAAAGCCGCCAGGAAAGCCGCTGCCCGGAAGAAAGGGAACAAACCCAGCACCTCCGACCTGCTTCATTTGGATGATACCTCCGAACCAGAGGTAGCTCTTGACTCTTTAGGCTCCTTTTTTAACCATCTTATTGACAATGATTATCATCAGGAGGATACCGGAGCAAGCCATGTGGCGATTGAAGAGGTAACTATAATTTCCTCCGACTCCGAACCTTTGCCGAGGCAGAAAATCCGAAGAGTAACCCGGAAAGTAAGGTTTTCCCATCCTTTAGCTTACCAAGATCCTCAATTTCTTTTGAAGCGATAGATTCATGAGAGCCGGAGGCAGACCCGTACCAGTAAAGATGCGGAGCTATCCTCCGGCTTACCCGACATAACAAGGAAACACCGGACGGAGGTCATCTCCGATTTATATTCTTTTTACCCTTTGGTGGATTTCATTCGTCAACCTCTCAATTCATCTGACTCAAACTATCAGGGAACCTCACCTTCCTCCTGCGAATCAATGCAGTCTAATATGCCGGCTTTCAAAACCGCCCCCGGGTAATGCTAACCTGTTTAACTTGTGCTTATCTTACTCATATTTTTGTACTAATCCTTTGATTTTCACACAGTGTACAAGCAAAGCCCAGCAAAAAGGGCGAAGAAGAATAAGCCGGCCGAAGACCCGATCGTGACTGAACCGGAGGTCAGAACGGCTGCTCCTGACACCTCCACTCATGAACCGCCGCCTGAACCAACCCACGACATTCCAGCGCCTACTAATGATCCGCCTGCCGAGCAAGCCCTTGACGGTTCTGAGAACCCGGAGATCCCTAGCCCGGCCAAGGTGGATGACCCGGACGTCGAGATCATTAAGACTAGCTTTGTTGAACCGGGAAGACCCACTGGTCTGGCCAAGTGCTTTGCCAAGGAAGAACTTCTGGAACGCCGCAAAGCCAAGCTGGATGTCACTGATTATACTCATCTGAGTATTGAAGAAATTGTCTCTGGTTATATAAGTCAAGTGCACAGCAGCCGTGACCTGGAAGTTGACATGGTGAAACAGATACACCAAAAAACTAAGGTATAACTCTTTATTTATCCTTATTAGACCAGCCCCCAAGTCTATTGCTTATGATGAAATATGTCGTTGACTCAATACCAGCTCATTAATATATACCAGAAGCCCGGCTTATCCTGTAGCACCCAAAGGACGGCTTATAACAGCATGTTTGAACCGGTCCTTACCATGTTTTAATTAAGTATTTGAACAGCAATATGCATTAGCCCCCAAGTGTCAAGTACCTTTGCCTGCAAAGTACTTGGGACTTAGTTCCATGAACCACCACTGCAAATAGAGTTCTTCAGCATACATTAGCCCCCAAGTGCCAAGTATCTTTGCTTGCAAAGTGCTTGGGACTTAATGTTGTATTATGATGATTCTGACTGTAACCCGGCATTGACACATGCCGCCATGAGTCAATTTGAATCGGACATTTCTGACTTGAAGAGTTGCCAGGGAGCTCATGAGACTGAAACCCGAAAGGCCAACTCCAAATTTGAGTTCAATGTATCTGAACAAGAGAAATTGAAAAGGAGCTTTGAAGCAGATAAGAAGTCTTGGGCTGATGAATAGGTCTCCTTGATCAACCGGGCGGAGAAAGCGGAGGCGGCTCTTGCAGAAACAACTGCCGAGTTATCCGGCTTAAAACGCCATATATCTCAGAGGGTCTCAGCAATCTTTGGTAAGTTACTCTGCAAGTGTTAGATACTTTAAATCTTTTTCAACGAGTATCTCAATTGCCACCGACTCACCTGATTTTGTAATGCAGGCCCCAGGAGCTCCAATCTGAACCAAAGCATGGTGATAAAGTGAAAGGCGGTTTATACCTTTGGTGGAACAACTCTACACTGGGTCACAACGTGCTTTAGCCGTTGTGGCTTTGTCGAATGAGGTTCCCACTCTCCTGGCGGATGTACTAAGGCGGCTTGCCGTGCTGCCTCAACAGGTCCAAGAGTTAAAACGGGCTTCTGCAAGAGCCGGAGCCATAGCCGCATTAAGCCGGTCCAAGGCGTGGCTACCAGACCTGGACCCGGCCGACATCGCTCTTGGGTATCCAAGCCTGAAGGAAGACGGCACCCCATTTGACCAGAAGAATTTCGCCGCCTGCATGAAGGAAATACGCCCCTTGGCCACTCTGATTGGTAATGACATGAGCCTTACCAAGTATCAGCCGGGTTATGACGACCAGAATCAGAGAATCCCAACGCCTCATTATGAAGCAGTCAACCTGATCCCTCCAATTCGTAAGCATACCTTCGCCCCTGAAGTCGATCCGGCCGGGTTAATTGATGATGAAGCTGAATTTGAAGCTTTGAATGGCATTGACTGGTCATCATCAACCTTCCAGGACAGGGAAACAGACGGAGGAGCGGAAAGGGATGAACCGGAAGCTTCGGGCCAACAAAACGAGTGATCCGTTGGGCGACTTATATTTATACCTTGCTTAAAACAATGCTTCATTATCTGGACTCGGGGAGTTATGTAATAGGGTAGAAAAACACTTAATTTTGTCGTGCCGTCGCACACATGTGTTGCGCTCAACACTGTTTAAACCTTCATCTTTTATTTCTCCGTATTATGCTGATCCTCTGCTTTCCTTACGCTTAAAGAGCTGTTTTAACTGTCCTGCATAAAGAACAAAACACAAGTCCCTTGGCGGCTTACCGCATGGAGGGTCATAAATTTTACAGATAACCTGGAATATGAATCAAAATATCATAAAAAAGCCAGTTCTCAATTATATCCTTGAAACACAATCATAACAGCATACCTGTGATCCTTTGATTATGCTGCCGGTTTATGTGACCCGAACAATGAGGGTGATAATTCAATTCTGAAAAAAACCGGCACATATGATGTTTTGTTATGTGTTAACATCTGTATGTATCAAGGTTAAACTGGTGGATTAGAAACCACCCCATAAACACTTCCAACTATGATCAAAAAAGGGGTCTCAAAACAGTCAAATAATTGCAAAAACGTTATGAGAAACAGACAAAATTTTGAGGCTTCTGATTCGAATATGATCAGTAAACCGTTCCAAAGGGGTTAAGCTAAGATTCGGATACGATCATATAGCCCCCAGTGGCTTTGGCATTGCCGATCAAGAGGGTATAGACAGCTATGTTCTCTTTGGTTCGAATACGACCTATGTTTGAACAGGAAGCCCCCAAATGACCATGATAATTGTTTAATGATGCTGATTCGAATACGATCCACGTCAGACTCAAAAGGGGTTGAGCTATGATTCGGATACGATCAAGAAGCCCCCTAGTGGGTTTGGCAGTATGCCGATCAAGAGGGTATCGACAGCTATGTTCTCTTTGGTTCAAATACGACCTATGTTTGAACAGGAAGCCCCCAAATGACCATGGCTAGATTCAAATATGATCATAAGCCATACCAAAAGGAAAGCCGGATTCAAATATGATCCACTCCCTGTTGGTTGTTTCAACAATATAATAAGGAAGACATGTAAACTTTTGAGGATGAAAAGGACAGAGGTCCTGCTTTATTGCTTTTCATAATATATACATCGTCAAAATATGTACATCTTGAGAGCCGGTGGCTTAAGTGTAGTAAGGCCGAAGATGAGCGATATTCCACGGCCGGCGGGTCTCCTCTTCCGACTTACGTGAGTCTTTGTGCTCTCGAACATCGATGAGGTAATATGACCCGTTGTTCAGGTTCTTGCTGACCATAAAGGGTCCTTCCCAAGGGGGGGATAGCTTGTGCATATCAGATTGATCCTGGATGAGCCGGAGCACAAAGTCACCTTCTTGAAAGGTTCTGGATCTAACCCGGCGGCTGTGATATCGGCGCAGGTCCTGTTGGTAAATTGCCGAGCGGGCTATTACCAAATCTCGCTTCTCATCCAACAAATCAAGTGCATCCTGACGAGCTTGTTCATTATCAGCTTCAACGTAAGCCGCCACTCGGGGTGAGTCATGATGGATGTCACTTGGCAGGACCACCTCTGCTCCGTAAACCATGAAGAAAGGTGTATAACCCGTAGATCTATTAGGTGTAGTGTTGATGCTCCAAACCACAGAGGGCAATTCCTCCACCCAACAACCCGGCGTCCACTGTAAAGGGACCATGAGCCGGGGTTTTATACCTTTAAAGATCTCTTGATTGGCTCTTTCAGCTTGACCATTGGATTGAGGATGAGCTACTGATGAAACATCAAGCCGGATATGTTCTCGTTTACAGAACTCTTCCATAGCGCCTTTGGACAGGTTAGTACCATTGTCAGTTATGATGTTGTGTGGAAAACCAAAACGAAAGATCGCCTTTTTAATGAACTGAACCGCCATGGCTGCATCACACTTACTGACCGGCTGCCTCAACCCACTTTGTAAATTTATCAACCGCCACCAAGAGGTGTGCCTTTTTATCCTTGGACCTTTTGAAAGGCCCAACCATATCAAGCCCCCAGACTGCAAACGGCCAAGTAATTGGAATCATCCTTAATTCTTGAGCCGGCACATGAGCTCGTCGTGAGAATTTTTGACAACCATCACATTTACTGACCAGATCCTCCGCATCAGCATGAGCCGTCAGCCAATAAAAACCATGACGGAAAGCTTTGGCCACAAGAGATTTTGAGCCGGCATGATGACCACAATCCCCTTCATGGATCTCACAAAGTATTTCCTGAACCTCCGCAGGCGACACACAACGTTGAAACTCCCTAGTAACACTGCGATGATGCAACTCACCATGAACAATTGTCATGGACTTAAACCGCCGGATGACTTTGTCTAGCCAAGGTCTCATCCTCAGGCAACTCTCCCCGGGTCATGTAAGCCAAATATGGCACTCTCCAATCCGGGATGATGTGAAGAGCCGCCACCAACTGCGCTTCTGGATCTGGAACAGCTAAGTCTTCCTCTATGGGCAACTTGACAGAAGGGTTATGCAAAACATCCAAAAAGGTATTAGGCGGCACTGGCTTACGCTGAGATCCCAGCCAGCTTAAAGCATCAGCCGCCTCATTCTTCCTTCGATCGATGTGCTCCACTTGATAACCCTTGAAGTGCCCAGATACATCATCAACTTCACGGCGATAAGCCGCCATGAGGGGCCTTCGAGTCCCACTTACCTGACACCTACTGAGCCACCAGATCTGAGTCGCCCAAGCACCTTACCCGGCTTAAGTTCATCTCCTTAGCCATCCGAAGACCATGGAGCAAGGCCTCATACTCAGCTGCATTGTTAGTACAAGGAAACATCAACCGGAGCACATAACAAAAATTTTCACCTCGAGGGGAAGCTAAAACAACTCCAGCCCCAGGCCCTCCAACTGCCTGGATCCATCAAAGTGAATAGTCCAATATGTGTTATCCGGCTTTTCCTCAGGCGTCTGCAGCTCTGTCCAATCGTTGATGAAGTCCACCAGTTCTTGAGACTTAATAGCAGTGTGTGGCACATACTTCAAACCATGAGGCCCAAGCTCAATGGCCCACTTGGCGACTCGTCCTGTAGCCTCTCTATTCTGAATGATGTCGCCCAAGGGAGCAGAACTTACCACAGTGATGGGGTGACCCTGGAAATATTTCTTAAGCTTTCGGCTCGCCATGAATACCCCATAAACAAGCTTCTGCCAATGTGGATATCTTTGCTTAGAGTCAATAAGCACCTCACTGATGTAGTAAACCAGCCGCTGAACCGGATGCTCCTTGCTAGCCTCCTTGCGCTCCACTACAATCGCAACACTGACAGCACGCGAGTTAGCGGCCACGTACAACAATAGCGGCTCTTTATCAATGGGAGCCGCAAGGACCGGCGGCTCAGATAACTGTCTCTTTAAATCTTCAAACGCAACATTGGCAGCGTTACTCCAGACAAAATTTTCCGTTTTCTTCATCATCTGATATAGCGGTATGGCCTTCTCACCTAACCGGCTTATGAACCGGCTTAAAGCCGCGACACAACCCGCTAGTCGTTGAACATCATTGATGCACGCCAGCTCAGCCAAAGAGGTGATTGCCTTGATCTTCTCTGGATCAGCCTCAATGCCTCTGTTAGAGACGAGAAAACCCAAAAGCTTGCCTGCTGGCACGCCAAACACACATTTGGCCGGGTTAAGCATCATTTTGTAGACCCGGAGATTATCAAAGGTTTCCTTCAGATCATCTATCAAGGTTTCCTTCTCTCTGGATTTCACCATGATATCATCCACATAAGCATGAACATTGCGCCCAATCTGATTGTGGAGACAGTTCTGTACGCACCGCTGGTAAGTCGCCTGGGCACTCTTGAGCCCAAATGGCATAGATACATAACAGAAGGCTCCAAACTGAGTGATGAAAGTCGTCTTCTCCTGGTCCTTAACTGCCATTTTGATCTGATGATAACCAGAATAAGCATCCAAGAAGCTCAAACGCTCACAACCCGCCGTAGCATCAATAATTTGATCAATACGGGGAAGAGCAAAAGGATCAGCCGGACAAGCCTTATTTAAGTCCGTGTAATCCACACACATCCGCCAGGTGCCGTTCTTTTTAAGTACAAGCACCGGGTTAGCCAACCACTCTGGGTGAAAAACTTCTATAATAAACCCGGCCGCTAAGAGCCGGGCCACCTCTTCACCGATAGCTTTCCATCTCTCTTCGTTGAACCGCTGAAGAAACTGCTAGACCGGCTTAAACTTTGGATCAATATTAAGAGTGTGCTCAGCGAGTTCTCTCAGTACACCCGGCATGTCAGAAGGTTTCCATGCAAAGATGTCCCAATTCTCACGGATGAACTCGATGAGCGCGCTTTCCTATTTGGGATCCGGATTGGCACTGATACCGAATTGTTTAGATGAGTCGCCTGGAGTAAAATCAACAAGCTTGGTGTCATCAGCCGACTTAAACTTCATCACCGGCTCATGCTCTGTGGTTGGCTTCTTCAGAGATGTCATGTCTGCCGGGTCAACGTTATCCTTATAAAACTTTAGCTCCTCTGCTGCACAAACAGATTCGGCATAAGCAGCATCACCCTCCTCACATTCCAGGGCTATCTTTCGACTCCCATACACAGTAATGGTGCCCTTGTGACCCGGCATCTTGAGCTGCAAATAAACATAACACGGTCGCGCCATGAAATTGGTGTAAGCCGGTCGTCCAAACAGAGCGTGATATAGGCTCTTGATCTTGACCACCTCAAAGGTTAATTTCTCAGCCCTGGAATCATACTCATCTCTGAAGGCCACCTCCAGCTCGATCTTACCAACTGGGTACGCCGACTTACCAGGTACCACTCCATGGAAAACAGTGTTGGACGTCTTTAAATTTTTGTCAGTCAAACCCATATGCCGAAAGGTCTCATAATAGAGGATGTTGATGCTGCTACCTCCATCCATGAGTACTTTAGTGAATTTATACCCACCAACCTGAGGTGCTTCCACCAAGGCTAACTGACCCGGATTATCCACCCGGGGAGGGTGATCTTCCCCGCTCCACACAATAGGCTGCTCTGACCACCTTAAATAACGGGGAACTGCCGGCTCAACCGCGTTCACAACCCTTTTATGAAGCTTCTGGTCTCGTTTGCACAAGCTAGTGGTGAACACGTGATACTGTCCACTATTCAGCTGTTTTGGATTACTCTGATAACCCGACTGCTGCTGCTGCTGACCTCCCTGACCAGACTGCTGATTATAACCACCTAGATTTCCCTGAAAGCCGGAATTTGAGCCGCCACCCGGGCCATGGAAACCGCCTCCACCTGAGCCGCCACCAGACCCGTGGTTGCCATCGAACATGTTGGAATTCTTGAAAGCCTTCATGATCATGCAATCCTTCCATAGGTGAGTGGCTGGCCTTTCCCGAGTGCCGTGTCTTGGACAGGGTTCGTTGAGCAGTTGCTCAAGACTGGGGCCTGACCCGCCGGACCGAGGGGGCGGCCTCCCCTTGCATCGTTGATTGTTACCTTGTGAATTGGTGTTGTCCACGAACTCCGGGTTACCGTCGGCTTTACGCCTACTGCCTCCTTGATTCGCTGGATTATGCTGCTGACCCTTTCCGTTGCCGTTCTTCTTTCCCTTCCCTGTCTTATCTTCATCAGACGCGGGATCCTTGGTACCATCAGAATCAGCGTATTTGACTAGGGCTGCCATCAGCTGGCCCATGTCGTTACAATCACGCTTGAGGCGCCCCAGCTTCTGCTTCAGAGGTTCAAATCGGTAATTTTTCTCCAACATTAAGACCGCAGAGCCGGCATCCATCTTGTCAGATGAATGTATTATCTCCTTGACCCGGCGCACCCAATGAGTGGTGGACTCACCTTCCTCTTGCTTGCAATTAGTCAAGTCCACAATTGACATGGGCTGCTTGCAGGTGTCTTTGAAGTTTTGGATGAACCGGGCTTTTAACTCCGCCCATGAACCAATGGAATTAGGCGGCAGCCCCTTTAACCAAGTGCTGGCCGTTCCATCCAACATCATGGTGAAATATTTTTCCATCGCCGCGTCACTGACCTCCAGCAGCTCCATGGCCATATCATAGCTTTCAATCCACGCCCCGGGCTGTAAATCATCCATATAATTTGGCACCTTTCGGGGTCCTTTGAAATCCTTGGGCAGACGCTCATTACGCAAAGGCGACACCAAACAAGGCACGCCGCCGGTTCTAGTGGCCACCCCTGCCTCAACAGAAGTCGTTGGGTAATCCGGGAAGGTTTGGTAAGCCGCCTGTTGAGCCGCCTATTGAGCCGCCCGCTCGTCCTCTTGACGTATCCTTTCCTGTACCGGATTATATCCACCGGGCTGGTTACGGCGTTGGGCGTTGCTTGACAAGGCCTCCGAATCCATATGTCTGATGTAACTCGGGCTCTGGCTTGGGCGAGGGGTCGAATGAATCCTGTCTCGACTATAGGAATAAGCCGCCTGCTGAGCCAGAGCCGTCTGAAGAAGTTCCCTGACCCTTCGCGTCTCAACCGCTGTTGGAGAGTCGCCATCCACCGGGAGAGCCGCCAAGCGTGCCGATGCAGCGATCAGGTTCTCCAAGGGGTTGGAAAAATTACCCGGTGGTGTTGGTACGTAGTGCGGCGGGGCTGTATTCACGCGAGGGGGTTCCATCACCCGGGCTGAACCGGTGCCCCTGCTCCGGATGTTACGAACTGATTTGTCTCCGGCGGGTTGCTAGGGCCGGCTCCGGGCACGCATAAGAGATTCTGAGGATCATAAACCGGAGGCAAACGGGATTGATCCTTCTGGTGCCTCCTCCTCATTACCTCGTTAGATGCGTTCAGGCTCATCGTAAGCTAGAAAGCCTCTGACTGGATCTGTTGAGCCCGAGCATCTAAGGCCGCCCGCTCCGCGGCCAATCTGGTGTCCTCAGCTGCTAGGGCTTCCTTGGCCCGAGCTATCTCCTCACGTACCTGTGCTACCTCTGCATCATGCTCAGCTTGACTCACCGGAATAACTGTGCGGTTAACAGGGCCATCAATTTGTCCATGAGATCCATCAGCACCTGAGTCGGCGGGCGCACAGGGCCTCCTGCCCCGGCCGCTCCTGACCCGGAAGTTATTGCTGCCGCAGCTGTAGAATTTTGGCCGGCTTGAGTGCCAGCCATGAAGACCCCTACCCTGCTCGGCGGCTCAAAGGGGTCCGGAATACTGCTGCCATCGGAACAGCCCCCAAGCCCGCCATCCTGCAATTGGTATAACGAATCCGTCTCACCGGTGGACGACTCACCATCAGAGTAGATGGCAGTCTCACCACCGTCCACGGATCCTTCAGAAAGTTCTCCTCCATGGATGCAACCCACGAAGCCATGCTTCACGGCGGGCTGAGCCCGGGCGGGTCTCGCACGCTGAGCCGTCTCAATGATGTCGGTGCAGATGTCCGGCTCAGGGCCCGGCTCGCCAATCCGGCCGATGAAGACGTGGATTCCGCCGAAGGGGACCCGGTACCCATACTCAATTGAGCCGGCATCGGGACCCCAGCCGGCGTCGTCGATGTAGAGTTTGCCGCGACGACTCTTGGTCATCCGGACCACAGCGTATCCCTTGAGCCCTTCGAAATTGCCCTTCAAGAACTCAAATCCACCGTGCGCCAGCCCCACGGTGGGCGCCAACTGTTGTGGAATTGTCACGGCAGATGTCCTCGTGAAAGGACTTAGTCGTGGAGCCATCGCAACTAGGAGGCTTAAAGGGGTTAAATTGGGACAAAGGACACAGGAGTTTTATACTAGTTCGGCCCCTTACGATGAAGGTAAAAGCCTACGTCTAGTTGTGATGGAATTGTTGGGGTTTCGATAACCAGGGAGCAAATCTGCTATGCCCGGTTCTCGGTTTGGTGTTACTTGCCCTAGGCCGCCAGCGGGTCGTCCCCTTATATACACGGGTAGACGCCATGCGGCCTACAGTGTCCCGGCCGGCTCATAAACAGTGTCCGGCTCGGTGACTAGTTAATCTTGCCTTATAACACAAGTCATGCCATTACGGCGGTTTATCACTACGGGCCGTAAGTCGCCTACGGGCTTTAGGCCCTTTATTGAACCGCCATCTTCAAGCTTGATACTGGGCTTCGTATGATGATTCGTCTTAGCATAACCCGGCCCCTCCTAGGCGGGTTACGCTAATAGTTATATCCCCAACACCTACCTTGGCCTCCCTCTCTCCCCTACTAAGCCTCTGTCCAATGCCTTTGATCCCCTACTAGAACGCTCCCGCAAGCTGCTGGCTGGATGGCGTGCTAAGCTGCTTGACAAAGGCGATCGCCTCATCCTTATCTCTGCAGTCTTCGACTCCCTCGTCACCTACTTCATGTCAGTTTTTCGTATCCCGAAAAAGGTTTTAAAAACCCTAGACTCCATTGGTAGAGCTTTCTTCTGGGCAGGAGAGGATTCAGTTTCAGGAGCTCAATGCCTTATTGCATGGAAAAACATGTGTATTCCAAAAACAAATATGGTGGACTAGGGCTCAAAACTTGCATCTTCAGAATAATTTCCTGCTCATGAAATTTGCAGCCAAGGCCTTGACATCCTCCTCCGCCCCCTGGCTGGAATGGTTGGATCTTCAACACCCAAATGCACTAGTCTCCCCCCCCCCCCAAACTCCTTCCTCTACCGTACCATTGCGCAGCAAATACACACTCTACAGTCCATCTCCTTCGTCCTAACAAACAGTGGGACACACACTTACTTTTGGCATGACACATGGCTCACCCCAATACCTCTAGCTCACGCTTTCCCTCACCTATTCTCACACTCCACTCTTTAGCTGGTTAAGGTGGCTAATGTGTTGCGATACGGTTTAGAAGCTAACCTCCATAGCCGTCTCTCCCTTCTGGCAGAGCAAGAGCTTGTTGCGTTGTTGGCCATTTTGCAGGATTTCATTCCCTCGGCTGAGGAAGACCAAAGGTTTCTGCTTCGAGGTCTTGCCTTCTCCACTAAGCATGCGTACGGCAGACTCATGGCACGACCGGATAGCGATCCTATTGCTCCCCTCATTTGGCACTCGAAGGTTCCACGCAAGATTTTTTTTTCTTGGCTCCTCTTCAAGGATCGTCTCAACACCAGGGCCAACCTTGCCTACAAGCAGATCAGCTCCATGGACATATGCCCTCGTTGTGCTATGACATCTGAGGACTCCATGCATCTCTTCATCACCTGCCCACTTGCCAACCGGGTCTTGCAGCGGGTGGGCATCCTGCCTCAGGCGGAGGACATCATCGATCTTTGGGACACTCCCTTACCACACCACCTGCCGCACAAGACTTGGCCACTAATACTCATGTCTCTCCTTTGGAATATATGGGCTGCGCGCAATGGCATATTGTTTAGAAACATTGATCAACGTTCTGTAATAATCCTCAGGGCTCTTATCTCTGACCTAGACCTTTGGTCACATCGTCTCATGGCAACATGTGACAAGGAGGACGTCTCCTCGTGGCGTTCCTACCTCTCTGCACGCTGCGCCGTGCCTTTGTAATTCTGTGCTTACTGCCTTGCCGGCTTTTGAGTAATATATTCAGGTGGGGAGCTCCCCGCGGTGATTCTCAAAAAAAAGGCCAATGTCCGTCTAAAAGGATGGGGAGGAGGGGGGGGCATTGTTTTTTCGGTCATAAAAAAAAAATCAGTACAGTACACTTTTTTTTTAGAACACGGTGCACTTCAGTTCTAATCCAAACACAATCATAACCGCTCAGAGTCTCAGACCTTCACGTCAGCTAGCCAACTTCCAGAGGATGAAGTGCATGTCTGCGTACTAGTAGTAGAATAGAACGTTGCAGGAACTCCACTTTGTAGCACGTACGCGGTACCTGACCGGGCCGGATCGGAGTCCTTTTCGTAAGTAAGTAATTGCTCCTACTATATACCGTTGCCAGCTCAAAAAGACCATAATTCCCGACCCCTGATTATATACTCGTCAGCGAAGCGATCGATCGAGACATACAGTATTTCGACGGACCTCGATCCTCCCTCCCCCCTGCCCGTGGCGGCAGCGCCGGCGTACGACGTGCGCTGCAGCTTGCTGGAGGAAGGACGGCTGCCGCTGCCGCAGCCTTGGGCCGTGGCGCCACGCCTGGTGCCAAAACCCAAGAGAACCAACCCTCCGTGGGTCCGCGCAATCAGGGTATGTGCGTGCACACGTTAAGCTACCTATATAAGTCCTATGTCCGCAATCGCAAGTGTTTTTCTGTTCTTTTGTTTTGATGGAGCCTCACATGTTCTTTTTCCTTTCTCCCTTGTACGTGCAGGCGTTCGGCAACACGGCGTGTGTACTATTTATAGTCTTCATCCTTGCGTTCATGGTTCCACGGAGCAGAGACAAAGACCACCTCCGCCTGTTCGGCAACTGCGCCATTACCGTGCTCCTCTCGCTTGGCTTCCCTGCCGTGGCGTATATCCTCACCATGGACGTTGATGATCAGCCCCAAGGCGCATCCAATGCATGATGCATGACAGCTTATTTTTACTCCAACCTTGCAAGCAAGTCTTGGATGCTTAGTGGAGGTGATCGTGCCTTTAGCACATACTTCTATCCGTTCTCAAATATTTGTCTTTCTTGAGATTTTAACAAGTGACTACATACGGAGCAAAATAAGTGAATCTATACTCTAAAATATGTCTATATACATCCGTATGTAGTAGTTCATTTGAAATCTTTAGAAAGACAAATATTTAGAATGGAGGGAGTACATTATGTTTATCTCTCGTTCATTACTCAAGAATCTTCAGTATGATATTCCAACTCAGCACCTTTAGCTTTGAGATTTCGAGAAGAAGTAATCCTAGAAACAGATAACTGGTAAAGCCTAGTGTTCCTCATCAGTGGCTTTGTATGAATTGCTCGTATTTTGTGTTCCAAATTAAGCATCTCATCCCAATATAATATGTAGTGGGAAGATAACAACTATGGAAACTGCTGATAAGACGAAAAATAAACATATATAGCTTGGATGGCTGGCACTTCAAGATGGCAATGGGCCCCGAAACCCGCGTCCCCGTGGGCTTTTACCCTATTAGGGAACGGGGATGGGCCTCTTTTCATCCCCGCGGGACTGTTGTTAGGCACATTATACAACCCGACACGTTTCATGGGTTTGCACCCGTTTCGATAGTCCCCGAACCCGAAACCCGGCAAACCCGGCAAAATACATTTTTTTACCAAGCACTGATCCGGCGCGGCCCAACCCAAAGCTACCGAGCCTGAGCAACCAAGCCCCCCACCCCCAGCGTCGAAGGCCAAACCAACCCCTCGCTGGGTGGCCAGTATCGCTCGCTCCTTCCCCCCTCGCTCTATATAGCTGTTGAACCATCTACTATTGTTTTTGTTGAAATTTGCTCAAGTTACGCAGCTGAAATGTGCTTGTTTTGCTGTTGAAATGTTATTCTTTGTCACCACTATGTTTGTTTAAATATTTTGATTTCTCCGTGGGTTCCCCGAAACCCGATGGGTTTAGGGACGGGCAGAAAACTAGCCCCGCACATGGTAATGGGGACGGGGACGGGTTTACGATTTTCTCGTGGGGATGGGTTTGGGAAGGCAATTTCTCAAACTTGAAGAGTAGTAAATTGTTGTGATTTTATTAATAGGCATGAGGCATACAGTTACCGCACACAAAATGCATACCAAGTATGAGTATCAAACCATAAATCATGGATAGGGAAACTAGCAGCTACACACAGATGAAGATTACCAGCTGACAGAGCACTCACAAATGTGTCTCTACAATTTAAACTAGTTTAGACCAGTCTCACATAAGCTGCTCGACCAACTGACAATCAATGGATACCGGGCAAAATTTGGTGTCTTGTTAAGCATACAAAACTTTCTCTGACATGTTGGGCATCCTACAAATCATACATATTTCTAGCCTGGAGAAGGTCAGTAACACTTGGCAGAGCTCTTCAGCTTTGTTTTCAGTGACCGGGTAAAGGAAATTTACTGTCATCCTTTTTAGCACCGGTGCCCAACTGAATAGACGATTCACAGCACTGATTTCATGTTCACTTCCTTTCAAGTCAAAGATTTCTACTTCTTCGAGGCAATTCAGCACAAGTTCCCTGGTTTTCCAACTTGGTGGCTGATCACATATACAACCTGATGGGCACACAGTTTCTGCCTGAAACAAGGGGCACATTAGCTTAACAAGACCAACCGATTTGGTTTGATGGACATAAAATTATAGCAGATACTAGATGACAACAAACTGAGAATACTCCTAGAATGATAAACAAATTGAGAATAGCATACCTCGTGTTCAGGTGCGACAATAAGACCAAGATTCAGCCTTCTTATTGCAATACACATCCGCAGAACATGAAATAAGCTGGCTCCAAAGGAATGTCCACATTGCTGTTATGCCCAATCCCAATAGTTCAACATCAGGAACCCTTGTTATATCTTCCATCAAATATTTCTTGTTAGCTATGTCCTGTCGGTTCGTATGAGAGGTCACAGACAAAAGGATTATACATACATAGCAGTTCAACAATGACACAGATTGTACATAGCATGTTCAACAATGACATAGATTATACATAGTATGAACTCACCGGGGGCCAATGAAGAGTGATAACAAGACTGTGTAGGCGTTCAAAGCGCCACAAAAGAAGCGCACAATTACGGTTGTGCGAAGCAACGTAGTCATTTCCATATATGATAAATTGTTGGAGGACAAGCCGTTGTAGGTGCGCCATCTCGCCAAGTTTGACGGAGTTTTGATCATAATCATCTATCCATGCGAGCTGCAGCAGGTGTGGGGCTGAGATGCTGGCAACCGGTTGCCGCGCAACCAGAGCAAAGCAATCCTGCACTTTTAGCTGCTGGAGTGATGGCGCCACGATGGTGAGCTGCTGCAAGTCGGGCAGATTATATAGCTCAATTTGTCCAAGAGATTCCGAGTGGATTGCGAGACTGCCCACACCCCGGACATCATCGACGACGAGTCCACCCAAGCACGGGCACCGTGGCGAGGAGACAATGGCACTGAGCTCACACATACCGTGCAGCCGGAGCTGAAAGAGGCGAAGAAGACTGAGTCGGGCAAACACACCGGAAGGCGACAGCGTAAGGCGGAGGAACCCTAACCGCATAAAGATCCCGATGGCGCTCTCGAAGCACGGCAACTTCAAGGCAACTCTTCTCCTAGCCATGACCCTCTGCGTCAGGTACTGGCAAATCAGTAAGCCGGAGAGGCGGCGCGCGGCGATGGGGAGCCACGCCCCCGTGGGCCCGACAGAGGCGTCCTGTCCGACGACGAGGAGCTCCTGGAGCGCCGGGGCCTGGTGGGCGGCGAGGGCGGAGCGTATGCGGCGGGGATCCGTCGCGCTGTAGAAGTGGAGCTTCGGGAGGAGGGCCCAAAGGTGGCGCCAACGACGGGAGAGGATGCTGGTTCGGGCAGCCGCAGCGGGGCAATGGAGCTTGAGGAGGATGTGGATGAGGGTGTCGTCGTGCAACGCGCTGAGGCGATCCTCGCCGCCTCCGGCGTCAGAAAGCTTCGGCCGCCGCACCTCCGGCATGCTCTCCATGGATGCAGCCGCCTTCGAAATTCAGATCAAATATGGTAGGTCGCCTCTAGCGGGGATAGGAATGCGCGGAGGAGCTCGCTGGGCTTTTCGGATGGGGGCATGATCGGCAGCGCACTTCGGAATTCCAACCCATACCGTGGTTATGTAGATGCAAGAAACTAGGGTTTTCCCAGCTCATAGCATGTCTGCCGTCCGATTGATTTGTCGACGCACTAGGGCCACTCAGAGCTTGGACCATATCGTCCGTCCAATTGATTTGCCGATGCGATCGTGGGCGTCTTGCTCTGGGTTCGGGTCATTTCAGTCGTTCGATATTTTTTCATGTGAGCTCGACCGTTGGATATTTTTCAGGATCTGGGTGGGGTAGTTTTGGGATTTCGCATGGTGGCTTAGGGTTTGATAGGAGAGAGCTTGGCATCTGTGAAAAGGACCCTGGCATTAAAAGAAACACCGGACAATACAAAGCACCTCAACAAAAATGAAAATTACAATGGAATCCTTGAGATGCCCTTCGTCTTCAACCTCCAGACCGTGTCGACGGTGCGCCGCCACTGCCTCTCCTCCCTGAGCCGGCCTGACGTAGTTGGATGCGGACGGGAAGTCGCCGAATGGGTCAAGAAGACCACATCCGTCCGGGAGATTATGGAGGAGGAAGAACCGCCGATGAAGCTCCTTTACGATCCACGGATCCCCACAGCCAGAAGAAGTCCTCAAGAACCACACCACTCCCACAAGCTTCTCGACGCCGTCGTCGAGATGGGCTAAAGCCGAGGAGACTTTATTGGACAAGACATCATCGCCGCCACCACCACCTGAGTGTCGTCCCACCAAACATTAACCCGAAAACCAGGAAAACGGAGCCCTCCTGAGACGGGGACGAGATGCACCCCACCTCCATGGCCCGAAGGCCACATAAGCGAGGTAGATCGGCGACGGCCCCGACGGGAGGCGAGGGAACCCTAATCCTGGAGTGCCGCCACGCTTCCGTCTCCTTCTCTTCCCCTTTCCTCTGTAAGAAAAAGGTTCATGTTATTATGTTGCTAGCCTCCATAAAAGTTTGATCTACCTTATTTTGACATTTTTTTGTTCTACTTTGGTATGCACTGTATCATACAATTGTGTTAAACTATTACATAAATAGCGTGCATGTGCTCAAACCATTTGAGCTTAAGTCACATGTATAGATGTCATCTTTCTTCTCACGTATCAAAAAGTGCGCTAGCTAGAATTGACTTGTTTCTCAAATACATATGCATAAAAAGTCATATGTGTTTATATTATGTTCTTTTCGCTAATAAGATTTTGCTACAATGTTCTTCTTATTTTTCAATAGTCATTGGCATTTAGATACCCTAATGATTGAACAAGAGTTCTGTACTTCAATTGCGCCACTGAAAGTTTTGATCTTTTCCAAGTTTCTTATATTTTATTTATAACACAACTCATGTATCTTATGTGAACTGAAGAATATTGTTCTACACATACGTATGCATTAAGACCAGATGACCAGTCATGCATGCAAAAAATCCATTGTTAGTTTCATTTTTTCATTCAGTGTTTTCATATCATATGGTTTGTGATGTTTGACAACATTAATTTAATTTGTTCCATGGAAAAACTTATTCAATTTCATGATTGAATAATGTATTTTTGTATCTTGAGATTCAGTAGGCAATAAACTGACATGCCATGGAGGCATGGACAATTGCTATTGTTGTGTGAAAGGAAGGATTATATGCCAAATGCAGATATACAGCGTGGCTAGATAACCAATGTTGCCCGGTTTTTTTACCATCAGCGACATCCTTTTTTGTTCATTATCTTCCTATTGTATGCTTTGAATAGCATCACCTACAGAGGAAGGTCTCATCACCACTACTGGCTAAAAATGGAGCCTCTTAAAAATATTCTATTGGTGAACCAAAGGTAGGCAACCAGAGATAGATGAACCATAATCCAGCATTGTAGCTCGGAATCATTTGGGACAGGTTTCAATATCTGTTTGCAGATGGGCCAATCAACTTATGAAGGAAGGGTCCAAAGAGCGGGATACGGAGCTCGTAAACCAAATCTTTCATCCTTTTGATGCCTAGGAAATATGCAAAATTCGTACCCCAACTAGTACCACTGAGGGTTGCGTTGTGTGGCACTATGAAAAGTTAGATAATTTCACGCTCAAGAGTGCAAACAACCTTATGCGTTGGAAGACCGAACTCATGGAATTTTTGCCGCCTCGAGTTCGTCTGGAAAGGTATATGCTCGCAGCATTTGGGATGTGATATAAAAATCCAAGGCGTCGGAGAAAATCAAAATTTTAGGGTGGAGGGTAGCAACTAATACCAAACAAAATTAACAGAAGAGAACTTTAGAACTTGATGATGTTTGAAATATTTGTGGCAATGTTTCAGAAGATGAATATCATGCAGCTGCGGCATGCACTAAAAGTAGAGCCTTGTAATATGCTATGCGGCAAGAATGGGCAATCCGGGATGAAAAGGCATTCCGCTATTCTGATACTACTGATTGGCTTCAACACTTGCCGAGTATTTGTCCTGAGGATACTAGAGTGAATGTACCCTTAATTCTATAGAGGTCATTGCATTTGAGAGGTGATTGTGTGCACAAGAGTGGCAAGGAATCGATCCAAAGCTCAGTCTCTTTTTTTTTTGACGTGAACAGAGCGGAGCTCTGTTTCAGAGCTAGGTTGCTCTCCTAATAGAAAAAAGTAAACGGAGAAAAGGGGATGTTTTCTTTTTACCCCTGGGGCGTTGCCGGCCCGCGACCCGTAGAGGACGGCGAGGCGGCCGCGAGTCAACCTGGCAATAGGTTGGGTTGACCTCTCCCTAACCCATGCTCGAACAATAATCGGGTCAATCGCCCACGACCCTGCCCATGGGTCTAAAATCAAATCCATACCCATGCCCATCCGGTAACCCTACCCATTCGGGCACCCACCGGGTTTGACTTTTTTTACCATTTTTATATTTATGAGCTCAATCCATGTGTTCTACTTGGCCGTCTCTTTTATAATAGAGTACCACCCACCTATCACCTTGAGTAAGCGAGGTGGTACTAAACTAGATCTCATATTGATAGGTTTTGATGAATTATTTTTTCACGAAAAAAATCAGACGAAAAAAACTGAACCGGGAGAATGGGTTTTTTCCCTTTTCGAAAGAGGCACGTCCTTGCCTCTCAGGACATCATAACCGTGCCTCTCGTGAAAACAAAGCCGCGACTCTCGCAAAAAAAAGGGAAAACACAATTTTTTTTTCGTTTTCGAGGAGGCACGGCCGTGACTCTCGCGAAAGCACAACCGTGCCTCTTGCGGAAGCAAAACCGTGACTTTCACGAAAGGAAAAAGCAGAAAACGCATTTTTTCCGTTTCCGAGAGGCACGGCCGTGACTCTCGTGAAAGCACAACCGTGCTTCTCGCGGAAGCAAAATCGTGACTCTCGCGAAAGAAAAAAATAGAAAACAAAATTTATTTTCATTTCCGAGAGGCACGGCGTGACTCTCGCTAAAGCACAACCGTGCCTCTCGCGGAAGCAAAACCGTAACTCTCGTGAAAGAAAAAAAATAAAAATCACATTTTTTTTCGTTTTCGAGAGGCACGGCCATGACTCTCGCTAAAGCATAACCTTGCCTCTCGCGGAAGCAAAACCGTGACTCTCGCGAAAGGAAAAAACAGAAAACGTGTTTTTTCTGTTTCCGAGAGGCATGGACGTGACTCGCGAAAGCACACCCGTGCCTCTCGGGAAGCAAAACCGTGACTCTCACGAAAGAAAAAAAACAAAAAACGTGTTTTTCGCAAAAAAGATGTTTTTTAAAAAAATTGTCGAAAAGCTAAGGAGGACCGGCGGAAAACCAGAACGTCGAAAAAAACAAAAAAACCACTTAAAAAGCCAAAAACGCGTGTGAAAAAGAAAAAACAAAATCCGAAGGAAGCGCCCAAAGTGTGTCACGTGGCGAATGGCTGAGGGCGCGTCAAGCGGCGTTGATCGTTGCGATGCTCCCAAAGGAGCGCTCCTTAACTTGTTGCTCCCCGCTTTCATCTCACAAAAAAAATGTACCGGAACCTGACTTCGATCTCGTCAAAATTTTGGTGGGGTGCAACCAATGATGATAAAAAGATGCATTGAATTTCATGGGAGAAGATGTGTGCAGGCCCGGCCCTGAGGGGGGGGCAAGGGGGCGGCCGCCCCGGGCCCCCAAAACTTAGGGGCCCCTCCCCAGGGTACATACACAGAGGTAGTCTACGGGCCATGGCCCAGGGTGTTAGCGCATGGACGCATAAGCTATGGCGAAGTAGCGATTCTTCCTGTAGTGAAAAAAGGGAACTCGGAAACGTAGCGCTATTCTTCCTATTCCATCACGTAGCAATCCCATATCCTACGCCGTCCTTTTCGCGATAACACAAACAGCCCATACGGCACCTTCCTCCTAATTTCCTTCCTAATCCCAGTCTCCCGTTCGCCGTCTCCCCAATTTCTGTATCTAGGATCCCGATGGCGAGACATTAGTCAGAGTACGAGTACGCGGCGCCGCTTTGCTCTCTGCCTTCAGGCGTTGGACATGCACACACACATCGCCAGTTCGCCGGCCTAATTTCAGACGAGTCCATATCGAGTCATTGGGTCATCGCTCAACACAACATAGCCGATCGGATCATCCAAGGTACTATATTATATTGCGTAGTGTTCTCTCATCCCTACTCCGTATACGTTTAGTACTGACTAAGTAATTTATCTGTCACACACATGGTGCATAGCTCGCATTGATCAACCTTTGATGTCATTATTTATTTATTTTTCCAGCACGGTTAAAAGTGATACAATGTGTGGATGATGCAATCACAGAGGCGCTCTTGATAACAAAAATCAAGAGAAATATTGGTGCCTTGTTGAATTCAAATGGTGAATTGACGATTGTTGTTGTGGGGGGAGATGAAAAAATTGATGGGAATTCCAAATCTAAACATGAGGGAAATGTTAACATCAACATCCATGATAAAAAATGTAAGTGGTTCTCAGAGTACAGTTTTTTCAATAGGTTCACATGCACAATCTGCTAGGGTTAATGAACATCCACTTTTGCATTTTTCTGAATTTAAAATTATTAGATTGTCTTTGCCAGAGGGTGTAATGTCTATGAGGATTTTCGAGTATGTAAAGGAAGTCGATTTTTATCCCAATGCCTCTATTGCTTACCATCTTATTTACAGCGCATGTAACTGTCGCATCGGTTTAAATAAGTTTATCAGATATAAAAGTATTGAATAACTATTTGAGATAAACAATGACACAAGCCAGTTTAAATGGTTTGACAACATGATGCATTGAGAATAAATTATCGGATGATATTGCCATCAACCCGATCATAAGTGACTTTGCATCAAAGATTCTTTTATTAAAGGTAACATGTACAATTATTTCATCTATACATTGTTTTTATGCATTTTAAGTGATTATTTGTAAAACTTCATATATTCATTATTATCACTGTATTTTTTATACTAAAGGGCCCCCAGTTTTGGTTTTGCCTCGGGCCCCCAAAATCTCAGGACCGGCCCTGGATGTGTGCTGCTAAACGAGATGGTGGTCTTGGTTTTCGTGATCCGGAGGCTTTTAATCAAGCCCTCCTAGCGAAACAAGCATGGAGAATATTGCAGTTCCCACAATCTGTGTGCACGTGTGCTCAAGGCAAGATATTTCCCAGAGAACTCCACTATAACGGCGACATGTCCATCGGGGGGCTCCTTCACCTTTCGGAGTATTCTCCATGGCCGAGACTTGTTGTGTGAAGGTCTGATTTAGCGAGTGAGGGATGGCTCCAAGATCAATATTCACCACGCCAACTGGATTCCTAGGAGTGGCAGCATGCAGCCACTGGGCGCAGTATACGTGCAGGGTGTGACAAGGGTGACGGACCTACTGTCACCAAATGGTACTGTATGGAACCAGGATCGAGTGGACTGAGATGTTCTCTCCTAATGACGCAGCAGATATCAAACAAATTGCTATTGGTGGCCTAAGGGACTACTTAGCATGGAATTATATCAAAAATGATGTATTCACTGTGCGCTCGGCGTATCACCCCAGAATGGCTAGGAACAGAACGTGATTCGGACAGCCGGAGTCGTCCAGTATGGTCAATAAGTACAAAGGATATTTGGGGATGTGGGATACGAGTGCTCCGAGTAAAGCAAAGATACATGTGTGGGCCGAATTTCGTGTTTTGACCCTTTTTGAAAAGGATTTCAGGATCTGACCCCTATTTGAAATTTTTTCGAGATTTGACCCTTTTGCTACCGCCAAGGCCTACGGCGGTAGGGTTAGATATCCTACCGTCACGGCCCATGGCGGTAGGGGTGCGACGGAGGGGGACGGCGGCCGTTTGACTGCGCTGATGTGGATAAGTACCTACCGCCAGAGGCTCGGCGGTAGGCTGTCCAAACCTACCGCCAGAGCACTGGCGGTAGGGTCCTGTCTCGATGTAACGATTCTCAGAACGAAGAATTGAGTTGCCACTGGCGAAGCTGTCGACCCTACCGCCAGGCCTTGTGATAGGGTCTTGTTTTTTCAAAGGTAACGATTACAGAACGAAGAATTGAGTTGCCCTGGCGGTAGGCTGTCTGACCCTACCGCCAGGGGCCTTGGCGGTAGGGTCCTGTGTTTTATGAATTTAAGTTCATTTGCTTGCTTCTTTTCAAATTCAATATGACAATAACATTATAGCAATTTTCATAAATATGACAACAATATCACAGATCTCAAACAATTAAACTTGGGCATCACATACACATTAACAAATTTGAATTGCATAGAACATTTCAAATGAACTTCAACTAATTAGTAAACGGAGTTTCACAAATAGCAAACACATAGATCCACAAATAGCAAACACATAGTTCCACGTAGCTTCATAACCACCCGAATAGTTCAATCAAACGAAGTTCAACGAAACTAAAAGAGCCAACTATCGAAGAGCATAATCAGTTGCTCCTTCCCCTCTTGGAGGTACGGTCCTCGTTACTCTTTGAACGATTCTCTTCGGTCTTCTTCTTGGGCCGTCGAGGAATCGGTCTCTGGAAAGGGTCCGGACTCAGCAAATCCTTCTTCTTCGGATTCCTCTTCTTGGCAGCTGAGATGCTTGAGACGTTTGAGTTCTTTGGAGGTCCATAATCTTCATCGTACTCCTCCTCCCTGTTGCTCTCATCCTCCTCCTCCCCTTCTTCATATATGGCCTCCTCCTCCTCCTCCTCCTCCTCATCCTCCTCCTCCCCAACCAACCTAGACGACGAGGGAGCATGGCTCGATGAGCCGATGATACCCTGTGTGGCTACAGGCTGATGAGCTTCAACTGACCCAGCTCCAGCACAACCAAGCAGCCCTACCAGCTTGCGACAACGCTGCACAAACTTCTGCACTCATAATGAAGCAAGGTCATAATAAGTTCAGATCGACTGACTGCAAGTGAACAAGATGCATCTGTTCCGAGGAGACTGAAATTGTACCTTCATCGTCCCCCGACTCTGGTCTCAGTTATGCGCTCCGGAAGATGACCTAGTGCATCCGAGGCTTCAAAGATGCATCTGTTCAGCTCACCGGACTGCAACGGCATAAGTCGATCACGTTGATTTAATAAAATATTTTAAATACGACCGTCGGTTCAAACGCGTACCACTGTTGATGAGGGGTGCAAACTCCCTAAATCCACCGTGCATGTCTCTCGATGCGGTCCGGTATGCCTGCTCATCGGGTCAGCCCACTCCAGCCTCGCGATGTCTTCCGCCGTCCATCGAGGCTGAGACGAAGACGGTGCTTGGCCATCATCGTACCACCTCATGTGTCGGCCTGTAATCATCCCGATTAGTCACTCTCCTCCACGTCTTTATGCCACCTCCTCGGTTCCACTCCGTCACATGAGTCTTATGCTCCTCTCCCCAGTCTGTGATCGACTGATTCTTCTGCCGGCTCATGCTGCAAGGCATAATCAACAAGAATCATCATAAGCTCAATGAGATCATCATAAGCAACAAGAAACATGATAATCTCACGGAGAACAAAGAGCTCACAGGTGGAGCGCGTGGTCACGGGTATCGGTGGGCTGGCCGGTGGGGTATCTTGATAAATCCCAAACTGCGTGGCCACGCGTTGTGGCAAATGCCACTCGACGGCGTACACACATATCATGGGCACGATGCACCGCCAGAGACCACGGTCCGCATTGCACATCATGTTCAGATCAAAGTCCCACTCTCGTTCTTGTCTATACGGCCACCAGATTACCTATTACATATACCTTGGTAAGTTCGAACTCTCGGTCAATAGCGGAATCAAAGAGAAAGGTGCTGGGCGAGTTCATATACCTGCGTATGCGTCAAAGCGTCCAACTCGTTGGTGTAGGTCTTGTACGAAGTCTTGTTTAGGCCCATGTAGAGTTTGACAACGTCCCACTCGTAAGCTACGGTGGGGTTTCGAGTCTCGTCGCCTTCTTCGCCATAGTCTTCACATGGGCGTCTTGGCAACTTCTCCGGACGCCCCACCGGCAGCCGCTCCCACATCCAAATGGAGAAGGCCTGCATAAAGCCACCCATATTGGACTTGTCTCCCGTCCTCTGCGTTAAGGTCGTCAAGCTGCAAAACATCAAATGAGGATCAGATATAAGAAAATGTCATGGACACACTTTCGTAGGTAGGTACGCAATTAGATACTCTCTTACCGAACGGTATAGGTAGGCGAGAGATGACGTCCCCCAACTGTACCCTGCATCCCAGTCCGCTAGGAAGAACAGAATCGCCCTGGGCGAGTTCCCGGAGCTGTCTAGAAACACGACCTCCGAGAGAATATACCACAGATAGGCCCTCGCGTGCAACTCCACATCGCCTCATCTGCGCCTTGGGGGCATGTCCTCCGGTGCTCCGAGAGCCAGTGCAACGGCACACCGGATGTGCGGTTACTCTTGGCACCAGGGCAGTCGCCGATGAGGGTGGTGACCCTCTCCGCCAGTTGGCCTCTCCACTCGACCGGTGAGTGCACGACCCTCGATCGGCATTGCGATAATCATCCCCGATCCTCTAGGGTCACCGTCATCTCCCCGCATGGCAGATGGAAAGAATGGGTCTCCGGTCTCCAACGGTCAATCAGAGCTGTGAGAGCCGTGGACAAGCGTCGGCAGCCGACGCTTGAACTGCAGCACGAAACCCAACAGACGGGCTCTCTTGAAGAACGGCGGCGTAACGCCGTCGTAGTCCATATGCCCATGAACCCCGTGACCCCTCATGCGCAAAGTGGTCGGAGCGTCTGTCAAGAAGTGAACGCCAAAAAGTTAGGAAATCATTTTCATCAATCCGAGAACTTTGATCAAAATTTCTTTCATATCACTTACCTCTCCGTTCTCTATGAAACGAGCACGATGACCCTTGTCGAATGCCCAGTCCAGCATGCAGTACCGTGAGCCGATGTTGTCCGCAAGAGGTGGCCGCCTTAATAGAGTTTCATAAACAAAAGCACCATAAGCATAAGCATACATAAACAAACAATGAACTCAAATCATATCAAGATCAAATTTTAAGCATATTCCTCCAACAACATCTACTACACATGATGGATCAAATCATATCAACATGCATCATATCAAAAAAAACCTCCAACATACATCATAGCTTCATATTTTTAAACAAAAATTTTCAAACAATATCTTCATATCATCATATCAACATGCATCATCAAACTAGGGTTCATCTTCACACTAGAGCATATCATCATATCAACATGCATCATCAAACTAGGGTTCATCCCTTTATCAACAATACATCATAATTTTTTAACAAAAAAATTATGAACTAGGGTTCATCTTCACACTAACATATGAACTATTGATTAGAGTACATATCCAATACCACTACTTACTAAAGAACTAAGAACTACAACTACAATCAATCTTAGGTGAAAAAATCAATCTAAGTTCAAAAACATGAGGGATTTCAAGCAAATAATGCGTCGAATCGGTAGCAAGTTTGCAAAAACTAATTGGAGGGATCGGAGGAGCTTACGGTTCTCTCCTCGGGGCCATCTCGATCTGCCAAAACGGTGAAGAATCGGTGAAGATCCAAGAGGGGGAGTGGAGGAGATGAGAGAGGGAGAGAGGGGCGACTTGGGGGAGAAAGGAAAGAACTGCCGATGGGGGGAGGGGAGGGGTGGGTAGATGGGCAGGGGCGCGGGGGTTTCGGGGCAAATAACTGCCCGGACCCTACCGCCAGGGCCCCTGGCGGTAAGGTTAGACAGCCTACCGCCAGGGCCCAAGGCGGTAGGGTGCGACGGAGGAGGGACGGCGCCGTCTCCGCGCGCTGACGTGGATAAGTTTCCTACCGCCATGGGACCTGGCGGTAGGCTATCTAACCCTACCGCCAGATGCCCTGGCGGTAGGCAAAAGGGTCAAATCTCGAAAAAATTTCAAACCGGGGTCAGATCCTGAAATCCTTTCTAAAAAGGGTCAAAACACGAAATTCGGCCACATGTGTGGAGAGTTATTCGCAATGGTTTGGCTGTCGGTACAGAGCTCCATCGACGGCGATTCAAACCGGGTGTTTTCTGCGTTGTTTGCGGACGCAAGGAGACGATGCTGTACCGGTTTTGGCTGTGTCAACATTCAGTCCAGTTTTGAGACCAGGACAAGGACCACCTCCGCCTGTTCGGCAACTGCGCCATCACTGTGCTCCTCTCACTTGGCTTCCCTGCCGTGGCGTATATCCTCACGATGGACGTTGATGATCAGCCCCAAGGCGCATCCAATGCATGATGCATGATAGCTTATTTTTACTCCAACCCTTGCAAGCAAGTCTTGGATGCTTAGTGGAGGTGATCGTGCCATTAGCACATACTCCCATTCGTTCCTAAATATTTGTCATTCTAAATATTTCAACAAATGACTATATACGAAGCAAAATAAATGAATCTATACTCTAAAATATGTCTATATACATCTGTATGTGGTAGTTCATTTGAAATCTCTAGAAAGACAAATATTTAGAACGGAGGGAGTACATTCTGTTTATCTCTCATTCATTACTCAAGAATCCTTAGAATGAGATTCCAACTCAGCACCTTTAGCTTTGAGATTTCGAGAAGAAGTAATCCTAGAAACAGATAACTGGTAAAGCCTAGTGTTCCTCATCAGTGGCTTTATATGAATTGCTCGTATTTTGTGTTCCAAATTAAGCATCTCATCCCAATATAATATGTAGTGGGAAGATAACAACTATGGAAACCGCTGATAAGACGAAAAATAAGCATATATAGCTTGGATGGCTGGCACTAGACCCAAATTTTCGGAGATCAAAACTTTTGCCGAGGATGGAAAGCAGACAAGACAAAATTGGTTCTCATTTTTCGTTTCCAAAATACTGACAACCTTGTAGATTGAAATCCTATTACAAAGTTATTAACCAAAGTAGCATGCCAATTTCTCAAACTTGAAGAGTAGTAAATTGTTGTGATTTTATTAATAGGCATGAGGCATACAGTTACCGCACACAAAATGCATACCAAGTATGAGTATCAAACCATAAATCATGGATAGGGAAACTAGCAGCTACACACAGATGAAGATTACCAGCTGACAGAGCACTCACAAATGTGTCTCTACAATCTAAACTAGTTTAGACCAGTCTCACATAAGTTGCTCGACCAACTGACAATCAATGGATACCGGGCAAAATTTGGTGTCTTGTTAAGCATACAAAACTTTCTCTAACATGTTGGGCATCCTACAAATCATACATATTTCTGGCCTGGAGAAGGTCGGTAACACTGTTGGGCATCCTACAAATCATACATAGATAGCTTGGATGGCTGGCACTTCAAGATGGCAATGGGCCCCGAAACCCGCATCCCCGTGGGCTTTTACCCTATTAGGCGACGGGGATGGGCCTCTTTTCATCCCCGCGGGACTGTTGTTGGGCACATTATACAACCCGACACGTTTCATGGGTTTGCACCCGTTTCGATAGTCCCCGAACCTGAAACTCGGCAAACCCGGCAAAATAATTTTTTTTACCAAGCACTGATCCGGCGCGGCCCAACCCAAAGCTACCGAGCCTGAGCAACCAAGCCCCCCGCCCCCCAGCGTCAAGGCCAAACCAACCCCTCGCTGGGTGGCGATGTCGCTCGCTCCTTCCCCCCTCGCTCTATATAGTTGTTGAACCATCTACTATTGTTTTTGTTGAAATTTGCTCAAGTTACGCAGCTGAAATGTGCTTGTTTTGCTGCTGAAATGTTATTCTTTGTCACCACTATGTTTGTTTAAATATTTTGATTTCTCCGTGGGTTCCCCGAAACCCGATGGGTTTAGGGGACGGGCAGAAAACTAGCCCCGCACATGGTAATGGGGAATGAGGGGGCGGGTTTCTGATTTTCTCGTGGGGATGGGTTTGGGAAGGCAATTTCTCAAACTTGAAGAGTAGTAAATTGTTGTGATTTTATTAATAGGCATGAGGCATACAGTTACCGCACACAAAATGCATACCAAGTATGAGTATCTGAAAGGACATGCGGTGCCCCCATGTGTGGTTTTGGTAATTGATGACATTCTCTATGGACTAATGGTTGCCTTGAGTTTATTTGAAGGTTTTGTCCATAGGCTTTTCTTGGAGTACATGTGTTGGTTTCAAGGAGAGTTTTGTGTCGACCAAGGTGCTATTCAAGGAATTATCCAAAGATTGGTCATGTGAGTGTTGAGCTTATTGCAAGCATGTCTTGAAGAAGAAGATTGTGTGATCATTCATGTTTACCTTCAAGACATCATCCAAACGAAGAGAGTTGGAAAGATTCAAGGTTGATCAAGACTAAGTCAAGAGTGAATCAAGTTGATCAACTCACAAAGCGTAGAAGATGTACCGAGAGGGATCAAGTGATCCCATGGTATGGTAAGCATTATCCATTGCACTTTGTGTACTAACCCATGGTCTATGTGAGAGTCTATGTGGGGTTAGATGCGTGTCCATGGGCTTGCGTCAAGAGGAAGATATCATACAACCCATGGAAAGGATGACATCAAGTAGTGATCGTCATCAAGATTGCAGCGATGCAAGTTCAAGTGGAGCATCACGAAGAGATCAAGTGCTTGAAGCTTTCCATCCATTGTGGTGTCAATGGACTTGTGAAGATGTGCCGAAGAGTGGCTCACCCATAGTGGAGTATGGGGAGCAATCATCTAGTCTCCATCGACCCATCGCAATCAAGAAAGATGGTCCATCTTGAGGAGGACAAGATCGTCATCATCTAGATCAAGTGGATCATGTGCAAGGCAAAGGTTTGCCCTTGATAGGTTTTCTATTTTGCCGGTCTCATGGTGGTAGTTGGGAGACCGGGTTATAGGATCGATAGTCGTACTATCAAGGGGGCTCTCAAGTGAGTAGCTTGATCGTATCGTTCGTCGAGAGCTCAAACCATTGCATCCTTGCATCATGTTTTTTGGTTCTCTTTGTGAGTCTTAGAGCTTATGGTCATCTTTATGACAAGCTTGAGTTCATCGAAAACGGAGTTTGCATGCGTCTTCTATGATGTTTTCGGTGTTGGAGGTTTTATCGGTCTTTTCCGAGGAAGGGTTCTCACCTTTTTCTTTTGGGCCTTTTCTCATTTGCTTATTATTGGTATTTCTCTCAAGATTGTGTTAGCCCTTGTCCCTAGCTTTCCAACAAACTTGGTTTCATCGAATTCGGAGCTCGTATGCGAAAGTTGTGGCTGTTTTGATATTGCTGTTTTACATTGAGAGGTTGTACCGCCCCATAGAGAGGTTGTACCGGTTGACCGGTACAACCGGTGTTTGGAGCGGTTGTACCGATCCAGAATTGGTCCGGAGGTTGTACCGGCCATGTACCGCTCCACCACCGGACTAGTTTCTGTTGTGGTGCGGTTGTTGGGCGGTTGTGGGCCGGTTGTACCGCTTATTGCCTGTTACCGGTTGTACTGGGTGCTCATAGCGGTTGTACCGCTCCTATGTTATTCTGCACATAACGGGCAGATTCGTGGGGACCTATTTAAGGGGTCTTCTTCCCCAATGGTTCCCTATCTCTTGAGCCTCGTTTTGCCCCCATTGTTGACCTTCCTTGAGCTTGCTACTCTCAATCCCTCCATGGATTCTTGCTAGTTTTGAGGGAAAAGAGAGAGGAGATCTAGATCCACATTTCCACCAATCACTTTCTCCTCTATGTGAGGGGAACCCCTTGGATCTAGTTCTTGGAGTTCTTGATGTTCTCCTTCTTGTTCTTCCTCTCATTTTTCTCCCTAGCATTAGTTGCTTTGGTGGGATTTGAGAGAGAAGGACTTGGGCACTCTGTGTGCCCTTGCCATTGCATTTGTGCAACAATTTGAGTTCTCCACGGTGATACGTGGAAGTTACAAGTTGTGAAGCTTATTACTCTTGGGTGCTTGGTGCCCTTGAGCTTGTTCCTCTTGGGTGCTTGGGCGCCCTAGTCGGTTGGTGGTGTTCGGAGCTCAATCATTGTGGTGTAAAGCTCCGGCAAGCGTCGTGGTCTCCAATTAGGTTGCGGAGATCACCCTGAGCAATTTGACGGGTATCGGTGACCGCCCCCAAGGGTTGCCAAAGTGTACGGGTTCGGTGACCGCCCCCAAGGGTTGCCATTTGTACGGGTTCGGTGACCGCCCTCAAGGGTCCCTTAGTGGAATCACGGCATCTTGCATTGTGCGAGGGCGTGAGGAGATTACGGTGGCCCTAGTGGCTTCTTGGGAGCATTGTGCCTCCACACCGCTCCAAACGGAGATTAGCATCCGCAAGGGTGTGAACGTTGGGATACATCGTCGTCTCTGCGTGCCTCGGTTATCTCTTACCCGAGCCCCTTTACTTATGCACTTTACTTTGTGATAGCCATATTGTTCTTTGTCATATATTTTGCTATCACATAGTTGCTTATATTGCTTAGCATAAGTTGTTGGTGCACATAGGTGAGCCTAGTTGTTTTAGGTTTTGTGCTTGACAAATTAACCGCTAGGTTTATTCCGCATTTGTTCAAGCTTAAACCGTAATTATTTTAAAACGCCTATTCACCCCCCCCCCCCCCCTAGGCGACATCCTCGATCTTTCAGTATCAAACCATAAATCATGGATAGGGAAACTAGCAGCTACACACAGATGAAGATTACCAGCTGACAGAGCATTCACAAATGTGTCTCTACAATTTAAACTAGTTTAGACCAGTCTCACATAAGCTGCTCGACCAACTGACAATCAATGGATACCGGGCAAAATTTGGTGTCTTGTTAAGCATACAAAACTTTCTCTGACATGTTGGGCATCCTACAAATCATACATATTTCTAGCCTGGAGAAGGTCTGTAACACTTGGCAGAGCTCTTCAGCTTTGTTTTCAGTGATCGAGTAATGGAAATTTACTGTCATCCTTTTTAGCACCGGTGCCCAACTGAATAGACGATTCACAGCACTGATTTCATGTTCACTTCCTTTCAAGTCAAAGATTTCTACTTCTTCGAGGCAATTCAGCACAAGTTCCCTGGTTTTCCAACTTGGTGGCTGATCACATATACAACCTGATGGGCACACAGTTTCTGCCTGAAACAAGGGGCACATTAGACATAAAATTATAGCAGATACTAGATGACAACAAACTGAGAATACTCCTAGAATGATAAACAAATTGAGAATAGCATACCTCGTGTTCAGGTGCGACAATAATACCAAGATTCAGCCTTCTTATTGCAATACACATCTGCAGAACATGAAATAAGCTGGCTCCAAAGGAATGTCCACATGCTGTTATGCCCAATCCCAATAATTCAACATCAGGAACCCTTGTTATATCTTCCATCAAATATTTCTTGTTAGCTATGTCCTGTCGGTTCGTATGAGAGGTCACAGACAAAAGGATTATACATATGTAGTAGTTCAAGAATGACACAGAACGTACATAGCATGTTCAACAATGACATAGATTATACATAGTATGAACTCACCGGGGGGCAATGAAGAGTGATAACAAGACTGTGTAGGCGTTCAAAGCGCCGCAAAAGAAGTGCACAATTACAGCTGTGCGAAGCAATAATGTAGTCCTTTCCATATACGATAAATTGTTGGAGGTCAAGCCGTTGTAGGTGTGCCATCTCGCCAAGCTTTACGGAGTTTTGATCATAATCATCTATCCATGCGAGCTGCAGCAGGTGTGGGGCTGAGATGCTGGCAACCGGTTGCCGCGCAACCAGAGCAAAGCAATCCTGCACTTTTAGCTGCTGGAGTGATGGCGCCACGATGGTGAGCTGCTGCAAGTCGGGCAGATTATATAGCTCAATTTGTCCAAGAGATTCCGAGTGGATTGCGAGGCCGCCCACACCCCGGACGTCATCGACAACGAGTCTACCGAAGCACGGGCACCGCGGCGAGGAGACAATGGCACCGAGCTGACACATACCGTGCAGCCGGAGCTGAAAGAGGTGAAGAAGACTGAGTCGGGCGAACACACCGGAAGGCGGCAGCATAAGGCGGAGGAACCCTAACCGCATAGAGATCCCGGTGGCGCTCTCGAAGCATGGTAGCTTCAAGGCAGCTCTTCTCCTAGCCACGACCCTCTGCGACAGATAGTGGCAAAACAGTAAGCTGGAGAGGCGGCGCGCGGCGATGGGGAGCCACGCCCCCGTGGGCCCGAAAGAGGCGTCTTGCCGGACGACGACGAGCTCCTGGAGCGTCGAGGCCTCGTGGGCGGCAAGGGCGGAGCGTATGCGGCGGGGGTCCGTTGCGTTGTAGAAGTGCAGCTTCGGGAGGAGGGCCCAAAGGTGGCGCCAACGGCGGCAGAGGACGCTGGTCCGGGCGGCTGTAGCGAGGCAACGGAGCTTGAGGAGGATCTGGATGGGACGCGGATTTTGTCTAACCCTATGCACGCACAACTTGAATCACAGCCATCACCATGCATGCATAGGGATACGGGCCATCACCTGAAAAGCTGGGTCACATGCGCTAGATTCCAATTCCTTTGGGGCCCATGTATGCATGCTGCAGCTAGCACATGCTATCCCTCTTCTAAACTAAATTACACATTAAACAAACATGGTAGCATAACTTTGAAATTAACTTTGCAAATTTAAATCCATTTATGTATTTGTGTTTCTCATGACCAACTCTACGAAGCAAGTCCAATATTGATATATTTCAAATTAAATTGTGAGTCCAAGAAAAAAATTAAATCGGGCATGGCTCAAATAGTTTCATAATTTTTTTATTAAAGTTCAAACGCGTTGTTTATAAAGTTCTTCGGTCCCTGATACTTTTTCTAGCAAAGTTGTTCAATGTTTCTAACAAAGTGCAGATCCACTATTTATAAAGTTCTTCAACTCCTCTATTTATTTAGCACTTTCCAATTAAAATGAAAAGTTCTTCATTGTTTCTAGTGAAGTCCAGTAATTTATGAAATGGTTATAAAAAGTTCTTTGTAATTTGAAGTTAAAGTTCAAGTAGGATGTTAATAAAAATCTACAGCGGTTTTGCTTAAAACACAAAGAAAATAAAAAATGAGGGAAGAAAGGGGAGCAGCAAGAAACAAAGAGTAGTATTTTATAGAAGAAACAGGTCACCCCATGGGAAAAGCGTACCTACATCTGCATGCCGGATAGATAGTCTACTCTGCTATCTGCATGCACGCAGCGCCCGCATGGGCCCCGGTTGGACCAGTTGTGTGGATCCGAGCGAGAACGGAGGGAGGGGATACGCGTTGCGCGCGCAAGCAGTTAGACATCGCCTTATTCGCTGGATGAGGGCGTCGTCGTGCAATGCGCTAAGACGGTCCTCGCCGCCACCGACGTCAGAAAGCTTCGGCCGCCGCTCCTCCGGCATGCTCTCCATGGATGCAGCCGCCTTCAGAGTTCAGATCAAATATGGTAGGTCGCCTCTAGGGGGGATAGGGATGCGCGGAGGAGCTCGCTGGGCTTTTTGGATGGGGTTATGACCGTGGCGCTTGGGAATTCAACCCATATACCATGGTTATGTAGATGCAAGAAACTAGGGTTTTCCGAGCTTAGAGCATATCTGCCGTCCGATTGATTTGCCGACGCACTAGGGCCACTTAGAGCTTGGACCATATCGTCCGCCCGATCAATTTGCCGATGCGATCGTGGGCGTCTATCTCTGGGTCCGGATCATTTCAGTCGTTCGATATTTTTTCATGCGAGCTTGGCCGTTGGATATTTTTCAGGATTTGGGTGGGGATAGTTTTGGGATTTCGCATGGTGGCTTAGGGTTTGATAGGAGAGGGCTTGGCCTCTTCTTTTTTGCGAAAGGACCCTGGCATTAAAAGAAACACCAGATAGTACAAAGCACCTCAACAAAAATGAAAATTACAATGGAATCCTTGAGATGCCCTTCGTCTTCAACCTCCAGACCATGTCGACGGCGCGCCGCCACTGCCGCTCCTCCATGAGCCGGCCTGACTTAGTTGGATGTGGACGGGAAGTCGCCGAACGGGTCAAGAAGACCACATCTGTCCCGGAGATGACGAAGGAGGAAGAACCGCCGATGAAGCTCCTTGACGATCCACGGATCTCCACAACCAGAAGAAGTCCTCAAGAACGACACCACTCCCACAAGCTTCCTGACGTCGTTGCCGAGATGGGGCTGAAGCCGGGAAGGCTTTATTGGACAAGATGCCACCACCACCATCTTAGTGTCGTCCCACCAAACATTTACCCTAAAACCAGGAAAACAGAGCCCTCTCGAGACGGGGGCCGAGATCCACCCTGCCTCCATGGCCCGAAGGCCACATAAGCGAGGTAGATCGGTGGCGGTGCCGACGGGAGGCGAGGGACCCTAATCACCTGTGCACTCTCTCTTTCTCTCTGATGTGGGCTCTAAGCGGATGAAAACCCTAGCCGCCACTCCTCATCGTGCCCTTTCGCTCCTTACAATGCTGCCGCGCTTTCGTCTCCTTCTCTTCCCCTTTCCTCTATAAGAAAATGGTTCATGTTATTATGTTTCTAGCCTCCATAAAAGTTTGATCTACCTTGTTTTGACATATTTTTGTTCTACCTTGGTACGCATTGTATCATACAATTGTGTTAAACTATTACATAAATAGCATGCATGTGCTCAAACAATTTGAGCTTAAGTCACATGTATAGATGTCATCTTTCTTCTCACGTATCCAAAAGTGCACTAGCTATTATATGGTTTGTGATGTTTCACAACATTAATTTGATTTGTTCCACCGAAAAACTTATTCAATTTCATGATTGAATAATGTCTTTTTGTATCTTGAGATTCAGTAGGCATTAAACTGAACATGCCATGGAGGCATGGACAATTGCTATTGTTGTGTGAAAGGAAGGATTATATACCAAATGCAGATAAGGATGGCAATGGGTAGGGTATGGGCAGGGTAGAGTAATACCATACCCATACCCGTACAGTTAGTGGGTACAAAATTCTACCCATACCCGTACCCATGGGTATGAAACTTTATCCATACCCATACCCGATGGGTACCCGTACCCATGTGGTACCCGGCGGGTAGAATAAATAGTACACAAGTTGTTCACATTTTTACACTCATTGATAGCACATTTGACAAAAACATCAAATTATCTCAGCTCAATAACAGGTACATGAGTAAAACATACTCAAAAGTCAATAGGAGTAGACAAGTCACATGATAAGTTAATGATTAATTGACGACAACTTAACATTAATTCACAAGCGGGCAGGGTATGGGTACGCCCGCGGGTACAAGGCTATATCCGTACCCTACCCATGACTTAACGGGTATGGTATGGGTATTACCCATGGGTATAAAAGTGTTCCCATACCCTGCCCATGCGGGTACGATACCCGCGGGTACCCGTACCCGTGAGTAAAATTGCCATCCTTAAATGCAGATATACATAGTGGCCAGATAACCAATGTTGCCCAGTTTTTTTAGCATCAGTGACATCCTTTTTTGTTCACTATTTTCCTGTTGTATGCTTTGGAAGCATCACCTACAGAGGAAGGTCTCATCACCACTACTGGCTAAAAATGGAGCTTCTTTAAAAAATTCTATTGGTGAACCAAAGGTAGGCAACTCAGAGATAGATGAACCATAATCCAGTATTGTATCTCGGAATCACTTGGGACAGGTTTTCATATCTGTTTGTAGATAGGCCAATCAACTTATGAAGGAGGGGTCCAAAGAGTGGGATACAGAGCTCGTAAACCAAATCTTTCATCCTTTTGATGCCGAGGAAATATACAAAATCCATACCCCAACCAGTACGACCGAGGGCTGCATTGTGTGGCACTATGAAAAGTCAGGTGATTTCACGCTCAAGAGTGCAAACAACCTAGACCAAACTCATGGAATTTTTGCCGCCTTGAGTTCGTCTGGAAAGGCATATGTTTGCAGCATTTGGGATGTGATATGAAAATCCAACGCGTCGGAAAAAATTTCAAAATGTTGGGGTGGAGGGTAGCAACTAATACTTTAGCTACCTAACAAAATAAACAGAAGATAACTTTAGAACTTGATGATGTTTGGATTATTTGTGGCAATGCTTCGGAAGATGAATATCACATGCAGCTGTGGCATGCACTAAATGTAGAGCCTTGTGATATGCTATGTGTCAAGAACGGCCAATTTCGGATGAAAAGGCATTCCGCTATTCTGGTAGTGATTGGTTTTAACACTTGCTGAGTACGTGTCCTTAGGATACTAGAGTGAATGTGCTCTTAATTCTACGGAGGATTGGAGGTCATGGCATTTGAGAGGTGATTGTTGCACAAAAATGGGAAAAAATTGATCCAAAGCTCAATCTTCTTAAAAAGATACTTCCTTTGTTCGAAAATATTTGTCGAAGAAATGAATGTATTTAGATGTATGATATGTACTATGAAGAAGCTAGGAGTTGAACTTATGCACATGCGGCGAGGAAGGAACAGGAGTCTGCTGTGCTCCCTCCTTTCTGACAAGTGACAATGGAGAGAGGCATCTACCGGAGCTGCAGCTCGGAATCACTCGGAAACGGCGACGCTTGGGCCTGGGCCTGGGCCGGGCCTTAATGCTCCCTCCCGTTCTACGGCAAACCCCCCATACGCCGCCCGCAATGCGCCTCCCGTTCAGACCCACCGTGGCCGTAGCCAATGCCGACGCCGTCCTCCCCCGCGCCGGCCCCGTCGCGGGCTTCGGCGCCGCCACGCCGCCGGACGCCCGCATGGTCAAGACGGGCTTCGACCCGGCCGCCTACCGCCTCAACCTCCACCTCCAGTCGCTCATCTCCTCCGGCCGCCTCGCGCAGGCCCGCGCCCTGTTCGACCAAATGCCCCACACCAAGAACGCCTTCTCCCTCAACCGCATGCTCTCCGGCTACTCCAGGTCGGGGCAACTCGCCGCCGCGCACCAGCTCTTCTTATCCTCCCCACCCCGCCTCCGCGAGGCCGTCACCTGGACCATCATGATGGCCGCCTTCGCCGCCGCCCCCGGCCGCGCCGCCGACGCCCTGGCCCTCTTCCGCGACATGCTCAGAGAGGGCGTCGCCCCGGACCGCGTCACCGTGTCCACCGTGCTCAACGTGCCCGCCTCTGGCGCCGCGACCGCGTCGCTCCATCCTTTCGCCGTCAAGCTCGGCCTCCTCCGCTCCAGCGTCGTCGTCTGCAACACGCTGCTCGACGCCTACTGCAAGCATGGTCTCCTTGCTGCTGGCATGAGAGTGTTCCAGGAGATGCCGCACAGGGACTCCGTCACCTACAATGCCATGATGATGGGGTGCTCCAAGGAGGGGCTGCACAGGGAAGCGCTGGGCCTATTTACTGATATGCGTCGCGCGGGTCTTGACGCCAGCCAGTTCACCTTCTCCAGCATGCTCACTGTCGCCACGGGCATGGGTGATCTCCAACTTGGGCGCCAGGTCCACGGCCTCGTGGCCAGAGCCACCTCGGCGCACAACGTGTTTGTCAACAACTCGTTGCTGGATTTTTACTCCAAATGTGACTGCCTTGCTGAGATGGAGAAGCTGTTCGACGAGATGCTAGACCGCGACAATGTCTCATATAATGTCATGATCTCAGGCTACGCTTGGAACCGGTGCGCTAGCACAGCGCTGCGGCTGTTCAGAGAGATGCAGATACTCAGTTTCGACAGGCAGGCCTTACCTTATGCTAGTTTGCTGAGTGCTGCTGGCTCACTGCCTCACATTCGGATTGGGAAGCAAATACATGCTCAGCTGGTCCTCCTTGGCCTTTCTTCAGAGGATCTTTTGGGCAACGCTCTGATTGACATGTACTCGAAGTGTGGCATGCTGGATGCTGCAAAGACCAATTTTGTCAACAAAAATGACAAGACTGGCGTTTCATGGACAGCAATGATAACCGGGTATGTCCAGAATGGGCAGCAGGAAGAAGCGCTGCAGTTATTCTGTGACATGAGAAGAGCTGGTCTGAGCCCGGACAGGGCGACATTTTCAAGCATCATTAAGGCTTCCTCAAGCCTGGCAATGATCGGGTTAGGGAGGCAGTTGCATTCTTACACCATCAGATCAGGCCACATCTCCAGTGTGTTCTCAGGAAGTGCCCTTCTTGACATGTACGCAAAGTGTGGCTGTTTGGATGAGGCGCTCCAAACATTTGATGAGATGCCTGAGAGGAATTCCATCTCATGGAATGCTGTTATTTCAGCCTACGCGCACTACGGGCAGGCAAAGAACGCCATCAAGATGTTTGAAGGTATGCTTCATTATGGGTTCAAACCAGATTCAGTCACCTTCTTGAGTGTACTGTCAGCCTGCAGTCACAACGGTCTTGCAGAAGAATGTATGAAATACTTTGAATTGATGGAACATGAATATGGCATATCTCCCTGGAAGGGACACTATGCTTGTGTTGTCGATACATTAGGTCGGGTGGGACGTTTCGATAAAGTTCAGAAAATGTTGAGCGAGATGCCATTTGAAGATGATCCAATCATTTGGAGCTCCATTCTTCACTCGTGCAGGATCCATGGAAACCAGGATTTAGCTAGAGTGGCAGCTGAAAAGTTGTTCAGTATGGGATCCACAGACGCGACACCTTACGTTATACTGTCCAACATATATGCAAAGGCTGGTAAATGGGAAGACGCTGCCTGTGTTAAAAAGACCATGAGAAATAGAGGACTTAGGAAAGAGTCAGGTTACAGTTGGGTTGAAGTCAAACAAAAATCTATAGCTTTTCTTCAAATGACCAAACCAACCCGATGATATCCGAGATGAAAGAAGAGCTTGCGAGGCTGTACAAAGAGATGGATAAACAGGGATATAAGCCCGACACTAGCTGTGCCTTGCATCAAGTGGATGATGACTTAAAGTTGGAGTCATTGAAATACCACAGCGAGAGATTGGCCATTGCATTTGCTCTGATTAACACCCCACCAGGGACGCCAATTAGAGTTATGAAAAATCTATCCGCTTGCCTAGACTGCCATGCTGCAATCAAGATGATGTCAAAGATTGTAAACAGAGACATAATTGTAAGAGATTCAAGCAGGTTTCACCATTTCAAGGATGGAGTTTGTTCTTGTGGAGACTATTGGTAGGGATTAGGCTTTCTTGTGCAAATGAAGGATGCACACTGAACATGCTGACAGACAACTAAGGATTGTAAGAGCACATCTATCAGGTACCTTAACATTTTTGGTATTTTTGTTACCATGTTCCTTATAACTAGTTTACGAAATGCTTCATTAGGTGTATTTTTCTTTCATGTTAATAGCTGGAAGTAGTCTGATAGCCATTTTTTAGGATAAACAAGGCTTACTGTACGTAAGGCTTGACACTACCCCATTTCAAATAACTAAGGGAATCACTATTCCTCAAATGCAGGATATTGATTTATCTTATTTTGTATGGCATGTTTTTGTTTCAGTTCTTTGTTTTTCCAATCCATTGCCTTCGTGCAGTCTTCATGATAACGGAGATTTGAGAAGGATGTGTTTCTGTAGTTGTAGGTGATGACTTTTTTTTACTGAAACTACATAATTATTTGTTCTTTCTATGTGAAATCTTTGAAAAACAGATACAAATCATTGCGATATTTAACCTTCACTACTTATAATGCACAAATATAAGATTGTATTATGTTCTTCTATCCTAGAATTATTTCCCTTACCTGCCTATCTTGATCATGAAATTAAGTCAATTTCTTCTATTATCTTCAAGTGTTTGGGGATAGGATTCTGAAAGCTTATAAAATTATTTTCAAAGCTTGCCTAATAATTTAATTATATAAGTTGAAATTCAGTAAAACATTCCCACTTGACAGTTCTGTTCTTATTCCCTAAAATATTGATCCAAGTGTCATAAATGACACAAGATACTTAGCTTTTAATGGCATATCAATGTCTTCACGTTAATATACATTTTCGAGATGGAACATATTTCAGCAGATTTCTCTATTCGTGCTCCGGGTGGAGATTTCAATGTACTATGCACCTAAATTATTTTGACATGCATCAGATATTTTGGTGGCCTCAAGCCCTCAACCCTCTGGGTCGTCCGGGTCCGCTGTGCGTGCTCCCTTCCGCGTTGCCGAGGGACGCCTCCTCCTGCCGTGCTCCTGTCCAGTATTTTGTTATGGAAAAATTTCTTACCATTGCCTCACCTATTTGGACAATTAGGTGAGCTCTACAATTTGGTTCTGTATCCTTAAGAGGGAACACATCGTGAGTTAGTCATGCTACCATAGTAACATAAACTCTTACTCCATAGTTACAATCCCTAGACTGCGCTGAAATGCAATGCTAAGCAAATGGAAGATAACAGTTTGTACCGGCAAAAGGTCAATTACAGTACTTTGCCCCACTAAAAGAGAGGGATATTATCATCGTCCGTGGTGCATCTTGTTTGCATTTTCCTGTGATAGAAACGGGTGCATTTTGTTACATTTTTCCATGCTGGATTTTAGATATGATGTTGATGCCTACAATTCTTTTTACTGAATTTATGTGGCACATGAGAACTGATACATTACTGCCCTCAGTCCTTTTGCTTTTATGTATATTTAGGAACATGATACTACACTTGATCTTTTCGCAAAATAAAACTGTTTGCAACAGAGATGATGCCTGTGATTTTAGTCAGCTAATGCTGATGCTATACGGGATTGTGTTTGTATTGAAGGAACTGTGTACATAATGAACCATATATTACTTATCCAGTGATGTATGCTCATTACTAATCCAGTGTGTTGTTTTCTTGTGATGGAAACTGCTGCATTTGTTGTCCATTTTGCCATCGTGAGCTTCAGATAACTACTTTGTGTGCAAATATGCCAATGGATAACATCCTCTGGATTAACAAGTTCCTGTGTGCTGCTGCTCTTACTATCTACCTGGTAGGCTGGTCTGACAGTGCTAATGATGGCTTTTTCCTCTGGAGTGCCAAGAAAAATAGCAGGTAACAAAAATCTCTTTTTGTGACTTCTTAAATGTTTGTTTCTTGAATGAATCCATTCATTTGGTATTTCTCTGTGTTACTGAAAGGTCTTTGATGCTTACTGTCTAGCTGTTTTTTTTTGGTAAACCATTAGTTAAGAAGGTTGGCGATTATATTTAGTTTGTACGCCAGTAAACGCTGTATGTTAAGTGGTAAAAAAGCAGTAACATACTAATTAGATCTTTTATATTTGTATTTGCTTTGCCTTTATCTTCCTACAATAGTCAGTTGTTTTTGGCAGTCTGTGCAAGTACTCTCGTGGTACATCATGGATAGGCATTGGATCACTGTTTTGCTTATTTGATCAACTTTTGTTTCAGCTACCCAATTTATGTCTTGATGGTTGTCTAAGATGAGTTTCACTTCTTTGTTCAGATCATCCCTGCAGTAGAAGCCATGCAAGCGCCATGTAAAATGGTTTTCAATTGGAACCGAAGCCATCTATTGGAAGTAACATCTGTAGGGACTGAACCTGTATGCCACTCCCAGTAATATAGAGTGAAGGCAATACAAAAATTGCTTGTTGTTGGCTTATAATGGGTGAGTTCCTACTCCTTAGATTCACCTGTTTATCACCTGCACACCTTGGCTAAGATATGATGTATATGATGTGATGTTGTTTCTTAAAATTGCCTGCAAGTATGAATCTTTTAATTATTTGTACAATATTTTTCATTACTTGGCCATCGTTTATTCCTGGTATGCACATCAAATTTTCAGATAACATTGTTTTTCAACTGTGTTCAATCTAACTTATTAGTAAAACATTCTCACTGTTTTGCGTTCTGCCTTGATCCGTTGGCTACATTTATTTGGTTGTTGGTGGCTTGGTGCAGGTAACTGGCCAAGCTACTTCTCTCACTTCCGTTGCCTTTTATGGGTCCTTCTGTGTGTCGCTGTTGTCATTCTGGGCCTTACCGCTTGGAGGAGGGTCAAGGGCATTTTCTGCACGGGAAGAGGGGCGTCTGTGGTAGTACTGGCCAGAAGTAGGTAAGGTAAAAACAAGTAGGCTCTATCTCTGCTAGTACATCTGTTCAGGCAACTAAATTTGGTCCCCTTACTCATTTCTTTTTCACTTACTGTATGTGAAGCGATACAACTTTGTTTCCATTGCTGTACAAACAATAGATCATTTATTGTAATGAATGGACAATGACCTGATAGAGAGTTTTCATGACCATGTAACTTTACTTCTTGACATAAGAAAGTAAAAAGTTTTGTGAGCTTCTTCTAGAAACAAACTGTGGTAGTTTTTAATGTCCTAGGTTCCTGATGTTCTGACAAAATCAGCAGACAATAATGTTGGTAAAAAAATGTGTCATACAAGGAAAGATACTTAGATGGCGTGGTTCACAAGAGGATCTGTATAGTTCAGTAGTGTTTGTCTCGGGCAGTTTCGCTTGTAGCATGTAACTAAAATGTTCAGTAGTGGAATTGATCATTCTCACGGCAATGGACATTCTCCTAAATTTGCTTGTCCATAGAGGCATGGTCTGAGTGCTCCTTTCGTTGTCAACCAAATTTCCAAGAAGCTTGTGTGGCTAAAATTGTAATGAAGCTGCACATGAATCATATTTGCTGCCCATTCATTGCTTTTGGTCATTGGTGGTCAGAGCCTCAGAGGTACTTGGGTACTGTATCAGCAAAAATCTAGTCACATTCTTACTGCGGAATTGAGAGGAAGCCAGCATTTGACCATGCAGGACAGGTGCTGAATCAGATAATTTTGCATATCTTTACATTTGCCTATTCATATTGATATTCCTTGTGACTTTAATAGTCGGTCTTTTTGTACGGTGAACTTTAATAGTCTGTCTGTCTGTCCCATCAAGTTCATATTCCAGCCAAAATCCAAAGTTATATGAACGTGCTAATATTTAGTACTCCTACTTGTCTGGTGCGGCCTCGCTTGTAGCATAATGTAACTTAAAATTTCAGTAGTGGAATTGATCATTCTTGCGGTAATGGCCAATCTCCTAAATTTGGTGTAATTGGATCTGCATAATGACGCTGTATTTGGAACCATGCTAACAAGTGATATTATTTTATTTTATGCAGAGTTGACGACATCGATTATGCGCTACTCATCACTGAAACTTGATATTTGCTTCATTGTCAACCCAATCGATAAATCTCCAAGAAGCTTGTGCGGCTGAAATTGCTGCACATGGATGGTATACATTTGCTGCCCACTCATCCATTGCTTTTGGTCAGTGGTCACCCCTCACTCACCAGCAGACAGACAGGTGTAACCAAAGATAAGGTCCGGGACAGACATGGCATGGCCACTGCTCCAGCTCCTGCTCATCGCCGCCACCACCACTGCAGCGGCGTCGTCCTCAGCGACGACGCCTGACGGGCCGGCGCCATGGCCGCAGCAGTTCCACGCGGTGCTGTTCACGAACCTGACCAACGTCTCATTCGCATCGACGAGCCCATCGCTCCGCCTGCACGACCTCTACTACGACTGGCCGCGGCGGCGCAACCTGAACCTGATCCGGTACCAGCTGTCCGGCGACCCGCTGTACGACGTGGAGTGGAACAACGGCACCAGCTTCTACTTCGACTCGGCCACTTGCCGCACGCTGCAGTTCCCCGTCGGCGTGCTCCGCCCCGGGTGGATCGCCGAGGGCGGCGCCGTCTACCTCGGCCGTGAGACCACCGGCGGGATCGACTGCCACGTCTGGGGCAAGGCTGACTTCATCGTCTACTACGAGGACGTGCTCACGCGCCGCCCCGTCCGCTGGAACTTCATTGATGGTATGTACGGCCCGGCCGCAATCCATATGTCCCCACGTGATGTCTGAACTTTACTGGATTTGGTGGAGCTTTGCATGGTTGCAGTGACGGGGATAGAGCAGTTTGTGATGAGCTTTGAGGCTGGCGTGGTGCTGGAAAACGATTCCCAGTGGCAGGCGCCCGCGCACTGCTTCCTGGATGACGCAGCCAACGAGACCAACGAGGATGACGATCATGTCGGTGTTTCGAATGGCGTCATGGACGCGGTCAGGCTATTCAGGAAGTTCGCTGGAGCTGCCGCCGCCTACTGATAATGTCTGAATATGAATACTTGGTGTGTTTTTTCACACCTTGCTACTGGGGAAATGGTTCATCCAACCATTGCTACTGGGGTGGCACTCTGAAAAACTCACGCTGTTCAATTTAATTTCTTTTGTACGTACCAAAGTTTACCTGTTTTTCTCTCCCATGCACAAGTACTGATCACAAGGCAACTATTGAGTGTGACTTATAGCTTACTTAATGATAACACCTTTCTGCCTACATCCATCAATATTTCGAAATTTATTTTGGAAGCCTACATACGAAGTTGAAACATGTTTAATAGTATGTAGTTTCTGATGCATAAGTACGTACCTCTGTAACTGTATTTCCTAGACCTCTAATCTCCCTAAGTTCATGTTATATTGTGCTTATTCATTCTTGTAAACCCATGTTTTGTTGTGCCTACAACCTTAGTTTCAAAACTCAGACTGGGTAAGAGAACCGGTGTCCTGTTTGCCAGTTCACCCAATCATTGGAAGCATGGCTCGTTAAGTGATCTAAACGCTCTTATATTTTTTTAAAGAGGTACTAAGCATCAAAGGATAACAGTCCCTCAGTAGGGTCCATAGTCTTGCCGGCAGAAACAAATATTCGATGTTTGGCATTCTGCGCATCCCTGGCTCGTGTTTTAAGAAGGGAAAAAGCTTATTGTATTTTGTGTGGTTGCAAACTGAAAAATATGGTGAGCTGAACTCTGTTGACGAATCAATTTTTTAAGTACTATAAATTTACAAGGATATGTCGATGTATTTTGTTAGTACACTCGAGGGGAAGTGGCAGGAGGGAAGCTCCAGCTTCCTTCACCCCATGCATGGTTTAACGGCGCAGAACACGTCGCCCGTACGGTACGTGCAAGCCCGATTCCGCTTGCATCACCGCTCCTCTCGCCTTTTCTCGTCTCTTCTTCCCTCTTTTTCTTGTTGGAGCGCATCATCCTCATCTCCGAGGCACTCACAGTTACACACAATTCCATCGCTACACCAGCTCAAGTTCTAGAGATATAATAACAAGGATCAATGGTTAGAGATTCGCAAAGAAAAGGATCAACGGTTAGAGTTTGCACACGTCAACTCAAAGTATCAGGTGTTTTCGTCCCTAGAAACGCTTCCAAGCCCTGACGAGCGGTGAGTATTAGATTTTGCTAAAGAAAACCAGTTTTGGCTTGCGGGTTTCCTTATCGACATCAACCATCTGGTCTTGATGATGTTGGGTTACAATCCACAAACAGTAAACATTTTGGATTTTCCAGAGGTTTTCTGTGCTTTGTTTCGTCTCAAACTTTGATCTTCATTCGTCGGCGTCATTTTGGATGTTTCGTCTCACCGATGTGCAAATGATCGTCTTGGACACGTATGTTGAAAAAAGGGAAAACGGACACACCAGGTGGCAAGTGCTGGTTAAATAACGAGAACAATATGGGTTCCTCAATCCACACACACACACACACACACACGACGCACTCAGCACCATACGTGACCCAGCGCGGTCTCACGGCCATGGATTCGCCGCTTCTGGTGGCCACGCTGGCGTCGCTGCTGCTCCTCCTAGCCCTGTACCTGCTCGGCGGCAAGAGGCGGCGCCGGAGCTACCCGCCCGTGGCCGGCAGCATGCTCCAGCAGCTGCTTCACTGGGGCCGGCTGCCGGAGTACATGACGGAGCTCTCCCGCAGGTATGGCACCTTCCGCATGCTCACCCTGACCTGCAACTGGGTCTACACCGTCGACCCGGCCAACGTGGAGCACATCCTCCGGACCAACTTCGCCAACTACGGCAAGGGGCCGACGACCCACGGCGTGCTGGAGGACCTCCTCGGCGACGGGATCTTCAACGTGGACGGGGCCAAGTGGCGGCACCAGCGGAAGGTCGCCAGCTTTGAGTTCACCACCCGGGCGCTCCGCGAGTACAGCAGCGGCGTGTTCCGCGACATGGCCGCCGAGCTCGCTGGCATCGTGGTCGCCGCCGCGGCAGCCGGGGAGAGGCTGGACATGGAGAATCTGTTCATGCGGTCGACGCTGGACTCGATCTTCACGGTTGGGTTCGGGGTCAACCTGGGCGCGCTCTCCGGATCCAACAAGAAGGGCGCGGCGTTCGCCAGGGCGTTCGACGACGCCAGCGAGCAGGTGCTGTACCGCTTCCTGGACCCGCTGTGGAAGGCCAAGAGGGTCCTCAACGTCTTGTCGGAGGCGGCCATGAAGCGGTCGGTGCGCACCATCAATGACTTCGTGTACACCGTCATCGACAAGAAGATCGAGCACATGGGCAGAGATGGACATGAATTCGTACGTAAGCCACATACTGTCGAGATTCGAGACCTGCTGAAGAGAAAGAAAATGTGTGACATTTGTTGATTTGGCAGGCCAAGAAAGGGGACTTACTGTCGAGATTCCTGCTGGAGAGGGAGAAAGATCCCGGCTGCTTCGACAACAAGTACCTGCGGGACATCATACTCAACTTCGTAATCGCCGGCCGCGACACCACGGCGGGGACGCTGTCGTGGTTCCTCTACGTGCTCTGCAGAGACCAGCGCATCCAGGACAAGATCGCGCGGGAGGTGCAGGAGGCCACCACCGGCGACCACCAGGACGTGGGCGGCGTGCAAGAGTTCGTGGCGCGCCTGACTGAAGACGCCATCGGCAGCATGCACTACCTCCACGCCGCGCTCACGGAGACCCTCCGTCTGTACCCGGCGGTGCCCGTCGTGAGCATTTGCGTTGCCATTTTGTGTCACGACCGGGGAAATGATTAAGGAGTACACCATTAACTATATTTTGGGGTTGTTGCATTGCTTGCAGGATGTCAAGTGCTGCTTCTCGGATGACACATTGCCGGACGGGCACGCCGTGAGGAGAGGGGACATGGTGAACTACCAGCCCTACGCGATGGGCCGGATGAAGTTCCTGTGGGGCGACGACGCCGAGGAGTTCAGGCCGGAGAGGTGGCACAACGACGACGGCGTGTTTGTCCCGGAGAGCCCCTACAAGTTCACGGCTTTCCAGGTAACTAAATCATTACAAAGGAGAAACAAGTATGTGTGTATGTGATCGAAAATTCCCAAGTATGTTCATGTTATGTGTATGTTTGTCCTCTTGTTGAATCTAACAGGCGGGGCCTCGGATTTGCTTGGGAAAGGAGTTCGCCTACAGGCAGATGAAGATATTTGCAGCTGTTCTTCTCTACTTCTTCAGGTTTGAGATGTGGGAGCGCAACTCCACGGTGGGATACCGCCCGATGCTCACGCTAAAAATGGATGGCCCGCTCTATGTTCGTGTGTCGCCCCGGCGATCTACCAGGAACTAGGGTGCTTGCTACTATAAGAAGTCCAGTCTCCAAAACGTTTGGATGTTCCCCTATTCCGTTGTAATGAGCATTGATAATATGACTAGTGGCAGCACTAACATAAACTCTAGCAGGGTTCCCCTATTTCGATAGGAAGACTGGTGGGACAAGAATGCACTCTGGCAAAATCCCCAACTGTCTTTTACACTGCTTTTTTTTTTCATAATGCTGCCGCAGCGCGTAAGAAGAGAAATATGATTAAAAGACACTCTTGGACGACACGGGGGTATGGAAGGAGGGAAATGAGCTTGAGGGACATATTGTGTTACTTTCGTCAGTTGTTCACGTCATCCGAGATGTAGGATACTGTGCTGGACAAGGTGCCCCATAAGACTGGTCATAGTGGGGAGTATCATATACTAGTATCATGCATATGATACTAGTGTAAGATACCACATCTATAGTGCATAGTATTATAGGTTAATATCATGGGTGGTCTCATTTATTGCCATGCATGACACATAGTAGCATCACACTTATTATGTTACAGTATCTACCTATGTTACTATAGTCATCTCTCTCTTCTTTAATTCCCTGCCACATAAGCAAGTTTGCGAGTCCTAAATGCATGATACTATTTGTGTTACCCCCACTATGGTCAGCCTAAGGATTTGAGAGCCATGAATGAAATTTGAATTGCCCCTTTTACGCACGAGGAAGAGAAAAATGCACTGTTTATTATTGGGGATTTCAAGGCGCCTCCAATGGTCTGCATGCCATATTTTATAAACGGTTTTGGCATCTTTTGGGAAAAGATCTGATTGATGAAGTTTTTAATGCAGTGAATACGTACACAATTCCGGAAGGTTGGAATAACATGATAATTGTGATGATTCCCAAAACAAGACACGATAATTGTAATGATTCCCAAAACAAAATCACCTAAGAAGGTTACTCAATTCTGTCCCATTAGTCTTTGTAATGTCGTTTACAAAGTTATCTTAAAAATGCTTGCTGCAAGAATGAAAAATATCCCGCCAGATATTATTTCACCCACTCAAAGTGCATTTTTTGGTTGATTACGGGTAATTGTTTGGTTGCGTATGAAAGTTTTCACACTATCAAAAAAAGGAGACAAAGTAAGACCGGCTTATGCGCGGTGAAACTTGATATGCATAAAGGCGATCACGTATGAGCGTGTTAAGTGGGATTTTCTTGAAAAGATCATGCTCAAGTTGGGGTTTCACAGAAATTGGGTTCAGGTAAGCATGGCTTGTGTTCGGTGGTGAGATATCGCGTCAGATTTGACCCCTAGGAAAATGGGCAATTTATTCCTTCAAGGGGCTTGCGTCAGGGTGATCCCCTTGTCCCCATATCTCTTTCTTTTGTGCACCAAGGGTCTTACTTCCCTATTATCACATGCGGAATGGAGTGGAGAACTTAAAGGAGTTCAGGTTTGTAGAGATGTGCGAGCAATATCTAATCTCCTTTTCGTTGATGATTCCCTGATGTTAATGCAAGCTACGACTGGCAATACTATTAGTTCGAGACAAATTCTATCTGATTACAGCAAGGCATCGGGGCAATTAGTGAGTGACAAAAAGTCGAGTATTTTCTTTAGCCCAAGTACCAAGCCCGAGTTGTTTCCTTAGGAGTGCCATCTTCCTCCTTCTCCTCTCCCATAGATTCTCTCCTCCTCTCCTGAAGTTCTCCCCCCATCTATCTCTTTAGTTACATGAATCATAGCCCCATCAACACCTACTACAACCTAAACCCTCTCACCACTCATTCTTTTACAAGTTACAAAGATATCACATTCTTATACTCTAAACTCTTAGAGCTATTGCTATTCATAGTAAAAAAACTAAGCCTTCATCTTCAAAACTATGCCTCTTACTTCCCGCCGTGCTCTCTAGAATGGCAGCATAGGCAACCTTGCGACTGAGTAACTCGCTGCCACTATTTGGGGGAGTGGGAACCCCAAACTTGACATGCTTGGCACACACACCATGAACAGCAGCACGCTCCACTTGTTCCTGTCTGTACATTCTTTTCCAGCGGCCCCATTTTGATTTTGCTCCAGTTTCATCAAAGTCCAGCCAGGAAGCATTCCCGGCTAAACCAGCAAGGATGCCTATTGAGCCATCATCAACCGGCAACACCTTTGCCGCAACCAGAGGTAGGACGCCCTGGTCAGCCTCCTTTGTCGTAGTGTACCTGGTACCATGAGCCGCAGCTAGCATCACTGACTTGTTCTGGTTAACATCACCTGCAACATGCTTGTGAGCGAACACAACAGTAGCAGTGCAAGTCTCATGGTCTTGAACAGTTAGCAGTGCACCCAAATACACGTCAATAGCATCTTTGGCCATGTGATGCCTGCCTGCATCAGCTAATGGATCTGGCTGCATGTACCCAGGTACACTCCCGGCCAGCAGCACAACCGGACGTGCCCTCATATGTCTTTAATGTATCTATAATTTTGATTGTTTCATGCTATTATCCTATCCATCTTGGATGTTTTTATATGCATTATTACGCTATTTTATATCATTTTTTGACACTAACCTATTAACCTAGTGTCAAGTGCTAGTTGCTATTTTTTCTTGTTTTTATCTTTATAGAAAATCAATACCAAATGGAACGAAACTTTTTTAGGATTTTTCTTGCACCAGAAGACACCCAGGAACCTTCGGTAGGAGGTCAGATGGGCCACCAATTGGCGACAAGCTCGCAGGGCGCGCCATGGGGGGGGGGGGCAGGCTTGTGACCCCCCTGATGCTCCTCTAACCCTAATCCTTGCTCTATAAATACCCAAATATTCCTCGTATACTAGAGGGAACATCAAAAATACTTTTCCGCCACTGCAAGCTTCTATTCTCGTGTGATCCATCTAGGGCCTTTTCCGGCACTCCGTCAGAGGGGATTCGATCACGGAGGGCTTATACATCAACCTTGCTGCCCTTTCAATGATGTGTGAGTAGTTTACCACAGACATACGGTCCATAGCTAGTAGCTAGATGTCTTCATCTCTCTCATTGATCTTCAATACAATGTTCTCCTCGATGTTCTTGGAGATTTATTCGATGTAATCTTCTTTTGTGATGCGTTTGTTGAGATCCGATGAATTTGGATTTATGGTCATATTATCTATGAATATTATTTGTGTCTTCTCTGAACTTTTTTATGCATGATTAAGATAGCTTTGTATTTCTCTCTGATATATTGATTTGGTTTGGCCAACTAGATTGATTTTTCTTGGAATGGGAGAGGTGCTTTGTAGTGGGTCCAATCTGGCGGTGCTCATACCCAGTGACAGAAGGGGACATGACACATATTTGTATTGTTGCCACTAAAGATAAAAAGGCGGGGTTTATTCATATTGATTGAATCTATCCCTCTACATCATGTCATCTTGCTTAAGGCGTTACTCCGTTCTTGTTAACTTAATACACTAGATGCATGAGTTGCGCCATCAAGGAGCGTTTCTGCCGCCGATCGAGGAAAGAGTGTGGTTTTGTGTAGCTTGAGCTACATGGTACCCCTTATCTTAGCCATCCATTTTTGCTTCACGATCCATGCAAGCACATTTCTTATTTTGTTTCTCTCAAACGAAACAACGTATAAACTTCAAACATCGCAGGACAACAAAACATTCTAATTACCATGTGGGAAAAAACTTTCAAATTTTTGCATGCATTTAAAAATGCTAAAAAAATTTAATCAAAAAAGTCTTCATTTTGTGTATTTATGTTGGTCCGAAAAATCTGAAAGTTTTTTAACACATTGAAGTTGTTAAGTTTGTTTGATCTGCAAAGTTTGAAGTCCATATGTCCTTTCATTTGAGAGAAACAAAAAAAAAATCTTCTTGTTGCAATTTAGTTGGAGAGTACAGATCTCAAAGCAATGTTGAAGGGCTGAAGATAAGGTTCCATGTAGCTTGACCTATAGAGGAACTTTACCTTATGATCAGGTGCGCCATTAATTATGCTTGGGAGTTGTTGCGTTGCAGGACGTCAAGTGGTGCTTCTCGGAAGACACGTTGCCGGACGGGCACACCGCGAGGAGAGGGGACATGCTGAACTACCAGCCCTACGCGATGGGCAGGATGAAGTTCCTGCGGGGCGACGATGCCGAGGAGTTCAGACCGAAGAGGTGGCTCGACGATGGTGGCGTGTTCGTCCCAGAGATCCCCTACAAATTCACCGCTTTCCAGGTGAGTGAGCGAAACACATATCTAAATCATCACCGTTTGGAGTATATCCATTCATATGACGTGTGTTTATGTTTGTCCTCTTGTTGAACATAGGTGGGGCCTCGAATCTGCTTGGGAAAGGACTTCGCTTACAGGCAGATGAAGATATTTGTGGCTGCTCTTCTCTATATCTTCAGGTTTGAGATGTGAGAGCACAACTCGACGGTGGGGTACCGCCCAATGCTCACGCTCAAAATGGACGGACTGCTCTATGTTTGTGTGTCGCCCCGGCAATCTACCGGGAACTAGCTTGCTTGCTACTATAAGAAGTCCTTCGTCCTTCGTAATGACCGTTGATATTATAAGGCTAGAGGGACAAAAATGCACTCCGGTAAAATCGCCATCATCTCATCCACTCCACATTCTTTAGAGAGCGCTCTAAAAAGAAGTGCTCAACCTCCGTACTACATTTATATATGAGCATCATATTACATTTTATTTGATTTCGAATGAGGATTTACTCCACCCCAATATTTTCCTTATAAGGGCTAAAACCGTAAAAACTCCGCCAATTGTCCAAAAGGCCATTGTAAACCCTAATAATTTTGTCATAGTCCCGTATTCATTGTGTGGGTCCTCCCAAAATTTAAGAAGGATTAAAAGGATTTAATTTGGATTAAACCCTAAACCCTAATTAAAATGCAAATTAATAAAATGCTTAGGTTTTTATCTATTTAAAATGAAGGATTTTTGCACGGTTAAATCTCTTGAGAACCTATATTTAGCCTTCCAATATTATTAGGAAACTACAATGTTTATTCCATAATTTTGGAAACAATATATCACATGCTTATAATTCATCCCAAAAGTTCAATTAAATGGATTTATTCATGAATATAATATAAATATAATTTGTCAGGCCTTGTCTTGGACCAGAGGCTTCACCTAAAATTTCAGCCAATTTGAAGCTCATTTGGTGGCTCAACTAAATTACAAATAATGGCTAAACATTTATTGAAAACAAATAATAAAATAATGCACTGTTCATATTGGGGCAGCCCACTAAGCGCATATAATTATATTGCACCCAATTGGCCAAACAGCAATCGATGACTATTTCACGAGGCTTTGCGTGATTCTCCTACTGGATTGATACACTGGCTCTCACTGAGGGGAATTCTTATCACTACTGTGCTGCATCTCCTCTCCTCTTTGGAGAAAATCGCAACGCAGCTCACAAATAGCAAGCATAGATGTTGTGCAAACAGAGGAAATCACATCTCATACGATTAAACTAAGGAACACGTCGGTGATGATTTCATCAATCGCTAACAATTGTTTACCAGTAACCATTTGCCCACAACACACACAGCTTGTTAGGAGGAATCATTTGTGTTATCATCGGTCTTCCTACACGATTCTTATTACTGGCCTCTTGGTCGGGTATCACACACATCTTATTACGCTAAATCGTTTGTGTTCTGTTGAATCAGCGCAAATAGTTTATCCGAGTGAACTATATGCCCTCTATTGCACACATCTAGATATATATAGCCGTTTATGCTATTTTGGCTAATCGCAAACAGTTCATGAGCATCAACTTTATGCCACATATCGCACATTCAACTCTTTTCTGAATCATATTTGATGGGTTCGCCATCGCACACAGTTTGCTTTATTGGTGACGGTTCTTTACACCATTTGCTATTCACTCATCGAACACACAGTTTGGTCGAAGGGTTTCGATACATGTGTCTTCTTAGGACCTTCCTGCAGTAGTGAAGCAACATGAGTGACATAAGAGCCACTATCATGAGGACCAAGAAGCAAGATAATATGGCACAATCTACTGAGAGGCTGGATATAGAGGGCTCTGTCGTCGGAACTAAGTGTTGGGGAAAAACACAATGGTGTTGCATTGTGATGGCAAGCCCGCGATAAACATTGCCAAAAAAACCGTTCAGTATGATTGAATCACGATGAGATTGATAGCTTTTTCATAAAGGAGAAAATGGATGATGGAATGCTCAAATTGCTTATGTAAAATTTAACGAGCAATTAGCAGACTGTCTCACCAAGGGGCTAGAAACCTAGTGATGGTATGACAATGTTGGAAATATGCCCTAAAGGTAATAATAAAGTGGTTATTATTATATTTCCTTAATCATGATAAAGGTTTATTATTCATGTTAGAATTGTATTGATTGGAAACTTAAATACACGTGTGAATACATAAGCAAATACAAAGTCCCTAGTATGCCTCTACTAGACTATCTCGTTGATCAAAAGATGGTTAAGGATTCCTGACCATAGACATGAGTTGTCATTTGATTATGGGATCACATCATTAGGAGAATGATGTGATGGACAAGACCCAACCGTTAGCATATCATATGATTGTTCAGTTTACTGCTACTGCTTTCTTAATGTCAAATACATGTTTCTTCGATCATGAGATCATGCAACTCCCGGACTCCGGAGGAATGCCTTATGTGCCATAAAATGTCACAATGTAACTAGGTGGTCATAAAGGTGCTCTACAGGTATCTCCGAAGGTATGTGTTGGGTTGGCATGTGATACGTCCATTTTGCATCATGCTTTTATATTGATATTTATTGCATTATGGGCTGTTATTACACGTTATGTCACAATACTTATGGCTATTCTCTCTTGTTTTACAAGGTTTAACATGAAGAGGGAGAATGCCGGCAGCTGGAATTCTAGGCTGGAAAAGGAGAAAATATGGGAGACCTATTCTGCACAGCTCCAAAAGTCCTGAAACTCCACGAAAGTCTTTTTTGGAATTAATAAGAATTATTGAGCGAAAGAAGTACTAGAGGGGGCCCACACCCTGGCCACGAGGGTGGGGGCGCGCCCCCTGCCTCGTGGGCCCCTAGTGGCCCTCCGGTGCCCATCTTCGCTATATGAGGTCTTTTACCTCGAAAAATCATAAGCAAGCTTACGGGACGAAACTCCGCCGCCACGAGGCGGAACCTTGGCGGAACCAATCTAGGGCTCTGGCGGAGCTGTTCTGCCGGGGAAACTTCCCTCCGGGAGAGGGAAATCATCACCATCATCATCACCAATGATCCTCTCATCGGGAGGGGGTCAATCTCCATCAACATCTTCACCAGCACCATCTCCTCTCAAACCCTAGTTCATCTCTTGTATCCAATCTTTGTACCAAAACCTCAGATTGGTACATGTGGGATTGCTAGTAGTGTTGATTACTCCTTGTAGTTGATGCTAGTTGGTTTATTTGGTGGAAGATCATATGTTCAGATCCTTAATGCATATTAATACCCCTCTGATTATGAACATGAATATGCTTTGTGAGTAGTTACGTTTGTTCACAGGGACATGGGTGAAGTCTTGCTATTAGTAGTCATGTGAATTTGGTATTCGCTCGATATTTTGATGAGATGTATGTTGTCTCTCCTCTAGTGGTGTTATGTGAACGTCGACTACATGACACTTCACCATTATTTGGGCCTAGAGGAAGGCATTGGGAAGTAATAAGTAGATGATGGGTTGCTAGAGTGACAGAAGCTTAAACTCTAGTTGATGCGTTGCTTCGTAAGGGGCTGATTTGGATCCATATGTTTCGTGCTATGGTCAGGTTTACCTTAATACTTCTTTTGTAGTTGCGGATGCTTGCAATAGGGGTTAATCATAAGTGGGATGTTGTCCAAGAAAGGGCAATACCCAAGCACCAGTCCACCCACATATCAAATTATCAAAGTAACGAACGCGAATCATATGAACGTGATGAAAACTAGCTTGACGATAATTCACATGTGTCCTCGGGAGCGCTTTTCTCATTATAAGAATTTATCCAGGCTTGTCCTTTGCTACAGAAAGGATTGGGACATCTTGCTGCACCTTATTTACTTTCATTGCTTGTTACCCGTTACAAATTATCTTATCACAAAACTATCTGTTACCTACAATTTCAGTGCTTGCAGAGAATACCTTACTGAAAACCGCTTGTCATTTCCTTCTGCTCCTTGTTGGGTTCGACACTCTTACTTAGCGAAAGGACTACCATAGATCCCCTATACTTGTGGGTCATCAAGAATCTTTTCTAGCGCCGTTGCCGGGGAGTGAAGCGCCTTTGGTGAGTGGAACTTGGTAAGGAAATATTTATATAGTGTGCTAAAATTTACTGTCACTTGTTACAATGGAAACTAATCCTTTGAGGGGCTTGTTCGGGGCATCTTCGCCCCCACCAGTAGAGCAAAGAGTTGCTCCTCAACCTGCTGAACCTACTGAAAATGTTTACTTTGAAATTCCTTCGGGTATGGTAGATAAACTGCTAGCTAATCCCTTTGTAGGAGATGGAACATTGCATCGCGATTTACACCTTATCTATGTGGATGAAGTTTGTGGATTATTTAAGCTTGTAGGTATGCTCGATGATGTTGTCAAGATGAAGGTCTTCCCTTTATCTTTGAAGGGAGATACATTGACATGGTATAGGCTATGTGATGATACGGGATCTTGGGACTATAAACGATTGAAATTGGAATTTCACCAGAAGTTCTATCCTATGCATCTTGTTCATCGTGATCATAATTATATATATAATTTTTGGCCTCGCGAAGGAGAAAGTATCGCTAAAGCTTGGGGGAGGCTCAAGTCAATGTTATATTCATGCCCCAATCATGAGCTCTCAAGAGAAATGATTATTCAAAATTTTTATGCTCGGCTTTCTCTCAATGATCGCACCATGCTCTGTACTTCTTGTGTTGTCTCTTATATGATGAAGACTATTTTATTCAAGTGGGATTTATTGGAAAGAATTAAACGCAACTCTGAAGATTGGGGTTCCGACGATGGTCAGGAGTCAGGTATGACATCTAAGTTTGATTGTGTTAAGTCTTTTATGGATACTGATGCTTTTCATGGATTTAGCGCTAAATATGGACTTGACTCTGAGATAGTAGCTTCTTTTGTGAATCTTTTGCTACTCACGTTGATCTCCCTAAGGAGAAGTGGTTTAAATATAATCCTCCCATTGAAGTAAAATTAGTTGCACCTGTTGAAGTTGAAGAAAAGATTATCACTTATAATGATCCTATTGTTCCTACTACTTATGTTGAGAAACCACCTTTCCCTGTTAGGATAAAGGATCATGCTAAAGCTTCAACTGTTGTTCGTAAGAGTAATACTAGAACATATACACCTCCTGAGCAAATCAAAGTTGAACCTAGTATTGCTATGGTTAAATATCTCTTGGCTGATAATATTGATGGGCATGTTATTTACTTCTCTGAGGAAGCTGCTAATATTGCTAGACCCGATGGTAAGATACATAGACTTGTTGTAGGCATGCCTGTTATTTCTGTTAAATAGGAGATCATTGTTATCATGGCTTATGTGATATGGGTGCTAGTGCTAGTGCAATACCTATTTCCTTATATAAAGAAATTATGCATGATACTGCACTACCGAGTTAGAAGATATTGATGTTACAATTAAGCTTGCCAATAGAAATACTATTTCACCATTTGAGATTGTTAGAGATGTTGAAGTATTGTGTGGGAAAGTTAAATATCCTGCTGATTTTCTTGTTCTTGGCTCCCCACAAGATAGCTTTTGTCCCATTATATTTGGTAGACCCTTCTTGAACATTGTTAATGCTAGGATTGATTGTGAAAAGGATGTTGTTACTATTGGTCTGGGGGATACGACACATGAGTTTAATTTTGCTAAATTTAAGAGACAACCCCATGACAAAGAATTGCCTAGTAAGGATGAAATTATTGGTCTTGCTTCTATTGCGATTGCCTCCCTCTTGATCCGTTAGAACAATATTTGCTAGACCATGAAAATGATATGTTTATGCATGAAAGAAGGGAAATAGATGAAGTATTCCTTAAACAGGGTCCTATTCTGAAACACAACTTACCTGTTGAAATCCTTGGGGATCCTCCTCCACCCAAGGGTGATCCCGTGTTTGAGCTTAAACCTTTACCTGATACTCTTAAATATGCTTATCTTGATGAAAAGAAGATATATCATGTTATTATAGTGCTAACCTTGAAGAGCAGGAAGATGAAAGATTATTGAAAACTCTGAAGAAGCACCGTGCTGCTATTGGATATACTCTTGATGATCTTAAGGGCATTAGTCCCACCTTGTGCCAACACAAAATAAAATTGGAAGAAGATGCCAAACCAGTGAGATATCATCAACGACGATTAAATCCTAAGATGAAAGAAGTGGTAAGAAAGGAAATACTAAAGCTCCTTGAGGAAGGTATAATTTATCCCGTTCTTTGATAGTCGATTGGGTAAGTCACATCCATTGTGTCCCTAAGAAGGGAGGTATTACTGTAGTCCCTAATCATAAAGATGAATTGACCCCGCAAAGAATTATTACAGGTTATAGGATGGTAATTGATTTCCGCAAACTAAATAAAGCTACTAAGAAAGATCATTACCCTTTACCTTTTATTGATCAAATGCTAGAAAGACTATCCAAACATACACATTTCTGCTTTCTAGATGGTTATTCTGGTTTCTCTCAAATACCTGTGTCAGCGGATGATCAAGCAAAGACTACTTTTACGTGCCCTTTCGGTACTTTTTCTTATAGACGTATGCCTTTTGGTTTATGTAATGCACCTGCTACCTTTCAAAGATGCATGATGGCTATATCTCTGTCTTTTGTGAAAAGATTTGTGAGGTATTCATGGATGATTTATCCGTTTATGGATCCTTTTTTGATGATTGCTTGAGCAACCTTGATTGAGTTTTGCAGAGATGCGAAGATACTAGTCTTGTCTTGAATTGGGAGAAGTGACACTTTATGGTTAATGAAGGCATTGTCTTGGGGCACAAAATTTCTGAAAGAGGTATTGAAGTTGATAAAGCTAAAGTTGATGCTATTGAAAAGATGCCGTGTCCCAAGGACATAAAAGGTATAAGAAGTTTCCTTGGTCATGCCGGTTTTTATAGGAGGTTCATTAAGGACTTTTCTAAAATCTCTAGGACTCTGACTAATCTATTACAAAAAGACATTCCTTTTGTTTTCGATGATGATTGTGTAGAAGCATTTGAAATACTTAAGAAAGCTTTGATCACTGCACCTATTGTTCAGCCACCAGATTGGAATTTACCCTTTGAAATTATGTGTGATGCCAGCGATTATGATGTAGGTGCTGTTCTAGGGCAAAGAGTAGATAAGAAATTAAATGTTATCCAATATGCTAGTAAAACTCTTGACACTGCCCAAAGGAATTATGCTACTACCGAAAAAGAATTCTTAGCAGTTGTATTTGCATGTGATAAGTTCAGACCTTATATTGTTGATTCTAAAGTAACTATTCACACTGATCATGCTGCTATTAAATATCTTATGGAAAAGAAAGATGCTAAACCTAGACTTATTAGATGGGTTCTCTTGCTACAAGAATTTGATTTGCATATTATTGATAGAAAGGAGCTGAGAACCCGTTCTTGCATAACTTGTCTAGGTTAGAGAATGTTTTTGATGACCCACTACCTATAGATGATAGCTTTCCTGATGAACAATTATGTGTCATAAATGCTTCTCGTACTGCTCCATGGTATGCTGATTATGCTAATTACATTGTTGCTAAATTTATACCACCTAGTTTCACATACCAGCAAAATAAAAAGTTCTTTTATGATTTAAGACATTACTTCTGGGATGACCCACACCTTTATAAAGAAGGAGTAGATGGTGTTATTAGACGTTGCGTACTTGAGCATGAACAGGAACATATCCTACGCAAGTGTCACTCTGAACCATATGGAGGACACCACGCTGGAGATAGAACTGCACATAAGGTATTGCAATCCGGATATTATTGGCCTAATCTCTTCAAAGATGCCCGTAAGTTTGTCTTGTCTTGTGATGAATGTCAAAGAATTGGTAATATTAGTAGACGTTAAGAAATGCCTATGAACTATTCTCTTGTTATTGAACCATTTGATGTTTGGGGCTTTGATTATATGGGACCTTTTCCTACCTCTAATGGATATACACATATTTTAGTTGTTGCTGATTACGTTATTCCAACTAGTAGTGCTGATCATAACACCTCTATTAAGATGCTTAAAGAGGTTATTTTTCTGAGGTTTGGAGTCCCTAGATATCTCATGACTGATGGTGGTTCACATTTTATTCATGGAGCTTTTCGTAAAATGCTTGCTAAGTATGATGTTAATCATAGAATTGCATCTCCTTATCGCTCACAGTCTAGTGGTCAAGTAGAATTGAGTAATAGGGAGCTCAAATTAATTTTGCAAAAGACTGTTAATAGATCTAGAAAGAATTGGTCTAAGAAACTAGACGATGCATTATGGGCCTATAGAACTACATATAAAAATCCTATGGGTATGTCTTCATATAAAATGGTTTATGGAAAGGCATGTCACTTACCTCTCGAACTTGAACATAAGGCATATTGGGCTATTAAAGAGCTCAATTATGATTTCAAACTTGCCGGTGAGAAGAGGTTATTTGACATTAGCTCACTTGATGAATGGAGAACCCAAGCATATGAGAATGCCAAGCTGTTTAAAGAAAAAGTTAAAAGATGGCATAACAAAAGGATACAAAAGTGTGAGTTCAGCGTAGGTGATTATGTTTTGATTTTCAACTCTCATTTAAGATTTTTTGCAGGAAAACTTCTCTCTAAATGGGAAGGTCCTTACGTTATCGAGGAGATCTATCGTTCCGGTGCCATAAAAATCAACAACTTTGAAGGCACAAATCCGTAGGTGGTGAACGGTCAAAGAATCAAACATTATATCTCAGGTAACCCAATAAATGTTGAAACTAATATTATTGAAATCATGACCCTGGAGGAATACATAAGGGACACTTTCCAGAACGTTTCAGACTCCGAAAAGGAATAGGTATGTGGTACGGTAAGTAAACCGACTCCAAAAAAGTTCTAATAGCAATTTTTCTCCGTTTTGGAATATTTAAGAAAATAGGAAAATAAGAAGTAATCCGGGAAGTACACGAGGCTTCCATGAGGGTGGAGGGCGCGCCCCCCTGCCTCGTGGGCACCTCGTGTGCTCTCCAGACTCCGTTTTCTTGCACGATACTTCTTTTGGTCGGTAAAAATTCATTATATAATCTCCCTAAGGTTTTGACCACCGTATCATGCAAACATCTTCTGTCTTTGTTTCGAGCTGTTTCTGCCGCAGATTAGAGCAATATGTCATCCCAGGATTCGGAGGGAGAAAGCTATGTGGCTGATTACCTTGCAGACCCTAAGGTCTACGGGGACTTGGAGCATTGTGGCTGGACCACTGAAGAAGAAGAAGAAGAAGAAGAAGAAGAAGAAGAAGAAGAAGAAGAAGAAGAAGAAGAAGAAGAAGAAGAAGAAGAAGAAGAAGAAGAAGAAGAAGAAGAAGAAGACTACGAGCCTAAGGGAAAGGAGGAGACGAGTTCAGATGAAGATGAAGTCACCTTACCTCAACCTGGGGACATGCATGTGGAGTTCAAAAAGTCAAGCCTCCCTGATAGGGCAAACAAACCCAAGATCGAGTTTATCCCTTTTCGTCTCTTGTAGGAAAACAAACAGGAACTATGCAAAAGGATATTAAGCCTTGAGCAGGAGATCGATGATCTAAGGGAGCAAAATTCCATTCTCAAGCGCAAATTAAGGAGGAAGCCTACATCATCAACAACTCCTTCTTCACCACCTCCGAGGACATAATCACATGGGTATGGGCACTCCCCTTGGCAACTGCCAAGCTTGGGGGAGTTGCCCCGGTATCGTATCACCATCACACTCCTATCTTTACCGTTTTTCTTAGTTCGATCCTTTTGGTAATATCTTGATCTAGTAGAGTAAATTTTTGTTATGAATTAGTTTTGAGTTTTGCTTTGTGATCCCTCTATGTTATCGAGTCCGTGAGCTATATATAATAAAGATTAGTGTTGAGTCAAGGGCTTTGCTATCTTGCTATGATCTTGAGAAAATAAAAGAGAATAAAAAGAATAAAAGAGTTCATATTGATCTTATGGATAGTAATGACTTCACACATAAAGAGTATGAGGCTTAAAAGTTGTTGAGAGTTGACAAACATAGTTTTGGTCATCGTTGCAATTAATAGGAAGTAACAAAGAAAGAGAGGTTTTCACATATAAATATACTATCTTGAACATCTTTTATGATTGTGAGCACTCATTAAAGTATGACATGCTAAAGAGTTGATGTTGGACAAGGAAGACAACGTAATGGGTTATGTTTTCTCACATCTTAGTTAAAGTATATTGTCATGGATCGCCCAACATGTTGAGCTTTCCTTTCCCCTTCATGCTAGCCAAATTCTTTGCACCAAGTAGAGATACTACGTGTGCTTCCAAATATCCTTAAACCCAGTTTTGCCATGAGAGTCCACCATACCTACCTATGGATTGAGTAAGATCCTTCAAGTAAGTTGTCATGTTGCAAGCAATAAAAATTGCTCTCTAAATATGTATGACTTATTAGTGCGGAGAAAATAAGCTTTATACGATCGTGTGATATGGAAGTAATAAAAGTGACGGACTGCATAATAAAGGTTCATATCACAAGTGGCAATATAAAGTGACGTTCTTTTGCATTAAGTTTTTGTGCATCCAACCCTAAAAGCACATGACAACCTCTGCTTCCCTCTGTGAAGGGCCTATCTTTTACATTATGCAAGAGTCAAGGTGATCCTCACCTTTCCCTTTTTCATTTTATCCTTTGGCAAGCACCTCATGTTGGAAAGATCCTGATATATATATCCAATGGGATGTAAGTTAGCATGAACTATTATTTTTGACATTACCCTTGAGGTAAAACATTGGGAGGCAACACTATAAGCCCCTATCTTTCTCTGTGTCCGATTAAAACTCCATAACCATAAGTATTGCGTGAGTGTCAGCAATTGTGGAAGACTATATGATAGTTGAGTATGTGGACTTGCTGAAAAGCTCTATTTTTGACTCTTTCCGATGTTATGATAAATTGCAATTGCTTCAGTGACTAAGATTACAGTTTGTTAGTTCTCAATGAAGTTTCTGAATCATACTTGACATTGTGAATAGATTGTTACTTGAGCATAAGAAATCATATGATAAAATATATATGTTGCTGTTATAAGAATGATCATGATGCCCTCATGTCCGTATTTTATTTTTATCGACACCTCTATCTCTAAACATGTGGACATATTTTTCGATATCGGCTTCCGCTTGAGGACAAACGAGGTCTAAGCTTGGGGGAGTTGATACGTCCATTTTGCATCATGCTTTTATATTGATATTTATTGCATTATGGGCTGTTATTACACGTTATGTCACAATACTTATGGCTATTCTCTCTTGTTTTACAAGGTTTAACATGAAGAGGGAGAATGCCGGCAGCTGGAATTCTGGGCTGGAAAAGGAGCAAATATTGGAGACCTATTCTGCACAGCTCCAAAAGTCCTGAAACTCCACGAAAGTCATTTTTAGAATTAATAAGAATTATTGAGCGAAAGAAGTACCAGAGGGGCCCCACAACCTGGCCACAAGGGTGGGGGCGCGCCCATCCCTACTGGCGCGCCCCCTGCCTTGTGGGCCCCCTGGTGGCCCTCCGGTGCCCATCTTCTGCTATATGAAGTCTTTTACCCTGGAAAAAATCATAAGCAAGCTTACGGGACGAAACTCCGCCGCCACGAGGCGGAACCTTGGCGGAACCAATCTAGGGCTCCGGCGGAGCTGTTCTGCCGGGGAAACTTCCCTCCGGGAGGGGGAAATCATCACCATCGTCATCACCAACGATCCTCTCATCGGGAGGGGGTCAATCTCCATCAACATCTTCACCAACACCATCTCCTCTCAAACCCTAGTTCATCTCTTGTATCCAATCTTTGTACCAAAACCTCAGATTGGTACCTGTGGGATTGCTAGTAGTGTTGATTACTCCTTGTAGTTGACGCTAGTTGATTTATTTGGTGGAAGATCATATGTTCAGATCCTTAATGCATATTAATACCCCTCTGATTATGAACATGAATATGCTTTGTCAGTAGTTACGTTTGTTCCTGAGGACATGGGTGAAGTCTTGCTATTAGTAGTCATGTGAATTTGGTATTCGTTCAATATTTTGATGAGATGTATGTTGTCTCTCATCTAGTGGTGTTATGTGAACGTCGACTACATGACACTTCACCATTATTTGGGCCTAGAGGAAGGCATTGGGAAGTAATAAGTAGATGATGGGTTGCTAGAGTGATGTAAGCTTAAACCCTAGTTTATGCGTTGCTTCGTAAGGGGCTGATTTGGATCAATATGTTTCATGCTATGGTCAGGTTTACCTTAATACTTCTTTTGTAGTTGCGGATGCTTGCAATAGGGGTTAATCATAAGTGGGATGCTTGTCCAAGAAAGGGCAGTACCCAAGCACAAGTCCACCCACATATCAAATTATCAAAGTAACGAACGCGAATCATATGAACGTGATGAAAACTAGCTTGATGATAATTCCCATGTGTCCTCGGGAGCGCTTTTCTCATTATAAGAATTTGTCCAGGCTTGTCCTTTGCTACAGAAAGGATTGGGACATCTTGCTGCACCTTATTTACTTTCATTGCTTGTTACCCATTACAAATTATCTTATCACAAAACTATCTGCTACCTACAATTTCAGTGCTTGCAGAGAATACCTTGCTGAAAACCGCTTGTCATTTCCTTCTGCTCCTTGTTGGGTTCGACACTCTTACTTATCGAAAGGACTACGATAGATCCCCTATACTTGTGGGTCATCAGCATGGATCAAGACTGGGATTTGTCACTCCGTGTGACGGAGAGTATCTCTGGGCCCTCTCGGTAATACAACATCACAAGAAACTTGCAGCAAAGTAACTAAGGAGTTAGTTACATGATGATGTATTACGAAACGATTAAAGAGACTTGCCGGTAACGAGATTGAACTAGGCATAGTGATACCGACAATCGAATCTCGGGCAAGTAACATACCGACAAATAAAGGGAACTACACATGTTGTCATAAAGGTTCGACCGATAAAGATCTTCGCGTAGAATATGTAGGAACCAATATGGGCATCCAGGTTCCGCTATTGGCTATTGACTGGAGAAGCGTCTCGGTCATGTCTACATCATTCTTGAACCCGTATGGTCCGCACACTTAACGTTCGTTTGCGATATAGTATTATATGAGTTATGTATGTTGGTGACCGAATGTTGTTTGGAGTCCCGGATGAGATCACGGACATGACGAGGAGCTCTGGAATAGTCCGGAGGTAAAGATTGATATATGGGATAATAGTATTTGGTCTCCGGAAGGGTCCCGGAATTCACCGGAAGGGGTTTGAGATGTCTCCCGAAATGTTCGGGTACGAGAACACTTTATTTGGGCCAAGGGGTAAAGCCCACGAGGCTTTAGGAAGGTGCAAAAGGAGTTTTGCGGAGGCCAGGGGCCAGATGCCAGGGACCCTAGCGTCTAGGGCCAGACGCCGAGGACCCTGGCGTTTGGTCCTGGAGTCTGAGAAAGACTCTTGCCTTGCAGGCTAAACCGACTTTGAGGAGGTTCTTTCTCCAAGAAACGACCCTAGGGATCAACATTTAAATAGAGGGGCAGGGCTAGCACCCGTAACACATCAAGATTCACCAAGCCGTGTGCCGGCAACCCCACCCCTCTAGTTTATCCTCCGTCATAGTTTCCGTTGTGCTTGGCGAAGCCCTGCAGAGATTGTTCTTCACCCACCACCATCACCACGCCGTCGTGCTGCCTAAACTCATCTACTACTTTGGCCCTCTTGCTGGATCAAGAAGGCGATGGCATCATCGAGGTGAACGTGTGCTGAACACGGAGGTGCCGTACGTTCGATACTTGATCGGGACGGATCGTGAAGGTGTACGACTACATCAACTGCGTTGATAACGCTTCCGCTTAGCGATCTTCAAGGGTATGAAGATGCTCTCTCCGTCTCGTAGCTATTAATCTTCATGGATAGATCTTGCGTGTGCATATAATTTTTTTGTTTTCTATGCAATGTTCCCAACAGGCAATTTGTAGCAAGATCGGTATGATTATATCTTGAGGGGGAGTGTGTGATACTAATATTGTACATGTACAAAAATGAGCAAGGGTAATAAATGGCACAGGGTGTCCAGGGTGAGACACAACACATCACTTGTTGGATTATTAAGAATCGGGAAGAAAACTGTACCAGAAACCACCACTAAAGTAGCAATAAGATGATTGTCAGTATCACTACACCTCCCACTATGCCTAACACAATCAAAATATGTCGTCCTGCATGTAGTTGACATGTAACCCAAGGAACAATATGATGTAAAAAAATCAATTCCGTATCTCATACTTAACTCACCGTTCAAAGCCTTGAAGAATCGATACCGATAACCGTATATAGCTGAGGGGGCTATTGCCCCCTAGCCCAACACAAATTCCCGAAGGATATGTCACATCAGCAAGCATAGCAGCCTTGTCGAATGCTTTGCACTGGGTGCAAATCTCTGTAATAATGAAATATGATGTTACTTTCAGCAAACCCAAGATTGCACACGTCACAGTAGATAGAATCACTCTTCCTAAATGTGCACACAACCCGGGCATCCTGGAAGGCCTGAGTGAGACATCTCTTGCAGTCATAGGCGTCTGTGTCACCATGACATTTTTCTAGAGCATATGTTCTGTCCTGGCTAGAACCAACCATCTACTTGTAGAACAAAGAGGGGAAGGAGGCGGCTGCCTCAGGCAGCGTGGCGGACAGCTCTTCAAGGTTTTGCTAGTACTTGCTGGGCGCAGTGTAGTTTCCACCATCACAGCGGTAAGCCCAGTAAATCAGACTGTAACTGTGGTAATAAGGAGATTCAGTGCAGCCATGACATGCATCGCTGTCTTGATGGCTGTGATGGTGTGGCCTGAAAAAAGTAGATGAGTGCCAAGTTAGTGCCATATGAATGCAGCCTGGCGATGCTCGGGTCAAATCGAATGGGGCAAAATGATGAGGAGGTCGAGGGCTATTTATAGGTGCGATGGCCGGAGAGCACGTGAATGTGGGCAACCTGGGCGCAGTCGTGCTTGGGGTCGTGCGCGATGTGGGCAGTTGCGAGAGAGAGGTGGGGGCCGGACTTGACATGCGGGCCCCACATGTCAGTGGCCCGGGGGAGAGAGAGGGCGCGCGCGTGAGGCTGGCTGGCCCAGTTGGGCCTTTTTTTTCTTTTCTGTTTCCATTTTTCTTCTTTTTTCTTTTTCCCTCTTCTTTGTAAATTCAAATAGAGAACATTTTCTAAATTCCAAATGGAATATTTGTGAATGTTCAAATTTTTTGTTTGGGCATTTTGGACATATAATGCATGCACTTATATTTTCTTTTTAAATTTGAATTTGGTTTCAAAACCAAATATGTTTCAAATTCATTTTAGAAAGTGGGCAGAAGTTCAGCATGTCATTTGGACTTATGGAAATAATATTCCCTGCCAATAAAATACATGACCATTTTTGAATAATTCCCTTTGATTTGGATTAACTACAAAATAAATCCAACTCAAATATTTTGGGAAAAAACTAATAGGGCTTTGAATATTACTTGGGACTTGTTAGGGATAGCCTTATGCCCAATAATATTTCAAAAGGTTTGGTTCCTACCATAGACTGGGATGTGACATTTCCAGTGAAGGTTTTGTATAGCATAGTCTAAGAAAAAAAATAATCATTGGTATCTTTAAGTAAGCTAAGTCACACATTTAATAGTTGCAGTACTTATGCAAGTGCCATTTCCCACTAGCAAGATGTGAAAACACACATCTCATTACTTTTGAAAGGGGAGTACCCCGGGCTCTACATTACAAAATATACACACCGAGTAACAGACAAGAGACAAGATAACACAAGCACGATCGGTCTAACCTGAGATTACATAGTTCACCCGTGTAATGTACGAGTGGCTCGCCAGCCAAACACACACCATATATTTATATTCAGATTCAGACATGTTCAGTACGCGGCAGCAGCTCCAGCAAACTTCCTGAATAGCGTGGCCGCCTGCCATTCATCCAGATGGTCGTCATCCTCGTTGGTCTTGTTGGCAGCTTCATCCAGGAAGCAGTGCGCGGGCGCCTGCCACTGGTCGTCGTCTTCCAGCACCACGCCCACCTCGAAGCTCATCACGAACTGCTGTAACCCCGTCACTGCACAACACAAAGCTCCATCAAATCCACTTAACTTCAGTCAGGCATCACGCGGACGCTGGGGCGCACGTACGTACCATCAAGGAAGTTCCAGCGGACTGGGCGGCGCGTGACCGCGTCCTCGTAGTAGACGGTGAAGTCGGCCTTGCCCCAGACGTGGCAGTCGATCCCGCCGGTGGTCTCACGGCCGAGGTAGACGGCGCCTCCGTCGGCGAGCCACCCGGGGGGGAGCACGCCGACGGGTACCTGCTGCGTGCGGCAGGTGGCCGAGTCGAAGTAGAAGGTGGTGCCGTTGTTCCACTCCACGTCGTACAGCGGGTCCCCGGACAGCTGGTGCCGGATCAGGTTCAGGTTGCGCCGCCGCGGCCAGTCGTAGTACAGGTCGTGCAGGCGGAGCGGCGGGCCCGTTGAAGCAATCGAGACGTTGGTAAGGTTCGTGAACAGCACCGCGTGGAACTGCTCCGGCCACGGCGCCGGCCCGTCAGGCGTCGTCGCTGAGGACGACGTCGCCGCAGTGGTGGCGGCGGCGATGAGCAGGAGCTGCTGGAGCAGTGGCCATGCCATCTCTGTCCAGGACCTTATCTTTGGTTTCACCTGTCGATCTGCTGGTGAGTGGTGAGTGAGGGGTGACCACCAGTGACCAAAAGCAATGGATGAATGAATGGGCAGCAAATTTATACCATCCATGTGCAGCAATTTCAGCCGCGCAAGCCCATTGAAGCTTTTTGCAGAGTAAGAAACAATGAAGCAAATATCATGTTTCAGTGATGAGTATCACTTGTTAGCATAGTTCCAAATACAGCGTCGTTATGCAGATCTACTTACACCAAGTTTAGGAGATTGTCCATTGCCGCAAGAATGGTCAATTCCACTACTGAAATTTTTAGTTACACTAGTAAAACGACCGTGCGTTGCTATGGATCTTTTAGTATTTTTTTTTCTAGTTGCATATATATACTTGTATTGTTTTATAAAGCTTGGTGAATTTTTGGTCCCTTTCAGTAATATCGTCTCGGGTCCTTTATTGATGGATTATTTTAACGGTGGATTACTTTTGAACGTCAACATAATCCATCTCCATCTTTCTTACATTCTGTAAAATGAACATATAAAATGTACACCTTTCAGATTATCATGTGCAACAATTATTTTTATGCATCTCTTTTGATTGTGTAAAACTCGATGATTTTTTAGCGCAAACCATCATAGTTATGTAGTGACTTGTCAGTCAATTTCAAAGTATCATCTGAAGCCATCAGTTTTTATGTCTAGTCCACAAAAGTGAACTTATAAACACATATTAAATAAAAAATAAAAAAATGATTATATAAATATATATGCAATGGTCAAACGCTAGATGCAAGCATGTGTCTGTTTTTATTTTGGAGTGGGTGGCATCGTGCTTTTAGGTAGAGTGAGTTGCATCCCAATTTTAATATGCAAATAACTTGTTGGTAATTATTCTATAGAAATATCTTGTTAGGGTATGTGATTTTTTTTCACTATATAAAAAAGTGTGTGACATTTCTGTCATAGAAAACAACTATTTTTTCCAAAAAAAACATCAATTCTCTCGCTCGCACTCACTCACACACTCTCTCTCTCTCTCTCAAGACGCTGCCATTGCCACACAAGACACATTAATCGAATCTGCACAGCAGTCACACTCACATTTCATTCCCCGGACTTGCTCTCCCTGCTACGGCATCTCCGCCGCCATCTCTCCTCACCACGGCTTCTCATTGTCGCATCCCCTCGACACACGACATTTAGCCCGCACCTTCCTCTCACCGTCGCCATCCCTTCTCTCTACGGCGTTACCCGCCCCCTCCTCTCTCCTCCAAAGCGTCAGAGGACAAATAATAGTGCCAAGGAATGCACACCGTCGTAGCGAACTGCTTGAAGGCCTAGATGCAGAGAAACATTGACTCCTTCAAGCAGTGGTAGCTGGGAACAGACGTAGGGCCGACGATTATATCGATGCATATGTGCTTGCGTTGTTGTGTTTCTTTATAGAACTAGTAAGCGTGCACGTGCAACCCACGTCCTGCCAATTCAATCCATTTTTCAAATTCCACCTCTATTTAATTTGTATCCTTTTCTGTAGCTTTTGTTTGTCTACACCTTTTTTTAATTCAAACAACTAAAGAAACTAAAAATGGAAATACAATATGTGCTATTCCCCAGAGAAATAAAATGGGAGTGTGATATAGGTAATGAATAGGGAGTATCTAGGATGATAAGTACAACATTTGTCAAAATATCCCCAGGACAATAACCTAATTATTTGAAATGCATTGTTTGACAGAGACACAAAAATGAAGAGTTTATTTGAACAGTGCTAAAAATGCTCTTCAGATGTATTTTATCAAACAAGGAGTCCGAGTTTGCCAAAATAAAAATTCAGAGCGGTTTGGAAGTATTCTCATCACTTCTCTTTCTCCGCCTCAGAAGCATCCTTCATCCGGGCTCCCAAACGCTTCATCCCTCAGAGCTTTGTCTATATAAAGAGTCAAGGTACTAAACATGCATGTCATATATGTCCAGTCAGTAATAAAATTAGTTTCTAGCACAATGTTGGAGGATTTAAAGATGGGACATTACCGTCTTATGCAAACCTTGTGGAGACCTTTGTATATTTAATGCATACTTCTGCTTTCATTATTGGGCTGATGAAGTGAAAGTTGTGAGATAAAATATTATAAATCTCGTCTAGCTTCTTTAGCAACTATAACCTTCGAGGTGGACAATCCACATCTTTGCTTCTCAGGAGAGGCTCCTAGTTGATTTGCTGCTGTACAAGGATGCTAATCTGAAACAATTATGCAGCACATGGTAAGTGCTAAGTCGACAATTGGTACTGAATCTACCAGGCTCCAAAGGATCCAATTATGTGATTTTACATGTGCATCTTAGCTATCAAAGGAAAAGAAGAAAATGGTCAAAGCAACAAAAAATGCAAGCTTATATAAACTTCACAAAACCGGTATGACATTTCAGCCAAGGAAGATTTATTCACTTACGTTCACATGATACAATATGCAAGCAACAGTTCATGGGCATGCCCTGACTAAACTATGTGTATACAAAAATAATTATCACCTCCCAACTGCCCGCTTGTTAAATGTACACATCAACTAATTGGCTTAATAGTTATCTCACACTCCCACCAATTTATTAAGAAAATAGAAATCACCCAATGGAACCAGAATTTCAGAACAACTTAGTTAAGTTTTCCTATGTTGTATACCCTGCCGCTGAAACAAAGCAAATGAGTATAAGCTATGTAAAACAACACCAAGGATAGCGGATGAATGAAACAACAAATTCTGCATCCCACGGAACAACACCATTTTATGCAGTATTCACTATCGAAGGCCCTCTGCTCTAAATACTGTGAGATGTGGAGTGTAGTAGAAACATGCTGAAATAACATGAATAGACTCCAAAATTATATGCATACATCTTGAAGCATACACTGGAATTTTCAAATTGACATCCAACCTCCGGGAACTCTTCATGTCAAAAAAGAGAATTATACAAGACATGGAAAGGAATAGTAGGCTCGGACTAAATAATTACTAACCTTGAACTGTAGGTTCAGGCCAAATAACCAAATAAAAGATACACAGATATCAGTGAAATTAACTATAATATACGCAACTATTATAAAGAGATTACAGATGCAGATCAACTACATACACATAATTTAGTGCCCAAGATTTGGTGTCTTATCAATTGGTCCAAGTTCTCCATGTGGCAGCGCATCTCATTATTATTCTCTCGTTGCAACAAAAAAACAGAAGAATGTTATTTAGTGTCCAGTCAGCAAGTGTAAGCTTGAGCTAAAATAATACAAAAAAAGAGGAAGGAAAAGTACTGCAATTTTTACACTTCAAAGCACCGCTAATACACCTCATAATCGGATTGGTACAACAATAAGATGAAATTATTGCTATGTAATATATTTTTTGTGAAGAGACTTGAAATATCCTAGATTTGATGCTTGTACAAGTTCAGTTAAAAGTGGTTTAAACAGTCTACAAACTGAACTTATTTTTACTTCCTAGATTAACCAAAAATAGGGGGATTTCACACCAACTGAACGTAGTCTCTCCCTACTAATTATATATTATATATATATATATATCTACTACCTAAAAGAAACATAAAGATCCGTCTCCCCTCTTACGTCCTCCACTTCGTCCGTCCCTCCCCCGCCCGTACGTCGTCCTTCCCTCCTCCCGCACTTGCCATGATTTTTGGCCCCCAATTAATGGCATTTACTTCCTCCCAAAGAAATAGGGATTGAGATTCTCCTTTCCAGATCGGAGGCTCGGAGCAGCCGATCCCCTCGTCCACGCCCCGTTTTCTTTCCTGCGACGCCGCACTGATCTGCATCCGTACTCATCCTTCGCCGCCACCGTTGAAGTCGCCTCGGACCCCCCCCCTCCTCTCTCGTCCAACGTCCATCCTCACTTTTCATGCCATGAGCCGTGATCTCCCTGGTCCTGTCGCGGGCGGGCGGATTTACGAACAACGTCTCGGAACGTCTTGCTCGAGCACGGCAACGGCGGCCTAGAAGCAGCCGTGCGACAAGGCGGCCTCAAGCAAGCGGTTGGCAGAGGCGCTGGAGTGTGCGACGCGTTTCTTGTACTTCCATGTTGGTGGTGGCTTTGGTCACGTGAAGGTATTTTGTCCATCGATGGTGTATGTGTGTCAAGATTTCCAAATGCATGTCTGATTTTCTGCTCTGATTATCTGTAATACTACAACCCAGCATCAGCATTCTTGGACGTTGGCCCATGTTCCACTTGATCTGTGTGGCACTATGCAGAAAGTCTAAGGCCAAGAGAACTCTACTGCTGCTTCACTGCTTCTGCTGATTAGTCGTATAAAAAACAGTCCTGAGCAGACAAGTATCCTTTTATTATGTATACATAAGTTCATTGCTACCAGTTTTACTTCTCTTTTCTGAACATATTTGTGTGTGTGTGTGTGTGTGTGTGTGTGTGTAATATGCTATCATAGGATATTTTATTGTTCCAGTCACATTCATATTATAGTTCATTCTTAGCAAATAGTAGCATCTACTTAATTAATCAGTACTAAGATCTGGTGGTTTTTTGGTAGTTTAATCAGTATCTTGCACTTCTTATAAGGACTCTTTAGGAACTTCTAAATTTTTATTTTTTTTCCTTAGTTGATGTGTTAAAATTGTATGACTAATAGCTTTCTTTATGTTTTCTCTTCAATTACAGCTTGTGGACACATAGGTCCTGAAAAAGGCAGTTTTGCTGTCTATTGTTGTTATAACTGTGTAAATTGGATGGTTAATGAGTAATAATAATAATAATAATAAGTATATAATTGTGCATGTGGTCATCTTCTAATGATTTTTTTATTCTGTTACTTTACTTATCTTGACATTTAGCATAGTTCAAACTGCGTGTTTGAATTTCCATAGCTAATTTATAGAGTCCAAGGAAAGAAGAAAAGTTCTACTTATAGAACATCCAAATCAGAAAGCTGCCGGGAAGAATGCCCATTCTGCTAGGAGCATATGTACAATAATAGCAGACCATTATCTGCAGATGATATGCAAAAAACAGAGATGTGTGCCATGTTTATGCAGGAGAAGTATGGCAAGCTTGACACAAGTAAAGTGTGTGAATCATCTGTCTTCGTGAACTCAAATGTGCCTCATTTGCCCAGAAGTTCCCTCGCAACAACTGCTAGAAACAACCTGTTGACCCAAGCCAATCAACTTCTATACAGAATGTTGTACCTCTGCCTAATAATCTAGAAATCATGGTCAGTCCAAAGCTAAACAAAGCTCCCAGAGAGGCCCCCACAGAGAAATTGGATTCCAAGTGGATTCGTTGACAGATACCACCAGGTATACCTTTGCTTTGTGCTTCCTCACTTGCTCAATTTCTTAGAATGTTGGATCTTTTCAAGTTCAATAAACTTCTTTGGACAAAAAGAACCAGTGAAATTGTAGTTAATGGAGTGTTTGGCGACTTAAGAACTTGATGTGCATTGTCTATTATTTGTAACAACACCCAAATTTTGTGAATTGCGTAAACCATAGCTTAAATCAAGTTTGATCTCCAAAAAAAAACAGATGCAGTATAGTATATGAATGGCTATATAGTATATGTAAGATAGCTGACAACTATTGGATTATGGCAATAATTGTAGGATTAGCCAAGTAGAAGCTCAAGTCGGTTGGTTATTTGACTGGGTTTTCTTATACACATTTGCAGGTTGCGGAACAACCATGCTTAAGATCATGTGTTGCCGCAATTTAACGGGATGTTGAGCATTCTTTATATTTTCTCATTATTTTGTGCGGATGTAGGTCATGGAAGGACGTCCTCGAGAGCAGCGTTTTGGCTCCCACCAACCGGGCTTAGATGAGCCCGGAGTGAACAGTAAATGCATTTAAAATATCAAACAAATTCAAAACAATTATGGTGAAAGATGCTTAGGCGCATGATATTCGTGCAAATTTTGGTGACATTAGGAAAATCGAGGAGCTTGTGGCAAAAAATCAGGTGTGAGAGAAACATCTGAAAAACAAGACGGATTTTTTTTTTGCCGCTGCTTTGAATGTCCAAATATAACCAAAAATTGCGCGAACATCACGCATTACGCATCTTGCTTGCAATTTTTGGGGATTTTTCAAATTTTTTATGATTTTACTTCACCGGCTCATTCGAACCCGGTCTCAAGTGGATTACTGTTTTCCGGTTCTCTTTCTTCTTCGCCTTATATTATTCCCCTATCTTGCTCTCCAACAGTCTATTCTGTATTTTGTGTTGTAGGAAGCGCATCAGCCTTCGCTATGATTTTGTTGCCGCTGGCTGCAATCTAATTTTGCAACCAGTTCATGCAAGTTATCATTTGCCCTTACTTCATATAGAGACATTACAAAGTATCCATTGAATCCAAAGTTTTTCCATTTTTTGTGTCACAGTAGCTTTTCCATTGCAGATATTGAGGTGCTCGTCGAAGCATATCCTTTTTCTTTGTTATTTCATTGTACAATTATTTTCTTTAATCTGGGGTCACCGATCCAGCTTTATTCAAGATCCCACCAATCCAACTTCTCATTTGATTAATATAGTTCATATCCATTCGTGTTTATTTTTTATCATGTTATTTTTTTTTGACAGTGCTGATCACGGTATTTATCATGTCAGTAGTACCAATTCCCTTATTAGTGCATTTGATTAGTAGTGTCGGGCTATTTTCAAAAGGGTGTGTTTGGAGATGTCAATGAAAAGGAAGGAACAGATCATATAGTGGTCCCAGACTCCAAGTAGATGAATGGAGCCAGTCCTATGTTAGAAAATAGGATGGCATTTGCTTGATGCATTCAGATAATTATATGTACCCTGTGGAAACAAATAGGCTGGAATTGTTTTCAGGTGCACATTGGTCATAGTAGAGGTGGAAGTTAAATGTAATCCCCAAGAAGTTGAATTATGACATTTATTATCATTTCTTAATACTCCATACTATTCATATCCCGTTGCAACGCACGGGCATTCACCTAGTATATATATATATATCTTTCCCTCTGGTCGTCCGTCGTCGCTAGCGATTTTGCATAAAAGTCCTTCAGTTTATTCGAATTCAACCCGCAGTCCCTGTTTAAGTGGATCTGGAAAAACGCTTTAATTTTGCACAAAGGACCCTATGTTTTGGTATATTCAAAACGCAGTCCTTTTTACATGGGCGGGGCAACTGGAGCTTGCAGGGGGCGGATCCGCGTACGGCGGGGGCTTGGAGGCGGATCGGGAGGTGGGTGGCGACGCGGGGGGCGAGGAAGGCCGGAGCGCGGCTTCCCGGGCGGATCCATGGCAGAGAAGAGACTGGGTGGTGAGGTTGAGAAGAAGGGAGAAAAGTGGGGCGGTGCGGCGACCCACGCAGGAGCTCGCCGGAGCCGGGTGACGATGGACGGGCGCGGGAGACAGAAGGATCCGGCGCGGCGGCGCGCACTCCTTGTAGTTGGAGGCGGGCCTTCATGGCCGCCCTCCCCATGACAGCTCGAGCGTGATGGATCCGCCTCCCTCCCTCCCTCACTCCTCGCACTGGAAGACCTAGCCCCTGGGCCATGGTGACCGACGGCAATGATGACGTTGGTGGCTCGATGGATAAAATCCGCTCCGCCCCTCCTCTTATCCATCGACGACCGCTTGAATCCCGAGAGGAGAGGAGAGGAGTGGGAGATCCATGGCGGCGGAAAGATCCGCTACCGGATCGGACTCCTGCCGTCAAGGAGACCCACGCCATGGAGCTGCTCGTAAGGTTCCACCACGGTGAGTGTCGATGCCATGGTTCTCGCCTTCTTCCCTCCCCTTCCTCGATGCTCTTCTCTCCTCACGCAGCACACATCCAACATCGCCATGGACCAGTAGCTCAAGCCGTCTTCTTCCAGATGGTGATGGGGTTCCTTCACCATCTGCAGGTCATCATCCTTAAGGGCTCCACCATCTGCAGGTCTTCCTTCTTCTCTTCTCTCTGTTGGATTCCATTTGATTTTCTGCTCTGCTCTATTGGTGAAGCTCCCTCTCTTCTCTGCTGCAGTGTCTACAGTGGACTATTTGCATCTTCAGTGCAAATACCTGATTGTATATGGATGGATTGTAGGGTCTAACCACCTTGATTTGATTCGGGCTGGAGCAGCAGCAGCAGGTCCTTCCTTCCATGGAGGGCATCCACAACATGACCCGCACAAGGAGCTCCAAGCAGACAAAGGTACCTGCTCCATTGTTGTACATGTTCGTGAGTTCTTTGTGATGTTGAAACCACTGATTGGATGTCCTGATTAGATACAATCCATTCCATTGAACTGTGGGGACAACATGAGGCACATGTCTCTGATTTGTTGTTACTTTGGTTGACAATATGTACTGTGCATGCGTGTGTGTGTTGATAAGTAGCAGATTTGCTTGGCCGCCTGTGACACTCATGCCAAATCCTTGACATTTCTGGGGTTATACAACCATCATGTTTTCTAAGGTTTTGTTTTCCCGCCTCCATCTCTTCCATGGCAAGCAGCACAGGTTTCTTTGTTTGTAAATTAAGTAGTCTGGTAGATTTGGAAAGGAGGAACAGGGTACTGAACTTTTATATATCTGCACAAGGTACCTTTCAATTAATAAGATTTGTTTTTCTGTTCTGAATAGGGTACTGAGCCTGATAATTGTACCTTTCTATTCTGAATTGCATATTTGTAAGAATACTATGTTATGTAAGAACATGGCGGTGCAGTCACCCGAGGTGAAGAAGCTCCGTCACCTACCTCTACATCCTCCACTAGGCTGACAAGCACAACTGCTAACAAGTATGCTAATCCACCCTCATCTGCATCGCTTCCTCCTAGCCTGTGATTTATGACATGGAGCATGTTGTTCTGTTATCATATACACGAATCTGTCCATGCTTAAATGTGGTCATAGGTTGTGGAATAGGAGAAACAGTATAATGTTCTTTAGCAGATGCAAACCTGTCCATGCCTTATTTGGACCAATAATTACTTCATATATTAAACCTGTCCATCGCCTGCGCGCACACTTGCTTGCCCATTTACTGCTATCTGCTGCTCAAGAGGACGACAATGTTCATACCGAATTTGTTCGAAGAAATGACCCAGTGGGTGGGAGTGGCTTAAATAGTTGTTGTGGCTTGGTAATTTACTTTGTGTTTTTCTCCCCTCTTGCCTGTGATGACATTGTACTGGAGCATCACTGAAAGGCTTGCTGACCTGGTGGAAGAAACATATGTGTGCTCTCACCTTATTTATTTTGTCACTGTACAATTCATGCTTGAACATAAAATTGTCCCCTATTTGGTTCATATTTCAGTAGTTAGATATATTTAAGCAGGAATTGCACGTTCCTGCTACTGTACTATGCTTCAACACATAAGAAAATATGTCCCTCATCCATCACGCTCCTAGGGAATGGGTTGAAAAATCAAAATATGTATTACGTAGAGGGGAGGTGGCGTCTGATGAATTGACCATTGTATCGCGTGCTGGCGGTGATACTAAATTGATCTGATGACTATTGTTATCTACGCAACTATATGTCGTTAAGAGAAAACTGATTTCCAATAGTGAAATTCTATCAACCTGTAGCGAAGCACGGGCATATTTGCTAGAGTTACATTATTTCTAACATTTGTCAAAATTGGATATTATAAGAAATATTGCAGAATGACACGCGGAGCAGGTTCTATTAATTTTAATTTTATCGCCTGTTCCATGGATTGGATGCCTTATTCTCCGTCTCTGTGAATAGGCGGCTCGCTGACCGACGGCGACGAAGAGGGCAAGTGGCAAAATTGATGGCTCACTAGCGGCATCGATTTGTTTATAACGCATTCTGTGGCGGTACTTTCTTTAGTTATATATAATAAATAAAAGCAGTGAGTGCTTCTGGTCGTCCGTCATCTGCCCTTTTGTAAAAAAGTCCCCCTGTTTCTGAGAAATCAACCCGCAGCCCATGTTTAAGTGGATCTGAAAAACGATTCGTTTTTACAAAAAAAGCCCTATACTTGTAAGAATTCAGTCCACGATCCTTTTTACAGTCAGAAAAAAAAACAGAAACACACACGGGCTCTCCTCTCTCTCCCTCGCCTCCCGATCCCAGCCGCCAGGAGGCGCCCCACCCCGCGCGACCTCGATCTGGTGCCGCGCCGATCTGGCGGCGGGTGCAGCGTCTTGCTCCGGTGGCGACGGGAGAAAGAGAGATAGTGCATGAGGGAGAGAGGAAAGAGAGGAAGAAAGGAGGAGAAGGGGCACAAGGTGAGGGAGGCGGTCGCCGGCGGTGGTGGTTCTGGTGACCGGCCGGCGGGCAGGGAGACGAGCTCCTGTTGAGGCGGCGGAGCTCGGTGCGGGCTGGTTCCTCCGGATCGAGCCTTGGCTCTCCCGAGGCGTGCGGTTGCGGGCTTGGATCGGGGTGATCCTTCTCCCTCGCCCTTCCCCTCCATGGCCAACGGCACAAGGTGCGACGACCTCTTCTGCCCCCCGCCATGGCTCCTCTGTCTCCCCCCACCAGCGCCCTCCTCGCCCCTTCCCCACTCCCAGCTGAGCCCCAAAGCTGCACCCTCCCTCTATTATTAGATCTGGTCCGAACGATCACTGGACGGAGCTCCCCGATGGCCCTGCTAGAGCTGCGCGAGGATGAGGAGACCATCACCTGCTCTAGCTATTAAATAAATTGTGAGTTTGGTCCTGGTAGAAAACTATGAGTCGACAGCAGCAACAGTGTAGTGATTTTGGATGCAAGGTCAAATCTGAACAATCAATTGCTCAAAGCTTCCCAACGCGAAGACATCACCATATGTTTGTAGTTTCTACTTCAGTTGTGTCCAGATGCATCATATTCTAATTTTCAGTTCTTTGGAATCAATTTGCCATGGAGTCCTTGATGCGTCAACTCTGTAAACTGCTTTGTAAATGTTAAAAAAAATCAAACTTCTACTTTCACTGTATGGTAGTGCACGTTTGAATATAGTCAACGATGATCTGTGTAGTGGTGTGCTCTTTTACTTATTTATTTTCAAGGAAAAGAGCTGTGCCAGTTAATGCGCTAGCTATAAAACAGGACAAGTAAAATGAATATACAGCCACAATTACCTGCTCTCTAGCAATAATAATTTGTGCTTTACAGAGTTGACTTGAACTGTTGTCTAAAAGCCATGTGTCTGATTTTTTCTATTTAATTTGATAGAGAAGAGATGGCTATTGATGAGGCCGAGCTTGAGCCTCTAGAATTTGCTGAGAAAATGCACACTCAGCAGGAAATTACAACAACAGGTGAAGCAAAAATGTTTTTATAGTGCCTCTTTCGAAGCATTCAACTTAACTGTATTGAAGATGCTAATTACATCCTTTTGATTGCTGTTACTGGACATATTAGTTCAAATTAGAAAACACAGTTCCGAGAGCCAATCTGTCATACTTGAGACTGTATGTGCTCTATGCTTGCCCCCTCTCACTGAAACATACACAACTAAACTTTTACTAAGTATTTATGAGCAGAAGAAGCAATGCATAATGCTTATCTTGACTTTACTGTCAATGCAGTTGCGCAGGCAGTTGGAGAGTGCTGATTTCAATACGAGTGTGTCAATCTTCACTCCGGAGCAGATCCAAGGGATTGTTGAGAAATACTCCAGTTGACATATTTGAAGAGATGAGAGATTTACATCGCATCCAGTCTTCTCCCTCTACTATAGCCGATGGTTGTATTCCACCCATACACGAAGCATATAATTGCCATCTAGCTTTACTTCATGTAATCTGCACTTTGCTCAGTGAAAGACTACAAGTGTACTAATTACATTGGCAGTGGCACCTGTTGGAACCGTCCACCTGGCTCCCGGGGCGAACATCGCCGCCACCCCGCTGTCGATTCCCACCCAAGCTGCTGGCTCCTTGCGGTGGTGGTCTTCACCCTCTTTCATCACCATGAAGCGGATCATCGTTGTGACGTTGTCCAGCACTGGCGAGAAGGGTGGCCAGCGTCGAGACGGCCAAGGTGAGTGCACACTGTACGCATCTCCTCGGCTTTGTGTTCATCGAGATTGGCTTCTTACACGGCTGTCTAGGTTGGGTGGTCCTGCAGGTCAGGCTCGTTGGAATGGTGACTGGCAAGATGGAGAGGAATACAGACGTGTCCTTCACCCTCGACAATGACACTGGTTGCATCAATTTTTCATCAGATGGTGAGAGCGTCTCGTTGAATTGCACACTTTCTAATGAAGTTTCAGATGTATCTCAGGGGTACAATGTTATACTTTTGTGCTCTCAGTGCCACTGCTGGATGTTGACTTGGTTGTGGGATTTGTCAAATGCCAATCTTAAATAGAAATAAGTTAGGCTGGCTGTTACGACAATGCAGGCACCAAGCAGAACTTAGTAACTGGAAATCTGCAAGTTCTTAATCATCTCTGGTTTGATAAAATAACTACTTGAGAGAGAGAGATATTACTGTAAAATTCTTAAACTTTGCGGCAGATGGATTTTGCGGCTTTGGCTTTTCCTCTCTTGATTTTTCAAATTGATGTGGCTGTAGAAACTTGAGGCTGAATTTATTAATTGGTGTGGATGCGACCTGGATTGTGCAATTATTTTACAAATTCGTTGAAAGCTCGATTGGTAGGTTTGCTCACTTGTTTTACTGCTTGTGTTGTTACATCTCAGAAGAAGTTCAGAAGAAATTCAGTGTGACATATTTTCAATCATGCACAAATGTGTGATAGATTTAGGACAGCCAATGTAGAGAAACATTAAGCCGTAAGGTCAACTCATACAAATTGCAGGTATAATGGACTAGACTGATTACTGTTCTTTTAGCCAGCGTCAACAAAGAGAAGAGAGGCCGTGTGATGCTTACATTGTGGAGAGCCTGCCATCTATGAAATGACATCATCCGTGGGCGATGCTAAAAGTTCTATTCAAAGCTGGGTTGAGTTCTTGGTTAATTATGTGAAGATGATTAATGGAGACTACAAAAGGATGATCTCAAGAAATCGTTGCAGGCATATTTCTGCAATCTGTAACTCCTTTGCTAAACATAGCAATTGTGTAGCTCATGATCTTGCTTCCCTCGCTAGAGTGTCAGATATTTCTGAAACCTGGGTGGGCAGTATGGTGTGTATGCAAATGATTTTGTTAAGTAATCCAGTATTTATATATAAGCATAGGTTCTGTCGAAAAAAGTATTGGCAGGAACTTACAACCATTAACGTACCTTATCTGTTGGTTAAGTACTCAAAGGAGTATGTCGAGATTTAGAAGTTGTTTTACTGTGCACATTATTAAATGGTATTTGATGTGTCTGCTGTTATTAGGGAGTTGAGAAACTACTTTTCTTGCCATTCATGGCTAAAAGTAGAATCTAAGCAACTAGCAATGGATTTAAATTTTTGAGAAGAGCCACACTATTTGGTATATTTTAGTTCTTTTCATATTTGAACTTACAACCATGAAGATTGAACACCATCACTTAGGCCCCGCTTGGATGGCCGTTTTTGCTTTCCGCGTGTATTAGGATCCAGCTGTATCTTACCAGTCACCAATGAAATCCCCTCGGAAAAAATACAGACCTCTAGAGACGCTAATCTCTAACGGGTGTAAACGATGAAACGATCGTTTCAGGTTGCGCCTAAACGACCAACCAAGTGCGCTTTTCCAGCTGGAGGGGAAAAATGATTCGGAGCCGTATTTTACGCCGGTTTTGCCCTAAAAAACGGCCATCCAAGCGGGGCCTTAGTCACTTGAACTTACTTAAAATTCTGACCCTGAACCTAACCTGGAAGCAACAATATGCAGGTCACATAGTCAACTTATTAGAGGGTCATTTTTTGGACAAATATGACGTCTATGTTGAAAAAAAAGGTCCATGTATTAAAAATTGTTAATGAAATTGAACAAAATGTTCGATAATTCAAAAAATGTTCATGAATTTTTTAAAATGTCCTATTTTTTAAAAAAGGTAGTGAATTACAAAATAGTTTATTCATTCAAAAAATGTTTACTAATTCAAAAAATGTTCATGCATTTCAAAAAAGTTTTTGAATTTTAAAAAAAATGTTCGTCTATTCTAGAATTGTTCGCCGATTCATAAGAAAATGCTTAAAAAACATTCACAATGTAATAAAATGTTCACAGTTCTAAAAAAATGTTCGAAAATAGTAAAAAATATTCACGAATGATCAAAGCTATATCGGAATATTATAGTCAGTTTTTTTTAAAACGTTTCTTGAAATTCGGAATAATTCTTTGAATTACCAAGTTTTTGACAACCACAATATATTTTCGAAAATGTGAACATTGCTTCAATTTGTGATTTTTTTTAAAATGGAAACATTTTCTTGCATTTGTGAACAAATTTTCAAAATCATACGATGAGATACGAACAAAATGTTGTCATAGCCATTTAAGATTATGATTTTTTTTTTCTCCCGTTGCAACGCACGGGCCCTTTTGCTAGTAATATACAACAAAAATATTACTCCCTCTGTATACTAATATAAGAGCGTTTAGATTACTAAATTAGTGATCTAAAAGCTCTTATATTAGTTTACGGAGGGAGTAGAAGAAACCAGTGCAAGGACAGAACAGTACTCCCTCCGTCCCAAAATAAATGACTCAATTTTGTACTAACTTTATACTAAAGCTAGTATAAAGTTGAGTCACTTATTTTGGGACGGAGGGAGTACATGAATTGTACGTAGCAGACGTACATAAATCGAAACGTACGAGAGAGAAAAACGATTATTTTTATCACATTACCTCAGTGTTAAACTGTTTGTCTACAACGGCGCGACCATAGCCTCAGCTTCCCTCTCCCATTCGTCAGATTGTGGGGAGTGGAGCATTTGGGGACTGCATGTCTCAAACAAATTTGATCATACTACTAATGGGATCAAACACCAACAACCAATTGCATTGGTTCATATTTTCACTGAACTGGGTAGAGAAGCAGAATACAATCATAAAGAGTTTTGAGCTTGCAAATGAAGCAACCTTGTCTCTCTTGGATAGTTCAAAACAAAATGAAGCCGCCTTGATAAAATTCAACGTCGTCTCTGCAGACTCGTTCTCCCACAGCTTGAGAGAGACCTCTTGCTCCACCTTTCCACCAACGACCACAAAGTACAAACTCTCAAGCGATGAAGTAAACCTGAAAATGTGACTGAAAGGACCTTAGATGCAGCAACTGCTGATCAATGGCAACGTTCTGAACATGTAGAAATAAAGTATGAGTTGATAGGGAGGAGGCAAAAAAGAAGATATAAAATATTAGTATTGAGATTGCCTGAATTTCGTATATTAGTGGATGATTGAAATCATGTACAGAAAGTTTAGGAGCTATTACAGTAATTTTGATGCCAATTGAGGAGTGAGTCGTGGTAGAATGGATTTGTGGGAGCACTGAAAAGGTAATTCGAGTTACACAATACAATTATCATATGAAGAGATTAAATAGTCAATAATCAGACTGTAACCCGTCTATTGCTGAGCTTGGCATTGATTTGTATCATGATAATTCACCTTTTAATGATATAATCAGAGTCTAACCCTTCCAGAATAACGTTGTTTAACTGCGGCAATGTTAGTTGTGTGGAAGGATCATGTATATAAAAGAATGAGAATCAGTTCACATTTGATGGAAAAAGTACAGTGTAGACTTTGTAACATCCTCCACTGCGACGTATGCAAATCATGATGCAGTAAAACGACCAAAGGAAGTAAATAAGCACAAGCATCAAATTCTCTTGTGTATGGAACATAAACTGAATCATAAGTACAAGGTAGACTTTGTAACATCCTCCATTGTGGTGTATGTAGATAATGATGCGCTAAAACGATCAAATTCTCTTGTGAATGGAACATAAAATGGACCATATGCTGGGTACCTCACTATTCAGTATAGTTTTGTATCAATCTATACTTCAATCAATCGAATGGAAACTTACTGGTTTCTCCGTAGTCAGATAAGGTCGTGGCCGTCCGTTGGGCAGCAGAGGAGGGCAGCGCCGCCGCACCGCGCTGACGTCCTTCCGTGTGGCAGCAGAGGCTGACCAGCGGGCAGTGGGCAGCGGCGGCAGGGGGGCGCTCCCGCGTTCTTGGGGCAGCAGAAGAAGACCAGCGGGGGCCTGCTCTGCTCACGCCCACGTTTGTCCACGGGGAAGCAGAAGAAGACCGGTGGTTGCGGCGAGGGCCGGGGCAGCGGACCGGTGGGCGGGGGGAGGGGCGCTTGGTCGGCTCACGCCCGCGTTTGTCCGCGGGGAAGCAGAAGAAGTCTGGCGGTTGCGGCGACGGAGGCCAAGCTGGGCGGCGGGGGACGGCGCGGGGCCGGCCAGGGCGGCGGCGGACCGGCGGCTGGCGGCAGGGGGGGCAGCGCGCGGGGCCGGCCTGGGTGGCCGCGGATCGACGGGCAGGGGACGCGTGGGAGAGGCGGGGCGGACCGCCCGTGCTCCGCGAACGCTCGGCCGTTGGGAGGAGGAGAGTGGGAAAGGTCGTGCGGGCGTGCGCGTTCTGCAGAGCGGTTTGTTTTCATGATTACTAGATCGGGTTCCCGGTCACAACATTTTGACAAAACATACAATAATTTGTCGGTAAGAACCCATGTATAGCATATGTAGATAATCAATTATGTTAGAAGCAAAACATAATGACACCGAAGATGAACATCAGGTTATAAGACAGAATTAAGCTCGGTGCTTTCATACGATCAGAGATAGAACACATGACCATACATTATTTTTTACAACAAAGATAGGAATTAAAAATATAAAGTAGCAAAGTGAAAATAGCAAAATACCACCAGGTGGTACCTTCCACTACAAAGACAACCTAAAGGCTGTACATTTCTTGTTCAGAAGAACATCAAAAGGGCAAAGGTACTGACGTGGGCGATACGAAACAAAAGGTTGATGCTTCAGTAACTACATAAACATGCTGGGTACGATGTATTGACCGAAGCTCACCAGAGATGGAACGTTTTTTTATTTCATATGTTTATATGATGAAAAGCAATAGCACAAAGGTTATGTATGTTACAGCAAAAGTGCAAAGGTTTCAATAGTTCATGAGAATTTATTTACAACATACTCCCATCTGTACATATTTGTCGCTGGGGAGTTTTCTCCGACTAGGTAAAAACTAAGAAAAGTACTAAAGTACCCCTAATTTGAAAATGAAATTTGTCACTCCGATCGTCGTCTTCCTCCCCTCCGCCCCTCGGCCGTAGCAGCACATCCTCCAACATTATAATAAAGACAGCCTTCCAGCCGCCCACGACTATAGCAGCACATCCTCCAGCACCCGCCGTGCCCACCGTAGCAGCACATCTCCAGCCGCCCGCAACTCCTGCCTGTCGCGCCCGCCGCCCGCCGCCCGCGACTCCTGCCTGTCGCGCCACCCGTGCTCCTCACTGCACAAACAACTGAACCACCATCTTTTCAACACCAAAACAAGAATACACTCATGCACTAATCAACAAAAATTAACCTTACCCATATTAGCACCAATCAGATTAAGATTCAGAGACACACACCCAAGATTAAGATCCATAGGAACCAAGCAAACAGCACTCAAACAAGATTTTACTGGAAACCTACTGCAATCTTTAAGCTACTGGAAATTCCAAAACAGTGAAGTTTCCATCTAAGCTACTGGAGTAAGTTACTGCAATCTTTCTCTTGAATCTACTCCCACATTTCATCATTTAAGCTACTGGAATACTGGAAATCCCACATTTCATCACAAAAATTTCATCTTTTCTGCTGAGTACCTCGATCTGGACGTCGCAGCCGGCGGGGATCTCCTCGATCTGGACGCACTTCCTTGCAGGCTTCTTCTTGTCATCCTCGTTGGCTTCCTCGCGCCCCACTTGGTTTCGGCCTTGCCAGCGGCACCGGGCTTGAACTTGGCCTCCCACTTGCAACTTGAGGTCGAAGCTATTGTCATTGGGGGAGGCGAGCTCCGCCTCCCACTTGAGCGCATGGCTTCCGCCGCGTTGCCTGGTTCTGGCGCGAGATCAAAAACAGTACCTTAGCACACGGTTCGACGCCCAAAGAAATTCATCTAATATTTCATCTTATGAACAAATCAAGTTCGTCACAAAGGAATAGAAAAACGCAATGCAATTTGATAGATCAGGATTAGAGCAAGTCATTATATAGAAAGCAACACATTCCACAAGTCAAAAGACCGTTCATAATGATTGAAGCAAGTCCTTTATATAGAAAGGGATTGAAGACTGGGTAGTACATTAGAGGGCAGCCCAATAGTACAAAACATTGAAATCAAGGCGTTCATAGAGAAAGGCTATTGACAATAGTCGGATAGCAGCCTACATAAGTACACAATGAGAGCCAATGGTGTAGCTCATCATAGCCAAAATATAATGTAATAGTTATATATACATAAAGAACTTGCCATTCATTAGTCAGCCTAAACATTTGCCATAGTGAGCATATGACTCAGAAAGAAATTGCATTAGTTGAATATTAATTATTATATGTAGCCACATCTTATGTGAATCCAACCAAGATGAACAGAAATAAATCACACCTTACTTTTGGCAAAAAGACTCTTCTCTAACTGCTCATTCCTTGAAATGGTGATCCGTTGAACATATCGCAAGTGACTGCAACCACATAAGCCAAGCATTGACATGAGATAAAAGGAGCAATGAATTTTTTGATTCGGATGGTACATATCTGCATCTAAACAACCTTGAGATGCATGCATGTTTGTAGCACACTATCAGCCCCATTTATGCTCTTCGTAATCCATCAGGGGTGCAATACACATGTTACTTGGCCAAATTTAACTAAATATATAGTAGTGGTATCTATTTGAAGTCTCACTACTGAGAATAAAAATAGACTCCATCTGTACCAGCTTCCAACAGACAAGCAATCACTGATTCTTGTTGCACACAGAAACAGATGATGAAGAAAAAAATCATGTAGACCATTCCTCGTAGATGGTAATTGGGGGAGCACTCGGTGTCCAGAAATCCTAGAATTTCTGTACATCAAGATAGTGCAGCTGTTCTCCCTCTCCTCTCGTGATGACAGCAGGGGAGGAGGGATCCATACCACCCTCTATAATTTGAGCAAACACATCTGATGAAACAATACAATTATAGTAACATGTATACCCACATCTTATCAACTTATGAGCATTTACTCAGACATAATAACTCATCAGTAAAAATATACAACAGCAGCGACAAAAGAGACGTGCACCTTATAGAATACATGTCATGTAGGCAAACATTCAAAACAGACACATTACTTATAATTAGGACAATAAATTTGTGTGCTTCGGTCGTCACTAATTCGATACATATAACTCGAAAAAGGAGTAATGCTAACTGTGCTCAATTTTTCAAAGGCGGAGAACTAGCATTGCTCGAGTTGAGGAAATGGAGCAGGGAGCTCCTAAATTGTCATGGCCATCGAACACCCTCAAACCTACAGTCCATGTTCCTATTGTCATGGCTATGACATGCAGTCTAGGAAGCTTCTAAATTTCCAGTAGTAGTTTGAAGCAAAACAAAAACAAATACAGGGAAGTAAAAGGTTCAGAAAAACATAAAAAATGAATATATGTAACAGAACTGAAATATTGTACCATGTAAACATTTTATAAAAAACAACTGAGCTTGGTACCCAAACCACCATCATAAATTGTTTAACAACTGAGCTTGGTACCCAAACCACCATCATAAATGAATAAAGGGCATAAGTTTCATGGTAACATTTCAAGCTAAAAGATGAGCAATTTTGTAGAAGCAACCACGAGTCGAACAATTCGTAGGGAAAAAAGACTAATAACAGAAGCTAAGGAAAAACTGATTACCTGTAGATCATCGGCAGTCAGTACGACAACGTCCTTGACGGCACCATTTGGCACGTGTGGGCGGCAGCTTGCACTCTTCCTAGCCAGTACGTCACCAGGTAAGGCAAGCCGTGATCTTGTCCGGCTTCAGCGGCGACCTGCAAGCCAAGAAGAATACTCTTTTAAAGAACTCAAAAAACCAATGGTCAGGCAAGATTACCATTTAGAAACAATTGAGATTACCCAAAACCCAAAAGTGTTGTTCTGTATAGAACACTAATTAGATCATGTGAATTTGGAGCAAGATCTTGACACCAATAGTCTCAAACTACCAAGCACGGATATATTAACCTGCGAATCATACATTTATTGATGAGATATATTGCATATGCATGTTAGATAACTAAGAGGCAATGCTGGTTCAAGCGAGAAGTGCAACCTGCAATACTCTGGGCATGAGAAGGACACACAAAATTGGTCAGTGCAATCATGTGTATGTGTGACCCTTAAAAAAACTCCAGTTTCAAATAGCAAAAGAGATTTGAAGCTATTATTGTGGAAATGTACAAACTAAAGAGGCGCTAAATACAAATACAGAACGAGAACATAGCACACTGTGCTTGAGACCATAACTGCATTTCAATGGGCTCAGATTCGCCTTTGCTCGATCATGACCCTTCCCCTAGTATCTCCATCACCAGATCAATATGTTCTTACAAGGGTGAAACTGCCCTGGTTATCACTCGTCAGAAATGACCATTCAAGGACAGAGCCACTAAAATAAGCACATGATCAAAACGGCTCAAAGAAACAAGGGGGGTCCAACTGAATACCCACAAGTGCCTCAATTGCTCGAGAGCATGCTTATATCAGCCATAATCGATCATCATAGCCCTGCGCAAGCTAAGAGCAACTCTAGCGGACTCGCCAAAATGGAACGGCCTCAGTTTTGATCAGACGTATTTGTTGTTTTGGTCGATTAGGGGGTGCGGAAATAGCTAGAACTGAATGCGGAAAGTATGGAAAAACAGGTCGCGGTGAACCAAAGGCGAGATCCAACGGCCCAGATCGCATCAGGAAAAAGACCTGACGGCCGAGAGTGCCTGATCTCTGAGAGAGCTCAAGCATGGATCCACAACTACGGAGCATCAACCAGACAAGCACTACAGAGATCTGAGTGGGCGCCGGGTTGCGCTTTTGAACGCCATCCAATCAGCGAGGAACCACCTCCTACGCCACACATCCACGCCGCTGCATCGGAGTTGTGCCTTGCACCGTCCCGCCGATGAGCATGAACTCCACGGGCATCGAAGCGGCCAAGGAGGCGAGGAGATGATGTATAGCACATCCAAGAGCACCACCAAGGGCGGAGATGACCGGGGCAAAGAGAATGATACTTTTGTCCTTTGCTAGAAATAAGATGAGAAACAAAAAGCCCTCATTGGCCAGCCTGCACACCAACAAGCACAACAAGAAGAACATGGTGAAGCCAAAAAACACATCATCATCCAACTGTACACCTAGCTTTTGAAAAGCATATCGCACCGCTAGAATAAGATTTTATAGTTCTTTTTCTTCAACTACTTATAGAAATTAGTAACCCCATATCAAGAAGAGAAACTTTAACTGGTATTTGGTAATCAGCACAATGAACTGAATTTATGAGGTACTAGTTTTAGTTATTATTAAAACTGAAACACAACATGTTTTTTGACAAATGTGTTCTAAGTAAAGCCTCCAACTAACATAATCAAAACCATACTCTATAGGTTTATCATCTATTGAAGCATTATGTAGAGCACCGCAATGTTAATAAAGGGCACATGTAATTTAAAATCATACGGGAGGCAAAGAAAATGAGCTTCCACCACTTCCCATGTACCCCGGAACAGAAATAATCATGTATATTTTGTATGCACTCATCAGCAAAACAGAGAATGCTAATATATCAGCAAAACTAATTTTTTATTTGAATGCTCCCACGATCTGTTTTAGCATTTGTTTCTTTTTGTAAAGAACAATGAATGTATATGTGCTAGTAATTAACCTATAGAACTGATTTTCTGGTAAAGAGAAAGAAATCACTGCTCTGCACCAGAAGCATGACATCAGGGGAGAAAGTAGTTGTATGATGTTACAATGAACGCTATTGGTTATTTCTGTATCATGCGGTCTGTAGAATTACATAGTCAAATAAATAAACCAGCACTGATTTTCACAGAAAATTACACAAAAGTAGATGGGGGTGGATTATCTATGCACATATCAAAGTAATACTTTATAATTTACCTGCTTCCCAATGCTTTGTGAATTGTTTTCCTTCTCTTTAAGTACCTTCTGAACACTTTGTGCAGCAGCTCTAGCATTTTCAATATCCGTGCAAGAATTAGTTCATTTGCCAATAGTAATACTGGCATCTTCCGAAACCTGCGAATGATGAATGAGCTCGGTGTCCTCTTCCGTCTCTGCGGTCAGTGCTTCATCTATCGGTTGTTGACTGTCGAGGAGGGGAGCCGAGCACTGCAGCCAAGAGTGGCTGGAACAACAACTGCGACATCAAAATAATACCAAATGGAAGTCCATCTTACATAAAAATATCTAAACAGGTAAAGCGAACAAAAAGGCGGTACAAAAGATGAGTTTTTCTTTTGCATGATAGGTGGTGTCAATTCAAAAGTAGTGTTGAGATTCAGGAGCTGAACTCACCAACATCAACCAAAACCAAATAACAAACTACTGTCATAAAGGCATAGTCTAATAACCAGAGGAAGCAAGCATTTGTAATTTGATTAAACCAACATCTCGGAAAGTTTTTTCCTAATAAAGCATAATGTAACCAGAGTGGCTAATCTATTAAACAATAATGAAAAAAATAGCAGGCGATTATGAGAGTTATTAACAACAAAATAATATGCATTGGTGGAGAGGCTGCTGCGAATCCGTTTATGAGGTACATGAAAAGATGAATAAATGTATAAAGGGGTTAATTTCTTCCGGAAGAATTAGCAGCCTCTCCATGGTCCCCTTCGTGTAAAAATTTAAACCTGACACACAAATTCATGTATGAGGTACATGAAAAGATGAATTGTATCAAACAGTAAGCGCGGACGTTCGTCTTCGAATTCGTTTATTTATCTATCTAGTACAAATCTGTTGGGGAACGTAGTAATTTCAAAATTTTCCTACGCACACGCAAGGATCATGGTGATGCATAGCAACGAGAGGGGAGAGTATTGTCCACGTACCCTCGTAGACCGTAAGAGGAAGCGTTATGACAACGCGGTTGATGTAGTCGTACGTCTTCATGATCCGACCGATCCATGTACCGAACGTACGGCACCTCCGGAAGTTCAAAGACACGCTCAGCTCGATGACGATCCCCGGACTCGATCCAAAGCAAAGTGTCGGGATGAGTTTCACAAGACGACGGTGTGGTGACGATGATGATGTTCTATCAGCGCAGGCTTCGTCTAAACTCCGCGAAGATATGACCGAGGTGGAATATGGTGGAAGGGGCACCGCACACGGCTAAGGAACGATCCGTAGATCAACTTGTGTGTCTGGGGTGCCCCTTGCCCCGTGATATAAAGGAGGGAGGGGGAAGGTGCGGCCGGCCCCCAAGGGGTGCGCCTGGAGGAGTCCTACTCCCACCGGGAGTAGGACTCCCACCTCTTGCCTTGTTGGAGAAGGAAAGGGGCAAGGGGAAAGAGGAAAAAGGGGGCGCCGCCCCCTTTCCTTGTCCTATTCGGACTAGGGGGTGAGGGGGCGCGCGGCCTGCCCTGGCCGGCCCTCCTCTTCTCCCTTATGGCCCACTAAGGCCCATTAACCCCCGGGAGGGTTCCGTAACCCGGTGTTAAAGAAATCCCGATTTCACCCGGAACCATTCCGATATCCAAATATAGGCTTCCAATATATCAATCTTTATGTCTCGACCATTTCGAGACTCCTCGTCACGTCCGTGATCACATCCGGGACTCCGAACAAACTTCAGTACATCAAAACTTATAAACTCATAATAAAGCTGTCGCCATCGTAACGTTAAGCGTGCGGACCCTACGGGTTCGAGAACTATGTAGACATGACCTAGAACTATTCTCGGTCAATAACCAATAGCGGAACCTGGATGCCCATATTGGTTCCTACATATTCTACGAAGATCTTTATCGGTCAAACCGCATAACGACATACGTTGTTCCCTTTGTCATCGGTATGTTACTTGCCCGTGATCCGATCGTCGGTATCCAATACCTAGTTCAATCTCGTTACTGACAAGTCTCTTTACTCGTTCCGTAATACATCATCTCGCAACCAACTTATTAGTTGCAATGCTTGCAAGGCTTATGTGATGTGTATTACCGAGAGGGCCAGAGATACCTCTCCGACAATCGGAGTGACAAAACCTAATCTCAAATACGCCAACCCAACATGTACCTTTGGATACACCTGTAGTACTCCTTTATAATCACCCAGATTCGTTGTGACGTTTGGTAGCACCCAAAGTGTTCCTCCGTAAACGGGAGTTGCATAATCTCATAGTTACAGGAACATGTATAAGTCATGAAGAAAGCAATAGCAATATACTAAACGATCAAGTGCTAGGCTAACGGAATGGGTCATGTCAATCACATCATTCTCCTAATGATGTGATCCCATTAATCAAATAACAACACATGTCTATGGTTAGGAAACATAACCATCTTTGATTAATGAGCTAGTCAAGTAGAGGCATACTAGTGACTATATGTTTGTCTATGTATTCACACATGTATCATGTTTCCGTTAATACAATTCTAGCATGAATAATAAACATTTATCATGAAATAAGGAAATAAATAATAACTTTATTATTGCCTCTAGGGCATATTTCCTTCAGTCTCCCACTTGCACTAGAGTCAATAATCTAGTTCACATCATCATGTGATTCAACACTAATATTCACATCTCAGTATGTGATTAACATCCATAGTTCACATCGTCATGTGACCAACACCCAAAGGGTTTACTAGAGTCAATAATCTAGTTCACATCGCTATGTGATTAACACCCAAAGAGTACTAAGGTATGATCATGTTTTGCTCGTGAGAGAAGCTTAGTCAACGGGTCCTGTCACATTCGTGAGCCGTATGTATTTTGCAAATATTCTATGTCTACAATGCTCGCACGGAGCTACTCTAGCTAATTGCTCCCACTTTCAATATGTATCCAGATTGAGACTTAGAGTCATCTGGATCAGTGTAAAAAGCTTGCATGAATGTAACTCTTTACGACGGGCTCTTTTATCACCTCCATAATCGAGAAATATTTCCTTAGTCCTTACTAAGGATGTTCTTGACCAATGTCCAGTGATCTACTCCTAGATCACTATTGTACTCCTTTCCAAATTCAGAGCAAGGTATACAATAGGTCTGGTACATAGCATAGCATACTTTATAGAACCTATGACTGAGGCATAGGGAATGACTTTCATTCTCTTTTCTATTTTCTGCCGTGGTCAGGATTTGAGTGTTACTCAATTTCGCACGTTTGCAACACAGGCAAGAACTTTTCTTTGACTGTTCCATTTTGAACTACTTCAAAATCTTGACAAGGTATGTACTTATTGAAAAACTTATCAAGCGTTTTGATCTATCTCAATAGATCTTGATGCTCAATATGTAAGTAGCTTTACTGAGGTCTTTCTTTTAAAGAACTCCTTTCAAATACTCCTTTATGCTTTCCAGAAAAATTATACATCATTTCTGATCAACAATATGTCATTCACATATACTTATCGTAAATGTCAGTAGTGCTCCCACTCACTTTCTTGTAAATATAGGCTTCTCCAAAAGTCTGTATAAAACCAGATGCTTTGATCACTCTCTCAAAGCGTTTATTCCAACTCCGAGATGCTTGCACCAGTCCATAGATGGATCATTTGAAGCTTGCACATTTTGTTAGCTCCTTTAGGATTGACAAAACCTTCTGGTTGCATCATATACAACTCTTCTTTAATAAATCCATTAAAGAATGTAGTTTTGACATCCATTTGCCAGATTTCATAAAATGTGGCAATTGCTAACATGATTCGGACAGACTTAAGCATCGCTACAGTTGAGAAAATCTCATTGTAGTCAACACCTTGAACTTGTCAAAAACCTTTTTGCGACAGGTCGAGCTTTGTAGATAGTAATACTACTATCAGCATCTGTCTTCCTCTTGAAGATCCATTTATATAATATGGCTTGCCGATCATCGGGCAACTCCATCAAAGTCCACACTTTGTTCTCATACATGGATCCCATCTCAGATTTCATGGCCTCAAGCCATTTCGCGGAATCTGGGCTCATCATCGCTTCCTCATAGTTCGTAGGTTCATCATGGTCTAGTAACATGACTTCCGTAACATGATTACCGTACCACTCTGGTGCGGATCTTACTCTAGAAGACCTACGAGGTTTGGTAGCAACTTGATCTGAAGTTTCATGATCATCATCATTAACTTCCTTACTAATTGGTGTAGGAATCACTGGAACTGATTTCTGTGATGAACTACTTTCCAATAAGGGAGAAGGTACATTTACCTCATCAAGTTCTACTTTCCTCCCACTCACTTCTTTCGAGAGAAACTTCTTCTCTAGAAAGGATCCATCTTAGCAACGAATAACTTGCCTTCGGATCTGTGATAGAAGGTGTACCCAATAGTTACCTTTGGGTATTCTATGAAGACGCACCTTTCCGATTTGGGTTCGAGCTTATCAGGTTGAAACCTTTTCATATAAGCATCGCAACTCCAAGCTTTAAGAAAGCGACAACTTAGGTTTAGCTAAACCATAGTTCATACGGTGTCATCTCAACGGATTTAGATGGTGCCCTATTAAACGTGAATGCAGCTGTCTCTAATGCATAACCCCAAAAACGATAGTGGTAAATCGGTAAGATACATCATAGATCGCACCAGATCCACTAAAGTGCGGTTATTCTGACGTTCGGACACACCATTATGTTGTGGTGTTCCATGTGGCGTGAGCTGTGAAACTATTCCACTTTGTTTTAATTGAAAACCAAACTCATAACTCAAATATTCATCTCCACGATCAGATCGCAGAAACTTTATTTTCTTGTTACGATGATTTTCCACTTCACTCTAAAATTCTTTGAACCTTTCAATTATTTCAGACTTTATGTTTCATCAAGTAGATATACCCATATCTGCTCAAATCATCTGTGAAGGTCAGAAAATAATGATACTTGTCACGAGCATCAACACTCATTGGATCGCATACATCGGTATGTATTACTTCCAACAAGTCAGTAGCTCGTTCCATTGTTCCGGAGAACGGAGTTTTAGTCATCTTGCCCAAAAGGCACGGTTCGCAAGCATCAAATGATTCATAACCAAGTGATTCCGAAGATCCATCTTTATGGAGTTTCTTCATGCGCTTTACACCAATATGACCTAAACGGCGATTGCCACAAATAAGTTGCACTATCATTATTAACTTTACATCTTTTGGTTTCGATATTATGAATATGTGTATCAAACGATCGAGATCCAACAAACCATTTTCATTGGGTGTATGACCATAGAAGGTTTTATTCATGTAAACAGAACAATAATTATTCTCTAACTTACATGAATAATCGTATTGCAACAAACATGATCAAATCATATTCATGCTCAACGCAAACGCCAAATAACATTTATTTAGGTTCAACACTAATCCGAGAGTATAGGGAGTGCGATGATGATCATATCAATTTTGGAACTACTTCCAACACTCATCGTCACTTCCCCTTCAACTAGTCTCTGTTTATTCTCAGAACTCCTATTTTGAGTTACTAATCTTAGCAACCAAACAAGTATCAAATACTGTGGGCTACTATAAACACTAGTAAGGCACACATAAATAACTCAGTATATCAAATATACCCTTGTTCACTTTGCCATCCTTCTTATCCACCAAATATTCAGTGGCATTTCCGCTTCCAAAGGACCATTTCCTTTGCAGTGTAAGCACTCAATTTCAGGCTTTGGTCCATCTTTGGGCTTCTTCGCAGGAGTGACAACTTACTTGTCTTTCTACTTGAAGTTCCCTTTCTTTCCCTTTGCCCTTCTCTTGAAACCAGTGGTCTTGTCAATCATCAACACTTGATGCTCTTTCTTGATTTCTACCTTCGTCGATTTCAACATCACGAAGAGCTCGGGACTCGTTTCGTCATCCCTTGCATACGTGTAGTTCATCACGAAGTTCTAGTAACTTAGTGATGGTGACTAGAGAATTCTGTCAATCACTATCTTATCTGGAAGATTAACTCCCACTTGATTCAAGTGTTTGAAGTACCAGATAATCTGAGCACATGCTCACTAGTTGAGCGATTCTCCTCCATCTTTTAGCTATAGAACTTGTTGGAGACTTCATATCTCTCAACTCGGGTATTTTCTTGAAATATTAACTTCAATTCCCGGAACATCTCATATGGTCCGTGACGTTCAAAAAGTCTTTGAAGTCCCGATTCTAAGCCGTTAAGCATGGTGCACTAAACTATCAAGTAGTCATCATATTGAGCTAGCCAAACGTTCATAACGTCTGCATCTACTCCTGCAATAGGTCCGTCTACCTAGCGGTGCATTAAGGACATAATTCTTACGTGCAGCAATGAGGATAAACCTCAGATCACGGATCCAATCCGCATCATTGCTACTAACATTTTCAATACAATTTTCTCTAGGAACACATATAAAAAACATAGGGAAGCAACTACGAGAGCTTATTGATCTACAACATAGTTTGAAAAATACTACCAGGACTAAGTTCATGATAAATTAAAGTTCAATTAATCATATTACTAAAGAACTCCCACTTAGACTGACATCTCTCTAGTCATCTAAGTGATTACGTGATCCAAATCAACTAAACCATGTCCGATCATCACGTGAGATGGAGTAGTTTCAATGGTGAACATCACTATGTTGATCATATCTACTATATGATTCACGTTCGACCTTTCGGTCTTCGTGTTCCGAGGCCATATCTGTATATGCTAGGCTCGCCAAGTTTAACCTGAGTATTCCGCGTGTGCAACTGTTTTGCACCCGTTGTATTTGAACGTAGAGCCTATCACACCCGATCATCACGTGGTGTCTCAAAGACGAAGAACTTTCGCAACGGTGCATACTCAGGGAGAACACTTCTTGATATTTAGTGAGAGATCATCTTATAATGCTACCGTCAATCAAAGCAAGATAAGATGCATAAAGGATAAACATCACATGCAATCAATATGATATGATATGGCCATCATCATCTTGTGCTTGTGATCTCCATCTTCGAAGCACCGTCGTGATCACCATCGTCACCGGCGCGACACCTTGATCTCCATCGTAGCATCGTTGTCGTCTCGCCAATCTTATGCTTCTATGACTATCGCTACCGCTTAGTGATAAAGTAAAGCATTACAGGGGTTTGCATTTCATACAATAAGGCGACAACCATATGGCTCCCTGCCGATTCTTGATAACTCGGTTACAAAACATGATCATCTCATACAATAAAATATAGCATCACGTCTTGACCATATCACATCACAACATGCCCTGCAAAAACAAGTTAGACGCCCTCTACTTTGTTGTTGCAAGTTTTACGTGGCTGCTACGGGCTGAGCAAGAACCGTTCTTACCTACGCATCAAAACCACAACGATAGTTTGTCAAGTTGGTGCTGTTTTAACCTTCGCAAGGACCGGGCGTAGCCACACTCGGTTCAACTAAAGTGAGAGAGACAGACACCGCCAGTCACCTTTAAGCAACGAGTGCTCGAAGCGGTGAAACCAGTCTCGCGTAAGCGTCTGGCGTAATGTCGGTCCGGGCCGCTTCATCTCACAATACCGCCCGAACCAAAGTATGACATGCCGGTAAGCGGTATGACTTGTATCGCCCACAACTCACTTGTGTTCTACTCGTGCATATAACATCAACGCATAAAACCTGGCTCGGATGCCACCGTTGGGGAACGTAGTAATTTCAAAATTTTCCCACGCACACGCAAGGATCATGGTGATGCATAGCAACGAGAGGAGAGTATTGTCCACGTACCCTCGTGAGACCGTAAGTGGAAGCGTTATGACAACGCGGTTGATGTAGTCGTCGTCTTCACGATCCGACCGATCCAAGTACCGAACGTGCGGCACCTCCGAGTTCAAAGACACGCTCAGCTCGATGACGATCCCGGACTCCGATCCAGCAAAGTGTCGGGATGAGTTTCGTCGGCCTGACGGCATGGTGACGATGATGATGTTCTACCGGCGCGGGGCTTCGTCTAAACTCCATGACGATATGACCGAGGTGGAATATGGTGGAAGGGGCACCGCACACGGCTAAGAAAGCGATCCGTAGATCAACTTGTGTGTCTGGGTGCCCCTTGCCCCGTGATATAAAGGAGGGAGGGGAGGTGCGGCTGGCCCCCAAAGTGCGCTGGAGGAGTCCTACTCCCACGAGTAGGACTCCCCTCTTGCCTTGTTGGAGAAGGAAAGGGGAGGGAAAGAGGAAGGGGCTCCGCCCCCTCTCCTTGTCCTATTCGGACTAGGGGAGGGGGCGGCCTGCCCTGGCCGCCCTCCTCTTCTCCCTTATGGCCCACTAAGGCCCATTATCCCCGGGAGGGTTCAGTAACCCCGGTGTTCCGTAAAATCCGATTTCACCGGAACCATTCCGATATCCAAATATAGGCTTCCAATGTATCAATCTTTATGTCTCGACCATTTCGAGACTCCTCGTCACGTCCGTGATCACATCCGGACTCGAACAAACTTCGGTACATCAAAACTTATAAACTCATAATAAAACTGTCATCGTAACGTTAAGCGTCGCGGACCCTCACGGGTTCGAGAACTATGTAGACATGACCTAGAACTATTCTCGGTCAATAACCAATAGCGGAACCTGGATGCCCATATTGGTTCCTACATATTCTACGAAGATCTTTATCGGTCAAACCGCATAACGACATACGTTGTTCCCTTTGTCATCGGTATGTTACTTGCCCGTGATTCGATCATCGGTATCCAATACCTAGTTCAATCTCGTTACTGGAAAGTCTCTTTACTCGTTCCGTAATACATCATCTCGCAACCAACTTATTAGTTGCAATGCTTGCAAGGCTTATGTGATGTGTATTACCGAGAGGGCCCAGAGATACCTCTCCGACAATCGGAGTGACAAAACCTAATCTCGAAATACGCCAACCCAACATTTACCTTTGGAGACTCCTGTAGTACTCCTTTATAATCACCCAGTTACGTTGTGAGGTTTGGTTGCACCAAATGTGTTCCTCGGTAAACGGAGTTGCATAATCTCATAGTTACAGGAACATGTATAAGTCATGAAGAAAGCAATAGCAATATACTAAACGATCAAGTGCTAGGCTAACGGAATGGGTCATGTCAATCACATTATTCTCCTAATGATGTGATCCCATTAATCAAATAACGACACATGTCTATGGTTAGGAAACATAACCATCTTTGATTAATGAGCTAGTCAAGTAGAGGCATACTAGTGACTATATGTTTGTCTATGTATTCACACATGTATCATGTTTCCGGTTAATACAATTCTAGCATGAATAATAAACATTTATCATGAAATAAGGAAATAAATAATAACTTTATTATTGCCTCTAGGGCATATTTCCTTCAAAATCCCCTTATCGTTGTTGTAGTTATCTTTTCCTTGATAAATTGTATTGCTAGGGAGGCCTTCCCTATAGTTTTCTAGTCAAAGTAATAATAATAAATATGCATATTTTGGCACAATTATTCTCTAGCTAATCCACTTGCCCTCTTATTCTACTGACTGGTGACAAGGCATGAGTGTGGAAATATTCTAGAGCATGCATCTCAGTCAACTGTATGAAAGCCTTACAGTCAACAGATCAATTGCTTTAAATTAATGATTGTATACTACGTACCCTAATATTATAGAGCAGCCACCATCAAATGAATCATAACTCATGAGGAACAGACTGAAGGATAATGTCTCAGTTGTTACACTTGAGCAGCAAACAAATTAAAACGGTCAATTCAGAAGCAAAAAAAACTTTTTTAGATCAATCTATCTGAGTGCAAGAGTGCAGTGCAGAGGCAGCCCTCTTGTCCAGTTAAAAAAACACATGATGTGTGCATACAATGGATACATACACACACAATTTGCTCCAATTTGAGTCATCCAAAACTAAACCATAACATGATGCACGCACACAGAGTTTGTTATAGTTTTCTTCACGGGTGATGAACCCAAACGTCATGCCATCCAAAAGGAAGGTACAAACTAAACCAACACAAGGTACAAAGTGTAGATGATGTTCAGATGTGGGGGTAGATGGGGGGAGAGGAAATTCACCATGTTGGTTCTGGGTGCCTGCTCCTCCAACTCCTCAGGCTGATTTGCTGCAGATGGGGTTGATTTGCTGGTTACGGTTGTACCCACAACCTACAGAGACGAATCGAGCGTTAGAGAGAGAGCAGGACAGAGGAGAGGGGAGAGGAAGCGGTGGCTTACCACCTACACCTGACCTGCGCAGGGGAGGGGAGCTAGAAGAGCCACAACATCTTCTCCATGGCATGGCCCCCTTCCTTGACACAATCAGACGAGATGAGATGGGCTTGCACACAGTCACGCGTCAGAGGAAGATGAAAACCAGAAGAAGAAGAAGAAGAAAAGGTAAGGAAGGATGCATACCGAGGCTCTTGACGGGATCCTGCGGATCTGAGCTATGGGCTCGAGCTCGGCCACGCCGCCAAGGCCACCAACGCGCCCGATGGGGGACGCGCCCGCTCCGTCCGACCCTGAAGGATCTGAGCTACGGGCTCGAGCTCGGCCACGGCCGCCGCCACGCCTGTAGCGCCGCTCCGTCCGGCCACGAAGACCCCGTCGGCTCGGAGGAATCGATCCCATGAGGGGCGAATCCACCGCCACGGGAGAAGAAGATGAGGGGATTGGGAGAAGGTGGGGGCGGTAGCAATGGGGAGAGGGTGGGGCGCGGTGGGGGTGGTGGTGGGCACGGCAGCAAGCCGGGAAGTGAGTGGCGAGGAGGGGCTAGGGTTAGAGGAGGGGCTGGGGCCGCAAGGGCAGCCAGGCAGGCGAGTGCAGGGAGGAGGCGGCTAGGGCTTGCCACGGGAGCTGCTGGCTTTTATAGGCCTCTATGTGGAATGACCAAAATACCCCGGTGGGGGCATGGTATTTACAGTTTGCTGCCATTACTATTCATTCCAGCAGTGTTTACCTCAGATCCGACGGCCCAGGTTCATCCAGATGTTGATCCGACGTTCAGAAACGCATCAAGGAAACCGATCCAACGGCCGAGATTCACTGATCTGTGAGGAGGCTTGTAGGGACCTTCTTCTCTTATTTCTAGATAGCGATGGAGGATTAGTGGCTTGATTGGCGTGTTTGTTGCGTCAAACATCGGAGGATTAAGGGCCATTAGATTTTTTTGATGGATGGGTCTGATTGTTTGGTTCTCCGCCCTCTCTTCTTTTTATAGTGGTAGTAGATGTGTCTTGTTGCAAGGGGAAAAAAATTCTAGCGGGTGAACACTAATTATGTTTAACATATAAGCCACATTATCGTTTTTTTACGCTAGATCAGTTTTCGTCTTCCGCCATAAAAAACCACTCCTCTCTCTCTCTCTCTCTCTCTCTCTCTCTCTCTCTCTCTCCCTCCCTCCCTCCCTCCCTCCCTCAGCATCGACGCTTACAACAAATTTGACTATGACATCGACATGCTACAATAATTCTTCAACTCATTCATACTATTCTAGCGGGTGAACGCTAATTATGTTTAACATATAATCCACATTATCTTTTTTTACGCTAGATCAATTTTCTTCTTCCGCCATAAAAAACCACTCCTCACTCTCTCTCTCTCTCTCTCTCTCTCTCCCTCCCTCCCTCCCTCAGCATCGACGCTTACAACAAATTTGACTATGACATTGACATGCTACAATAATTCTTCAACTCATTCATACTATTCTAGCGGGTGAACACTAATTATGTTTAACATATAAGCCACATTATCTTTTTTTACGCTAGATCAGTTTTCTTCTTACCATAAAAAACCACTCCTCTCTCTCTCTCTCTCTCTCTCTCTCTCTCTCCCCCCCTTCCTCCCTCCCTCCCTCCCTCAACATCGACGCTTACAACAAATTTGACTATGACATTGACATGCTACAATAATTCTTCAACTCATTCATACTAATTTCATTAATCCACTCCGATCCGTTGCATGTGAAAGATGTATCACTATGTGATGCTAGCGAAGTTATTTCAGGGTGCTAATTTATCCCTACTAAAATTCCAACAAGTTAGCACATCCACCAATCTTCACACATGTATTATATTAGTACAAATCCTTACACACCATGATGTCGCGAAGCCCTCAATTTTTATTGTAGAATGTTAAGAATTACCATAAATGTATGAAGTAAGGCACCCATGTATTTTTATATCAAGATAAAAATAATTTATAAAAGTTGCATGTCAATTTTTGTACCAAGATAGGGACAATATTTCAGAACTGATATTCATATGTGGTGAGTGTGCTAGCCTGTTGTACATTGTGAAAATCTTTCAAACAAAATACTAAATCTCAAGGAAATCATATGCATAACTCACCGTCATTGTTTGATACACATACATGCATTAGTGAACAAATACACAAGATATAAAGCAAATTAATATATGACATACTAAAAGGTCCCCAAGTCAAAATTACGTGCTCTAAAAACAGCCCCAAGCATTCATGCCTCACAATTAATTCGGCTACATGTACCACTGTGGGCATCATCTCCACCTCAATTTTGCACCAGCTCCAACTTGATCAGAAAGCACAACCTTCATCTATATTGTCCACTAAAAGGTAGCTCTATAGGGCACAACCTTGACTTAAACATCATCTCAATATAATTGTGAAGACAATGTGAGATCTAGTCATAGTCTAAAATATGTGCACACATGAACTATCAAAGGCCATTCTATAAAAATATTAGCATTGCTATATTGCTTGTGAGCGGTCACAAACCGAATGGTTGCAAAAATATACTGATCAATATGTGTCTGGATCGGAAAAACATTCTTGAAATGGTGATAAATTGAATAAGTTAAAAGAGAAAATATTATTACCTAATAAATTTTGCAATGGAGATTTCTTAGAATTACATGAAGTCATCAATTTATACAAAAATACATGGGATAAATGATGCTATGACTAGGGCAAGATACAAAAAATATTCATGAGAAAGTTAAATCACTGGTTGTGCAGTTGTGCCCATTGTTATTTTTTAACAAAAAAAGTTTGATAAGTAAGCACGTGAAGGTGAAGCAACTCTCTTCTTTACATATTTCATACCATTCAAAGGGGAACCATACCCCTTTGAATTGATGCAAAAAGGGAACCATACCGATCATCAAAGGACTAATAAGTTGGCATCAAAACAGAATTAATATTGACCAAGACAATAAAGCATATTTGAATTAATGCAAGATGAAAGAGAAGAGAAAAAAACAAAATATACATCGAAGGAAATTGAAAATTTCACCTTGCGTCTGTGGAAAATATAATTTGGCCTTCACTATCTTGTAATCTCGAAGTTTCTTCATCATGCCTACAACCTTATGATATGGAACCAAGCTACTACTGACTAAGAAATGTCCAGCATTACATTTGTAGCTATCAAATTTTCCAGCATCATATATACTGGACGATTTGATCATGTTGATGGCATTGACCCCGAAATTTGACTATGACTTTGACATGCTACAATAATTCTTCAACTCATTCATACTAATTTCATTAATCCACTCCGATCCATTTCATGTGAAGGATGTATCACTATGTGATGCTAGCGAAGTTATTTCGGGGTGCTAATTTATCCCTACTAAAATTCCAACAAGTTAGCACATCCACCAATCTTCTCACATGTATTATATTAGTACAAATCCTTGCACACCATGATGCCTTGAAGCCCTCAATTTTTATTGTAGAATGTTAAGAATTACCATAAATATATGAAGCAAGGCACCCATATATTTTTATATCAAGATAAGAATAATTTATAAAAGTTGCATGTCAATTTTTGTACCAAGATAGGGACACTTCAGAACTGATATTCATATGTGGTGGGTGTGCTAGCCTGTTGTACATTGTGAAAATCTTTCAAACAAACTACTAAATCTCAAGGAAATCATATGCATAACTCACCGTCATTGTTTGATACACATACATGCATTAGTGAACAAATACACAAGATATAAAGCAAATTAATATATGACCTACTAAAAGCTCCCCAAGTCAAAATTATGCTCTAGAAACAGCCCCAAGCAGTCATGCGTCACAATTAATTCGGCTACATGTACCACTGTGGGCATCATCACCACCTCAATTGTGCACCAGCTCCAACTTGATCAGAAAGCACAACCTTCATCTATATTTTCCACCAAAAGGTAGCTCTATAGGGCACAACCTTGACTTAAACATCATCTCAATATAATTGTGAAGAAAATGTGAGATCTAGTCATAGTCTAAAATACGGTGCACATGAACTATCAGAGGCCATTCTATAAAAATATTATCATTGCTATATTGCTTGTGAGCGGTCACAAACCAAATGGTTGCAAAAATATACTGATCAATATGTGTCTCGATCGGAAAAACATTCTTGAAATGGTGATAAATTGAATAAGTTAAAAGAGAAAAGATTCTTACCTAATAAATTTTGCAATGGATATTTCTTAGAATTACATGAAGTCATCAATTTATACAAAAGTACATGGGATAAATGATGCTATGACTGGGGCAAGATACAAAAAATATTCATGAGAAAGTTAAATCACTGGTTGTGCAGTTGTACCCAGTGTGATTTTTTAACAAAAAAGTTTGATAAGTAAGCACGTGAAGGTGAAGCAACTCTTCTTTACATATTTCATACCATTCAAAGGGGAACCATACCCCTTTGAATTGATGCAAAAAAAGGGGAACCATACCGATCATCAAAGGACCAATAAGTTGGCATCAAAACAGAATTAATATTGACCAAGACAATACTCCCTCCGTTTCAGTTTATAAGTCATGCGCGTATACCTAGGTTGCCAATTTTATCACCCTAATATAAATTATATAACACAAAAATTATAGGGTTTGAAAATAGAACATCTGAATTTTATATTGGTATATTTTTTGTAATTTATGACTTGTATTAGGTTGGTCAAATTGACGACCTAGGGGTACGTGCACGCCCTGTAAACTGAGAGAGAGAGAGGGAGTAAAGCATATTTGAATTAATGCAAGATGAAAGAGAAGAGAAAAAAACAAATATACATCGAAGGAAATGGAAAATTTCACCTTGCGTCTGCGGAAAATATAATTAGGCCTTCACTATCTTGTAATCTCGAAGTTTCTTCATCATGCCTACAACCTTATGTTATGAAACCAAGCTACTACTGACTAAGAAATGTCCATCCTTACATTTGTAGCTATCAAATTTTGCAGCATCATATATACTGGACAATTTGATCATGTTGATGGCTGCTATCTAGTTTTTAGAGAACCCTACACCATCACAATGTTCATTATCACACAAAAGAACACAAGGGTCTTCTCCAGGAGCATTGAAATAGCCACCATAAGAATAATTCATCCTGCAGATCATTATATGCAATGGGCGTGCAAGAGCAATGCTATACTTACGCGCAGTTTTTCACGGAATAAATGTTACAGACAGGCGTGGCCTCACTAGATCGGGGGAAGGAGGGCCACACCTCTCTAAAATTCAGGAGGCAGGGATGGATTAGAGGCCGCCACATCAGTCCGTAGGGCAGCTTCCGTGAGACTCATCCGTAGGTGGAGCAATTTCGGGCGTGCAATATAACATCAAAAAATTTAACAATTGTTTTTCACTTACCTGAATGATGTGATGTTCCTTGCATAGCCTTGGTCTTGTTCTTCTCAGAGCAGACAATACAACTTTCTTTAGTCTGAATGTCAGATCATGATAGTTGAATCAGAAACAGATCAGCACATCCTTGTTTTAACACTGCCATTCACTATGAGAGCCAGAACCAGATCAGCGCACCAGTGTCTTGTGTTTTCCCACTGTTGTTATCGCTGCAACATGATGAAGATGAGTATTTTGAATATCAATATTTGACTAATTTATCTATAAATACACAAGAACTGAAAAGTTAGTGTGAGTTCTCTGAAAAACACTACACAAAATAGACACAATACTGCTACATTCTCTCGCGGGTGAATCCACAGCGCATTCGAATGAAAACATACGTTGCATGGTATCTGCGGGAGCGACGCGGGGGCCAGGCGTGTTTTCTCCGAGAAACTTCTACCCACTTGTAATTTGAAGTGCTCCTTCAAGTTTTAGCACATCTTAGTGTTATTTTTTATTCAATATTATTGCTTCAGAATTATTCACCAGTATTGTGTACCGCTTATGCTATACTCACCATTTTATTGTCAAAATAGATGTGTGTGGCAACGCGCGCCGTCGTGATATGCTGCACAGCTGTTATATTTAGTTATTTACCCGTAAAGTATTTGACTGCCCATCTTATAAATTGCCTCTCTATCTTGCTTTCTGTCCTTTGCATGATTTAGAACCGGCGCTATTCTTCTTGTACAAAAAATCAAAACCTAGCAACCTTATTACCATATGACATATTCGTACAGAAAATATTAATCAACGTATATTTTCTCCATCAATAGTGAACACGCTCAGGTCAAAAATAAACAGGCACAAAAGTACAAAACCGTCGGATGAGTAGCATATGCCAAAACACATGTAAAAAGACATGATTCATGGTATCATAATTATATCGCATAATAAAAAAAATATTCTTGCATATGACTTTATCATCACTAATATTATCTTTGCAAAATGGGCCGGTAGCAAGAACACGCGTCTTTAATGATCTAGTATTATCAAAACTCAACACAACAAAACAGAGGAACATGTGAACGCTTTTGAGACTGGACTTCTTATAGCAGCACAAGCATGCTAGTTCCCGGTTGATCGCCGGGGCGACGCGCGAACATAGAGCGGACCGTCCATTTTGAGGGTGAGCATTGGACGGTACCCCACCGTGGAATCGCGCTCCCACATCTCAAACCTGAAGAGGTAGAGAAGAGCGGCTGCAAATATCTTCATCTGCCTGTATGCGAACTCCTTTCCTAAGCAGATCCGAGGCCCCGCCTAAGTTGAACATGAAGACAATATATACATACACGTGAATTCTGGATCAAGTCGTAGTTAATAAGTCCTTGAAAATATAGATGATTTATTTACCTGGAAAGCGGTGAACTTGTAGGGGCTCTCCGGGACGAACAAGCCGTCGTCGTCGAGCCACCTCTCTGGCCTGAACTCCTCGGCGTCGTCGCCCCACAGGAACTTCATCCGGCCCATCGCGTACGGCAGGTAGTTCACCATGTCCCCTCTCCTCACGGCGTGCCCGTCCGGCAACGTGTCATCCGAGAAGCAGCACTTGACATCCTGCGATGCAACAACCCATAATCACTTCCTCGGTCGCGAGTCGCGACACAAATGGAAACGCAAATGCGGATGATCAGGGTCAACTCACGGTGGGCACCGCCGGGTACAGCCGGAGGGTCTCCGTGAGCGCGGCGTGGAGGTAGTGCATGCTGCCGATGGCGTCTTCGGTCAGGCACGCCGTGAACTCTTGCACGCCGCCCGCGTCCTGGTGGCCGCCCTTGCTGGTGGTGGCCTCCCGCACCTCCCTCGCGATCTTGTCCTGGATGCGCTGGTCTCTGCACAGCACGTAGAGGAACCACGACAGCGTCCCCGCCGTGGTGTCGCGGCCGGCGATCATGAAGTTGAGTATGATGTCCCGCAGGTACTTGTTGTCGAAGCAGCCAGGGTCTTTCTCCCTATCCAGCAGGAACCTCGACAGTATGTCCTGTTTCTTGGCCTGCCAAATCAACAAATGTCACGACTAATTTAATTGCTGCCATCTCTGCAAAATCAAGAAAGCTCACGTACGAATTCTTGTCCATCTCTGCCCATCTGCTCGATCTTCTTGTCGATGACAGCGTACACGAAGTCATTGATGGTGCGCACCGACCGCTTCATGGTCGCCTCCGACAAGACGTTGAGGAGCCTCTTGGCCTTCCAGAGCGGGTCCAAGAAGCGGTACAGCACCTGCTCGCTGGCGTCGTCGAACGCCCTGGCGAACGCCGCGCCCTCCTGGTTGGAGTTGGACAGCGAACCCAGGTTGACCCCGAACCCAATGGTGAAAATCGAGTCCAGCGTCGACCGCATGAACAGATCTTCCATGCTCAACCTCTTCCCGGCAGCCGCGGCGGCGGCCACGATGCCCGCGAGCTGGGCAGCCATGTCGAGGAACACGCCACTGCTGTAGTCGCGGAGCATTCGGGTGCTGAACTCGAAGCTGGCGACCTTCCGCTGGTGACGCCACTTGGTGCCGTCGACGTTGAAGATCCCGTCGCCGAGGAGGTCCTCCATCATGCCATGGGTCACCGTCCCCTTGCCGTAGTTGGCGAAGTTGGTCCGGAGGATGTACTGGACGTTGGCCGGGTCGACGGTGTGGACAGAACTACAGGTCAGGGTGAGCATGCGGAAGGTGCGGTGCCTGCGGGAGAGCTCCGTCATGTACTCCGGCAGCCGGCCCCAGTTGAGCAGCTGGTGGAGCATGGTGCCGGCAATGGGTGGGTAGCTCCGGCGCCTCCTGCCGAACAGGCCGAGGCGCATCATGTACAGGCCGGCTAGGATCAGGACCAGCAACGACAGCGCGACCTGCAGCAATGGCAGCGGTGAATCCATGGCCTGTGAAACGGTGCTGGGTGGGTCACGTAGTATGGTGCTGGATCAGTGCGCCCTCTGTGGATTACTGAGGAAGGCATATTGTTGTCGTTATTTATAGTACAAGAGTCTAGATTGAACGACGTAATACGTCATCTATGAGGTCACCCACACTCGTACTATTTGGTAACTGTTCATTACGTATTTACGATCCAAGGGTCTGGACAGAATGAGCTAATAGGTCATCTATGATGTCACCCGCGCTCATATTTGGTAACTATCCATTATTTCTCATCCAAGGGTCTGGATTGAATGAGGTAATATGCCATCTATGAGGTCACCCGCACTCATATTTGGTAAGTGTAAGGAAAATAGGAAACACCAGAATTGGAAAGTAAAATATATTCCTACCATATAGAGATTGCTGGGGTAAAAGGAATACAATTGTATTCTTCTATACAAATATGTCATGAGTGCTAGTGCTCATGTATCTCATTTAAAAAGCTATTGCATTCCTAATTAAGATGATTCATGCCATAAAATGTCATGATTTATATTAAGATATCATGAGATCACATATTTTGACACGGATCCGGCTTGCCTGCTGCCTCCTTATGCTCCCATCCATGCTCCCACTTCATCCTACGACTGTCCCCCCCCCCCCCCCCTTTTCCTTCCTAATGTAATCATCCCCCCTGATTTTAACGGGGTGGGCCCGGGCCTTATTTTGTTTCAATCAAATCAATCCACGACGTCTGGCAGCACAGACGGGCTGCACGCCGGGCGTAAACAAGTTTCAAAAAATCAGAATAGATTCATTCTTTCCATGATATATTAAATGGGTCCAAAAAAATTGCATATATATGGTCAACTACACCAACAAATTTCAAAAAATAAAGAAATTATGGTGTCATGCTGGGTAGCAAACTTTGTCCATTTGGTTAAGTTGTGAGTTTGAAACTTGTTATATTGTTTTTGTTATTTTCATATATTTTATAGCTGTCCACTAATTTTATTTGATGTGACTGCATCTAATTTCTTTGAAATTTAAAATTTTATGCAAGATTAATGTACCTCTTTTAATCATGTGGTGGCAACATGGGCGACACTGGTCAAAGTGATTTGGGAAGGTCCGAGGATGGTATTTCATCTTTTTTGAGTGTGCATAAAATGCAACAATGTGTTGTTTTAAAAATATTAGAAAAGACACCAACTTTTTGAAATGCTAACATTGGCTCTAATTTTGTACTTAGATCCACCTCCATATCATGGATAATTCATGATGATTAGTAAAAAGTACAAACAGATAAAAAATAATTGTAATGAATATGAACTAGAAGATGTTGGTAAAAAACAAAAGTTTTTTCACAATTCTTCAAACTCGACGTCCCTAGGTTTGTCCTTCATATGTTGGCATTTGAGTTTTCCTCGGAATCGCATATTCAAGAATCACAACAGTTATAACACAGAATATAAAGTTTTAATTACAAAGCTGAAAATAAATTACACAATTATTATTGCCTCCAGGGCATATTCCCAACAACGACGTCATCTTCGTGGAACAAAAGCCTAACCCTAATAAACCTGCCTTTAAAGTCGCAACATGCTACACCCGCATGAGTTGTTGGGTTTTGTCCTAAAGAGGAAGGCTGATTTAACACAGAAGCAAAGTACGTCTCCCAGTTGAGAACCAAGGTTAAATCAAACCAGTAGGAATCACCAAGCTAATGAGGTCAACAACACACAAACAAACAAAAAAAACTTGCACCCAACTTGACAAGGGGGTGTTAAGCCCTTGCATTGTCTTAATAGTTACACGATTAAAAGAAAATAGATAGATAATGGTGTAGAAAATATGAAAGACAATTTATGTTGAAGCTCCCGCTCGTCCATGCCGCCGCCCCGCGATGGTCGGGTGGGCCTCTTCTTCCCCGGCTCTCCTCAGCTCCGCCCCTCCTTGCAGCCACCCGCGTGGGCCGCCGGATGAAACCTGGTTGACGGGGGCAAACCCTGGGTGGCAACGGGGGCATTCTCCTCCCCGTCTATTTCTGGCGGCACGGGGTGCTGCAGGTCCAACGGGGCTCGGTGCTGTGTGCAGGGTGCGACAGCGAGGCTACGGGTCGCGACACTGGTGGCGTGTCCACTCATTGTTGCCGCGGCGGCTATGTGGTGGAGGCGGGGCTTCATCCATCGGGTGGATCCACTGGTGGAAAAAAGGCCTTTGGTCGCGGTTCGCAACTGCCATTAGTCGCGGTTGGGCAACCGCGACCAAATAAGCGCGACTAATGCCCCCCACCTTTAGTCGCGGCTGCTTAAGAACCGCGACTAACGGCCCGTCCACGTGGGCGCCAGGCGGCCGTCGTGGCGGAGGACCTTTAGTCGCGGTTCTTCCGCCAACCGCGACTAAAGGCCGCCACAATTTTTGGGTTTTTGCCCCCCCCCCCTAAACCTGTTTTCTGTTTAATTTGTATTGTTTTATTTCTTTTGTGCTTTATTTTAATTTTGACGGCCTCCACCGCCGGGCACGCGCCGCCGCTTGCCGCCGGCGTGCACGCTGGAGAAGCCAAGGAAGGGGTGAGCGAGGGAGGCCGGTCGGCGGCGAGGGAGGCCGTCGGCGGCGTTGAGGGCGGGCGAAGCGAGGCGGCAGTACCGAGGTCGGCCGGCCGGCGGCTGCGGTAGGCGAAAGGGCGACGGCGGCGGCGCCGAGGGCGTCGGCGACGCGCGGCGCGCCGAGGGCGACGGCGGGCGGCGTCAAGGGCGCGGCAGAGGAACCAAAAGCAAACCTACACCCACTTGTGAAGAGAATGGCTCCAAATGGCTAAGTGTTGGCTGCTGGATGGGTATATATAGGGGAGGGGCTTTAGTTGCGGTTGGCACAGCAAACCGTGACTAAAAAATGCCCGAAAACCTTTAATCGCGGTTGTCACTGGCAAACCGCGACTAAAGACCTCACGTCGCCCGGCCACCGAGCGCCACAGGCCCGAGCCTTTGGTCGCGGTTCACCTCCAGAACCGCGACTAAAGGTCCCATTAGTCGCGGTTCCTACAGCTTCGCGACTTATGGAGCTGGACGGAAGCCTGTTTTTTCACCAGTGATCGTGCAGGACGGTCCCAATCCAATCTCGCCGGATTTGGCACCGGTGGCCCGTTCGACGGTGAGGGTTGATGCTAGTAGGGGCCGCGGGCGGCCGGCGCTGCTGTGGATCGGTGGGCAGTGCTGGTGGCGTGGCTGTAGTGGTGGAGGTGTGTTTTCTTGTGCAAACAGCTTTCGAGTATATAAAAGACTAGCTGAAAGGCCAAATGAGTCACTTTTATCCCTATCCGGCACTCAAGTGATTGAAAAACGGAAAAGTCTAGTCAGGTTATGAGACATATTAGAAAGTGTTTTATTAGTCTCATGGAGCAAGAGGCAAGGCAAGGCAATGATTGAGACAGTGCCACCATGTCTTACTGCTCCTTATCTCATTTCTTTGGAAAGGCAAACCAAATTCATACGGAACGTCTTGAAGTCCGGTTCGACCTTCCTCCCCTGCTTCTGGACGACAGCGTGTGGCGTGGGCGGGCTCCTCTTAGGCCTATCCTTGGCGGTGGTGGCGGCGGATCTACCCCTCTCTTCGGCGGATGGTCGGCTATTGCTGGCCTCTCGTCGGTCCGCGCCAGTAGCTATTTGGTTGCCCGCATTGACTCCAAGCAAATCCGTGTAGGAAGATTTCATCCTATTTAATTGCCTGGACTACATTAGATTTTGGCCCAGCAGAACATAAAGTAGTCCTCAGCCATGGCCGCTAGAGACATCCGAATCGCTCGTTTTTAGCGAGCCAGACTGAGTTGAGCCATATCAAGCACATATGAGTGGGTTTGGTAGCACGAGAGGATCCAGAGGATGTGAGTAGTATATACATGGTTTCTTCTCCTACCTACAGTAAGCTCCTTCTCTAATCTTCTTTCTTTCGTCCTTTCAAATCTACATGATGGTGCTTCAATTTGAGGTAAGCTCTACATGAAAAAGATGCACATTGATATTATATTTTCATTCAGGCGATTGGTTTGTAGTTTCTCGACCGTAAATGTTCAATTTCGTGTTAATGTTTGGACCTACTTTAGACAAATTTTCTTAAATTAATCGTACATGGTTGACAATTTGAAATTTCCTTTGACTAGTAGCTTCATCTCGTAGTTTTACATAACTTTCGTGTTGCACATTTTCTATTTCAACATCGTAGACTCTACGAGTAGACCTACATCTTCTTCATGGAATGTATACATGCATATGTGCCGTCCATTTTAATGAAACTCCTTAATCTCTTTTGCCTAGTCCCTTCTAATTTTTCCTCTCGGCCTTCTCGCTGGTGTCCAACTACACTATTGTCGTTGGCGTCGTTCTTTTCGGCCTCCTCTCCCTCGTCCTACTACACTACAGTTGTCGCGGGTATCATTCGTTTCAGCCCCTCCCACACTCACGCCGCCATGGCGCACGCACTGTATTTCTCTCCCTGGCCTCTGCCTTAGCGTCCTCCTATTCGTGTCTTCCCATGGACTTTCTCCGCGGCGGTGACACTAGCAGCTGGTTCGTCGCGCTGCCGGCAAGATCACTCGTGGCATCGAATGCGGGCGTCACGGACACTTTCCACCGCAATCGCCGAGGCATTCTGTTCTCACTAATCATCATCAACCTTGCCAGATGGACGCCATGGTGTACCTGGAGCCGTTGCTAGCGTCGCCTGGTCGACCTCCTCACCTGTGGCCTACAATGACGCTGCCGTCGCACGCACACTGCCAAGGAACTCAACTGTAACTCTATGTGTCATGTGTAGCTGTTAACTCTTAATCATGTTGCATGTATGCAACCAAATATCGGACACTTGCATCAGTCCAGCCAATGAATGCAACCAAACGCCACGCAAAAATTGCTCCTCTAATGTAAACAAATTGCATGTAGATGTTGATGTTTTGCCTGCCTTAGCTCAACCAGACTCAATTGAGATAAATAGTCCTAAACAATTATGCAGTCAACCAAATGCGTCATTAACTACGGGCAGATCCCTCAACGTCACGAAGGGTCTCCCGGGCCAAAGTTGGACGTGGGAATGCTTTGTGGTACTAATAACGACCAATTTGTGTTTAGCGTTTGTTAATGAGGTTTGTCCTATTCTACTACCTCCATCCTGGTTTATAAGTCCCCTTTGCATTTTGTGCTAAATTCTGACTAGAGATTAAACTAATAAAATATTAATGCATGTCAAAAAAAATTATATCATTAGACTCGTATTTGAGTATAATATCCAATTATATTATTTTTTATAACATACATTAATATTTTGTTAGTTAAACTTAAGATCAAAATTTGGCATAAAATACAAAGAGGACTAATAAATCAGGACGGAGATAGTAATAGTGGAACTCATGATTGTTGTGTCGGTGAGGTCGAATTACCTAAGCGGGACCCTCCTCAAGGCACCTCTTAGGTTACCACACAACACATCTTGCACATGACCAAATAGCCGCATGTTGCATCGGGAAACCACATACTTGCAACTAAAGACCTGTTCGGATACTCTTCGCTCCGCCACAGCAGCTCCCGGAGCGGACGGAGCGCCAGCACAATTGCTAGGAGCGGCTCTGACCGCGCTCCTCGCGCGGAGCGGAGTTAGCAGACGGGAGAGATTCCAAACACCCCCTAAATGACATGTTTGTGTTTCTGGTCTCATGCAGCCTAGAGCTGTGAGAGCGGACGTTTGGCTCCCAGGAGCCATGGAGGCCTTTTCTTGAAAACAAATCAAAATTCAAACTTTTCGGTCTCAAAAAATTCTGAAAAAAATTATGCAAGTAAACAAGTATGTTATGTCTATGTGTGTAAAATTTTAGAATGAAAAACGTTGAAATGTGACCCGTAGAAAAAAAGACAAACTAATGGCCTGGGAGGATGAATAGTATCATGTGTTAAAAAGCCTTAGATTTGTCTTTTTTGCACAACCTTCATTTCAATTTATTTTGCCCTGAAAATTTACACACATGTGTGTTATGCCTTTATGTATATGTGTATTTTTTTCAGAATTTTTGAAATATGGAAAATATGAAATTCGACAAAATTCAAAATTTTCAAAACCGAGCTCCATGGAGCTCGGCCTCCAAAGACAATATCCGCTGGAGCTATGTGGCAACCAAATGAAGTACACAAGTCTTATTAGCTCAGCCAGGCTCTATCATTGCTACTTATCACTACTTATGTAAGGGGGTCAAAATAAATGCACTCAACCAAACACGGCCATTGCTTTCTCTAGCTCTAAAATCTGTAAAGTGTACTCTAAAATTTGGGCTCAACCTTATATTTTAAGGGTGCGTGATGGTGTCCTAGGGTGGTACCAACCTAGTTGGCTTATAGTTCATGGGTCGAGCTTATGGCCCATCGATCTCATAAGGAAGGACTCCGGAAGCCTTGAACTCCGGCGTTCTCAAGATGGACTCTGGCGAAGACTTGACGTGTACTTCAAGGAATGCTCCAGCTGGCGCCGTATGTATTCCTTGTTGGCAACCGACCATCTGTAACCCTACGTATTCCTGGCATCTATATAAGCCATGGGGTTTAGTTCATAGAGACAGGTTCATAACCACAATCACCTACCTTAGGGTTTAGAACATACGATCTCGAGGTAGATTAAGATTGTACTCGATACATCATCATCAATACATTCAAAGCGGGACGTAGGATTTTACCTCTTTGAGACGGTCTGGACCTGGGTAAACATTGTCTCCTTCGTGCCTTGTCACCCATTGATCTGATATCCACAGCTTGAAACTTCCTACCCAAGATCTGTCGGTTTTAGTACCTACGGTGGGGGTTCTTTTACTGTGCACTCTAAAAGCAAGCGGGTAATGGCGGGAGGAAAATCCCAGCTTCCTTCGGCTCCATGATTTTATGGCGACGACCACCGCATCAAACGCGGAGCTGCCCATGCGATATATGAAGCCCAATTTTCACATGTGTGCCACCGCTTCCCACGCCTTCCGCCTCTTCTTCTCTTCTTTCCGATTGGAATGCCTGCTCGTATATAGGGATGCAAGCGGACGGAGTCCGCTTGTCCACGAGTCATTCATGAACAGAAAAATTAAACTAACACAACTATTAAAGTAGTCAACATTAGTGCAATTTTCGCTTCGTGGATGATCTACTCGTACAGTACGGTGTAAGCCCGAATCCCACCCACACACCCGTCCCCTGCCTTCCCGCATCTTCTTCCCTGGATCCATCTATGTTACATCTAGATGTGAGATAATATCTTACATCTAAGTATGATGTCAGTATTATCTTATTTTCTTATTGTTTATCTCGTTTGTTTGATTTAATTTGTCAAAGTCCAAAAAAAAAAAAAAACAGCTCGCCTCGCACGTCCCGCCTATACGTGTATCTGATCGCTAGCCGTGCACAATGCATGTGCGATGGTGCAGCTGGCCGTGGCTGTAGCTTATGCAGTGTTGGATGTACGCGATGCAGGATGTAGCTTATGCGTCCGGTAGCAAACTTTTACAAGTACGTCTCTGATCGCTAGCTTCTAATAGGCTAACAACGATTTGTTTTTATTTTTTTGCCTTGTCTTTTTTAGCATTTTTTCAGAAAAAGAATTATTCATGAATTTATATATATGTTTTCAAATTAGAATATTTTTAAACAAATACAAAAAATGTTTTAATGTACGGTGAACAATCCTTTAACATATGATGACCATATTCTGAATATACACTAAATTTTTGTAGTATAAATTGAACATTTGTTAATATATAGTGAGCTTTTTTATATATGATGAACTTTTTTAATTATACATAATGAGCATTTCTTTAATATGCACTGAACATTTTTAGTACACACTAACCTCTTTTAAGATACGATCAACTTTTTCAAATATACGGTGAACATTTTTATGATATGCACTAACTTATTTTAAAACTCATATTGATCAATTGATTGTGCATTCAATAAATGTTCATGGAGTAGAAAAATATTCACGATATTCAAAATTTGTTTGCAGATTCAAAAATTGTTCGCCGATTCAACAAAATATGTTCACAAATTTCTGAAATATTCATAATTTGAAAAGATTTAGGAATTATAAAAAAATAAAAAGGAAAGGAAATGAAGAAAAAACAAAAAGAATTTTAGGAAACAAACTATAGTCCCTATTGCAAGTCGAGAGTGGACTTGCAATTACGAGGAAAAAAAACTATGGGCCTAGTTACGAGTCGAGATTGGACTTACAACTGGAACAAGTACACGAAAGTACGATGGCCGTTGTGAGTTGAGGGTGAACTTGCTACTGGGATTGAAACAAATGGACCAGTTGCCAGTCAGAGGCTGGACTTGCAAGTTGCAATTGGGACAAGAACACAACCATGACCAAAGTTACGAGTCAAAGGTCTACCTGCAACCGGGATGAAAACAAACTATGTCTTAGTTGCGAGTTGAGGATGGACTTGCAACTTGGAAAACTACACAAAAAATATGATGCCAGCTGCAAGTCGAGGGTGCACATGCAAATGGCAAAACTGTGACGCCCGGATAGTTAAGCTACAGTGATCCCCCGCTAATGATGCCACGTCACCTCAGTTACTGTTGATAAACTCTCAATAGTTCAAAACCGAAACAAGTTCAAAATTTAATTGAAGGCAAACAATAAAAGTATTCAAATGTCAAAGCTAAAATGTTCTAATGTGACAAATAAATCATATGTAATATTGGTGGAGAAACCACACTTTTATAAAGTGTTTAAATGCACCATAATAATTAAACCGCGACAAAATAGTTATTCAAATGCTTTTAAAATAATAAGCAAATTTCAAAACTATTTTATTTCTGTGCTAAACTGTTTGTGGCAGTGGCATAAATTGTAACACTATTTTAGGTGCCACTTTTGTATTTTATTGAAACTAAAATAAAACAGATGAGAAATAAAAGAAAATTAAGAAAAGGAAAACATAAAAAAAGAACAAACAAAAACAAAAACAAAGAGGACCCCCCACAGCCAATGGGCCCAACAGGCCCAAGGCCATCCACGCTAACCTAAGCTGGCCCAACCCGACTGTATAACCCCCGCCGGATCGATTCGTCCTCGACTCCTCCTCGTCGTGCTCTGCACAACCTCGTCGCCCGGGTCTGCCCATGCCGCCGTCGACCACACCGACGCCGCCTCATCCTCGGGCTGCGGCTACGCCCGTAACCAGCACCCGCAAGCCCCTCGGGCCACTGACTAGGGGGCCCATGCCTAGAGAACGTTTAAAAAAATAAAATGATGAAAATGAAACTAGTAATTAATTAATTAGTGAATTAATTAAGTTAATTAATTCGGTTTAACTAACTAATTAAAATTAGTTAATCTAATCAAGTAATTAAACTAATTAACCAGATTAGTTAATCTCGGTCAATGACACGTGGGTCCCTCTGGACCCAGTGTCGATTGACCGATCAAACCATTGGCCCGGCGGTCGATCGGTGGCAGTGGACCCCTAGAGTCCACTTTGACTTCGTTGACCAGTCAACTGGTCAACAGTTGACTCGGCTGACCCAGCCCTTGGCCCCACATGGCATACACAGTGGCTAGCTGCTGCTGTGTATAAAAAAAGTATTTTCAGTTTATTTTCGAATTAATAACAAATCCAGTAATTCCAAAAATCAATAAAACTTTAGAAAATGATATAAAATAAACCGTAGCTCGGATGGAAAAACTTTGTACATGAAAGTTGCTCAGAACGACGAGACAAATCGAGAAATGCAGCCCGTTCGTCCGCCACGCGTCCCTAACATAGTGAACCTGTAACATTTCACCTCCGGTTCATCTGTCCGAAAACGCGAAACGCCGGGGATACTTTCCCGGATGTTTCCCCCCTTCGTTGATATCACCTACTACCGCGTTAGGGCACACCTAGCACCGCGTGTTGCCATGTTACGCTTTGTTATGCTTTGATTGCTCTGTTATTTATTGTGTTCGCCCTCCGTTACGTCTTTCCGGTAGACCCCGAGACTGCCGGCGACCCCCAGTTCGACTACGGAGTTGACGATCACTCCTTCTTGCCAGAGCAACCAGGCAAGTGATACGTCTCCAACGTATCTATAATTTTTGACTGCTCCATGCTACTTTATCTACTGTTTTGGTCTATATTGGGCTTTATTTTCCACTTTTATATTATTTTTGGGACTAACCTATTAACTAGAGGCCCAGCCCAGAATTGTTGTATTTTTTGCTTATTTCAGTGTTTCGAAGAAACATAATATCAAACGGAGTCCAAACGGAGTGAAACCTTCGGAAACGTGATTTTCTCACGAGCGTGATCCGAGGACTTGGACCCTACTCCAAGGAACGAAGAGGCGGTCACGAGGGTGGGGCGCCCCCTAGGGCGCGCCCCACCTCGTGGGCCCCTGTCGCTCAGCAGCGTACTCCTTCCTCCTATATATACCTCACGTACCCCCAAACGCGACCCGAGCAGGAGCCAAAACCTAATTCCACCGCCGCAACTTCACTGTATCCACGAGATCCCATCTTGGGGCCTGTTCCGGAGCTCACGGGAGGGGCATCCACCACGGAGGGCTTCTACATCAACACCATAGCCCCTCCGATGAAGTGTGAGTAGTTTACTTCAGACCTTCGGGTCCATAGCTAGTAGCTAGATGGCTTCTTCTCTCTTTTTGGATCTCAATACAACGTTCTCCCCCTCTCTCGTGGAGATCTATTCGGTGTAATCTTCTTTCTGCGGTGTGTTTGTTGAGACCGATGAATTGTGGGTTTATGATCCAGCTTATCTATGAATAATATTTGAATCTTCTCTGAATTCTTTTATGTATGATTGGTTATCTTTGCAAGTCTCTTCGAATTATCCGTTTGGTTTGGCCAACTAGATTGGTAGTTCTTGCAATGGGAGAAGTGCATAGCTTTGGGTTCAATCTTGCGGTGTCCTTACCGAGGTAAAAGAAAGGGTTGCAAGGCACGTATTGTATTTTTGCCATCGAGGATAACAAGGTGGGGTATTTATCATATTGCATGAATTTATTCCTCTACATCATGTCATCTTGCTTAAGGCGTTACTCTGTTTTTAACTTAATACTCTAGATGCATGCTGGATAGCGGTCGATGAGTGGAGTAATAGTAGTAGATGCAGAATCATTTCAGTCTACTTGTCTCGGACATGATGCCTATATACATGATCATGCCTAGATATACTCATAACTATGCTAAATTTTGTCAATTGCTCAACAGTAATTTGTTCACCCACCGTAGAGTACTTATGCTCTTGAGAGAAGCCACTAGTGAAACCTATGGCCCCCCGGGTCTATTCTCATCATATCAATCTCCATCACTTTAATACTTGCTTTGTTTTTACTTTGCCTTTTACTTTTCACTTTGCATCTATATACCAAAAATGCCAAAAAATATTATCTATCATCTCTATTAGATCTCACTCTCGTAAGTGACCGTGAAGGGATTGACAACCCCTAATCGCGTTGGTTGCAAGGAGCTATCGTTTTGTGTAGGTACCAGGGACTTGTGCGTGGCCTCCTACTAGATTGATACCTTGATTCTCAAAAACTGAGGGAAATACTTACGCTACTTTGCTACATCATCCTCTCCTCTTCGGGGAAATCCAACGCAGTGCTCAAGAGGTAGCAAGAAGAATTTCTGGCGCCGTTGTCGGGAGTCTCATAAAAGTCAACATACCAAGTACCCATCACAATCCCTATCTCTCGCATTACATTATTTGCCATTTGCCTCTCATTTTCCTCTCCCCCACTTCACCCTTGCCGTTTTAGTCGCCCTTTCTTTCCCAAACTCTTCCTCTTTTCCCGTTGCCTTTTTCCTCGTCCGCTTGTTTGCTCATGTGTTAGAAATCGGGGAAACTATTGCCGATATGGGCGATAATAATATCATGGAAAATTCTGAAGGTCCTGCTGAAGAATCCCCTACCTATCATACAAAAAGATTTCGAATCGGTAGTGGTAATATTATTGGAAAAGGAGTTATTCAAGATTTCTTTACTTGTGCTGGTGCTTTACCCTCTATGGGTGGTTCTATTCTCCATAGAACTAGTAGCCTTGCAGACGCTATTGCCATGCTTATCGTTGAACTTGAAAGGCAATTTATGCATATACACCCTTCTATACAAAGAATTTTTGTAGAATTTTCTAATATTGAACACTCCTCTGTTAAACGTGCCGCTACTATCTTTTTGGCTCATGAATTCAGATTTATAATAAAAGAAGCCAAAGAAATCTTTGAGAAAAAAGATGTGGACGCTGGCCGTCCTCCCATAGAATCCATCCTTTTTGATCAAGAAGAAATAATGCGTTTTCAATCTATCGACTATGTTGCTTTCAATGAAAATCTTAGAAAAAAGATGCCTACAAATATTTTAATTGATAGAATCTCTGAGCTTAATGATGATTTGGCTATTCAAAATAATGAGCTAGGATGCTCTCTTGAGTATAGGCTCACAAAGTTCTGTCAAAAAAACGCTTATAATGATGAATTGGTTGTGCAATACGAAGGGCCGAAAGAGAAACCTATACCTCCTAAAATTGATCTTGGGGACTTTTATCCTATTAAATTTAGCCCTTTTGATTACTTTTGCTTGCCTCAAAGAAAACTTGCTGCTGAACGTAGAGAATATGAAATGAGTTTCACCGATCTATCTTATTACTTCGGCACCACCTAGATCTATCCTTGCTTTTATGCCTAGCTAGGGGCGTTCAACGATAGCGCTTGTTGGGAGGCAACCCAATTTTATTTTTAGTTTTTTGATTTTGTTTCTATTTAGGAATAAATAATCCATCTAGCCTCTGTTTAGATGTGGTTTTATGTTTTAATTAGTGTTTGTGCCAAGCTAGACCTATTGGATCTTCTTGGATAATAGTTATTTGATCCTGCTGTAATTTCCAGAAACTTTGCGCTCAGTGCCCGAATTATTAAAAATCACCAGAATATGATAAAATACTGATTCCAATTGATGCTGATCAATAAACAAATTTTCTAGGTCGTCTAATTTTGGTAGATTTTTTGGAGTTCCAGAAGTTTGCCTTAGTTACAGATTACTACAGACTGTTCTGTTTTTGACAGATTCTGTTTTGCGTGTGTTGTTTGCTTATTTTGATATATCTATGGCTAGTAAAATAGTTTATAATCCATAGAGAAGTTGGAATACAGTAGGTTTAACACAAATATAAATAAAGAATGAGTTCATTACAGTACCTTAAAGTAGTCTTTTGTTTTCTTTCTCTAACGGAGCTCACGAGATTTCTATTGAGTTTTGTGTTGTGAAGTTTTCAAATTTTGGGTGAATTCTTTTGATGGATTATGGAACAAGGAGTGGCAAGAGCCTAAGCTTGGGGATGCCCATGGCACCCCCAAGATAATCCAAGGACACCAAAAGCTTGGGGATGCCCCGGAAGGCATCCCCTCTTTCGTCTACTTCCATCGGTAATTTACTTGGAGCTATATTTTTATTCACCACATGATAAGTGTTTTGCTTGGAGCGTCTTGTATTATTTGCGTCTTTGCTTGTTAGTTTACCACAATCATCCTTACTGTACACACCTTTTGAGAGAGTCATACATAAATTGGAATTTGCTAGACTACTCTATGTGCTTCACTTATATCTTTTGAGCTTGATAGTTTTGCTCATAGTGTTTCACTTATATCTTTTGAGCGTGATAATTTTTGCTCTAGTACTTCACTTAGATCTTTTAGAGCACGATGGTGGATTTGTTTTAAAGAAACTATTGATCTCTCATGCTTCACTTAGATTATTTTGAGAGTCGTTAATAGCATGGTAATTTTCTTAATATTAATATACTTGGTATTCAAGATATGTGAAACTTTCTTTTGAGTGCGTTGAATACTAAGATAAGTTTGATGCTTGATAATTGTTTTGAGATATGGAGGTGATAATATCGAAGTCGTGCTAGTTGAGTAGTTGTGAATTTGAGAAATGCTTGTGTTGAAGTTTGCAAATCCCGTAGCATGCACGTATGGTTAAAGTTGTGTAACAAATTTGAAACATGAAGTGTACCTGGCTTGTTCATCCTTATGAGTGGCGGTCGGGGACGAGCGATGATCTTTTCCTACCAATCTATCCCCCTAGGAGCATGCGCGTAGTACTTGATTTTTGATGACTTCTAAATTTTTGCAATAAGTATATGAGTTCCTTTGACTAATGTTGACTCCATGGATTATCGCACTTTTACCTTTCCGCCTTTGCTAGCCTCTTGATGCAGTGCATTGCCCTTTCTCACCTTGAGAGTTGGTGCAAAATTAGCCGGTGCATCCAAACCCCGTGATATGATACGCTCTATCACACATAAACCTCCTTATATCTTCCTCAAAACAGCCACCATACACCTATTATGGCATTTCCATAGCCATTCCGAGATATATTGCCATGCAACTTTCCACCGTTCCGTTCATCATCATCATGACATACCTTACTTTTGTCATATTGCCATTGCATGATCATGTAGTTGACATCGTATTTGTGGCAAAGCCACCATGCATTATTTTTCATACATGTCACTCTTGATTCATTGCACCATCCTGGTACATCACGGAGGCATTCATATAGAGCCATATCTTGTTCTAGTTTTGAGTTGTAATCCTTATGTTGTAATCAATAAAAGTGTGATGATCATCATTATTAGAGCATTGCCCAAAAAAAGAGAAAGGCCAAAAAAAGAAAGGCCCAAAAAAAGAAAATAAATAAAAAGGGCAATGTTACTATCTCTTTTTCCACACTTGTGCTTCAAAGTAGCACCTTGTTCTTCATGTAGTGAGTCTCATATATTGTGCTTCAAAGTAGCACCTTGTTCTTCATGTAGTGAGTCTCATATATTGTGCTTCAAAGTAGCACCATGTTTTTCATATAGCGAGTCTCACAAGTTGTCTTTTTATATTAGTGGGAATTTTTCATTATAGAACTTGGCTTGTATATTCCTACGATGGGCTTCCTCAAATGCCCTAGGTCTTCATGAGCAAGCAAGTTGGATGCACACCCACTAGTTTTCTTTTATTGAGCATTCATAGCTCTAGTGCATCCGTTGCATGGCAATCCCTACTCCTTATGTTGACATCAATTGATGGGCATCTCCATAGCCCGTTGATTATCCCCGCCAATGTGAGACTTTCTCCTTTTTTGTCTTCTCCACACAATCCCCATCATCATATTCTATTCCACCCATAGTGCTATATCCATGGCTAACGCTCATGTATTGCGTGAAGGTTGAAAAAGTTTGAGATTATTTAAGTATGAAACAATTTTTTGGCTTATCATCGGGGTATAGAAGTTGGGAACATCTTTGTGTGACGAAAATGAAGCATAACCTAACTATATGATTTTGTAGGGATGAACTTTCTTTTGCCATGCTATTTTGAGAAGACATGATTACTTTGATTAGTATGCTTGAAGTATTATTATTTTTATGTCAATATGAACTTTTGTCTTGAATCTTTCGGATCTGAATATTCATACCACAATTAAGAAGATTTACATTGAAATTATGCCAAAGTAGCACTCCGCATCAAAAATTCTCTTTTATCATTTACCTACTCGAGGAGGAGCATGAATTAAGCTTGGGGATGCCTGATACGTCTCCAACGTATCTATAATTTTTTATTGCTCCATGCTACTTTATCTACTGTTTTGGACTATATTGGGCTTTATTTTCCACTTTTACATTATTTTTGGGACTAACCTATTAACCGGAGGCCCAGCCCAGAATTGTTGTTTTTTTTGCTTATTTCAGTGTTTCGAAGAAACAGAATATCAAACGGAGAACAAACGGAATGAAACCTTCGGAAACATGATTTTCTCACCGAACGTGATCCAGGGGACTTGGACCCTACTCCAAGGAACGAAAGAGGCGGTCACGAGGGTGGGGCGCCCGCCTCGTGGGCCCCCGTCGCTCCACCGACGTACTCCTTCCTCCTATATATATACCTCACGCACTTCAAGCGATCGTAGCAGGAGCCAAAAACCTAATTCCACCGCCGCAACTTCCTCAGATCCACGAGATCCCATCTTGGGGCCTGTTCGAGTTCACGGAGGGGGCATCCACCACGGAGGGCTTCTACATCAACACCATAGCCCCTCCGATGAAGTGTGAGTAGTTTACTTGCACCTTCGGGTCCATAGCTAGTAGCTAGATGGCTTCTTCTCTCCTTTTCGATCTCAATACAATGTTCTCCCCTCTCTCATGGAGATCTATTCGATGTAATCGTCTTTTTATGTGTGTTTGTTGAGACCGATGAATTGTGGGTTTATGATCCAGCTTATATATGAATAATATTTGAATCTTCTCTGAATTCTTTTATGTATGATTGGTTATCTTTGCAAGTCTCTTGAATTATCCGTTTGGTTTGGCCAACTAGATTGGTAGTTCTTGCAATGGGAGAAGTGCATAGCTTTGGGTTCAATCTTGCGGTGTCCTTACCCAAAGGATGTAAAGGGTTGCAAGGCACGTATTGTATTGTTGCCATCGAGGATAACAAGGTGGGGTATTTATCATATTGCATGAATTTATTCCTCTACATCATGTCATCTTGCTTAAGGCGTTACTCTGTTTTTAACTTAATACTCTAGATGCATCTTTGGATAGCGGTCGATGAGTGGAGTAATAGTAGTAGATGCGTAATCATTTCGGTCTACTTGTCTCAGACGTGATGCCTATATACATGATCATACCTAGATATACTCATAACTATGCTCAATTTTGTCAATTGCTCAACAGTAATTTGTTCACCCACCGTAGAGTACTTATGCTCTTGAGAGAAGCCACTAGTGAAACCTATGGCCCCCGGGTCTATTCTCATCATATCAATCTCCATCACTTTAATACTTGCTTTCTTTTTTACTTTGCCTTTTACTTTTCACTTTGCATCTATATACCAAAATCTATCATCTCTATCAGATCTCACTCTCGTAAGTGACCGTGAAGGGATTGACAACCCCCAATCGCGTTGGTTGCGAGGAGCGTTTTGTGCAGGTACGAGGGACTTGTGCGTGGCCTCATACTGGATTGATACCTTGGTTCTCAAAAGCTGAGGGAAATACTTACACTACTTTGCTGCATCATCCTCTCCTCTTCAGGGAAATCCAACGCAGTGCTCAAGAGGTAGCAGCAAGCCCCGCCCTTGATGACCAGATATCGCCTATTCTTCTCTCTCTTTGCTTGCATTAGAGTAGTGTAGCATGTTCTTGTTCGGTTAATCCTATTACATTTGCATAGCGTGTCATTGTTGCTACAGTTGTTGATACCTTACCCGCAATCCTAAATGCTTAGTATAGGATGCTAGTTTATCATCAGTGGCCCTACATTCTTGTCAGTCTGCCTTGCTATACTATCGGGTCATGATCACTCGAGAGGTGATCACGGGTATATACTATACATACATACATACTATACAGATGGTGACTAAAGTCGGGTTAGCTCGTTGAGTACCCGCAAGTGATTCCGATGTGGGGGCTGGAAGGACAGGTGGCTCCATCCTGGTAGAGGTGGGCCTGGGTTCCCGACGGCCCCCGACTGTTACTTTGAGGCGGAGCGACATGGCAGGTTGAGACCACCGAGGCGAGAGGTGGGCCTGGCCCTTGTCGGCGTCCGTGGTTACTTCAAAATAACACGCTTAACGAGATCTTGGTATTTGATCTGAGTCTGGCCACTGGCCTATACGCACTAACCAACTACGCTGGAACAGTTATGGGCACTCGACGTCGTGGTATCAGCCGAAGCCTTCTTGACGTCAGCGACTGAGCGGCGCGCGCCGGGTTGGACTGCGTAACGCAACTTCCTTTGTAATGGAGGTTGATAGGTCTACTCATCGGCCGCGTACGCAACATGCAGGTGTGCAATGGGCGATGGGCCCAGACCCCTGCGCGCATAGGATTTAGACCGGCGTGCTGACCTCTCTGTTGTGCCTAGGTGGGGCTGCGACGTGTTGATCTTCCGAGGCCGGGCATGACCCAGCAAAGTGTGTGCAGTCAAAGGGGATCGAGCGTGTTGGGTTATGTGGTGCACCCCTGCAGGGAAGTTTATCTATTCGAATAGCCGTGTCCCTCGGTAAAAGGATGACTCGAAGTTGTACCTTGACCTTATGACAACTAGAACTGGATACTTAATAAAACACACCAGACAAGTTCCACACACAACCCGGTGATCGCTTTTCCACAGGGCGACAAGGGGAGGATCGCCGGGTAGGATTATGCTACGCGATGCTACTTGGAGGACTTCGATCTACTCTCTTCTACATGCTGCAAGACGGAGGCTATCAGAAGCGTAGTCTTCGATAGGACTAGCTATCCCCCTCTTATTCTGGAATTCTGCAGTTCAGTCCACCGATATTGCCCCTTTACACTTATACCCATGCATATGTAGTGTAGATCCTTGCTTGCGAGTACTTTGGATGAGTACTCACGGTTGCTTTCTCCCTATTTTCCCCTTTCCTTTTTACCTGGTTGTTGCAAGCAGAGGTTGGAGCCCCGGAGCCAGACGCCACCGTCGACGACGACTCCTACTACACCGGAGGTGCCTACTACTACGTGCAGGCCGCTGACGACGACCAGGAGTAGTTTAGGAGGATCCCAGGCAGGAGGCTTGCGCCTCTTTCGATCTGTATCCCAGTTTGTGCTAGCCATCTTATGGCAACTTGTTTAACTTATGTCTGTACTCAGATATTGTTGCTTCCGCTGACTTGTTTGTATCAAGCTTATGTATTTGAGTTCTCGAGGCCCCAGGCTTGTAATATAAGCTTGTATTATTTTAATTTGTACCTAGAGTTGTGTTGTGATATCTTCCCATGAGTCCCTGATCTTGATCGTACACCTTTGCATGTATGTTTAGTGTACGATTGAATCAGGCGTCCTGAAGTTGGTATCGAGCCATTTGCTGTAGGAATCCCCCTTCCACACTCCTTGGCCGAAGTCGAGTCTAGACATTGCAAAACTTTTACTAACATGGTTGTGTGCCTTATGGGCCCATGTCGTCATTGGGTGGTATTAGGATCTTTTACTCCTCGTATATACTCTGGGACTCTGATCTCTCTTCTATTCGTGTTAAATGATTTTACTAAATCTGACTCTAGGTTCTCGTAACTACTTTCTCCCGGAGAGCCCCTAACCACAGATGATCGCCTACTGCGTCAGAAGATTTCGAAGATACTCTAGGATGTTCTCCCGAGACACTTGTGCCCACCGCCTTTGCAAATTCCCTACCATTGTTATATCTTTATGGATAACTATATGCACCTGCCATTCTTACATTCGATCCCATTGAGCTTGTTATTACAAGGTGCAACGAACTGCTCTTCGTTGTTCCAAGAATCCTTTGAGCTTACTGCCTTACGACTCTTTGCCACAAGAATACCCATACGGATAATTCCTTGCACTTATCGAGTATCCGCTCCTTCTCAGTTGTTCAGGTGTTTCACATAAGCCTTCGAAATACTATTTGATCTTTCAAAAATCCTCAACAGCCTGTTGTTCTTGAAATTCTTGCTTGCTTGCATTATGGTTAATCTCATAAGCATAATAATCTTATTGGCATCCTTTGTCACTATCATTTTTGAGTCCATTGATTCAATAAGTTGTGAATGTTCACAATCATCAGTCGAATCCTAGGATTATCCTTCCGGCTCGTCATTTGGATATGAGCTGGTTCTTGACCAATCAATGCCTTGATCGGTTGTGCTTCTAAGTCTATCGAATTTATTCATTTTCGATCAGAACAATTGCTTTTGATCCCTTAATTTGGAAATCATAAAATTATTTGCATTAAGCTTTGAATTAGTTAGTTGTTTCTACAATCTGATGCCTTGGCATTCCTTCTTCCTCTGATTGAGTACCGATACTCACATCAGCCCCATTGTGGATCACCATAGCCATTGCCGGGTTATTATCCGACAGTGTACTTCACAACCAAAATTCTTATGAGTTCTTTACCCGATATATAATGCCTTTAGTAAATTGTATCCTCTACTTTTGTCAACCATGCTCTACTTTTGAGCTTGTGTTATTTACTCCTGAAGTTCATGGTATATGTTCTAAGAAGCCCCGATGGGTTGAAAGTATGACTTCCTTAATGCTGTGAACTCTAAAGTTTTCACGGGTCATACTCCTCCGTAATTCACCGTAGGTTTTGACACTGAAATCGTTTTTATCTAGAGCAGTAAATGAAAGGTTATGCATTGAAGAAGTGGGAGTCGACCTTGAACTTTGTGTTCATGCCCATGGACACGGTGAAGATCTTATCATTAAAGTTTCTCTTAAATTAATTATTCCCTTGGTATAAGTTCTTATATCTGGGATCCGGCCTTTTGCAATCGTGGTTCCGACCATGTTCACCTTTAAATACCTTTTCTCGTGCAAGTTTAAGCACTTGTCTTCTGCAGAGCAATACCCTAGCCCAACCTCTATTTTGATCTACCTTCGAGTATTACCCCCCGGTATCTCGAGGACATCAACCGATTGCACTACATCTTATGCATTTCTGATGAAGTAGTGCCTTTCCCCGTCATAGTCACTCCACGGGTTCTGGGTTGTCGTCAATCGAGAACACCGGTTAGTGAATCGAATCACCCCTGTGATTCAGTACTCCTAGTACTTTGTGGTTGAGAAGTTTAATACTCCATCACGTCATTCCTAGCCTGATCGGCTATATCATTTTGTGCTAAAATTTAACTGTGCTACCTGGTCCTTCTTCCCGGAGCACAATTTTCGACGATGAGATAACCTTATGCCGATCTTCCTCGTCGTATCATTTCGCCTTGAATGGCAAGATCAATTTCGAGTTTGGGTCGTACCCTTGGTTCCAATAATCTTTTGCTTCATCGTTCTTTTGACTTGATGTCATCGCTGATCGATTACATCCTCATGAAATCTCTCGACAAATGCATCATGATCATCATCAGCCTTCTGAGCTCTTCCAGGATATCAATTGAATTCATGATGAGAAATACCATCCTTGCCCTTGATGATTTGTGTTACCATCGACCATTTTATTGCCTTCCGCTCAACACAAACTTGTTCGTGTTTTGTGTTATACCTTGAGTTCCTTGCTACCCCGCATTGTTCTTCTTTACCTTGGATATTACCACCTTTTATGTCAAGAATGTCGTGGGAATTTCACCACCTCTTAAGAATTCTTGGTATGGTGATACTTATGACCATTCTTTCTTGGGTCCTCGAGTTGATTCCAACCGGGGTACCAACAACTGAGCGGTGCTGTTTGGATTCTGCCCTTCTAGCAACCCTCTTGCTTTGAAGTTAATGGTCGGCCGTTCATTCTTAGACTATTGATTATTGAATCACCATTCCGACGTTGGTCGTGCAACCCAGCCCATATTCGGGTGCACCTTTCAACCAATGTTTAATTTTGTATGTTTTCCTCGAGCATACATCATTATACCATTTGATCTGACAAATGTTATCTCCTTGTTCACATAATTGTGAAAATCCATCTTTTGTTAATATCGATGAATTGCCGCTGATTCTATCAGCCACATCCTCATCCTCTCGTTGGTTTACCGATGAACTATTGTTTTGGAACTCGCTCCCATAGTTTATTTCCCGAGAATCTTACATTGTCATATCGTTTATTTCTGTTGCACCTTTTCTTCTCAGTCATCCTAAGTCGGAGGTATCCTGACACCAATCGGATCTGAACCTTGGTCAGATATGATGGTTGGAACCTTTTTCCAAGAGTCATAACATTGGCCCTTATGTGACCTGGTAAGGTGATCTCATGCCTTGCACACCTGGCCGGAGGACCTGTTATTATAGTTTCCTTTTTAGCAATGTTAACCTTTCTTCCATGAGGAAATCGTAGGACTTATTTTGTAAGTTGTTCCTGATGGATCCTTTGTGTATCCAAAGTCCGGCCTTTGCTTGAAGACCATGCCAATGCTACCTTGAAGCATGTCTGTGGTACTCCGGTTTTCAATAAGTACATCTGTAGCACAATGCTAAATATTCTTGCTCAATTATCCAAACGCCGTTGTATGGGTAATGCCATGAAATTTCTCTCCCCTACCTAAAGAGTTTTCTACGTTATATCCTGTCATGGATATCATGCTCAGCTTGTCCTTGGGAAGGACATACCCTGAAAATATGTGTTTAAACACATTTTCCTTTCCATTGTTCTGTTTAATCTGATGATCACCCTTTTCCTTTTCATTATTTTGTTTAATCTTTCTTGTGATCTATATGATCTAAGCAGTAATAATTCACTGCTTATGTAAACACCTAGGTGTACTACTCTGTCAATAAGACCCTGTTACTATTATTGATGGCATTCCGGTAGCCACCGATGGACGAGAACTTTGCCTATTGGTCCGCCTCGTTCAACGAGCAGGAAAATGGTTCTCTTCGTCCCTCACCCTTGGTACTGACGTTGTTGCTGACATATAACTGACATGCTACCTTCTGACATGCCTTGCTATCATGACCATGCAAGACGTCACCGCCCTTCCTACTTTAACCCACATGGTGGGCCCATAACCCACAGTTCCACAGGATCGAAACCTGACTCTCCTGAACACCCTGTTGCCAAGTTATTCCTAGAGCTTGACTTCGTATGTAGTTCACGGGCCCCCTGCCTAGTGATCTATTATGGTATCAGACGCAGTACTCATTCTCGTTGCTTGAACCCCCTTTCACGCTCTGTTTCAGGTAACGAATGATTGCCTGCCCGCTCAAAACTTCCCATGATACCTCCTTACCTTGCTCTCGATATTTTTGTAAGTTTTAATTCGAGAGTTACTTCCGCCACCTTCCTCGATGTTATCGACCAGATAGTCGACCTTGCAGAGGTCAGTTCTCCCGGAATGCCCACCCCTTTATTCTTTCGTAAGTACGATGGAGTTCCTGAAGAAAAGAACGCCGACTTCATCATGATGACCTGAAGTAGAGAAATGAAGACATCAATGTAATAGATCGACCTCTTCGAGAAGAGCAACCGAGACCGAGAAGACTAGTTAGAATTTCGTAACTAGAACTTTCCCCCTTACTTCCCCCTTAAATCTCGGGACGAGATTTCTTGTAGTGGACGAGAATTGTGACGCCCGGATAGTTAAGCTACAGTGATGCCCCGCTAATGATGCCACGTCACCTCGGTTACTGTTGATAAACTCTCAATAGTTCAAAACCGAAACAAGTTCAAAATTTAATTAAAGGCAAACAATAAAAGTATTCAAATGTCAAAACTAAAATGTTCTAATGTGACAAATAAATCATATGTAATATTGGTGGAGAAACCACACTTTTATAAAGTGTTTAAATGCACCATAATAATTAAACTGTGACAAAACAGTTATTCAAATGCTTTTAAAATAATAAGCAAATTTCAAAACTATTTTATTTCTGTGCTAAACCGTTTGTGGCAGTGGCATAAATTGTAACACTATTTTAGGTGCCACTTTTGTATTTTATTGAAACTAAAATAAAACAGATAAGAAATAAAAGAAAATTAAGAAAAGGAAAACATAAAAAAAAGAACAAACAAAAACAAAAAGGACCCCCCGCTAATCAATAGCCCAGCAGCCACCCACGCCGACTCCAAATTGGCCCAACCCGATCAGATAACACCCCCCGCACCAAACCCTAGCCACTAACCCTCCCCACGCCTCCCCACTCCCCATGATCTCTTCCCCCATCTCGATTATGGATCGGGGCACACGCCTGCGCCCCGTCACCGTCACCCGCTGGTGCCGCATGGACCCGCCCTCGCCGGACCGCCTCCCCGCCGGATATATTCGTCCTCGACTCCTTCTCGTTGTGCTCTGCACCACCTCGTCGCCCGGGTCCGCCCATGCCGTCGTCGACTACACCGGCGCCGCCTCGTCCTCGGCCTGCCTCCTCTCCGACGTCATCGTCCCCGTCCTCCTCCTCGAGCCCCGTTGCCCTAGTCCATACGGCCCTGCGGTGAGGCCCCCAGCCTCTCTTCCTCTTCCCTTCCCCATTCGGTCACAGCGGCCACTGCCGCCGCCCGAGCGCCCGACGCCGTGCTTCCCGCGTTGCGTCCCGCGGTCGCCACACCCCGAGCGCGCCCGATGCGCGCCGCCCGCCTCAGCGCATCGTTGTCCGACCCGACCGCTCGCGTCGGCCAAGCCCGCCTGCACCCGCCTCTAGCACCCGTCGCCGCCCCCTTCGGCTGCCTCCCGGCGTCTCGGCCTCCTGCTGCTGGCGCTCGCCGCCATGGCGACGCCTTACTGTTTCCTTGCGACGGCGCTGCCAAGTGCTCCACCATCTCAGGCGACGCCCTCCCGTCCCCACAGCCGACGACCCCCTGGCCTCGCATCGCTAACGAGCGGGCTGCGGCTACGCCCGTAACCAGCACCCGCAAGCCCCTCGGGCCACTGACTAGGGGGGCCCCACGCCTAGAGAACGTTGAAAAAAATGAATGATGAAAATGAAACTAGTATTTAATTAATTAACTAATTAATTAGTGAATTAATTAAGTTAATTAATTCGGTTTAACTAACTATGTAAAATTAGTTAATCTAATCAAGTAATTAAACTAATTAACCAGATTAGTTAATCTCGGTCAATGACACGTTGATCCCACTCGACCCACAGGTCAGTTGACCACCAAACGGCGATCAAGGCAGTCGATCGATGGCGATGTGGGACCCAGAGTCCACTTTGACTTTGTTGACCAGTCAACTAGTCAACAGTTGACTGGGCTGACCCAGCCCTTGGCCCCACATGGCATACACAGTGGCTAGCTGCTCCTGTGTATAAAAAAGTATTTTCAGTTTATTTTCGAATTAATAACAAATCCAGTAATTCCAAAAATCAATAAAACTTTAGAAAATGATATAAAATAAACCGTAGCTCGGATGGAAAAACTTTGTACATGAAAGTTGCTCAGAACGACGAGACGAATCCAGAAACGCAGCCCGTTCGTCCGCCACTCGTCCCTAGCATAGTGAACTTGCAACATTTCACCTCCGGTTTATCTATCCGAAAACGCGAAACATCGGGGATACTTTTCCGGATGTTACCCCCCTTCGTTGGTATCACTTACTACCGCGTTAGGGCACACCTAGCACCGCGTGTTGCCATGTTACGCTTTGTTATGCTTTGATTGCTCTGTTATTTATTGTGTTCCCCCTCCGTTACTTCTTTCCGGTAGACTCCGAGACTGCCGGCGACCCCCAGTTCGACTACGGAGTTGACGATCCCTCCTTCTTGCCAGAGCAACCAGGCAAGCCTCCCCCTTGATCACCAGATATCGCCTATTCTTCTCTCTACAGCCTGCATTAGAGTAGTGTAGCATGTTACTGTTCGGTTAATCCTATTCTGTTTCATAGCCTGTCATTGTTGCTACAGTTGTTGATACCTTACCCGCAATCCTAAATGCTTAGTATAGGATGCTAGTTTATCATTAGTGGCCCTACATTCTTGTCAGTCTACCTTGCTATACTATCGGGCCGTGATCACTCGGGAGCTGATCACGGGTATATACTATACATACATACATAATATACAGATGGTGACTAAAGTCGGGTTAGCTCGTTGAGTACCCGCAAGTGATTCCGATGTGGGGGCTGGAAGGACAGGTGGCTCCATCCCGGTAGAGTTGGTCCTGGGTTCCCGGCGGCCCTCGACTGTTACTTTGAGGCGGAGTGACAGGGCAGGTTGAGACCACCTAGGCGAGAGGTGGGCCTGGCTCTGGACGCCGTCCGTGGTTACTTCAAAATAACACGCTTAACGAGATCTTGGTATTTCATCTGAGTCTGGCCACTAGCCTATACACACTAACCAACTACGCAGGAACAGCTATGGGCACTCGACGCCGTGGTATCAGCCGAAGCCTTCTTGACGTCAGCGACTGAGCGGCACGCGCCGGGTTGGACTGCGTAACGCAACTTCCTTTCGTAATGAAGGTTGCTAGGTCTCCTCATCGGCCGCGTACGCAACGTGCAGGTGTGCAATGGGAGATGGGCCCAGAACCCTGCGCGCATAGGATTTAGACCGGCGTGCTGACCTCTCTGTTGTGCCTAGATGGGGCTGCGACATGTTGATCTTCCGAGGCCGGGCATGACCCAGGAAAGTGTGTGCGGCCAAAGGGGAACGAGCGTGTTGGGTTATGTGGTGCACCCCTGCAGGGAAGTTTATCCATTCGAATAGCCGTGTCCCTAGGTAAAAGGACGACCCGGAGTTGTACCTTGACCTTATGACAACTAGAACCGGATACTTAATAAAACACACCTGCATAAGTTCCACAGACAACCCGGTGATCGCTTTTCCACAGGGCGACAAGGGGAGGATCGCCGGGTAGGATTATGCTATGCGATGCTAGTTGGAGGACTTCGATCTACTCTCTTCTACATGCTGCAGAAGCGTAGTCTTCGATAGGACTAGCTATCCTCCTCTTATTCTGGCATTCTGCAGTTCAGTCCACCGATATTGCCCCTTTACACAGATACCCATGCATATGTAGTGTAGATCCTTGCTTGCGAGTACTTTGGATGAGTACTCACGGTTGCTTTCTCCCTCTTTTCCCCCTTTCCTTTTACTGGTTGTCGCAACTGCAGGTTGGAGCCCCGGAGCCGACGCCATCGTCGAGGACGTCTCCTACTACACGGAGGTGCCTACTAGTACGCGGCAGGCGGCGACCACTGTGAGTAGTTTAGGAGGATCCCAGGCAGGAGGCTTGCGCCTGTTTCGATCTGTATCCCAGTTTGTGCTAGCCATCTTATGGCAACTTGTTTAACTTATGTCTGTACTCAGATATTGTTGCTTCCGCTGAGTTGTTTGTATCGAGCTTATGTATTTGAGTCCTCGAGGCCCCTGGCTTGTAATATAAGCTTGTATTATTTTAATTTGTGTCTAGAGTTGTGTTGTGACATCTTCCCGTGAGTCCCTGATCTTGATCATACACGTTTGCGTGTATGTTTAGTGTACGATGGAATCGGGGGCGTCACAAAAACAAACGTTCCAGTTGCGTGTCAGAGGATGGACTTGCAACATGGACAACAACAAAATATAGGCCCACTTGCGAGTCGAAGGTGGACTTGCAACTGAGACAACTACAAAACTATGAGCCGAGTTGTGAGTCAAGGGTGGACTTCTAACTGTGATGAAACAAACAACATGCCTAGTTGCGAGTAAATAGTGGATTTGCATCTGGGACAACTACATACAACTACGATGTACGTTGTAAGTTGAGGGTGGACTTGCAACCGGGATGAAAACAAATAGCCCAGTTGTGAGACAGAGGTTGGACTTGCAACTGGGACAACAACAAAACCATGGCCGAAGTTGTGAGTCGATGTGGACTTGCAACTAGTATGAAAACAAACAACGGTCTATTTGCAAGTCGAGGATTGACTTGCAACTAGGACAACTACACAAAACTATGATGCCAATCGCGAGTTGAGGGTGCAGTTGCAACTGGCAAAACAAAAGGCCTAGTTGTGAGTCGGAGGAACAGGGTCAACAACAAAACTATGGGCCGAGTTGCGAGTAGAGAGTGGACTTGCAACTGGGACAAGTACAAAACTGCAACCCAAATTGCGAGTCAAGGGTGTACTTGCAACCGGGGTGAAACAAAGAACATGCCTAGCTGCGAGTCAACCATAGAGTTGCAACTGGGACAACTACACAAAACTACTGTGCGAGTTGTGAGTCGAGTGTGTACTTGCATTTGGGATGAAAAAAATGCCTAGTTGCAAGTCGGGAGCTGTACTTGCAACTGGGACAACAACAAAACCATGCCGAAGTACGAGTCGAGGATGGACTTGCAACTGGGATGAAAACAAACTATGGTCCAGTTGCAAGTCGAGGAAGGACTTGCAATGGGAACAACTACACAATACTACGATGTCATCTACAAGTCGAGGGTGAACGACAAAACAAACAACCCAGTTACGAGTCGGAGGGTGGACTTGCAACAGTGACAACAACAAAATTATGGGTCCAGTTGCGATTCGGGAGTGGACTTGCAACAGAGACAATTACAAAACTACAAGCCCAGTTGTGAGTCAAGGGTGGAGTTGCAACTGAGATGAAACAAAGAATGTGCCTAGTTGTGAGTCAAGGGCGGACTTGCAACCGGGGAAACTACACAAAAGTATGATACTATTTGCGAGTCTAGCATGGACTTGCATCTAGGAAAAATGACAAACTATAAGACCAGTTGCGAGTCGAGCGTGGATTTGCAACTAGGATAAAAACAAAACACATGCCAAGTTGCAAGTCGATGGTGGACTTGCAACTAGGACAACTACGAGCTAGTTGCGAGTCAAGGGCGGAATTTCAACTAGCAAAACTACGAATCTACCAGCCCAGTTGTGATTAAAGGGTCAACTTGCAATTGCGTTGAAACGAACCACATGCCCAATTGCGGTTCAAGAGTGGACTTGCAATTATAATTAAAAACAAAAACATAGGCTCCTGTTGCGAGTCAATGGTTGGTTGTCAACTCAGACAACTACAAACCTAGTTGCGAGTAGAGGGTGGACTTGCAATTGGGATAACTACAAAATTACGAGCCCAGTTGCGAGTCAAGGTTCGACCAAGGGTGGATCTGCAACTGGGATGAAAAACTAAAGACGGACCGAGTTGCGAGTCAAGGATGAGCCTCCAACTGAGATAAAACAAACTATTGACCTACTTGCGAGTCAATGGTGCACTTCAACTAGAGGTGGAGTGGCAACTAGGAAAAAATGGTTGACCTCCCAGTTGTGTGTTGAGGATGGACTTACAAAATGGGAGAAAAATGGTTCGGGCCCAATTATGTATCGATGGTGGACTCGTAACAGGGACAAAAAAGGACGGCCCCCAATTGCAAGTTGGGTGTGGAGTTGCAACTAGGAGAAAATGAGCCCTCCCCCCCAAGTTGCCCGTCGAGGGTGGACGTGTAATTCAGACAAAAAGTGGGAGAAGCCGAATTGTCAATCGAGGGTGGGCATGCAATTAGGGGAAAAAAGTCCACAATTACATATTGAGGGTGGAGTGTAACTTGGACAAAAAGGGTTTGGCTCCCGGTTGCATGTCGAGGGTGGACATGCTAATATTACAAAAAGGGTATCGCGCCTAGTTGTGAGTCGAGGGTTGAATTTTGATTGGGACAAAAGAAAGGCATGCCTCCCAGTTGCATGTCGGGGGTGGAGTTGCAACGGAAACAAAATGGTCGCCCTTTCCCCAATTATGAGTCGAGGGTGAACTTGCAGGTGAGAAAAAAATAGTCCTAACCCAATTGCGTGTCGAAGATAGACATGGAATTGAGACAAAAAAGTTACATGTTATGGGTAAAGTTACAGTTAGGATATAAAAAGGCAGACCCCTAGTTGCATGTTGACGGTGAACTTGCAACTCAAACAAAAATTACTTGGGCCATTATGATCGAAGCGCAAGTTAGAGCCACAAAACTTGTCTCTTTGACATCTAACTTGAAAACAAAATAGGGATAGGCAACGACAGGTGACATCAGCTGTCTCCTGAACTTCTACAAGGCAAGTCAGATGAATGGGCCCAAAGAACACAACCATAAAATGGCTCGACAAAAAAACATGCAATGCAAACTGTCCAACAAGTGAAAAAACAAAAAAGGCGACATCGAAATACATCGGCTGATGATGTGCGATCAAGATTTTGCAAGAAATTGCAACAACAAGATCCAACAAAACAACAATTTAGATGACACATTGCAGAATCTCATCTTGATGAATCTTAGAAAAAATGCGAGACAATGTCAAAATGAACTAAAAAGGCAACTCGGATGAAACAAACTCTGGGCCAAGTTGTGGGTTAAGGGTGTAATTGTAAATGGGATAAAAAAAATCTAGGCTCCAGTTGCGAGTTGGGGTGGGTTTGGGACTCGAACAACTAGGAGCCCAGTTGCGATTTAAGGGTGGACTTGCAACTGGGACATCTACGAAACTATGAGTCAAGGGTTGACTTGCAACTGGAATGAAACAAACTATGGTCGTAGTTGCGAGTCAAGGGTGGACTTGCAACCAAGATTAAAACGAGAGGAAAACCAATAAAGAAAAAAATGACAAAATAAAAAAATCATGAACAAAAAATAAAAAACATCCTAGCTACTTGGGCCGGCTCATCTGTGATTTGTTTGCTATTGAATGGGTGGAGTTGCAACTAGAACTAAAAAAAGATCGGACCCCCAGTGGCGACTCGATGGTGGACTCGCAAGTGGGACAAAAAATGTTGGGCCCCAGTTGCGAGTTGAGGATGGACTTGCAATTGGGACAAGAAAAGGTCAAGCCCTGGTTGCGAGTTGACGGTGGACTTGCAACCAGGACAAAAAAAGGTCAGGCCCCAGTTGCGAATCGAGGATGGACTTGCAATTGGGACTAAAAAATCCGAGCCCCGGTTGCGAGTTGAGAGCGGACTTGCAACTCGGACAAAAAAGGTTGAGCCTTAGTTGCGAGTCTAGAGTAGACTTGCAACTTGGAAAAAAAAGGTTAGGCCCGAGTTGTGAGTCGAGGGTGGACTTCCAACTTGGACAAAAGAAAAAGGTCTGGCCCCATTTGTGAGTCAAGAGTGAACCTGCAAGTAGGACGAAAAAGGTTGGGCCCCAGCTATAAATCAAGGTTGGACTCCCAACTAGGAAAAACAAGTGGGACCCAAGTTGCAAGTCGAGGGTGGACTTGCAATTAGGACAAAAAATGTCGGGGCCCAGTTGCGAGTCGAGAGCGGAATTGCAATCGGGAAAAAAGGCCGGGCCGCCGTTGCGACTCGAGGGTGGACGCAAATGGGACAAAAAAGGTTGGACCCCCAGTTGCGAGTTGAGGGTGGACTTGCGACCAGGACAAAAAAAGTCAGGTCCTAGTTACAATTCATGGGTGTGATTGGAACTGGACAAAAAAAAGGTCGGCTCTAGTTGCGAGTCAAAGGTGGACTTGCAACTAGGATTAAAAATGAGAGGGAAACCAGTGAAGAAAAAAATGATAAAATAAAAAAATCACGAAAAAACAAAAAATATCCTAACTACTTGGACCGGCTCATCTGTGATTTGTTCGCTATTGTGGGCTGGAGCTACTACTGGGACAAAAAAAGATCAGACCCCCAATGGCGAGTCGATGGTGGACTCGCAAGTGGGACAAAGAAGGTCGGGCCCCAGTTGCGAGTCGAGGGTGGACTTGCAACTGGGACAAGAAAAGGTCAAGCCCTAGTTATGAAGTTGACAAAGTGGACTTGCAAGCTGGGACAAAAAGGGTCGAGACCCAGCCATGTAATCAAGGATGGACTTGCAATTGAGACTAAAAAATCCGGGCCCCGGTTGCGAGTCGAGAGTGGACTTGCAACTCAGACAAAAAAGGTTGAGCCTTAGTTGCGAGTCTAGAGTAGACTTGCAACTTGTACAGAAAAGGTTAGGCCCCAGTTGTGAGTCGAGGGTGGACTTCCAACTTGGACAAAAGAAAAAGGTCTGGCCCCATTTGTGAGTCAAGAGTGAACTTGCAACTAGGACGAAAAAGGTGGGGCCCCAGTTACAAATCGAGGTTGGACTCCCAACTAGGAAAAAGAAGGTGGGACCCAAGTTGCAGGTCGAGGGTGGACTTGCAATTAGGACAAAAAATATCGGGGCCCAGTTGCGAGTCGAGAGTGGAATTGCAATTGAGAAAAAAGGTCGGGCCCCAGTTGCAACTTGAGGGTGGACTTGGAACTAGGACAAAAAGCTTGGACCCCAGCTATGAAGTTGAGGGTGGAATTACATCGACAAAAAAGTCAGGTCCTAGTTACAAGTCATGGGTGTGATTGCAACTGGACAAAAAAAGCTTGGCTCCAGCTGCGAGTCCATGGTGGACTTGCAACTAGAAAAAAAACCCAAGGCTAGTTGTGAGTCGACGGCAGACTTGCAACTTAGACAAAAAAATGTCGAGGCTCAGTTACGTGTCGAGGGTGGGCTTGCAAAATGGGAAAAATGGGTCAGGTGCAGTTGCATATCGATGATGGACTTGCAAGTGGGATAAAAACAAAGCAGCCACTCGATTGCATGTTGAAGGTGGAGTTGCAAATGGGGACAAAAAATGGGCATCGAAGATGAACTTGCAATTCGGGGAAAATGGTAGGGCTGTGTTGTGTAACTAGAGTTGATTTGCAGCTACGACAAAAAGGGTGAACTCGCAACTATGGACAAAAATGGTTGCCCCACCAAAAAATGTTGCATGTCGAGGGTAGGGACTTAAAATTAGGATAGAAAAAAAGGCGAGCTCGCAGTTGCATGTCGGACGTGGAGTTGCAACTGGGACAAGGGTCAGACCCAAGTTGCATGTCGAGAGGGTGCATTTACAACTAAGACAAAAAAATGAATCGACCTTAGTTGCATATCGAGGTATGGACTTGCAACTCGGACACAAAAGGCGGCCTAGTTGCATGTTGGGGGTGGAGTTGTAACTAGGATAAAAAAGGGTCACTGAATGAAAACCACAAAATCACAAAATCTCTAGACGAAGATAGGGCAAACGAGACAAAGATGGATCTGAGGCCACTCATCGCATTATCGTTGACTACCATCTTCTTCATCGCAAGGACAAAGACTGAAACCCCAATCGACTCCTTTCTTCCTACCCGCTCAGCTCTACTCAAAGACAAAGGGAAATGGGAGAGAGACAAATGAATCAAGCTGAGAAGGTGACGATCAGCTCGTATCTTCAACTTATACAACACATGCCAAAAAGAAACAGGCCCCGAGACCGCGCCACGAAGAGGCCCAACAAAAGACACATGTACGAACGGGCCGCCATGTGGACACCGAATGTATGGCGAGACACGGGAGTATAGGACACTCGACAAAACAACACACGATCAAGATTTGCACAACATTCTAGGCGAACATGTCCAATGGCGAGGAAATTAGAATAGATATTGCTAAATCTATTTAAAATAATTCATGAATTTAAAACAAATAAATAAGGAAGGAGAACATAAATAGAAAACAAAATAACAAAAGAAGAAAATTCAAAATAAAAATAAAAATATTTTTTTATGAAAATCATGAATTTAAAACAATTGAATTTTAAAAGTTCGTAAATTTAAAGCAAATAAATACAACGTAAAAAATAAAATTGAAAATAAAAAACAAAAATAATACAACTCGACTCGTACATTTCTACCCCGCACCCTTCGAGTGAAAACAACGCAAAATGCCCGCTCTTTGTTTACATTTATGAGACAAAAATTATGGTTTTCGTTCAAAGTTATATTAGTACAAATAAAAAATAGAAAAACATGCGCTGCCGAGTTGCTGAAGTTTGGAACTCTTCCCTTACATATATGCATAAACTGTATGCCGTAGTTGTTGCGGCAGTGTGGAAAAAAAATCAACACAAACATTTCCCGAGCAACAAAAAAACATGGATAAAAAATGTACTATTCACTTTGTCACACCCAAATGCATACATTTTCTGTTAGTCCGATCCTCTCTAAGCACACAAAACTGGAGTCGTAAAAAAATTACAAAAAAAACGGAAGCCCACAACACAGGGACAAATATGGCCAAACGAAAATCTGAAAAATACAAACAAAGCACAAGGTTCAGCGGTACTAAAGCAACGCAACGCAATCTACCAGGTAAAAACACACAAGCAGCCTGTGAGGTAACCGAAACACAACGCAGCGCCAGAGCGAGACGTATTTAAGCTAGCAAAGTAGCACGAATCTTAAAAACCGAAGACATCCAATGGCTCTAGGCTTAGATGTGAGAATTATTTCAGATCTAGATGTGAAATAGCAAATCTGTTTTTCTTTTTCATGTTGGAATATTGTCACCAACGTCTCCACCGCATTCACCTCCTCGTTCACTTTCCTATCCTCCATATCGAGTCCCCGCCCTCGCTCGCCGCCATGCCTCCTATGCCATGTCGTCGAAAGTGGTTCAATCGACTATCCGAGGGGATCGCTGCTGCGCCAAGACGCCATTCGGACCGGTGCTGCTGCTACCTCCTTTGGCCTCCTACTCCCACGCCGACGCATCCACTAGTGGCGATGACTCCGGCTCCAAAGGGGGGCTCTTGGACTCTCATGAGTTTGTCACCTTGATGAGAATACCCCTACTATATTTAGCGCACACAATCCTCTTGACTACACCAAGGGCCAGTTTTTTTTTGAACGGCTTAAAAAATAAATTGTCTCTCCCTGGCTTAAAAAATAAGCTGCTTTTTAAATTTGACAAGGGTTCTAAATTAATTATTTCATAACTAGTTCAAAAGTCTCAATAAATGAGAGTGACAGCTTATTGAAAAAGTTGGGAGGAGACGGCTTTTTTTAAACCGCCAAAAGAACTGGCCCCAACTCAAGTTCTAGAGATATAAAGACCAATGGCTAGAGTTTGCAAATACTTTTTTTTGCGCTGGTAGAAGAATTTTATTCCATAGGTATAGGGTTACAATCACGAGGCAAGAGGTCCTCAACACACGGTGGACCTCGACCCAGCCATACAGCAGTAGTACTCTCTGTACGACTATACAAGGCCAAACGATCTGCTACCCTATTTTGCATACGACTAATTTTCGAGGGAATAAACTCTTTATCTACCATAAGAAATTGAATTTCAGCGACTAAATGTCCATAGGCCGACCTAGATAAACTGTCGCCAGACAGGGCGGAGAGGGCGATAGAAGAATCCGACTGAACAATGACAGGGATATCACAGTGCTGGATGGCCAGAGCCATCCCTTGCATTAACACATGCAACTCCGCTTCCAATGCTTCATTGCAGTTAAAAATGCATCGGTACGCCGAGAAAATCACACTCCCATCATGTTTCCCTAGTACCATCCCTGCAGCTGCTGACCCATCAGATTGGAGAAAGGCTCCATCAACAGGCAAGGCCACCTTACCCGGTGGTGGCTTCGGCTAGGGGTGGACTATGACCTCCTTCGTGCGACGATCGGCACCTCGCTCCGCATAGGCATCTTCCCTTTGATTATATCATCGGTGGAGTATTTGGTGCAGAGTTCTAATGATTGCATATAACTTTGCAAATATGAAACTGATGTAGCCACCGACGGTACTTCCTTGCCATATACTAGATCTGACCGAGAGACCAACACGCCAAATCAGCATGATCACACACGCCCTCATATACTCATCACAGTTTGCCAACACATTTAGAAGCCAGTCTTGCCTCAGCATCCTGCAGCAGATCATGGCGCGGCAAGCTCCGCACCATCCTGCATATGTTGCCATAGTTGCTGCGCATGATCACATGTAACTAGGGCAGGAAAGAGGACTCCTTTTCCTTCACGCATGAGGGCAGGTATCTCTTGTAGATATATGACGATACTTTTTCCAGCGCTTGTTGCTAACGCCCGATACTACCTTCCACGCCGAGATCCTCATCTTGAGGGTACCACAGCTGCCCATATGCACCGCCAGATCGTCCCCGCCCCTGTGAGGGGCTGCTTCTTGTTGCGGGTGTCCTCCCCGGATCGACGCTAAGAGTTGCGAGCCTGTATGCACTCCTCACAGAAAATTGTCCGCTCCTCTTCGGAAACCAGGCAATGAAGTCTTGGCCATTCCTTGGTGAGGTACGGATCTTAGGAATCTCCCGTACGTCCATGTCCCAAAAATGTTCTCGTAACCTTTGTTCGTCCCAAGCACCTTGTTCATTTAAGAAATCCGCCACCCAATTAAATCTGCAATTGTGCTTTGGTGTGATTGGCCGAAGATTATGACCCCTCGGGATCCACGCATCTCTCCAAGTTCTAATCAGTGTCCCGTCCCCCACACGCCAAATGATGCCTTTCTTCACCGACTCAAGGCCATGTACAATCCCCTTCCAAACTGCAGACGAGCTGGTCAGAACACTGTATCCAACAGTTTACCATGGGGGTAATATTTGGCTCTAAGAAGTCTCGCACACAGGCTATCTGGGCAATCCAACAAACGCCACGCCTGCTTAGCAAGGTGGCCTGATTGAAAGCTCTCATGTCACGGAAGCCCATGCCCCCATAGACTTGGGTACCACCATCTTCTTCCAACTAAGCCAGGCCATCTTCCTCTTACCATTCTCCACCCCTCACCAGTACTGCCTCATCATCCTTGTCAAGTCATCGCAAACGGACCCAGGCAGTCTGAAGACACTCATAACATATGTAGGGATGGCCTGTGCAACAGCCTTAATCAAGATTTCCTTGTTCCCCACAGATACAAACTGTTCACTCCAATCTATCAACCTTGCTCTCAATCTCTCCTGAAGTGTCTCGAATTGGCCTTTGTGAACTCTTCCTTCTGGCATCGATAAGCTCAGGTATTTGGGCTCAAAAACTTGCTGGGACACTTCCAATATGCCTTTTACCTCATCCACCACCACCGCATTACAGTTGTCAGAGAAGAGGATGGAACACTTTTCGGGGTTTATAAGGTTACCCGTCGCTGAAGTGTAAGTGTTCAACAAACCGTTGACAATGTTAGCTTGCTGGCTCGAAGCCTCAAAGAACAATATTGTATCATCCGCAAAACGTAAGTGAGATATCTCCGGAGCACCTCGACAAATGGTCACTCCCCTTAATTCACCACTCTCAACAGAGCTGGTAATCAGAGCTTACAGGGCGTCAGCGACAAAAAGAAATAGAAATGGGGACAGCGGATCACCTTGTCGAAGCCCCCTCGACGGGGAGAAAACCTCAAGCAACTTCCCATTGAATTTCACAGAATATGTGACTGATTTTACACAAGCCATCATCCATTTGATCCACGTTGCAGAAAAACCCCATCTGCGCAAGGCCTTCTCGAGGAAGTCCCAATCCACCCGGTCATACGCCTTAGACAAGTCCAACTTGTATGCACACGGAGCCGGATTATTATTCTTTAGAGTCTGAATATGATTGAGACACTCAAAAGCTATGATCGAGTTATTAGAGATAAGCCGACCGGGTATAAAAGCACTTTGGTTTTCTGAAATTAGTTCCGCCAACAGAGGACGTAACCGGTTCACCAAGCACTTAGACACAATCTTGTAGATCACGTTACACAAAATTATTGGACAAAAATCCTTGAGCTCCTTAGGAAACTGAACCTTCGGAATTAGTACAATAGCCGTATCATTCACACCCTCCGGCATGACTCCTGTATCAAAAATTCCATAACTGCCGCTGTAATCTCCCCCTTCATAAGAGCCCAATTCCGCTGATAGAACCGAGCAGGAAACCCATCCGTACCTGGTGCTTTTAGCGGTCCAATTTGGAACAGCGCATCGGACACCTCTTCCACAGTGAACGGCCTACACAAAGCTGTGTTCGTCTCGTGTGTAACTTTTGGTGTTATCCTCTCCAGGACCGCTTCCGAGAAGAGGGTCGGATCCTTCGTGAACACCTCCTTAAAGTATGAGGTGGCCATCAACTCCATCTCAGAGGGGGACGAACACCACGTCCCATCAGTACGCCTCAGACGCTGAATATAATTACAACGCGCGCGCCACACAGCCCGCCGATGGAGGTACGTAGTGTTCCTCTCACCTTCCTTGAGCCATGTGATTCGTGAGCACTGCAACCACAACATCTCTTCATGGTACAGTAACTCATCAAGTTGATACATCTTTTGTCTTATGGCTTCCCTGTCCGCATCTTGAGCTGCAAGTCAGCTAGTTCAGTGCGCAACTTTTCAATCTCGGTCATGACATGGCCGGAATTTTCCTTGCTCCAGGCTCGCAGCCACTGCATCATCTCCTTCAAGGCATCACGAACTGACCCCAGATGCCCGTTCAGTTTACTTTTGCCCCAGCTTTCCGCAATCACTGCCTCGAGGCCAGGGTGCCGTTCCCATATTATTTCATATCTGGGTACATTTTGATTGCGTCGTGGTTCTGCATGTGCTAGCCGCACCATGATGGGAGCATGATCGGAGCACGAGGACGCCAGATGCACCACTTGCGCAAACGGGAACAATTCCTTCAGAGCTTCATCTGCACATGCCCTGTCTAAACGAACACGAACGTTCCTCGTACCCTGTTGTCCATTATCATATAATAATGGGGCTCCTGAGAAGCCCAAGTCCATCAGTTCACAATCTTCCAAACAAACTCGGAATAGGAGCATTTGGTTCTCAGACCGAGGCGACCGAGAAAAGTGTTCATGTTTTTTTTTTTGACAAAAAAACTGTAAGGGAACCCCTTACAGTATAATTGGTGCAACAAACCCAAATTGCAAGTATCATGCCGACCGAGAAAAGTGTTCATGTTGCCACATTGCTTCGTTAAAGTCACCACACACCAGCCATGGTTCCGTCAAGGACGCCCCGTAAGCTTGACAATGCACTCCACATACGATGTCGGTGCTCCACCCTTGGTTCACCGTACATGAACGTAGTTCTCCAAGTCTTGTCATTGACATTGTCGACAATTCTCACATCTATATACCTTGCACAGGAATCAAGCACTCTTACTTGCAAAATTTCATCCCAAAATAATGCAAGCCCTCCATTGAGGCCAGCACTGGACACACCCACAAAACCCTTCATATTCAATCTCCTTTTAAGCTTTTCCATTTGACTAGAGGCTTGACGTGTTTCTGATAGGAAGATCAGCCCCGGGGAATTGGTTTTTGAGAGGGCCAACACCTCACGAACTGTCCGGCGGTCCCCCCAGCAGTTCCACACTAAGACGCTCATTGTGCCCGGCGGTCCTCCTCTAGGGAGGCCGCCGATCTATCATCCGAAAACTCTTGGGATTCAATCCTTGCCTTCTTACTATTTGAGTTGTTGCTCGGCGATGAAGGCGCCTCACCATCTTCTCCTAGTCCTTGAGTCAGAGCTAAGGTAGCAGCCATTGTACTAGGTAGTTCCTGCCCCGCACAGTCCATAGCCAACCTTTTACGAGCCGGTGGGTCGACCTGCATATCCCTGGTGCCGGTCTTTGATGGGCTAGATGCAGTGTCAGCCAAGTCCGGGTCAGTAACTTTCTTCCCAACCTTCTCTTTTGCTGGAGTGCGCTGCTGCTGCTGCTGCTGCTTATCATTGCCTCGATCAACCTCATCTATTCTTGCTCTGTTCAGACCATCTGCATACAACCAATTCCCAAACTTCATGTCTTTCACCTCATGAATCCCGGTTCCACATTCCTTGAAGTCATGCCCAATCAGCCCACAAACACTACAGAAGTGGGCAAGTTTCTCATAACGGACCAAGTAAACCTGCCTTGCTTCTCCTCTGACAATACTCACGAATTTTGTGAGGGGTCGGCGGATGTCATGACGAACCCTAACCCTCACATAGTCACCCCGGGTGTTTCCGTTCAACCTCATCTCCACGATCTCGCCAGACTTTTTCAGCAGCGATTCGACGATGTTCCTCCTACAGAAACCCTCCGGCAGTTTGTGGATTTGCAACCAAATTGGCATGAATTACATAGGAACTTCTTCTGCTTTAGTAAATCCGTCATACGGGCACATGAGAACTACCCAATTCCTGAAGAGCCATGGGCCAAGTTCCACCACCCGCTCCCAGTCTCCAAGGCACTCCGCCTGAACGACGAACAGGTTCGGTCCGATGGGCCTGAATCTCACATGTTTCGCCGGATTCCAGGCCGCCCGCATCTCTCTGTAGAACGCCGTCGGGCTGAAGGTTTTATCCATATGAACCCTAGCTAGGGCTAACCAGCGGACTCCTTCATTGATCACGAGATCATCCTCCTCAATTACCAGATCATCAAACTCTTCGTCATCTAGGTTAAGCTGCTCCATGTAATCACCAAGATCCGATCTGCCGGCGGCGGCGCTGCCGCCTCCGCTTGTCCCGGACATAGCATCCGCCATCAAAACCGTCGCCTGGGTCGAGCGGAAGAACCCAAACCACAGGAGCACGATCCGCAAGTAACGATCTCACGATCCGTAGTCGGGAAGGGGTTTTTGGACGAACGGGGAACTCTCAGGCTATGGGATCGCCAGAGAGGAAAGAAAACCCTAGCCTTAGCGTAGGGGAAAAGACTCACCTTGTGGCTAGAGTTTGCAAATACAAACTGAAAAATCAGGCATTTTCGTTTCTAGAAACGCTTTCAAGCCATGGTGAGTATTAGATTTGGCTAGTAGCCCTAAAGAAAATGAGATTTAGCCTGTGGGGTTTTGTTTTCTACATCAACTATCTGGTCTTGATGTAGGGTTACAATCCACAAACAGTAAATTTTTTGGATTTTTCAGAGGTTTTCTGTTGTTGTTTCGTCTCAAACTTTTTTTGATGCTCATTGGTTGGCGTCATTCTAGTAGTTAACTCATACAGCACGGCAAGCAAGTGGTGTGTTGAAAACGAGAAAACGGACACACCGCACCGCAATCACACATTCACATCCGAGTCTTATCGACCCACCCACACACGGCGCACTCCAGGTCTCCAGCACGCACGCACGCACGCACCCACACACGGCGGAAACACAGCGCATAGAGCATTTTCACGACCAGGGAAATGATCAGGTACGCCACTGATTTGGGTGTTGTTGCATTGCAGGACGCCAAGTGCTGCTTCTCGGATGACACGTTGCCGGACGGGCACGCCGTGAGGAGAGGGGACATGGTGAACTACCACCCCTACGCAATGGGCCGTATGAAGTTCCTGTGGGGCGACGACGCCGACGAGTTCAGGCCGGAGAGGTGAGTGAGTGAAACACATATCTAAATCATCACTAAATATGAGTGAGTGAAACAGGTTCGTCCCAGGAGCCCCTACAAATTCACGGCTTTCCAGGTGAGTGAGTGAAACACATATCTAAATCATCACACCTAAGTATGAGTATATCCACATTCATGTGACGTGTGTGTATGTTTGTCCTCTTATTCAACCTAGGCGGGGCCTCGGATCTGCTTAAGAAAGGAGTTCGTGTACAGGCAGATGAAGATATAGCCGCTCTTCTCTACCTCTTCGGGTTTAAGATGTGGAACCGCAACTCGACAATGGGATGCCGCCCGATGCTCACGCTCAAAATGAACAGCCCGCTCTACGTTTGCGTGTCGCCCCGGCGATCAACCGGGAACTAGCGTGATTGTGCTGCTATAAAAAGTCCAGTCTCAAAAGTGTGTGCATGTTCCCCTGTTCTGTTGTGCTGAGCTTTGATAATACTAGATCATCGAAGACGTGTGTTGCTGCGTATGTTCATTTTGACACTATATTAGTGATGATGAATTCATGTGCAAGAATAGTATTTTTATTATGCGATATAATTATCACACCCATGAAACATGTATTTTGACCTGTGTTTTGTCACCTGGTATTCATCCGATTTTGTACATTTGTGCCTGTTTATTTTTGACCCGATTGAGCAGGTTCACTATTGATGAAGAAAATATATGTTCATTAATATATTTTCTGTATGAATATGTTAGATGGTAATAAGGTTGGTAGGTTTTGATTTTGCATAAGAATAGAAAGGGTTCTAAATCATGACAAATTTAAGACAAGCTTTTTGGGAGCGAGGGAGAACTAATAGGATACATACTGGCCAAACCTATGCCTCAAGAGTGTTCAGAGGATAATCTGGCAAATGCATAATCAGACACTCCCTCCGTTCTTAAATATAAGTCTTTCTAAAGATTTCAACAATTGACTACATACGGAACAAAATGAATGAATCTACAATCTAAAATATGTCTACATACATTCGTATATTGTAGTCCATTGAAATGTCTAAAAAGACTTATATTTAGGAACGGAGGGAGTAGTTATTTTGATGGAAAAAAGCATGAAATATTTATTTAGGACAGTATAATTGAGCCTAATCCCGGACGCGGCTAATCTGCACCCGAGCTCAAATGAGCTCGGGTGAACAAAAAAATCGAAAAAAATTCAAAAACTTTCAATTTTTTTTGAGAGAAACATTGACAAAAGTTCTAAGTGCCTGCAAAAATTCATCATGAAATCACATTCCTAGAAGGCGTGGCAAAAAAACAAAAACAGTACTCTGAAAAGCTACTTTCAAACTCATTTTGAAGCACTGAATTTGTTTTTTTTTGCCACGCCTTACAGAAATGTAATTTCATGATGAATTTTTGCAGGCACTTAAAACTTTTGTCGATGTTTCTCTAAAAAAAATTTAGAATTTTTTGATTTTTTTTCGATTTTACTGTTCATGCGGGAGCATATGAGCTCGGGTGCAGAATGGACTTTTCGCCTAATCCCAGCCTTCTCACGATATCACTCCAGGGTCATTTTTGTCGTTGGATTGTGTAATGAAAATGTTTTACCGCTAAGTAGGCTGACTCTCCTAAAGGGAAGCTACTCCGGTGGAAAAATCCTTGGATTCTGGTTAATTGGGCCAGCCACCGGGTGAAGCCCACGTATCCCTTCGATCCACCCAGTCTACCGAGGCGATGGGAAATGTCAAAAAGAAAAAAACAAACTCCACGCGTGGGATTGACTCGCATGGCCACCGCACTTCAGATTCGGCCGGTCGGGTCGCCTCGCTAGCGATGGCACATGGAGGGGTAGGGGTGACCAACCGTCGCCTGCCGCGGTTGGACTGCACTCGTCAAGGATTGATTGAGGAAGTAACTCAGAGCACATCAATGGCAATCGATGCACGCCACTCGCAGGCTATCGATAATTGCAGGTCTGTTACTAATGTTGATTCATGCTCTTCCTTTAATCCCCGCGCATCCATATAATCTCCACCGTGCCGCCGCTCCTTCTCCACTCCTCCCACTTCCAAGGAAACCTTCTCTAGCAGCCATGGGTTAGGTCGTCGCTAATTTGTCTCCCCCGTTCTTCCAGCCCTGCCTCCTTTATACCTTTCCTCTTCCCCCAATTCTTCATCTAATTTTAGATTTTTTTTACTGATACTGTTCTTTGTACTCACGAACAGGTTGCTCGGGAGAATATTGTACGAAAACCAACATTCAGAGAAAACTTCATGAAAACCACATTTGAAAGTTTTAAAAAAATCTGAAAAAGAATATTGGATGTTAAGAGGATGGTGTTCTATTGTAATGTGAGATTTGAAGTAAAAACATATTACATGATGCGAGCAATGAAAAAGACAAATTCAGCAATGAATAGTGACGTTACTATTAGACACTATTCAATGTTGCTTTTTGTCTTTTTCGTAGATCACATCCCGTAATGTGTTTGAACCTTAAATTTGGAATGGCAATAGAACATCATTCTCTTAACATTCTAGATTCTTTTTGAGATTTTTTCAAAACTTTAAAAGATCGTTTTCATGTGGTTTTCATCGGTTTTCATCGAATATTGGTTTCCGTATCATATTTTCCCCAGGTTGCTCCTCCAAATAAGTTGGCTGATGTAAAGTAGGAAAATGTATGCACTAATGATGAAATCCACAAGGAGCACAATGAAATTAATACCTATCTTGACGGATTTGATCTCGGTTCTTCTGGGTTGGCTGATTTTGCTGGATTCAAAGCTTTAGGCAATTGCCATTTGGTAGGTGAGGCATTGTTTTCAAGTTTAATGATTTGTTCCCTCAGAGTATTATATTTGAATTCCCAAGTTTTCCTGTTGCTCAAATCGAAAATGGTTACAATGTGAATCATTTTGGTTTGTTCCTCCCACAGCAATCTAGATTAGTCATGGTACCTCACTGAACTTTTTAGGGATTGTATATTATCCTTGACATGCTTTGGTTGAAAACAAATGACAATCTAACAAATAAGGTATTTCATGAACAAATAAGGATAGGTTTTTGTTCTTTTTAGTTAGCAAAGTGGAAAGTTTCCCATAATTATTCTCTTTCTGCAATCTGCAACTTCCTGCTGCACCTAGCAGTGTTATTTCCGTCTCAAAGTGCCACACACTTTCGTCTCTAGAAACGCTAAGAAGCCCTGATGAGTATTAATTAGATTTGGCTTATAGCCCAAAAGAAAATGAGAATTGGCTTGTGGGGTTTTCTTTTCTACATCAACTATCTGGGCAGATGTAGGGTTACAATCCACAAACAGTAACATTTTGGATTTTTCAGAGGTTTTCTGTTGTTTGTTTCGTCTCACCAAACTTTGATGTTCATTCGTCGGCGTCATTTAGTTAAATCAATCAGCACGCCAAGCAAGCTGCCTGACCGAACGATCTGCTAACAATCGGCTTCGCCACGCCACGTGTGTCGAAAACGAGAACACGGACACACCAGACCGGGCTTTGCTAGATCCACGTAAAGTTACGTGAACATTTTACTTAATGGCTGACGTGGAACAATATTAGTGGATTGATGCGGGAGCATGAGGCCCACCCGTCAAAATCAGGGGGCCCGATAGGTTTAGATTGGAAATTTACGTAACCTTCTTAGCTTGTTTATGTAGGTGTAGGATTATTGCAGCAGACCAGGTGGCAAGTGCTCGTTAAATAGCGAGAAGAATATGCCTTACTCAATCCGCACGGGCGCAGTCGAGCACCATACGTGACCCAGCGCCGTTTCACGGCCATGGATTCACCGCTGCTGCAGGCCGCGCTGTCGTCGGTGCTCCTCCTAGCCCTGTACCTCGCGCGCCTAGCCCTGCTCGGCAAGAGGCGCCGGAGCTACCCACCCGTGGCCGGCGCCATGCTCCAGCAGCTGCTTAACTGGGGCCGCCTGCCGGACTACATGACGGAGCTCTCCCGCAGGTATGGCACCTTCCGCATGCTCACCCTGACCTGCAACTGGGTCTTCACCGTCGACCCGGCCAACGTCGAGTACATCCTCCGGACCAACTTTGCCAACTACGGCAAGGGGACGATGACCCATGACGCGCTGGAGGACCTCCTCGGCGACGGGATCTTCAACGTCGACGGGGCCAAGTGGCGCCACCAGCGGAAGGTCGCCAGCTTCGAGTTCACCACCCGGGCGCTCCGGGAATACAGCAGCGGCGTGTTCCGCGACATGGCTGCCGAGCTCGCTGGCATCGTGGCCGTCGCCGCGGCTGCCGGGAAGAAGGTGGACATGGAGAACCTGTTCATGCGGTCGACGCTGGACTCGATTTTCACCATTGGGTTCGGGGTCAACCTGGGCTCGCTGTCCGGGTCCAACCAGGAGGGCGCGGCGTTCGCCAGGGCGTTCGACGAAGCCAGCGAGCAGTCGCTGTACCGCTTTTTGGACCCGCTCTGGAAGGCCAAGAGGCTCCTCGGCGTCTCGTCGGAGGCGGCCATGAAGCGGTCGGTGCGCACCATCAATCACTTCGTGTACGCCGTCATTGACAAGAAGATCGACCAGATGGGCAGAAATCAACAGGAATTCGTACGTAAGCTTTCTTCATTTTGCCTGGTGGCAGCAAATTAGTCGTGACATTTCTTGATTTTGGCATCAGGCCAAGAAAGGGGACATACTGTCGAGGTTCCTGCTGGAGAGGGAGAAAGATCCCGGCCGCTTCGACAACAAGTACCTGCGGGACATCATACTCAACTTCGTAATCGCCGGCCGCGACACCACGGCGGGGACGCTGTCGTGGTTCCTCTACGTGCTCTGCAGCGACCAGCGCATCCAGGACAAGATCGCGCAGGAGGTGCGGGAGGCCACCACCGGCGACCACCAGGACTCGGGCGGCGTGCAAGAGTTCACGGCGTGCCTCACCGAAGATGCCATCGGCAGCATGCACTACCTCCACGCCGCGCTCACGGAGACCCTCCGCCTGTACCCGGCGGTGCCCAGCGTGAGTTGACCGACCTCATCCGCATGGAGCATTTGCGTTGCCATTTTGCGCACCGTACAGTACGCAAAGGAGATTATGGGTTGTTGCATCGCAGGACGTCAAGTGCTGCTTCTCGGATGACACGTTGCCGGACGGGCACGCCGTGAGGAGAGGGGACATGGTGAACTACCACCCCTACGCAATGGGCCGTATGAAGTTCCTGTGGGGCGACGACGCCGACGAGTTCAGGCCGGAGAGGTGGCTCGACGACGATGGTGTGTTCATCCCGGAGAGCCCCTACAAATTCACCGCTTTCCAGGTGAGTGAGTGAAACACATATCTAAATCATCACACCTAAGTAGGAGTATGTCCACATTCATGTGACGTGTGTATGTTTGTCCTTTTGTTGAACCTAACAGGCGGGGCCTCGGATCTGTTTGGGAAAGGAGTTTGCCTACAGGCAGATGAAGATATTTGCGGCTGTGCTTCTCTACCTTTTCAGGTTTGAGATGTGGGAGCGCGACTCGACGGTGGGGTACCGCCCGATGCTCACCCTCAAAATGGACGGCCCGCTCTATGTTCGCGCGTCGCCCCGGCGATCAACCGGGAACTAGCGTGCTTGTGCTGCTATAAGAAGTCCAATCTCAAAAGCGTGTGCATGTGTTTCTTCTGTTGTGCCGAGCTTTGATAATATGACTAGTGCCGGTTCTAACAGAAACTCTAGCAGAGTTGCCATGTGATTCCGTCCATTATAACAACCATCGATATGAAAGCTAGAGGGGACAAAACCGCACTATGGCAAAATCACTATTCGTCTCATGCACTACATATTCTCCAGAGAGTGCTCTAAAAAGAAGTGTTCAACCTCTGTACTACATTTATGAGCATCATATTGCATTTTACTAATTTGGAATGAGGATTTATTCCAGCCTCATTTTTCAACCCTAAAACTTTGCCAATTGTCCAAAAAGCAATCTTTTTTTGGAAGAGAGGCCCAAAAGGACCCCAAAGATGCACTAACTAAACAGGTTAGGTACAGAGCAGATTACAACACGACATATAACTAAAAAGAAATTACAAACCGGTCCCTGACTTCTAGATAAAAGATCCCAGAACCAAGATCGAAATCGCGATCAGGTCCAAAGATCTTCTCCATAGCAACAAGCTCACCATCGCCAGGGACAAAAAAAAGTTAGAGGATTTTAAGCGATCTAGAGGAATTTGACAGGGGGACTCAGTCTCCCCATAGCTTTTATTGTTAACAGCGGAGGGCCTTTCGTGCCTTTTAAAATCAAGAGAATAGTCATCAAACTTGTGTGGTTTGCACGTGGCGCCTTAGGCACTGCATGTTAATCATCTTATGTTTGCAGATGACATCCTGTTGTTTTTGAAGGCTAACGGTAATGGGGCGAGAGAGGTGCACTAGGTGTTGAATATTTATTGTCAAGCTTCAGGACATGGCATCAATAATAAGAAATTATTCTTATACTTCAGAAAATATTCGTTGGGAAATTAAAGGTATTCTTCAGGTGCCAAATGAAACTTTGAATGCAAAATATCTTGGCATGCCGTCTCAAGTGAGATTTTCAAAAAAATGGTGCTTTTAAGTACCTCACGGATTGTTTACAGATTAAAGTCCAGGGATGGATTGAAAAAATAATCTCTACGGCGGCAAAGGAAGTTTTTGTCAAAGCGATGGCATATGTTGTACCAATTTATTCTATGTCATGCTTTAAACTATCACGTGGTCTCTGTGAACGTCCCAACATGCTTATTAGGAAGTTTTGGTGGGGTAGTAAAGATGGACGGAGAAAGCCTAGTTGGGTCTCATGGGAGGTGATGACATAACTGAAAGGAATGGGTAGTCTGGGTATCAAGGATTTTGAGATCTTTAATCTCCCATTGCTAGCTAGGCAGGCATGGTGACTTTTCAGAAACCTAAAACCTTGAGAGCTAGAATTTTGAAAGTTGTTTATTTTCCTTCTTCAACTATACTGCAAGCTATAGCAGGGAGCCACCCATCTCAGATCTTGAGACCTATACTAGAAGGAAGAGATGTCCTCAAACAAGGCTTGATTAGGCGGGTTGGCAATGGTGAGACAACCGAAATATGGAACCAAAATTGATTACCAAGGCCGGAAATAAATGAGACCATACAGATGTACAGCTGCAAACCCACCTCAATTGGTTTCTGAATTGATTGATCTCACATCTGCGACATGGATCGGGGAGAGGGTCGAGGAGGTGTTCATCCCACTTGACGTTCTAATTATCACGGGAATCCATTTATGCACAAGAAATATTTGTGACTGTTGGGCGTGGAATTTTAAAAAAGCGGTATATTCTCAGTTCGATCAGCATATCAAATGATGGTAGCAACCAAATTTCGGATAGAAGCTTGGATAGATGAGAATGCAATATCATCTAACTTATGGCAGGATGAATCATCATGGAAATTATTGTGGAAAATACAAGTCTCGAGCAGTTTTTATGGCGATTGGCCAAGCATTATCTTCCCACGACCGACGCCCAGTGCCACATTAATATATCCATGACGAGCGCTTGCCGACTATGTGGAATGGACGATTCTTGGAGACACTCATTAATAGAGTGCTCAATGTCACGTTCATATGGGCATTGGACGGCGATGAACTAGCGGAGAACATATGATCTCAACCATCAAACCGAGTGTGAAACCGTGAATGTTCGTGATGATGGAGTCAATGTCTCATGAAGCTTTTGTAAGGCTTGCAGTGACCCTATGAGCTACATGGTGGGCGAGACGGAAAGCAATACATGAAGAGGTGTTTCAAAGTCCTCTAACAATGAATTATTCATTTAAAACTTCATATATGAACTATGAGAAATACCCAAGAAATCCATTGATGCTCATGTGCCTGCTCCTGGCCGGAAAGGGGAGCCTGCTCGCATGGTCGCTCCACCACTAGGTTTTGAAATAATCCATATTGACACAGGTCTTGCAAGATCAGGTATGAGGGGCCTACAACTGCTGTATGGAGGGACTCATCTGGAAATTATATGGGGTCATCGGCACTGGGGATCCACGGTGTACAAGATGTTGTAACTCTTGAGGCCATTGCATGCAGGGAAGTCCTATCCTTGACCGAAGATCTCCTTCTCCACGACACAACGGTTGCCACTAATTCCAAGCAAGTAGAAAATTGATGGAAATATGCCCTAGAGGCAATAATAAAATGGTTATTATTATATTTCCTAAATCATGATAAATGTTTATTATTCATGCTAGAATTGTGTTGATAGAAAACTTAAATACATGTGTGAATACATAAACAAATATCGTGTCCCTAGTAAGCCTCTACTAGACTAGCTCGTTGATCAAAGATGGTTAAGGTTTCCTAACCATAGACATGTGTTGTCATTTGATAACGAGATCATATCACTAGGAGAATGATGTGATGGACAAGACCTATCCGTTAGCTTAGCATAATGATCGTTCAGTTTATTGACATTGCTTTCTTCATGTCAAATACTTATTCCTTCGACTATGAGATTATGCAACTCCCGGATAACGGAGGAATACCTTGTGTGCTATCAAACGTCACAACGTAACTGAATGATCATAAAGATGCTCTACAGGTATCTCGGAAGGTGTTTGTTGAGTTGGCATAGATCGAGATTAGGATTTGTCACTTCGAGTATCGGAGAGGTATCTCTGGGCCCTCTCGGTAATACACATCATAAGCTTGCACGAAAATGACTAAGGAGTTAGTCACGAGGTGATGTTTTACGGAACGAGTAAAGAGACTTGTCGGTAACGATATTGAACTAGGTATGAAGATACCGACGATTGAATCTCGGGCAAGTAACATACCGATGGACAAAGGGAATTATGTATGTTGTCATAATGGTTCGACCGATAAAGATCTTGATAGAATATGTAGGAGCCAATATGGGCATCCAGGTTCCGCTATTGGTCATTGACCAGAGAGGTTTCTCGGTCATGTCTACATAGTTCTCGAACTCGTAGGGTCCGCACGGTTAACGTTCGTTGACAACATAGTGCTATATGAGTTATATGTTTTGGTGACCGAATGTTGTTCGGAGTCCCGAGTGATATTACGGACATGACGAGGAGTCTTGAAATGATCGAGAGGTAAAGATTGATATATAGGACGATGGTATTTGGACACCAGAAGTGTTTCGGGACGTACCGGGAAGGAATCGGGTCACTGGAAGGGGTTCCGGGCAAGATATGGGCCTTATGGGCCAAAGGAGGGGACATACCAACTCACAAGGGGGCTGGTGCGCCCCCTCCCTTGTTTGGCCATCCCTTGGGAAGGAAAGGGGGGGCTAGCCCCTCCTGCCTTTCCATCTCATGGGAGAAAGGAAAGGGGGGCACTCTCCCTTGCCTTTTCCTGCACACCAAATAAGGAAAGGGGGGGGGGGGGGGCTTGGGAGGAACCACGAGTAGGATTCCTCCTACTTGGGCACCTCCTTTGGCTTCTACTCCCTCCCTCCCACCTATATATATGTGGTAGGGGGCGCCTACACTACTAGGAAAAAACCTAGCAGTAGCGGGGGTTTTGGGTGTATCAGTAGCACGGGCGCCGCGCTACTAATACGGCTGTACAGCTAACTTGCAGCAGTAGCACGTGTTGACACGCACTACTTCTATGCATGGTTAGTTGTAGCGTGCGTTGCAGTACATCGCTACTGCTAATAGCTGCAGCTCTTTGAAGTAAGTCGTGCTACTGGTAATAGCTCGCTGCTGCTAACTTTACTCCCCTCGCTACTTCTAGTTTTATTAGTTTCTGATTTTTTTTCTGCATATTTGTTTAGTATTTGAACAGGCTTTATACAATAATCTTTAGTATATCATACACATACAAATGTAATCATAGCATATACATACAAATACTCTCATCAAATCATGTCATCATCATAATGATCATCCAACACAAAGTGGTCTCTCATCATCATCTCGAAAATAGCGATACAAGTCTCTAATACTTGCAACTACATCGTCATCCATCTAAACAATGATATACGCGAGAAGAGCTATCACTATGAGTGAGAGCGGAACTATGCAGTACATGAGGCGGTGGTTATGAGTCCTCTCTCACGCTAGCGTGAACCTCAAGTAACTAGCTTCTGCTTCTTGTCTGCTTTTGAAGCCTTTATGGCTGGCGTCCGAGACCCCCTCCACTTGCGCCTAACACTAAGGCCACTCGTAATACACTCCCAAAACCTTCCCTTTGTACACGACATAGCACTGCTTCTTCGCCATCAAGAATCTAGGTACCTGTTAGAGATGCATCTTCATCAAGAGAATGTACAATCATATGCAACAAAATATACTTGAGCAACACGAAAAAAAGGGTTAGCAGCTAGATGCAACATATAGTAAACATATAAATAATCAACGCAGTTTCATCGTACGCAAACTAATTAACTAGAGGTACGCAGATCATTGTACCCAAACTAACAAAGTAGCGTTACGCAAGTTCGACAGGGACCGTGGACATCACAAAGTTTCATCGCTACATACAAGTTCAACCGACACATATCATCATCATCGGCATCGTAAATCACTAGAAGTTCTATCCTTCCATATCATCGAGGACGCACCCTAGCTTCTTGAACGGCATGAGGTCCTGACATTGCATGCCTATACGAGTTCGGACGCCAGCTCGCGATATAGGGCCATGGTGGAACATCCCCTTCTCTTTGACGACTTCTTTCATGATGATCGTCGCAATGTCCCTCTGGATGTGAAAGAAGTCATCTCTAAGTCTATAATCCGCTTCTCCATGAGATTCTACCCACTTGCGGATATGATCATCATTTCCGCTTGTCATGCAAAGCTTTTGGTTATCCCTTCTGAACTCCATCATGAGATGGAGGAGGTAGAATCCATCATTCTTGCTTGGTTTGGGACATGGATGCAATAGAAGTTAGTTTTATGCGAGAAATCCGTCTTCTTGTTCCTTTGTTTCCTGATCTGCAGGTGGCCACCCCTCAAGCTGGAGCCTTGGAGAGCATCATCTATAATATTCATTACGTGGGCGTAATCCTTCTTCTCGTAGTTTCTGGTAGGGTCGAAATACACGCAATGGGAGACTCGTGGGTAAAGAACGATAAGGATGGTGCGCCCGTTGCTGCGGGGAATAAAACACCTCAAATTATTCTCCATATGAGCGAGAAGGAATGATTGAAATGTACGAAAGGGTTGTCCGGCACTAACTTACTTTGGATGACACTACTGCAGGATGCTGCTAACGCGACACTACGACCAGAGACCCTTCGAAAAATTGTGTGCGATGCAATAATCGCAAACGGTGGTGTCAGAGAACTGTCAAAATGTCCAAAATGTTTGCGATGACCGATGCATCAAACACGGTTCACATTTTAGTTGTGTGTGCAATGCAGGGCATACGGTTGATTCAGCAGAACTGTTTGTGATGAGGAAGAACAACAGAAACGGGCAGCCATATCAATGTGTGTGCGACATACGGCATACAGTTCCCTCCGATGAACTGTGTGCTATTAGCGAATGCAACAGAAATGGTCAGCCAGATCAAGGTGTGTGTGATATACAACATACAGTTCACTCGGATAAACTGTTTTCAATTAGGCAAGAGAACGGAAATGGTTCATCTTAACAAGATGTGTGTGATATGTGGCATTTGCGATTAGCCCAAAGAATGCAAATGATTCATGTAAACCAGATGTGTGTGATACGCAGCAAACAACCCACTCGGATGAACTGTTTGGGATGAGAAATTATAACACAAACGGTTACTATAGTAAGTTCGTGTGTCATAGTGGGCAGACATGTACACGTACATCCGAGAACAAGGGCCCACGTTTCGGGCTTCCGATGCGTGGCATACGGTTGATCCAAAGGAACTGTTCGCGATGGGACAGAACAACAAAAACGGGGCCTTGTTGGCCCAGAACCATCAATAAATTTTGTCTTTGTTAAATTTTGTCTTTGTTTCTCCTCACATTGCAGATTACAACGCAATAAGTAATTGCAAATCTGTTCACACAGATCAAACTTATATGTGTTCACACTTAGCACCGGGCTATAAAACCTACCCACTCGAAAATTACTTCACATTTCCTCTCATCACCTACAAAATTGGTCTTTCCTGTCAAGTCGTTCCGCCATGACCGATAGGTGGAGTTTTGGGTGGGAATATAACCAGGCAGCAAAGACCAAGGCCGCTGAAGCACTAGAGAGGTCGCGCCACGAAGCTGGAACCACAGCAGAGATGTCCCGGCGCGTCGCGGAGCCCTCGAACGAGCTCTCACGGGCACGCGAGGGATCTCACAAGCGCACTCGTCGCGTTGGCGGTCGCGACGAGCTGGCGTTCCTGAAGTCCTTGGCTGGTGACAACGACATTCTCGTTGTCCTCACTAAGCAGGAGCTGGTCGACGGCTTGATGAAGCTGCTCAAGATCAGCGATGCCTCGGTTGACAAGGCGACCGGCCTCGTCGAGAAACTCATGTGTGACAATGCGAAGCTCCTCAAGGCGCTCACCGAGAAGGAGGAGGAGGCAGCCGGCTAGAAGATGCTGCATGAGCAGAGCAGTGCCTCGGGGATGATGCTGACAACGGTTGTCGAGGAACTAATGGGTGACTTGAGGAAGATCCGGATCGAGCGCGAGCAGGAGGTGGAGGAATCCGTGGCTGATTTCAAGCAAATCCGTGAGGAATTGAGGATGGAGCTGGAGGATATCATCACCCGGCGATCCATCGAAGAGTAGATACAGTAGCGATCTAGATCGTTGTCTACGATTTCCTTCTTCTCTTGCCCCCGTGTCTGTTGGGGAGCGTTGCAGAAATTAAATTTTTTTCTACGCATCACCAAGATCAATCTATGGAGTAAATAGGAACGAGAGAGAGGGGAGTGCATCTTCATACCCTTGAAGATGGCGAGTCGGAAGCGTTGCAAGAACGTGGATGAAGGAGTCGTACTCGAAGCGATTCAGATCGCGGTGAACTCCGATCTAAGCGCCGAACAACGGCACCTCCGCGTTCAACACACGTGCAGCCCGATGACGTCTCCCGCGCCTTGATCCAGCAAGGAGGAGGGAGAGGTTGAGGAAGAGGGCTCCAAAGCAGCAGACGACGGCGTGGTGGTGATGGAGTGGCGATTCTCGGCGAGGCTTCGCCAAGCTCTTGCGGAGGAGGAGAGGTGTTGTGGAGGGGACAGGCTGCGCCTTGGATGTGGTGTTGCAGCCCTCCCCTCGCCCCTCTATTTATAGGGAGAAGGAGGGAGGGGGCCGGCCCCCTCTAGATGAGATCTAGAGGGGGGGGGGTGCGGCCAAGGGGAGGGGGCTTGCCCCAAAAGCAAGGGGGGCACCCCCTTTAGGGTCCCCCCCAACCCTAGGCGCATGGGCCCAAGGGGGGGGTGGCGCCCAGCCCTCCAAGGGGCTCGTTCCCTTCCCTCTACAGCCCATGAGGCCCTCCGGGACAGGTGGCCCCTCCCGGTGGACCCCCAGAACCCCTCCGGTGGCCCTGGTACAATACCGGTATGCCCCCGAATATTTCCGGTGACCGTATGACAACTTCCCATATATAAATCTTCACCTCCGGACCATTCCGGAACTCCTCGTGACGTCCGGGATCTCATCCGGGACTCCGAACAACATTTGGTAATCACATACAAATCTTCCTAATAACCCTAGCATCATCGAACCTTAAGTGTGTAGACCCTACGGGTTCGGGAATCATGCAGACATGAGTGAGACAGCTCTCCGGCCAATAACCAACAGCGGGATCTGGATACCCATGTTGGCTCCCACATGTTCCATGATGATCTTATCGGATGAACCACGATGTCGAGGATTCAAGCAGTCCCGTATACAATTCCCTTTGTCAATCGGTACGTTTCTTGCCCGAGATTCGATCGTCGGTATTCCAATACCTCGTTCAATCTCGTTACCGGCAAGTCACTTTACTAGATCCGTAATGCATGATCCCATGACCAACCACTTCGTCACTTTGAGCTCATTATGATGATGCATTACTAAGTGGGCCCAGAGATACCTCTCCGTCATACGGAGTGACAAATCCCAGTCCCGATTCGTGTCAACCCAACAGACACTTTCAGATATACCTATAGAGCACCTTTATAGTCACCCAGTTACGTTGTGACGTTTGGTACACCCAAAGCACCCCTACGGTATCCGGGAGTTACACAATCTCATGGTCTAAGGAAATGATACTTGACATTAGAAAAGCTCTAGCAAACGAACTACACGATCTTTTGCTATGCTTAAGATTGGGTCTTGTCCATCACATCATTCTCCTAATGATGTGATCCCGTTATCAATGACATCCAATGTCCATAGTCAGGAAACCATGACCATCTGTTGATCAACGAGCTAGTCAACTAGAGGCTCACTAGGGACATGGTGTGGTCTATGTATTCACACATGTATTACGGTTTCCGATCAATACAATTATAGCATGAACAATAGACAATTATCATGAACAAGGAAATATAACAATAACCATTTTATTATTGCCTCTAGGGCATATTTCCAACAGTCTCCCACTTGCACTAGAGTCAATAATCTAGTTACATTGTGATGAATCGAACACCCATGGAGTTCTGGTGTTGATCATGTTTTGCTCGCGGAAGAGGTTCAGTCAACGGATCTGCGACATTCAGATCCGTATGCACTTTACAAATATCTATGTCTCCATCTTGAAATTTTTCATGAATGGAGTTGAAGCGATGCTTGATGTGTCTGGTCTTCTTGTGAAACCTAGGCTCCTTGGCAAGGGCAATAGCTCCTGTGTTGTCACAGAAGAGAGTCATCGGGCCCGACGCATTGGGAATAACTCCTAGGTCGGTAATGAACTCCTTTATCCAGATTGCTTCATATGCTACCTCCGATGCTGCCATGTACTCCGCTTCACATGTAGATCCCGCCGCAACGCCTTGCTTGCAACTGCACCAGCTTACTGTCCCACCATTCAAAATATACACGTATCCGGTTTGTGACTTGGAGTCATCCAGATCTGTGTCGAAGCTAGCATCGACATAACCCTTTACGACGAGCTCTTCGTCACCTCCATAAATGAGAAACATATCCTTAGTCCTTTTCGTGTACTTCAGATATTCTTGACCACCGCCCAAAGTGTTCCATGCCGGGATTACTTTGGTACCTTCCTATCAAACTTACTGCAAGGTTTACATCAGGTCTGGTACACAGCATGGCATACATAATAGACCCTATGGCTGAGGCATAGGAGATGACACTCATATTTTCTCTATCTTCTGCCATGGTCGGGCTTTGAGCTGAGCTCAATTTCACACCTTGCCATACAGGCAAGAACCCTTTCTTGGACTGATCCATATTAAACTTTTTCAATATCTTACCAAGGTATGTGCTTTGTGAAAGACCTATGAGGCGTCTCGATCTATCTCTATAGATCTTGATGCCTAATATGTAAGCAGCTTCTCCAAGGTCCTTCATTGAAAAACACTTATTCAAGTAGGCCTTTATGCTCTCCAAGAGTTCTATATCATTTCCCATCAACAGTATGTCATCCACATATAATATGAGAAACGCTACAAATCTCCCACTCATTTTCTTGTAAACGCAGGCTTCTCCATAAGTCTGCATAAACCCAGACGCTTTGATCATTTCATCAAAGCGAATGTTCCAACTCCGAGATGCTTGCACCAGCCCATAGATGGAGCGCTGGAGCTTGCATACCTTGTTAGCATTCTTAGGATCAACAAAACCTTCCGGCTGCATCATATACAATTCTTCCTTAAGAAAGCCGTTAAGGAATGCTGTTTTGACGTCCATTTGCCATATCTCATAATCGTAGAATGCGGCAATTGCTAACATGATTCAGACGGACTTAAGCTTCGCTACAGGTGAGAAGGTCTCATCGTAGTCAACCCCTTGAACTTGTCGATAACCCTTAGCGACAAGTAGATCTTTATAGATGGTAACATTACCATCCGCGTCCGTCTTCTTCTTAAAGATCCATTTATTTTCTATCGCTCGCCGATCATCGGGCAAGTCTGTCAAAGTCCATACTTTGTTTTCATACATGGATCCTATCTTGGATTGCATGGCTTCAAGCCATTTGTTGGAATCTGGGCCTGCCATTGCTTCTTCATAGTTCGAAGGTTCACCGTTGTCTAACAACATGATTTCCGGGGACGGGTTGCCATACCATTCTGGTGTGGAACGTGTCCTCGTGGACCTACGAAGTTCAGTAGTAACTTGATCCGAAGTACCTTGATCATCATCATTAACCTCTTCTCTAGCCGGTGCAGGCACCACAGAAACATCTTCCTGAGCTGCGCTACTTTCCGCTTCAAGAGGCAGTACTTCATCAAGTTCTACTTTCCTCCTACTTACTTCTTTTGAGAGAAACTCTTTCTGCAGAAAGGACCCGTTCTTGGCAACAAAGATCTTGCCTTCGGGTCTGAGGTAGAAGGTATACCCAATGGTTTCCTTAGGTTATCCTGTGAAGACGCATTTTTCCGACTTGGGTTCGAGCTTTTCAAGTTGAAGTTTCTTGACATAAGCATCGCATCCCCAAACTTTTAGAAATGACAGTTTAGGTTTCTTCCCAAACCATAATTGATACGGTGTCGTCTCAACGGATTTCGACGGAGCCCTATTTAAAGTGAATGCAGCAGTCTCTAAAGCATAGCCCCAAAATGAGAGCGGTAGATCGGTAAGAGACATCATAAATCGCACCATATCCAATAGAGTGCGATTACGACATTCAGACACACCATTACGCTGAGGTGTGCCAGGCGGCGTGAGTTGTGAAACGATTCCACATTTCCTTAAGTGTGTGCCAAATTCGTGACTTAAATATTCCCCTCCACGATCTGATCGTAAGAACTTTATTTTTCTGTCACATTGATTTTCAACCTCACTCTGAAATTCCTTGAACTTTTCAAAGGTCTCATACTTGTGTTTCATTAAGTAGACATACCCATATCTACTTAAGTCATCAGTGAGGGTGAGAAAATAATGATAGCCACCGCGTGCCTCAACGCTCATTGGACCACACATATCAGTATGTATGATTTCCAATAAGTTGGTTGCTCACTCCATTGTTCCGGAGAACGGAGTCTTGGTCATTTTGCCCATGAGGCATGGTTCGCACGTGTCAAATGATTCGTAATCAAGAGACTCCAAAAGTCCATCTGCATGGAGCTTCTTCATGTGTTCGACACTGATGTGACCAAGGCGGTGATAACCCACAAGTATAGGGGATCACAACAGCTTTCAAGGGTAGAGTATTCAACCCAAATTTATTGATTCGACACAAGGGGAGCCAAAGAATATTCTTGAGTATTAGCAGTTGAGTTGTCAATTCAACCACACCTGGATAACTTAATATCTGCAGCAAAGTGTTTAGTAGGAAAAGGTGGTATGATAATAAAGGTAACGGTAGCAAAAGTAAAGATAAATGTTTTTGGGTTTTTGTAGTAGTTGTAACAGTAGCAACGGAAAAGTAAACAAGCGAAGAACAATATGTGAAAAGCTCGTAGGCAATGGATCAGTGATGGATAATTATGCCGGATGCGATTCCTCATGCAATAGCTATAACATAGGGTGATATAGAACTAGCTCCAGTTCATCAATGTAATGTAGGCATGTATTCCGTAAATAGTCATACGTGCTTATGGAAAAGAACTTGTATGACATCTACTGTCCTACCCTCCCGTTGCAGCGGGGTCCTTACGGAAACTAAGGGATATTAAGGCCTCCTTTTAATAGAGAACCGGAACAAAGCATTAGCACATAGTGAATACATGAACTCCTCAAACTACGGTCATCACCGAGAAGTATCCCGATTATTGTCACTCCGGGTTGTCGGATCATAACACATAATAGGTGACTATAGACTTGCAAGATAGGATCAAGAACACACATATATTCATGAAAACATAATAGGTTCAGATCTGAAATCATGGCATTCGGGCCCTAGTGACACGCATTAAGCATAACAAAGTCATAGCAACATCAATCTCAGAACATAGTGGATACTAGGGATCAAACCCTAACAAAACTAACTTGATTACATGGTAAATCTCATCCAACCCATCACCGTCCAGCAAGCCTATGATGGAATTACTCACGCACGGCAGTGAGCATCATGAAATTGGTGATGGAGGATGGTTGATGATGACGACGGCGATGAATCCCCCTCTCCGGAGCCCCGAACGGACTCCAGATCAACCCTCCCGAGAGAGATTAGGGCTTGGCGGCGGCTCCGTGTCGTAAAACGCGATGAAACTTTCTCTCTGATTTTTTTCTCCCCAAGACGGAATATATGGAGTTGGAGTTGAGGTCGTAGGAGGTCCAGGGGGCCCACGAGATAGGCGCGCCCTCTGAGTGCGCGCCTGCCTCGTGGACAGGCCCCGCCCCCGGTGTATTTCTTTCGCCCAATAATTCTTATAAATTCCAAAAAGTGCCTCCGTGGATTTCCGGGACATTCCGAGAACTTTTCTTTTCTACACATAAAACAACATCATGGTAGTTCTGCCGAAAATAGCGTCACCAGGTTAGTTTCATTCAAATCATGCAAGTTAGAGTCCAAAACAAGGGCAAAAGTGTTTGGAAAAGTAGATACGTTGGAGACGTATCAACTCCCCAAGCTTAAACCTTTGCTTGTCCTCAAGCAATTCAGTTGATAAACTGAAAGTGATAAAGAAAAACTTTTACAAACTCTGTTTGCTCTTGTTGTTGTAAACATGAAAAGCCAGCATTCAAGTTTCAACAAATATTATGAACTAACCATACTCACAATAACACATAGGTCTCACAATTACTCATATCAATAACATAATCAGCTAGCGAGCCATAATAATAAAACTCGGATGACAACACTTTCTCAAAATAATTATAACATGATATAACAAAATGGTATCTTGCTAGCCCTTTTTGAGACCGCAAAACATAAATGCAGAGCACCTTTAAAGATCAAGGACTGACTAAACATTGTAATTCATGGTAAAAGAGATCCAGTCAAGTCATAGCCAATGTAAACCAATAATAATGAATGCAAATGACAGTGTGCTCTCTAGCGGATGCTTTTAATAAGAAGGGTGATGACTCAACATAAAAGTAAATAGATAGGCCCTTCGCAGAGGGAAGCAAGGGTTTGTAGAGGTGCCAGAGCTCGATTTTAAAATAGAGATTGAATAACATTTTGAGCGGCATACTTTCGCTGTCAACGCAACAACTATGAGATGGCTGTATCTTCCATACTACATGCATTATAGGCAGTTCCCAAACAGAATGGTAAAGGTTTATACTCCCCCAACCACCAACAAGCATCAATCCATGGCTTGCTCGAAACAATGAGTGCCTCCAACATACAACAGCCCTGGGGGAGTTTTGTTTAATTATTTTGATTTTCTTTGATCTTTTGGATCATGGGACTGGGCATCCCGGTTACCAGCCCTTTCTCGTGAATGAGGAGCGGAGTCCACTCCTCTTGAGAATAACCCACCTAGCATGGAGATATAAGCATCCCTAGTTGAAACATGAGCTGCTCGAGCATACAAAACAGAATTTCATTTGAAGGTTTGGAGTTTGGCACATACAAATTTACTTGGAACGGTAGGTAGATACTGCATATAGGAAGGTATAGTGGACCCATATGGAACAACTTCGGGGTTTAAGGAGTTTGGATGCACAAGCAGTATTCCCGCTTAGTACAAGTGAAGGCTAGCAAAAGACTGGGAAGCGACCAACTGAGAGAGCGACAACAATGTAAACATGCATTAAAATTAATTCACACCGAGTACAAGCATGAGTAGGATATAATCTACCATGAATAGTTCTATCATGAAGGCTATGTTGATTTGATTCAACTACATGCGTGAACATGTGCCAAGTCGAGTCACTCAATTCATTCAAAGGAGGATACCATCCCATCACACCACATCATAATCATTCTAATAGCATGTTGGCACGCAAGGTAAATCATTATAACTCATAGCTAATCAAGCATGGCACAAGTAACTATAATCTCTAAATGTCATTGCAAATATGTTTACTTCATAATAAGCTGACTCAGAAACGATGAACTCATCATATTTACAAAAACAAGAGAGGTCGAGTTCATACCAGCTTTTCTCATCCCAATAAGTCCATCATATATCTTCATTATTGCCTTTCACTCGCACGACCGAACGATGTGTATAATAATAAGAGTGCACGTGCATTGAACTAAGCTGGAATCTGCAAGCATTCAACTCAAGAGAGAAGACAGGCTAATATGGGCTCTAAATTAAATAAACAATCATGCATATAAGAGCCACTAAGCATTTTCAATATAGTCTTCTCGACCCCCAAAAGAAAGAAAAGAAAATAAAACTATTTACGCGGGAAAGCTCCCAACAGGCAAGAAGAAGAACTAGAAATCTTTTTGGGTTTTCAATTTAATTTCTACTACAAGCATGGAAATTAAACTAACTAATCTTTTGGTTTTTTCTTAAGGTTTATCAAACACACAAGAAGAAAACTAGAAAAAGAAATTTAAACTAGCATGGATAATACAATGAACGAGTATGAGCACCGACGACTAGTGTGTGAACATGAATGTAAAGTCGGTGAGAAATATGTACTCCCCCAAGCTTAGGCTTTTGGCCTAAGTTGGTCTAGTACCAAGGACCGCCTGGCTGATATCCATAAGTGAAACTGGGGTAGTACTGAGATGCAGAGACGACCGCCTCCTAAGCAGTAGCGTGTTTGCGAGCTGCCTCCATTCCCCTCTCGTATTCAGTTGCTTCTTCCCTGGTGACAACATATCTTCCTTTTGCCTGATAATAAAAAAGGTAGGGAGCAGGATGAGTAATAGGGACGATGTTGCGTCTATCATAGATTAGTCGATAATGGAGGAATTGTTCATTCCTCTCAAGAAAATGATGATTGAACATAGCTTCTTTATCCAAATAAACAGGAGGTAAAATCATATCCCCCTCTCGTGGGGCTATATTAAGATAATTAGCCACACGGGTTGCATAAATTCCTCCAAATAAATCTCCCTATCTACTATTATTCTGCAACCTACGTGCAACTATTGCCCCCAAGTTATAACCTTTATAACCTGACACAACACTCTTGAGGACACAAAGATCAGGAGTACACATGTGACATACTTCGTCCTTACCGTTAATGCATCTACCAATAAAGATAGCAAAGTAATGTATAGCAGGAAAATGAATGCTCCCTATGGTAGCTTGTGCTACGTCCCTAGATTCTCCCACAGTAATACTAGCAAGAAAATCTCTAAATTCAGATTTGGGAGGATCATTAATATTACCCCATCAAGGAGTTTGCAAGCAGTTGTGAAATCCTCTAAATCCATGGTATAAGATGTATCATAAATATCAAACATGACAATAGGAGAATTACGTGCACAGTTATATTTAAACCTCCGCACAAAAGAATCAGTCAACTGATAGTACTGCGGACACTTATCTTGTAAGAAGTCCTCCAGCTCGGCATTACGCACATACGCGTCAAATTCCTCCTTGAAGCCTGCTTCGACCATAAAATCATCGGATGGCCACTCACAAGTTCGTACATTTGCGTCCCTCGGCAATTCAACATCTTGCTCACGTATAGCAATCCTTGGCCCTTTCTTTGCCGAGGAACCTCCTTGGTACATTCTTCTAAGCATATTTCTTTTTCTGAAAATTTCTAAAATTTTAGTAACTTCAACATAAAAGTGAATAAAAATAAACAAGATTGATAGCAACTACTCCTACAAGTGCCCAAAGCCTATATCATGCATTGGAATTGCTTGGGACCTCAAAAATTTAACATGCAAGCTCAAGAACATGGTCACCTATGCAGCAAAAATTTGCAATGAATAAAGCACTAGAACAAAAACTAATTGGATGAATGGAGGAGTCACATACCAAGCAACAATCTCCCAAAGCAATTTTGTGAATGGAGCTTTGAGCAAGGAGATCGAAAATCGCAGCAAAATGAGCTAGAACTCGTGCTTGAGCTGGATGGGATTTTTTTGGGTGGAAGATGAAGTGTGTGGGTGCTGGCATAAGTGGAGGGGAGCCACCAGGGGCCCACGAGACAGGGGGCGCGCCCTATAGGGGGGGCGCCCTCCTCTCTCGTGGCCTGGTGCTTGGCCCTCCTGCAGTGTTTTCAGTGCCTAAAATCCTCAAATATTCCAGAAAAAATCATACTAGATTTGCAGGGCATTTGGAGCACTTTTATTTTCAGACTATTTTTTAATGCACGGATAATTCAGAAAACAGACGGATAATACTAATTTTGCTTTATTTCTTCTAAATAACAGAAAGTAAAAGGAGGGTACAGAAGGTTGTGCCTTCTAGTTTCATCCATCTCGTGATCATCAAAATGAACCCACTAACAAGGTTGATCAAGTCTTGTTAACAAACTCATTGCGAATAACACGGAATCGGAAAAATTTCGAATAACACTAAGTTACCTCAACGGGGATATGAAAATCCCCAACAATAAGAATATCATACTTTTTCTTGACAGTAGGGAGAGGAAATTCAAAACCTCCAAAAATGATAGTTGGAACTTTTTCAATAGAATTGATGCTATGAACTTGAGATTGTTTCCTCGGAAAGTGTACCGTATGCTCATTACCATTAACATGAAAAGTGACATTGCCTTTGTTGCAATCAATAACAGCCCCTGTGTTGGGGATATAACTATTTGTGTAAGATGCCCAGGTGGGGCCGGGTTACGCAAAGAGATTACCAGACAGAAGCCCAAGTCCAAGCGTGAAGATGGCGTCTCAACAAAGGGGCCTAAGGCCCATAGGCGACTTAAGGCCCATTGTAGTAAACCGCCATAATGGCATGACTTTTATCATAAGGTAGACTTGACTAGTCACCGAGCCGGACATTGTTGATAAGCCGGCCGGGACTCTGTAAGGCCACATGGCGTCAACCCGTGTATATAAGGGGACGACCTGTTGGCGGCTTAGGGCAAGAAACAACCAATCGAGAACCGGGCATAGCGTATCTCGCTCCCTGGTGATCGAAACCTCAAGCAATACCAACCCAACTAGACGTAGGCTTTACCTTCACCGTAAGGGGCCGAACTAGTATAAAACCTCTCGTGTCCTTTGTCCCGATTAATCCCTTTAAGCTTCCTAGTTGCGATGGCTCCACGACTAAGTCCTTGCAAGAGGACATCTGCCGTGACAATTCCACGACAGTTGGCGCCCACCATGGGGCGAGCGCACGGTGGATTTGAGTTCTTGAAGGGCAGCTTCGAAGGGCTCAAGGGATACGCAGTGGGCCGGATGACCAAGAGTCGTCGCGGCAAGATCTACATCGACAACGAAGGCTGGGGCCCCGAGGCCGACTCAATTGAGTATGGGTACCGGGTCCCCTTTGGCGGAATCCATGTCTTCATCGGCCGGATTGGTGAGCTGGGCCCCGAGCCGGACAGCTGTGCCGACCTCATTGAGACGGCTCAGCGTGCGAGACCCGCCCGGATTCAATCTACCATGAAGCGTGCTTTTGTGGGCTATATTCACGGAGAGGCACTTTCTGAAGGATCTAAAGGTGGCGAAGAGACAGCCGTCCCATCAGATGATGATTCGTCCTCCGGTTCAACAGACTCTCTGTATCACGTCCAAGAAGGCATGCTTTGGGGTTGTTCTGACGACTCTAGCGTTCCGGATTGCTATGAGCCGCCAAGCTGGGCAGGAGTCTTCATGGCCGGTACCCAACCCGGCCAAAACTCGACGGCTGCGACAGCAATAACGTCCGGTCAGAGCGGCGGGCAGGAGGCCCCGGGCCTGCCGGCTCAAAGCTAATAGATCTTATGGACAAGTTGATTTGCCCCGTTAACCACCATGGTTATTCCGGAAAATCCAGATGAGCATAACGCGGAGGTGGCAAAAGTGCGTGAGGAGATAGCCACAGCCAAGGAGGCCTTGGCGGTGAGGACACCAGGCTAGTCTGAGCGGCGGCTTTGGATGCACGGGCGCAACGACTCCAGTCAGAGGCTTTCTAGCTTAACATGAGTCTGAATGCGTCCAATGAGGTGATGAGAAGGAGACATCAGAAGACCCAGTCCCGTCTACCTCCGGTTTACGATCCTCGGAATCTTTTCACGACACCCGGAGCTGGTCCTAGCAATCCGCCCGAAGCCAATCAATTTATGACACCCAGAGCTGGAGGGCTAGTTCAGCCTCGAGAGATGGCACCTCTTCACGGGAGCATGGCCCCGCCCCGATACATACCGACACCTCCGGACCACTTTTCCAACCCCATGGAGAACTTGATAGCAGCATCGGCGCGTCTGGCGGCTCTTCCAGTAGATGGTGATGACCCAACGGCGGTGGAAACCCGGAGGGTTAGGGATCTTCTTCAAACGGCCTTGGCATAGCAAGAGACCTATTCTTACAGCAGGGACAAGATTCATTCCACTCCTCAGCCTTGGATAGCACCTCGTCCAAACAGGAGTCCGAGTTACAGCAGGCACATGGAGTCAGAAGCTTTATCAAGAAATGCCCAGCGTCGCAACCAACCCGGCGGCTCTAACCTAGTGCATGATCGATTGCGTCAGGAGGATGAACGGGCGGCTCAATTAGCGGCTCAGCAGATGGCATATGATGGTCTCCCAGAGTATCCAATGACTTCTGTTGGAGCAGGGGTGGCCACTAGAACCGGTGGTGTCCCTTTTCTGGTGCCGGCTCTGCGAGATGTGCGTCTGCCCAAGGATTTCAAGGGACCTCGAAAGGTGCCGAATTACACGGCCGACTTACAGCCGGGGGCATGGATTGAAAGTTATGAGATGGCCATGGAGTTACTGAAAGTCAGCGACGCGGCAATGGCTAAGTATTTCACCATGATGTTAGATGGAACGACCCGATCTTGGTTGAAAAGTTTGCCTCCCAATTCCATCAGTTCATGGGCAGAGTTAAAGGTCCGGTTTATCCAGAACTTTAAGGATACTTGCAAGCAATCTATGTCCATTGTGGACTTGACCAATTATAAGCAGGAGGAGGGTGAGTCCACAACTCATTGGGTGCGCCGGGTCAAGGAAATAATACATTCATCTGATAAGATGGACGCCGGCTCTATGGTACTTATGCTCCATCAGAATTGTCGTTTTGTGCCGCTGAAGCAGAAGCTGGGGCGCCTTAAGCGTGATTGCAATGACATGGGTACGCTAATGGCGGCTTTGGTTAAATATGCCGATTCTGATACTACCGATGATCCCGTGTCTGAGGAGGAAAAGACAGGGAAAGGAAAGAAGAACGGCAACGGAAAGGGTCGAAGCAGCACCCAAGAAGTCAAGGTGGCAACAAGCGTAAGCGGGACGGTAACCAGCGTTGGTGGCCAATGCTAATGCCAAAGGTAATAACAAGAAGCGTAAGGAGAGCACCCCTCGATCTGGTGGCTCAGGTCCTTCTCTCGAACAGCTTCTGAATGAGCCTTGTCCAAGACACGGTACTCGGGAAAATCCTGCCACCCACTTATGGAAGGACTGCGCAATCATGAAGGCTTTCAAGAATTCAAACATGTTTGATGGCAATTACGGATCATGCGGCGGTTCAGGAGCAGGTGGTTTCCATGGCCCGGGTGGCGGCTCAAGTTCCAGTTTTCAAGGTGGTCAAGGTGGCTATAATCAGCAGATGCGGTCAAGGAGGATAGCAACAACAACGATCGAGTTATCGTGAGCCATCCAAAACAGTTGAACGGTGGGCAATACCATGTGTTTACCACTAACTTGTGTAAACGTGACCGGAAAGGTTCATAAAAGGGCTGTGAATTCGGTTGAACTGGCGGTTCCCGTTATCCGAGGTGGTCAGAGCAGCCTATCATTTGGAGTAGAGAAGATCACCCCCTCCGGGTTGATAACCCGGGTCAGTTGACCTTGGTGGTGGCCCCTCAGGTTGGTGGATATAAATGCACTAAGGTGCTCATGGACGGCAGGAGCAGCATCAATATTCTCTATTATGAGACCTCTCGCCATATGGGTCTGACTGATAAGGACTTGAGGACGTCTAACACTGTTTTTCATGGGGTGGTACCTGGTAAGTCGGCATATCCCGTTGGGAAGATCGAGCTGGAAGTGGATTTTGGAGACGAATATGATTCCAGGGCTGAGAAGCTAACGTTTGAGGTAGTCAAAATCAGGAGCCCATATCACGCTCTGTTTGGACGGCCGGCTTATGCCAAGTTTATGGCACAGCCGTGTTATGTTTATCTGCAGCTCAAGATGCCGGGTTACAAGGGCACCATCACTGTGCATGGGAGTCGAAAGGTGGACTTGGAGTGCGAGGAAGGCGATGCGGCTTATGCTGAATCCGTTTGTCCGAAGAGGAGCTGAAGTTTTATCAAACTAATGTTGACCCGGCAGATATGACCTCTTTGAAGAAGCCAACCACGAGCAAGACTCGGCGTTGAAATTTAAGTCGGTCACGAGACAAAACTAGTTG